>JBBPCY010000109.1:29478638-29509535 GCA_037974405.1 Brachyalestes nurse
AAAGTGTTTTGGGAGCATATTTGGGGGCATATTTAGGGTTTACACTATAAAAATAGGCATTTTTAGGCATTTTTTTAGGCATCACAACAACACACTTTTCACTATACATGGGCGCTCTTGGAACGTAACCCCGTGGGGGTTTACTGTACATATGTATGTATGTATATATCTATGTATATATATACACACACTGGTGTTGACATCAAACACAGATTTCAGTACAAGTTTATATTCGTTCTGTTTTAACCCACATCAACAAACACAGGAAGCAATGGGCCAAAAGCCAATGAGAGAAATCCTCCCCTGCGCCATCTCGGAGAGCCCACTCCAATCATCCATGCCGCCGATCAATACAGAAACAGATCCAAATCAATAAAGGAAAGTAGCCACAATCCTCCTGTAATACATCAAACACTTTAGTTTGAATTCAATCATGCGGTCTGTAAACCCACTGACCATGAATTGATCTTCTACGTCAACACAATTTCCCAGCAAATGAAAGCATGTGTCTAAATTTGCAGACTGATAAAACAGTTCCACAGGCCTTGTTTTTCAAGTGTCTGGTTAGGTTTTGTGTTAGTATGCCTCTTTCTTACATACAGTTGTGACAGGCTGATCCAGCATCTAGCTATTTGTTGAGCAGGCAAAGCATGGTTTGGCACAAGCCAGGATTCCTTGCTACAGACAAAATTTACATTGTTAGATTTTATTGCACTTTGGTAACAATAAACAGTAAACTTTGCTGGAGGAGACATTATGGGCTGGGGCTGTTCCAGAATTATCTCCAACACAAAGCGAGTTCTATAAATACACTTGTTTGACAAGTTTAGTGTGAAGAAGCTTCAGTGGTATGCACAGAGCCAAGACCAAAACCCAGAATAGGGGGCTGATTCTGTTTAAATGCCCATGGTTTTGCAATGGGATATCCAGAAAGCTCATATGAATAACAGGCCATATAGCATGTCTAAAATTCCCCAGCAAATACTCCCTTACAGGGAATTGTAGGGTGGCCAGCAGATTTCTGTTGGAGCTAGATCAGGGGTCGTCAACTACATTTGTCCAAGGGCCAAAGTTATTCTCAGCAGACACTGTGAGGGCCAGATGCTCTCCTAAAATAAAATACAATTAATATTGTATCTTAAGTAATATATTATTATTTGATATTCATTTTCCTTCCAAATTTCTGTTATTTTTTAGCCTTTGTCAATGTTAACAGACTCATATTACATGAAACTTAGAAATTGGTCAAAACAAACTCGGATATTTCACGGTAAACACATGGATAATCAAAAACTCTAAATAAGGAAGGTTAGTCCACTGTCCTCAGAGAAGATAAACAACGATTTGCCCAGAAGCATCTGTTTATATACACACACACATATCAGTCTTAACTACTTACAACTGAAAGTCATTTCTATGCGCATGCTGCACTTAGTGAACCCGGAAGTGTGCGCACCATGACCGGCGGATTACTGACAGATTTAAGGCTTGTTTTATTTGATTTAGAACATGATTAATGTAGGAACATACTTTTCCCTCCTCACTAGGCTATTCCTGATGCAGTAATAGAGAAAATTTAATATAAGGAGAACTCCCACTCTCAGAACACTTCCGTGGGTGAGTGCAGAATTTAGCCACCTAGCTCCATAGACGTCCATTCATTTTCCATCGGGGGGGCGGATGGAAAGCCAGTTGACGATCACTGGTCTGGATGCAAAACTCAGAATATCCAAGTGTTATTTCTCAAGAGTTACATTTCAGAAATTGAAAAAAGATTGCTTTGATTTTGAACAGAAATGAACTGAGTCTAGAAGACGTGTAAGACGTTAAGCGGGGACCTTAGGTGGAAACACTGCATGTCTAGCCCCTGGGACATACGCTACTGTGAATCTAAGTGTATAAGTTGGTGAGGCGCGTAACAGCCAGGCTCCTGGGATGGAGAGCCAGGAGTGAATCTGACAGCATGATAAAGCTCGTTCAGACAGGAGGGCAGCAACAGGACAATTGTGCACCCGTGTACACAAACTGAGTTTTGCTGGGTCATTGTTCCACTTGTCTAACAGAGCAAGAGCTGGAGGCCAAAGAAAAGAGGAGGAAAATGTTGTGAGGGAAAAAAACTAATGAATAGCAATGAAGAGAGGAATGGAAGAGGAGGAATGAAGAGTTGATTGGATGGTGACACATCAAGGCCCACAAAGAGGACACCTGCTGTTTTTACTTCCAGAGTAGGCCAGTGGAAATTCAGAAATAAACAGAAGGGAAATAGTTGGGGTTTGGTGTTTTTTAATTTTTTTCAAAATATTACCCAGAAAAAGAAATACTGTACCATTTGAAATTAAGGGGGGTGGTGTGCACACTTAAATGCAGTGATAACCTGTGGATTTTACAACCAGGCCGTCCTTTCAGGCCATAAGCCAAGTCAAGTAGGTTTACTGTCATTTCATCCATGTACAGAGTAAACAGTGAAACAACATTCAGGATCCAGGATCATGGTGCAACACAAGACACAAGAACAAAAACAGAACACCGCAAGACCAATGCAGACAGAGAATGCTGTATGTAGTCTTTCTGTGGAACATGGAGATGATTCAGGTAAGGTGCTCTCAGTTTCTGCGAGAAGTAGAGACATTGCTGGGCATTCATGAGGTTCCCTTGCACCAAGGAACTTGGTGATCTTCACTGAGGAGCTGTTAATGTTCAGCAGAGAGTGATCAAATCTTGCCCTCTTGAGGTCAACAACCATGTCTTTTGTTTTGCCCATACTTAGACAGGTTGTTGCTTCTGCACCACCAGTCTATAAGCCTTTGCACCTCCTCTCTGTGTGCCACCTTGTTGTTTCTGGTATGTCTCGGCCAGTGGCCGGTAGAGACCACTATTGTTTTGGGGATTAGTATATAGGACTCTTATTTTGAAATGGGTGTTTGTTTGTGTCTTTAGTCACCTTGTCAGCTGTTTTGGTGATTGGTTCACTTCTTAACTATGTCCAATCCAGCTCTTGCTCTGTTATATTTTAAGGTGGTAGTTCTAGACAATTATAAAACGACAGAAAAAGCTGCATAATGAAAAAGCCATTAAAACATTACACAGAATGCCTCAAATTTCAAAGGGAAGACCACACATCTGGACATCTGAAGAAGAAAGGCAGTGTGCATCCCTGCAGGATGCCTTAGTTCATTCAACTTCAGTGAGTGAGGACCTTTTGGATGTCAAACCACGGGAAACTACAGGAAACGTCAGTACAGTCATGGCAGCTCACGGGAACAGTAAGAATTCTGAACAAATGCTTGCACCTTGAAGCTGTTCAGCTCCACAGGGACTTTCCTCAAGACAGGACTCCCCTGGCTGAAACACTAACACAGCAGAAATTCATTCCAGCCTAGTGTGACTTTAACAACTCTTCATCGGTTTATCCCCTACTGTGCTGAAGTCTTTCTCTCTTGGCACCGTCAGTGCATTAAAGAACCTGAACAATGCCTCAGCTGGCTGCATGCTGTCCAGAACATTTTATCAAACAGGGTGCAAAATGCCAGTGGTAAATGGGTCCCCTCCCCCACTTAAATATGCTTGCCTTCACTGAAGTGCTGTCACAAAAACTGATACTCATTTCAGAGAGCTAAAAATTGTAATAATCAATATTGTCAACCATGATAATTCTATATTTGTATATATATTTAAATTTGATAAATGAGGAGTTAAATGAAAAATGGTATACCTTACATCATATTGGTAGACAATTTACCTCTACAAAAAGGGGCATCTTTTAAAGGTTCTTGGGTAAATGCAATAATTATGTATAGTAATAATATACCATTACCCTTTTGAATTATTTGCATATTTCAATGGCCATTTCTCATTTTTCTATAACATACAAGCTATTGTATGCAGGTTTTTAACGGCTCTTCATATCTCTCATTTGAATAGGATGACGAATATTTGCAGAGTCAGTTTACATTCTACTAGTGGACTGGCTACTACGAGGCCTCCAGAAAAGGGTTAAAGAACCTTTTAATGGTTTTAACGACTATATACCTTTTGTTCTATTATATAGAACACTTTTTGAGTGTATAACTATGGTAAAGAAAGCAAAAAAGTTGTATTGTTTCTATCTGGGTCTTTTTTTCTGGAATATCTCTGCATGACATCATTGGAGCATCCCATGAATTCCCATATAAACCAATTAGAGGTTCCTTTAGCAGTCCACCCTGCCAGAACCCTCTCCCACAGGATACAGAAGAGCAACTCTGACCATGAATCTCTCTTCAGCTCACCAAGTAGAGCAAACATGCAGCTGACAATTCCAGGGTTTTCTCAAACAACACACACTGAAACTGGCATCAGCCCTGTGAGATATATCCTTCAGATGCAGTAGATGTAGATGTGGATTCCCCCAGAAACATCTCTCTCTATATATATATGCAGTGGGGGGAAATAATTAGTTGATCCCCTGCTGAATTTGTACATTTGCTGACTCACAAAAAATGAACAGTCTCTAATTTATGAGGTAGTTTCATTTTTATGGAGAGAGACAGAAAGTCAACCAAAAATCAAGAAAAAACATGTTACATGATTTGCATGTCATCGAGTGAAATAATCGAGTGAAATAAGTATCTGATCCCTTACAATCCAGCCACTTCTGGCTCCCACAGACTGGCTGTGTGCCCATGTTGCACACAGATTAATCTATCAATTACAGATACTCCTGATCATAACATGTACACAGAATCAGTTTCATCTATTCCAATCTCTCCACCACCACGGGCAACACCAAAGAGCTGTCAAAGGACATCAGGGACAAGATTGTAGACCTGCACGAGGCTGGAATGAGTTACAAGACCATCAGCAAGAAGCTTGATGAGAAGGTGACAACTGTTGGTGCGATTATTCGGAAATGGAAGAAATATAAAATGACCATCAATTGCCCTCAGTCTGGAGCTCCATGCAGTATCTTGCCTCATGAGGACGATTGTGAGAAAAGTGAGGGATCAGCCCAGAACTACACGGGAGAAGCTTGTTAATGACCTGAAGGCAGATGGGACCACAGTCACTAAGAACACTATTTGTAACACTACATCATAATGGATTTAAAACCTTGCCGTGCCCGCAAGGTCCCCCTGATCAAGAAGGCACATGTACAGAAAATCTTGTTTTCCAGTGAACATCTAAATGTTACAGAGAAGGCTTGGGAGAAAGTGCTGTGGTCAGATGAGACCAAAATTGAGCTCTTTGGTGTCAACTTGACCTGCTGTGTAAGGAGGAAGAGAAATGCTGAGTATGACCCGAAGAACACCATCCCAACAGTCAAGTGTGGAAAATGTATGCTTGAGAATGTTTTTCTTCTAAGGGTACAGGATGACTTCACCACATTGAGGGGCCTATTGATGGGGCCATGTAGCGTAAAATGTTGAACGAGAACCTCCTTCCCTCAGCCAGAACACTGAAGATGGGTTGTGGATGTGTCTTCCAGCTTGACAATGACCCAAAACATACTGTCAAGGTAGCAAAGGAGTGGCTAAAGAAGATGCACATTAAAGCTAATGGAGTGGCCTAGCCAGTCTCCAGACCTCAATACTATAGAAAATCTATGGAGGGAGAGAGGATTTAGAGAGTTTCTGTAAAGAGGACTGGGCCAAAATCCCTCCTGATATATGTGCATAGCTGGTGACCGACTACAAGAAACGTCTTACTGCTGTGCTTGCTAACAAGGGTTTCTCCACCCAGTACTAAGTCATGTTTTTCTTGGGTATCAAATACTTATTTCACTCTGAAATGCAAATCAATTTATAACTTTTATGTCGATTTTTGCTTGATATTCTGTCACTATCCATAAAAATTACCTCATAAATTATAGACTTCATTTTTTATGTCAGCAAACTTATAAATTCAGTAGGGGATCAAGTAATTATTTCCCCCACTGTATATATAAAACTTTGCGTTGCTAATGTGTGGTATTTTCTTTTGCTTTGTGCAACACAAAGGCTCATTCAGCTATTTCGGATATCGCCTAGACTGGTGAAGTTTGCAGAAATCATTACAATTAGAATTATTTTTTTCAAACCCAAAAAATGGCGATCGAGGCTGTTTAGAAATCATAGCAGCAAACTATTTTATAATTACTGACATTTTATAATCAAGCCTTTGTTTTTTTTTTTGGTTTTGGGCTTTTGGACTTACTCCATCTGCTTCACATGACTGCTGATATAGCTTTATTAACCCAATTCTTCTTTTATTTAGTCATTACTATGGTACTTGGCTCTCTTTTTAGTCACAAGAAGTCAGCCAATACTTTTTGAACTGCTGCCAACATGTTATTGGACAGCTCAACACTAAGTTCACTAAGGCATTCCTGTTACATCACCTAATAGATGTGTGCAGTTATGCTGAGTAAAGCGAGGGAGAGTGAAGCCAGTTGGATTCCTGGTCATAGATGGAGTTTTGTGTGTAATATGTTATCAAAGTACAAGTGTATTCCAATTAAAAAAAAACCTCCCTAGCATCCCGTCCTCCCCTTCTGCAGCAAGTGGCTACTTGTGTAATATTTAATAATCATCCAGTGCACCAGTCATTATAACACCATACTCATCCTCCAGCACTTCAGTCTTCATCACAACATACCTGCCCTCCAGTATGACAGTTTTTAATCAGAATATCCTCGCTGTCCAGTACATCAGTCTTTATCTTGCCATGCTTGTACATTACTCACACCATACTCGTCCTTTAGTTCACCAGTCATCATTACACCATACTCATCCTTCATTATGCCACACTTGTCCTCAAGCACATTAGTCATCACATTATATACACATCGGATATTCATCATTTAGTTTACCAGAGCCATAATTATACTATACTCATCAAAGTTCATACTGCCTTCACATCATGCTCATAATCCAGTGCACTAGTCGTCATTATGCCACATCCATCTTCATATCCATAGTTTCCACTGAGACTTGGGGACATTTGGAGCATTTGAAACGCTGACATTTTTGAAAATATGCTCAGCAGTCATAAAAATATGACACCACAAATTCCATTTCTATGGTTATGCTAGAAACAAAAGTTAGGATGCACCAACTGAGACCTGTTCCCCTCCACTTGCTCATTCTTCAGCAGTCATCACCACATAACACCACACTTATCTTCCAGCATACCAACGAATTGGTGAATACTTTGCTGTTTATTGGAAACAAATGTAATCGACCCATCCTCATATGTTCAGTGCAACAAATACACAATTTCTCGCAAAGGCGAGCAGTGAGCGCAGACTGACGCTCATTATGGATTAGTTGGGAACCCCGGTGATGTCAATGGTGATGTCAGACGGACCAGGGGAAGCCTCTTCAGGCTGTTCTGGAGTAAAGGCGTAAGAAGCAGCTGAATGTCTAGCGCAAGGGGGTGGTGTAAAGGAACGGAGCCTCTTCAGAGGCAGCTCCACAATCTTTCTGCCATTGCCGAGGGCCCTGGGGGCCGAGGCCCTTTCTTAAAGGCACAGCAGGACCGCGACCCTCCCACTGCTCCATTTTCTGCGTCACGCCGAGAGGTTCCCCGCTCACCTGGCAGAGAGAGAGAGACTCCAGTCTGATTTCCATCAGCACGGAGTAAAAGCTCAACAAGGTGTGGACCGCCCGCTGTGCGCCTTCTTTCCGTCCTCCTCGACCTGAACCGTGCAGCCGAGCCGCTTTAGGTTGTTTTTTTCCCCTCCGTTTTTGTCTCCCCTCCTCTTCGTTTTTGATCGCAATTTGACTGAAGCCTCTCATAGGGTGGAGCCGACCCTGTTGTCTAGATTGCTGAAGAGGCTCATCATTGGCACGCTGCAGGTAGGTAAAAGGGGGACTTTTTAAGACTGACGCCTTTCCGCGACCATTTCTGCCAAAAACTGCGTTTTAACGGGGTGTGGAAGGAAATTCAACACAAAATAACTGATTGTGGGGAGTGATTTGCATCCAGCGAGTTTAAATTACTTGTTGCGAGGTGGCGAGACGATGGTTTTACACATGCAACGGCGTTTTGAGGAGCGTTGTCGTTGGTGGATATCAGGGGACAGCAGGACCTTCTGTTTGAAACCTCACCGCGGGGGCTTTAAAGCTCAGCCTTTAGGTGGGCGCCAACAGGATCTGGGGTGTCAAAATGACCAGATGGACAATGTAAAACCGTTTCAGAATCGAGTCGGGTCCTTTTCCCGTGGAACTGAAGTGTGTATTTTAATTAGGGTTCTGGTGGCCTCGAATTCACTCGCACGATCCACTGTTGGCCCACAAATTCTGTGCCTCGTATTGTCGCAATGGCTCAAGTTCTCCTGTTTCGATACATAGACAGTGTTGAAGTCAAGTCAGAACTATTCATGGCTGCGCTGCATGAAGGCTGTAAGCGATGCTGAATGTGTGGCAGTCTAAGTCAAGGGGCTGCGCTCCATTTTGCCACCGGGAAATCACCCTCACTGATGCAGGAGAAAAGAGCGATATTAGCCCGTGAATTAAACATCTCGACAGGAGTTAGAGCTGTAGGGAAAATGGGGAAACTGGCGATTTCTCACGCCAAAACACAGTGTTTCTTCACTGTTTTCTCATTTATGAATTTGAACCCAGGCCCGTTAACCCTTATGTTTGCTTCAGCAAAACATAATGATCAGTAAGCCCCTCTTCTCCCTCCCCACCCTTCTCACATATTTAGAGCTTATAGTATAAAAATTAAAGTACCTTTATAATATGCAAATAAGGATCATATTCTAAAAAAATACAACAGGGATTAGAACAGCACAATATGGGCAATATATGAGTATAGCAGTTTTACTGCTACACATTGTGATTGCGATGCCTTTCATATTAAAGGGCCCATATCATTGCTTTTCTGAAATTAAAAAGGCTGTAAAGTCTGTAGCTTGTTTCAAACGTATGTTTACTCACCTCATCCATACATCCCATTTTCAATTTGTTCTGATATCACAAGAACAACACAAGTTAAATATATCTCCTTATTCTGGTTACAGCATTTTAGGTCAATATGCACCAATTCGCCAAAACGTGATTGGTTAAGGGCTCATTTAAATATCGCAGCCTTTTGGTATATCAGTATTGCAGAGACCAATATTGCAATAACAATTAGCAGATGATATATCATGCAGCTCTAATTGGATTGGAATCATGAAGATAACTTGGCATTTTATTGGTATAACTAGGTATTTTACCTACACATTTAAACACAATGCTAAAACAATCATTTTACCCATTGACTACTAAATTTAATTTGATCAAACATATATTTTGATTTTCTCTGCATAAACTAAGGGTGCCAAAAAATTCCGGAGAGCATGGTACAAAACCGTAGTGATGAATTTCCCAGACCCATATTAAGCTTAAGTCTATACTATATGCGCCTTCATTGACACTTAAATTTAGTCCAAGATT
Source organism: Brachyalestes nurse (assembly GCA_037974405.1). NCBI lineage: Eukaryota > Metazoa > Chordata > Actinopteri > Characiformes > Alestidae > Brachyalestes > Brachyalestes nurse. Next base: position 29,488,040 of record JBBPCY010000109.1, read on the forward strand.
AGACTTTCTCTGTGAAAAGGCAAAATAATCCCCTGCTAGTGTCATCACTGAGGTACCCTTGGTGGCAGCCCCCTGCTTCTCTTGGTAACTGGGTTAAATGCAGAGAAAATGTCACATTGTTCACACTGTGTGCTGTGGTGTGCTTATGCGTGGCTATAAGGGACCACTTTATGTGAAATACCAGGCCAGTGATGTACAAATTCGTCAAATTTGTTGAGTGCCCACTATAGAGAAATAATACTCATACTCAGATTTCTGCTGACCAGACTGCATTAAACCTTGTGTCTGGGTGGTTTTACATCCAGAATTTTAAAGGAAGTTACAATACATCAAAATTATGCAGTACTTTACAGAACTTGAATAATTCAAAGAAAACAATCTCTTAGTCACTCTCATAACAAAATGTTAATGATTACATTTGATGTATTTCTAGTAGTGTTTTGCCATCCAGTTGGTCACACTGCAAGAAGAGTGTTGATTAAAGCAGTGTTTTTTTTATACTTTTCCTCATTATATAAGATTTGATTCAGGTGATCACTAATCAATATCTTATAAAGCAGAATGAGGTGTGCTTGTGTAGGAATTTAACAGACACTGGCATGAAATGGTTGTCATACTCAGAGATGCTGATTTAAAAATAAATTGCAGTGGTCTCTTATTTTTTCTGCAGCTGTATAACATGATGATTCAGATTGCCTCATTATATACTCTTTACAGATAAATATAAAAAGGTAGACTTGATGAACTAGATTCTTAATCTTCACACTTGTTTAAATGTGGTGAACTGTAGTGCTGTAGCATAGATTGGTGGTCGGATTGACTAACAAATCAGGTGCTTGGCACTGTGGGCAGTAGTAGTACATGAGATAAAACCAGTTCCTTTGAGCGTTCTAAACTAGACTGTGTAGATTAAAAAAAGACCTGTATTAACAGAAAAAATCTATCTAACTGCAAACAGACCAATCATAGTGCATTTAGCAGGGCTTTTTAGTACAGCAACTATCACCCAGAAAGGCCCAATGCTGTTTTGTCAGGGCCTGCCCAACTCTGGAGCTGGACTGTGTCCAGCACTGTTTGGTAGTTCCCCTTCACAACTGCTCGTAATAAACCTGGCAGTTATCAAGTGAGATTAACTGGGTGTGTTTGAGCAGGGAAATCACCAAACTGTGCTGCACTAGAGCCATCCAAATATCAGAGTTAATAACCCATTCACATTGTTTGGGAACAGAAAACTTGCATTAAGACTTATACACAGTCAGGTTTTTTCCACCTAACTCATTAAAACACTGCACAGAAATGTGGAAAACTGTGAAAGGGATTCTGAAATTTGTGGTGAGTCTATGCAATTTGGTCTGTGTGAATTTGTGAGCAACATGTTTGTGACTGAAATAGAACCAAAACTCCTGGATGCTCACATTAACCACTAGTGCCTAGCAACAAGCTACTAACAAAGTACATTTTTAAATGACATTTAAAAATGCAACCCCTACTCTTTAGTCACCAAGAACAAGACTTGGAAACACTGTTCTGTGGTATAGCTCAGAAGAACCCTTTAGACTTTCACTCATTCAAGTCAGTCATCCCTAATAATGTGCTGGAGTCTTCCCCAGAGGTCATGGGGCAAAAGACAGACAAGCACAGGGCAGGCACACAGACAAATACATGGGGCAATTTAAGTGTCTCCAATCCATCTGACATGCATGCACTGTGGGAAGAAATTGGAGGACCCTCGGCATCCTTAGCTAGGAAACGAACCAAGGACCTTCTCACTGTGAGGTGGCAGCGCAACCCAATGCATCACCTACCCTTTAAACATCTTAACCTTAGAGTTTTTGTTTTGTTTAGGTAGTAATCAAGAAAAAGATGAGTCTCAGTAAACAGTCCTTCTCAATTATGTCAAAATTATTTGCCTGTGGACCAAATCACTACAAACGTGACAATTAGAAATTAGGCTGAAAAATAAATACTTAAATTCTCCTTTGAGCAAAGTCTGTAAACTAGAGAAGCATTTGCCACTAAGAAGTCAATTTGCAAGTTCGCCTGGAATTGTATTACTGAGTGATGCTTCTCTGTTCCTAATGAGTGTGTGCAGGTGACAGTCATGAAGGACGGCATGGCCAACAACAGCACTGCCAGTATTTCCCAGGCTCGGAAAGCTGTGGAACAACTCAAAATGGAAGCCTGCATGGACAGGATAAAGGTGTGTGTATATGTGTGTTGTATGCTCATATAAAACTCATTCTGTGTTATGCCACCAGTGCTTACACAAACATTACCTGTTCAACATTTCATTGGGTTTATAAAGGCAAGTAAAATTTAAAATAAATACAAATGAGGAAGGAGAGAATTTCACTGAGTGGTTTATCTGAACCATGTACAATCTGATATTTTGAATATTTCAAAATCACTTTTGACTATAGCTTTTCGAAATTATACTGAAAAACTGGAGGGGGGAAAAAGAGAGAAAATGCATCATACAACTGTGTCCCCAAACCACATCCTTAAAAATATTATATGATGCATTATTTCTGTCGTTATATTGGCTGTTTTCTTAGAAGGTGACTTATTATTTTATATGCCTTGTGCCAGGTTTTAATTTTGGGATTGTTAATTTAAGTAGTTGACTTTTTTTGGGATAAAGGTTCTGTGTCAGAATTTTTTAAACATGTGCCCAAAAACTAAAAAGTAAACAGCTTTTCGCAGGGGTTACGTTCCAAGAGCATCCACATATAGTGAAAAACCGCATTGTTGTGAAGTGGTAACATAAAATGCCTATTTGTGATCCCAAAACACTTTAATTTCATTTTAACGCAGTTTAATGCATTACCCATAAAGAAAATAAATGTAATGGTAAACCCGTATTTGTACTGTACAGTTTACACTGTACTCCCGCAGTGCTAGAATGTTAACGATATTACCCCTATATAGACAGTACTGTAATTCATGCATGCGCGTTTTCTTTGGTATGCGTTGTCATTTTCTTTGGTGTAAGCAGGGTAAATACAGTAATAAATTGGTTTAATTTTTTAGTAATAAAAATAGTCAAATGTATGGTAATCACCAATAATTTTTACAGTTCAATAATTCACTGTTCGTTAGGCATCTTATTCAGGGGCTTCAGGAGTCGTCGTATTGTAGTGACCCGCTGGTTAAAGCAGACACTGGACAGCGACTGAGCTCAACAGCCTCTTTTAATTTAATTTACAGTAATAAAAATGCAGGGCTTTAAGAAGGACAAAACAATGGAGACGCTCCACAGGGGAAATTCTGGACTGCAGCTGCCATAGATGCTTCAAATGGCAGCAGCCAATCAGCAGCCAGAAGAAATAAATAACGTTCTCGGATTGGCTACTTTCAAACCTCCCACTTCGGAGTACAGCAATATTTCACCATCCCAATATGCGCTTTCTTTGTGTTCTCCCGACAGTACAAAAACACTGTAGCAAAAATGTAGCTAACTGTACGTTCATATTTGTTACAAAATTAGTAAATTATATTTTTCTTAATAATTTATCACTAAAATGCATGAAGAATTATATATTGCCACGAAAATAGCAAAAAAATGTGATGTGGAGGATATCTGCGGTTTCCACGAATTTGCTGGGGTTTCCGCCAATTATTAGTTTGGTTGTAAGAATAAATTACTGATTCCCGAAACACTTGAATTTAATAGCTTAATACATTACCCTCAACAAAAATGTAAAGGTAAACCTGTATACGCGCTGGACAGTTTACACTGAACTATGGTCTCCCACAATTAATTAATGCAAGCATGTTTTCTTTCGTATGCGCTGCCGTTTTCTTTGGTATAAGCTGGATAAATACAGTAATTGAATTGTTTAGTAATAAAAATACAGTAAAATGTATGGGTAATCACAATCATTTTTACAGTTGAATAATTTACTGTTCATTGGTCTTATTCAGGGGCTTCAGGAGGTGTCGTATTGTAGTGACCCATTGGTTAAAGCAGACACTGGACAGTGACTGAGCTCAACAACCTCTTTTAATTAACCTTTTTTTTCATTTGACATTTGAGTTGCTGTAAGGCTGTAACTCACGGCGTTAAACCTTGAACTCAACTCTCACTTATTCATCAGCAACACCCACACTCACACTGTGCATGCACGCACTCCTACACATGCCCCTCTCATCTCCCCCGTACCCCATCCAACTCCAATCTTCCCAGAGCATATCCAGTAGTTCAACCTTCTCCTGGAGTGTCTTACTCTTTCTTTGGTCTTAGGTGCATTGCCAGAAGGCGCAGGGCATTTGGGCAGCATCTTGGGGCTTTCAGAAGAACGAAACGAAAACACAAGAACATGAAGGCAGCAGCCAATAACTGGAAATTTAGCTGAATTTATATTTGGATTACTATTTATGTTACAAAATTAGAAAATTATATTTTTTGTAATAATTTAGAACTAAACTATTTACAGTTTCCGCGTTAATGTTGGGATTTCCACGTACAATTACCAGTTAGGTTGGAGAGGAAAGGAACGAAACACACGCAAAGAAACAAACATGGAGCAAAACACACAGCAGAATGGTCAGTTAAAAAAAAAAGTCTATCACTGTTTGTTAATACGATCGGTTAATGTCCCCATATTGAACACGTCACCAATTTTCTACATGAAATTCTCACCAGATGTCCATAACAATCCATCCAATCCACACATGCAAGGAATTCAAACCATAGATGTCCATAAATTAGGTTATGTGTAATGAAATGGAATGACACAGGGAAAAAGTATTGGATATGCTTACTAAAATGTATTTATTACTTCGTACAAAAACCTTTGTTGGTGGTGACAGCTTCAAGACGCCTCCTGTATGGAGAAACTAGTCTCATGCGTTGCTCAGGTGTGATTTTGACCCATTCTTCCACACAAACAGCCTTTAAATTATGAAGGTGCCAAACTTTGAGCTTTACATCTTTCCATAGATTTTCTAAAGGATTCAGGTGAGGTGATATGCTGGGACATTCTAGCACAGGGGTCTCAAACCTGTCCAGAAAGGGCCGCTGTGGGTGCAGGTTTTTATTCCAACCAAGAAGAAGCCACACCCCTGAGTAACTGAAAACAAAGACCAACTGATTACAGAGGTGGAATCAGGTGTGCCTCCTGCTTCGTTGGAATAAAAACCTGCACCCACAGCGGCCCTTTCTGGACAGGTTTCAGACCCCTGTCTTAGATGCTCTACAACTCCATATTAAAATGTATGTCTTTGAATGCAAGGTCATTAACCTGTTTACTGTCCACTAGGATGAAGCCCCCTATATGGGATGAAGCCCCCTAGTGGACAGTAAACAGGTTAAAGTACCTGTAATGGTCAGGCCTCCCAATGTTTTTGTCTGTGTAGCATATGAATGTTTGAGATATGATCATTGTCTTCTGATTAAACCTTTGGAGCATGCAGGTGAACTTTTCTTTGCAAACCTACAGGGGAAGTTTTCCCAGCCCTGAGCCTCTCTCAGCACACATCAGCCTGGACTCTGATTCCCTGAAGGCAGAGGGGAAGCAGAATGGCCAGGCTTGGTGTGCAGCAGGTAAAACCTTTAGACCTGTTTGGACTGACACACCAGTATTTCTTCAGCTCCTGCATGAATCTCGCCTCTGTCTTTCTGTTTTCCCCTGTCATTCTGTTTACCCTTCTCTGCAGATAAAGACTATACTCCCTCCATGCTGGGTCTCTGCGGGTCCCTGGTTTCATTGCCCAGCTGCAAGTCCCTGCCCAGTTTGAGGTCCACAGAGTGCCTGGTCAACATTAGCGCCGAGCCCAGCCCTGCCCTCACTCCCAGCTAGGGGGTGCCAAAGAGTCTTATCTCACTCACTAACACACACGAACCTATATTTTGTCGGTAAATGCATCTAAAGACTAAGTACCATGTCTTGATATTTTGCCCTATCCAGATCTGCTCAGTGTTCCCCTTGATCAGTGTCCTTGCTCTCTAAATGCAGCGGTACGATTGACATCGGGTTTGGTTTGTTGTAGACATTTAGGGCTAGTGGTCAGTGCTAGTCTGTAGTGAAATGATCTAACTATTGGCTCATGCCAGCCTTATTTCTTGGCATGTTAGCCACAGAAAAACCACATCACCTTCCTCTGGCCACTACTTGCAGTAAAGCAGTCTGTGTGTGTCTCTGAATGTCAATGCTGTCCAGCTTCCCTCATCTTGTGATGTTTCTAGCTGCCTGGACTGCAGACTATGCACTGACTGACTTAATCCTGCATACCAGCACCACCTGTGTTAATTCCCTTTAAGAAATGAATGGAAATGCAGTCAAAGCAGATACAGATAGTGGCACACACAATATGCACACAGGTAAACACATAAAGATAGACGCATAAAGGTCAGTCAGTGTCTTTCTTCCTAAGCCACTCGCTTCATGCAACTCAAAGTTGAAACTTCAGTCAACTGAAACCGTTACTCAGTCCTCCGCTAAAGCTGCATGCAAGAGCTCGATGCACAAGGCTCCAACCTCACTATGCCTGACTTGACTTTCTACCTTACACTCTCACCATCATGTCAAGAGTCGTAATACAAATAAACAGGACAGCTGCAGAACTGCCTTTTCCTTCTCTATAATTCTCTCCCCACATAAACACATGAAGAGTATGCGTGATAACTGCCAAAATAAAGCCATTGCTGTGCCAATGGTACACACACACACACACACATACACGCCCTGAAATGTACTTTACATAACTAAAAGTATCTCTGTGTATGAATGCTTGTCCCATGTATGCTTGCTAAACAAAAGAGGGAAGTTAATGCCTTGCTGGCATTAGTGAAGTGAAGCCCTGATTTTGGGGGATAAGGCCTGACTTGCAGTCGGGGTTCTAGTTCATCTCAAAACATTTAGGTGGGATTGAGGTTGGGGGTCTGTGCAGGCTTTTCATTTTCCTCTACACAAACCTGGCAAATCATTTCTTTGGGGATCTTGTTTTGTTCAGGGGGCATTTTCATGCTTCCCCAGCCTGTTGTGTAGAACTGATTGGAACTAAGGCCCCCAAACCTTGGAAAACAGTCCCAGGCCATTAATTCTTCTCCACCAAACATTACTGTTGATACTATGCATTCTAGTAGCTAGGATTCTTCCGGCAACCCCCAAACCCAGATTTGTCCATCAGCCTGCCAGATCATGATCGTGATAAATCAGTTCATGCGCTGACACTATTTTCAGAGGCAGATTAAAAGCAGTGTCAGCACACACCCCCAGCACACACACATGCTTTTACAGATCAGTATATATAACCTGTAATGCATAATGTCTTGGTGTACTCTATGTTCATTGTCTGGCATTTGATTGTAAATGTTTTTCTCTTTATGGTAGGATGGTTTTCTTCAGCCCCTGAGTGAAGATGTAGAATTAAGATCTAATGTGAGAATGAGGGTAAGCGTTAGGCACAGTTGTAGTTCGTTTTAATATAGACTGCAGTTTTTAAGTTAGACTGAAAAGGCTGTTATTTATTATGTCCTTGGCAACTAAGCTGTTCTTCATTCTAAACTGCAATAAAACTGCCTCTTTTTTTGTCTTTTTCCTTTTTGTCTTTTTCCTTTGTGTTGGTTATCAGACCACTTTAACAACTGAACCCCCTTCCAGCATCCACTCATTTGTATCTACCAGAGCAGCATTGTGTGACCAGGACTGGACATTCAGCCTACACCACACTGACATGATATGGAGTGTTCTTAGGGCAAACAGAAGGGCTGTCTGTAGGAAAGTTATTTGAGTGGAAGATATGGGGAAAATAATTAATCTCAGTGCTGTTCCTGAATTTATTTAATTACTGTTGAACCGTCAGCTCCATATATAATAAATACACTCAATAACTTTTTATGATATATGCACCTTTTCAGCCTACAGCAGTTTTAGCCCTAACCATTCACACAGAAGTTGTTAGATATGTGTGTGTGTGTGTGTGTGTATATATATATATATATATATATATGGATGTATGTCTGTATATGTATATATATATATGTGTGTGTGTGTATATATATATAGAGTTTAGGTTGTGTAAAATGCTTCTTCTGGCTATCCTTAGCTGATTAAGTTTTCTGCCTGTTAGCTAGCCCCTGGGTCCTTGTGACCTGGGGGTCAACCAAAGAACCAGTGTCCATTATAGGCCGAAGGTTAGGATCATTTGTTAATTAAGAATGTGACAGTAAAAAGGGCCACACACAGAAAGTGTCCAGCTGGATGATGGTAAGTTTAGATTATGGTTTCCAAACGGCATTCAAAGGCCTTAATTAACGTGAACAATGCTGTGACCTTCACTCCCTCTGTTTGCCCATCTTGTGACGTATTTTGAAAAGAAAGCGTCCAAGCCTAACAAAAATGTCTGAATCCAATATATATACTCATAATACATGAGTATCTCTAAGCTTGGCTTCATGATCATCTAGGTTTGACAGCCTTCCTGTGGTTCATGCTCTTTAGAGACCACATGCCTCATGTATCTGAATACTTCCATCCTGATACCACTTGCTGACGCACACCCACTCAGTTTTACATTATCTCACAGATACTCCACTGCAGTTTTTGCAAGTTCTCTGGTAGTTATCTGCTCTTAAGCACATGGCCAGGCATCACCCAGAGTGAGCTGAGTTCAAAGATACACTTCAGTGTCGCACCCACTACACCCATGCACTTAGTGCCCTTAGTGTATAGCATTATTTACTGAATTAGATGCTGGATATGGCAAATGTACTAAAAAAGCATAAAAAATTACTATTTTTTTTACAATACATTCATCAGTGTACAGGCACTCACACACACATTAAATATCTATACTTTAATGACATTGCATTCAAATACATAGACTTTAATATAGAGTTGATCCCCTTTTGCAGCCATAACAGCTTCCACTCTTCTTGGAAGATTCAAGATTTTGGACTTTCTATGGGAATTTGTGCCCATTCATTCTGTAAAGCATTTATGAGGTCAGGCACTGATGTTGAACAGAAGGCCTGACTTGCAGTCTCCATTCAAGTTCAGCCTAAAGGTGTTGGATGGGGTTGAGGTCAGGGCTCTGTGCGGGCCAGTCAAGTTCTTCCACACCGAATTCCTCCAACCATGTCTAGATGCTCGCTTTGTGCGCTAGGGCACAGTCATGCTGGAATAGAAAAGGTTCTTCCCCAAACTTTTTCCACAAAGTTGGAAGCATGGCATTGTCCAAAATATCTTGGTATGCATTAAGATTGTCCTTCACTGGAAGTGAACCCTGAAAAACAGATGAGTCCCAATATTTTTGGTCCATATGGGGTGTGTATACAACACATGCATTCATAAATGGACAAATATATTAAGACCATTGGAAATGGGTAAAAGAAAGAACGGTTATTGTAATATAAATTAATTAACAATAAAAACCATCAATAACGATCTTTTCGTAGATGAGTAGAACATACTTTGTCAGAAGAAACAACAAAAAAGTCAGTGTCTCAGTAGCCAATAGGCATTCAGCACAAGGTTTCAGTGGCCAATCAAATCGTGTGATTAGGTAGTCCCGCCCACTACGAGCCACTAGTGTATGGTAAGTTTATGAGGCACGTAGTTAAAGTTGACCTGATTCGATGGTAGGCTGCTTCCAGACGTTTAATTCTATATATTTATCAAGTTGGGTATTTATCAAGATATTTTAGAGAACGTCTGCAACTGTGGCATCAGCTTGGATCGAAAAGGTTAGCAGAGGTAGACGAAGAAAGCGATTTAAAGGCACCCACGCCACAAAGGCTAAGCTAAAAAAGTGATCGAGTGTTAAAAGCGAGAGAAGGTTCCTAGGTGGCTGAAAAAAGTAACGTTATATAATGCTGTAACACTTTTTGTAGGAGCCGTAGACGTTAGCAGGCAAATAGTAAGAGTTGTAAGCTACGTTGGCAAGTTTTTTGTTGTTTGTAAACTGAACGAACGCTAGGTTCGAGCCGTACCTTTACCTTTAGTGACCGTTACCTGGCTCGCTCTGTCACGGTGGGGACGATGCCTAGCAACGGAGGTCGCGAGCGGAATGTGACCGGTCCGCCACCTTTGAGAGCTACTTGTCCGGTAGAGCCACGCTGGAGCACCCGAGCAGAGCCCAGAAACCGAGCTCCAGGTAATGTGTCACGAAATAAGACGTAGAATTTTACACAAGGAGTTTGTAAAATCCACAAGTGGCTAGTGGTTGTGTGTGGTCTTTAAATGGTTATGGTTACCTGGTGGCGTATATGAAGTGCAATCAGCATACCAAGATATTTTGGACAACGTCATGCTTCTAACTTTGTGGGGAAGAACCTTTTCTATTCAAGCATGACTGTGCCTCAGTGCACAAAGCTCCCTGACCTCAACCCTATCCAACACCTTTGGGATCAACTGGAACGGAGACTGCGAGCCAGGCCTTCTCGTCCAACATAAATGCTCTACAGCAGGGGTGTCAAACTCCGATCCTGGAAGGTTGGTGTCCAGCACAGTTTGATGGTTCTCCTCCTCAAACACATTTACTAAACCGGACAATTAACTGGCGAGATGGTCCAGGTGTTTCTGAGCAGGGAAATCACCAAAACGTGCTGGACCACGGCCCTCCAGGACTGGAGTCCCTGCCCTATAAAATGAATGGGTACAATTTCCCACCAGAACACTCCAGAATCTCGTGGAAAGCCTTCCATAAAGAGTTGAAGCTGCAAAGGGGGGACCAACTCCAAATTAAAGTCTATGTGTTTGAATGCAGTGTCATTAAAGTCCCAATACTTTTGACCATATAGTGTATTTACCATCGCCATTAAGTTAGCAGTTCTGCACAGATGACTGTCCTGAAGCGAAAGTGTTAACTCAGTAAAATACTATCTTAAGTAGTAGTAAAGGGACTTGTTAGCATCCCCAAACCGAATGTGAGTGAAAAGGGGTTGTCCCTGTGGAACTTCTCAGTACACAAACAATATGTTGGCATAACCTGAGGTTTGTTGTGCTCTAAACTTCTCTTTTTGTTCCAAATGCTGAAGCTCCAAAATGAAAGTAAAAGGTGAGCAGAATCATACTCAAGGAAGGAGATCAAATGGACAAAAATGAAAAATAAAGAAAGGCTGCTTTTGACAGTAAACTTCTCTTCGGAGATGTCTTCATGACTCTCTGTCAGTCAGAATTAGTGCTGCGTTACTGTTCTGCTTTAATGGTACAGTTTTGCTGCCCTGAGGGAGCCTTTTGATATTTGAGGAAGTGGTTTAGAGAACTCCAAATCAAGAAGGCCTTTGGAAGAGGCCTAAAATCATTTCATGAGCCAAGTCGTGTAAATTTTAGTAGCCCGGTTGCTGGGCACATGTCCTGAGGAATAGTATCGGCACACATTGTGTGAAAGCTGTTGAAAACGCCTTCATTCACACCTTCCTGCAAGGTTAATTGTTTCCTACCTGTTGTTTGGCCACTTGCAAATGTTTTGCCTGACCTCATTCTTTATCCTGCAGGGCCTGAACAGCAGGGGGTGTTGGAAATGGCTCTCATTACACAAACATGTCTGGCCCAAAAAAAAAAAAAAAATTCCAAAATACGGGTAAATGTGCATGCAAAGCCAGCACTGGTGTGCACGCCTTGCATATTGCAAACCAATCATATCTCAACATGATGGAACATTCATGAGGGTGTTTTCATGATGAATTCACAAAGATTGATTGAGGCAGATCTTATTCTGATTCTCTTGACTTTAGGTCTGAAGCTCCCCTCCAATTGCAGCCATGCTGATTTTCCAGCTTACTTTTACTGTGTCCTATGAGTATACTGCCCAGTTAAAGTTTCAGATGTTTCTGTGGATGTTTTGATGAATCAGGGTGCTTCTGTGATCCAGAAAACAGTTTTTGTCTAAATAAGCCATGCAGGCCATATTGCTTTGATTAGCTAGTGAATTTTTAATAGAATTTAAGGCGCAGGTCTTATTGTTGAGCAGTCTGATACTAGTATTTTGTTAACCCTTTGCTTGTGCTATCAATTCATGTCTTTCATGTATTTCCACCCGGTGTAATATTTCATTCCACTGTGTAGAGTATAAGGATGGAATGACAAAGATCTTCTTGATCTTTTAAACATTTCACTTTTTTTCTCACCAGCCGAGATGACCAAAGCAAGGCCTTTACTCCAGACTCAGACGGAGATCCGACGAACACTCTCTTCAGATGCAATTTTAGGGCCATACCTGCAAGGCCAGTGGCCCAGAGAAGGGGAAAGGTGCGGACACCAGCATAAAGACGAACTCACACAGGTGAGGGGGAACATGTTTCCTGATGAATGTTCATTTAATTGTGCGCTTGTTTGTTTTTCCGTCCCATATTTGTTCAGAGGAACACCAATGAAGTGGGGAAGGAATGAATAGAGAATATTTTGGTGCTGATATGTAGGTTTTAAGCGAGCGGAGTGAAAAGAGCTGAAATTCAAAGGTAATTTATATACTTATAATTTATATAGAGCAATATGTACAAAATATTGAGATACAAAGTGTTTACAAGTGCTTCAGTAACCTGATAATGAGAAAAGTCTGGCTCAAAAAGATTTACTGTTGCTTAGCAGTTTACCAGTGAATTGACCAAAGAAGAGCCAATTCCTCAAATATCAAACTTCTTGTTTTATTTTTAACACCGATAAATATTTAAAAGATTATGTGGCTTTCAGTTGTCATCTGTCTCCATTTAGCAGTTAACGCTAACAAAAGCGCAGTTTAGTGTTCACTGTTTCTCAGGCAGCTCTTCTCCGTCTGGTTTTGTTTGCACACGCTCAAATGTAAATGAAACGAAATGAAACAAATTTAGTTTTATTAATTTTGTGAACACAAGTAAACGACTAATGCTAAATAATTGCAGCCTTTTGGCAAATATTAGTTCACCATTTTTTGTTTTGTTGAGTTTAATTACTGGAAAACAAAACATAATATATTAAATATTTATATACAATCTGAGAACACATTAAAATGTTTCAGAGAAAGTTAAAAAGTTTGAATTTAAACAGATTCATGACATTGGCAGTGTGAAGGCAATTTTTATTTTTTTATCCCTCCCATTGAAGTGTGTGTTCAGGCACAGAGATAAACTTGAGGAGTCCATGCCAGCTAGATTACATGCTGTCATTAAAGCAAGAGGACACCAAATATTAAGAAATTCTGAAATGTTCGAATGTTTCTACTTCATCTTGATTTTTTTTAAATGCTGAGTATTAACAGCAGAATGTTTTAGATTATATCGCTCATTAGAGTCACTCTTACTCTGCTCCGACGCTCTTACTGTAGTAATGTAAAGTATGTATGTTCAGCTGTTCTGGTATTTGAATTTAATTTATGGAAGGAATCTTAGGAAGTTGTGTGAAGGTACTGTTCACCCTTTTACTGAAATTGCTTTTCTAGCCTTGAGTTAAGACAGAGATAGCAGTGGGAAGGAAAAAGAAAAAAAAAAACATGGACAAAAGGTCCACAAATAGCTGATGCAGCTGATTTTCTTGCGGAGGTGTTGGTGAAACCTTTTTTTTCTGCTCGCTTTTCTCACGGGGTGAGGGTGAGCAGCAGAAGCCACATCCTCAGTGTGCCTTTTGCAGATTATGCCATAGCCTGGAAACTTGCTCAGCTGGTCTGAGATCAGTTAGCTGCAGTTTCTTAGCCCTATTCATGTGCGACAACTAAAGAACTCGTTTGGATTGGTTTAAAGTGCCCATTTGCGTTTTATTGATTCAAAGTATGTAAATGACACTTATTCGCAGTCAGGTTTGGATTTTCTATTGCTTTGTAGGACGTTAGCAGTCCCTTGTGACTAAAAAAAAAAACGTTAATATGACCATTGTCTAAGCCAGATGGTTTAGTTGTTTATATCTTTAGATCGAGCTCAAACAACATGGAGACCAAAGGGAATTTTAGATCACGGTCATTCATGGGTTAAGACAGATGAAGAGAGTTGTGTGCCTGTTAAAACTGGTCTCAGGTCAGCATGTGAAGCAAATCTGTTAGTCATCCTGACTGCATTGTCTCGAGGCAGAGTGTGTGGCTCGGGTGTGGTTATGTTTGCGTGGCTGGATAAATGTTTAATCTGTTTAAGAAGAACTTCTCACAACCAATTCCTTAATTGCTTATTAGCATTTGAAAGATTGCTCGTGCATCACTACACTAACCTGTCTGAGGGCTGTTTTAGCGGGTTCTGCCTTCCTGATCATACATTCCAGTACATTTTTACACATTTAATACCATCGATTGGACTAGAATGGACTATTCTGGATTAGAATAGTAAACCAGAAATAATGCCAGTTAATTACTGTTAATGTAGGTGGAGTAATGGAGTAGGTTCATCCATGTGTTTGAGACTAACATGCAGTGAAGAGGAAGGAAATGTACTGTGGCTTTTGTCTTTTTAAATATTTTGTCCACTTTCTGTTCCTCAGCAACCTCAAATATTGTTCATTTATCTTGCTTAAACCATCTTTTGGTGAGGAAATTATGCAATAGCTGGTGGGGTTTGGTTAACATGTGTTAATAGTGTTGATAATTTCCAGTACTATGATATCTCACTGTATTACATGATATTTGTTGGTGTTAACAAACTTAGCATAGCGTAGCTTATTTTGACTGGAATACTCTAACCCTCCCCAGTGTTGTAATTGTTTGTTTGGAATTCTGTTTTAAATGGGTATTAAACTGCTCTGTCAAACCAAGTTTTAAATAAAAAAACTGCTTAAAGTACAGGGAGACAACTTTTTTGTCATGCATTATCTATGAAAAGTGGTGCTAAAAATATCACATAAAAGCAGTATCAAAGTACTGGTGCAGATGATATCATGTAACCGTATGTCCCTCTAATTTAGTCATTCAGTTCCTACCCATCACAGCATACTACCAACACTGGGAAAATGAAGTTCCTGCCAAGACACATGATCTTTTCAAACTGCTGCTAACGTAATATGCTTCTAGAAGAACACTAACAGCCAGCTAATAGACACCTACAAGTGATGGGAAGGGTTTATTGTTATAGGACAAACGCATAGACCATGTTGAGCCGCCCTCAACCTTTTTTGCACCACGGACCAGTTTTATGTAAAACAATATTTAAACAGGCTAGTATAGATACAACTAAAAACAAAGTGTGTTTGTTTTTTGCTGATTTCTTTTTTGCTAGTTTGTCAGCTACATTTTTGATGTACCTCATCCCATAACCGAGGCGAGATTTTTTTTTTTTCCCGAAATAAAAGATCTTTCAGATTCTGAAAATCGGTAAAATATTTTTATTCTGTCTTTCTTTGCGGCCCTGTACCAAATACCAGTCCGTGGCCCGGTGGTTGGGGACCTCTGGCTTAGACTCTTGCACCACTTAGCCCCAATTCTGCATTTCCTCTCCTACACAGGAGGGTGTTGAAAGAGAGGATTAGAAGGATGTGTGATGATTTTGTATTTATGCTGTTTGTATAGACTTCAAACTGGTGGCCAGACGAAGCTGAGAGGAATGAAGCTGGAGGTCATAAACGCTCGGCGTCATGGGGAAACGGAGACCATTTACGAGATGTATGTATCATCGTTTGTGTTAAAAGTATAGTGACAGAGGTTTTGTAAGACAGCCAAAGCCTGTGTCTCTTCAGTCATATCCTTTTTTATCTTTATTTAAGATTGCCAAACTGAAGCAGCAGTTGCAACACAGGCCTAAACCTGGAGCCTACAGGGGTATCCCTGAAAGACGCCACCCCTCTGCTTGGGCTGGTGTGCAGGTAAAAGAAACACACACACGCACAATCTCAGTCTTTATTTCTCAGTGCCCTGTCCCAAGTAGTTCAACATACTCGGTACTCATTTCCCTTTTAATGTTAAAACTAACCATGGAAACTTCTAAAGTGTAGAGCCCTTTAAGCTGTTGACATATGGGTAATAAGACCATTTGCCCATCTGGCCTGTCTCACTACAGGCAAATAAGAGTATATCACATCCCAGATCATTCAGTTATTAACATTTGTAGTAGAATACAGGTTGGTACATTGTAATTTTGTTACACTGTATTTTCAGTGAAAACAGTGGTCCACATTGTTTTTAAACCCAACTGTGTACAATAAAAAAATAGGACCCATCTAAAAACCAGATGATTTCAGTGGTCTGTGGGTGAGGGCTGCACAAACATTAACAACACCCATGCATGCAAGTGTCAGAGGAAGTGAGGAGGAGTGCAAAGTGAAGCAACAGGAAGAGTGATTTTATGAAAACAAGCTTCTGCTCCTCAGAGAGATACAGGCCAGTTACAAACAGCTGCATCCCACACACATGCTTTATTCCATTATATTGAATCATCTGGTTTTTCACACCTCTCTCCTGTGGGTGTGTCCATCAGCTTGTTTTTTATCATTTCTCTTAACAGACGTTTTTACTCGGGGGTTTGAGTGGTCTATGCTGATTGCCCACTTATTAGTTCGACCTTGCCAGTGAGGAGTTAGAGACTGTCCGTCTGTTGATTTGATTCACAGTTTGTGTTACCCCAGAAAAATGTTTGATTTAAAAAAATATATATATACAAACAAAAAAACACTAACTAGGATAAGTTTCTTTAGTGGCTAAAACTACTTAAGGGGCAACAAATGGGATTTATTATACAGCCACAACTAAACGTGTTGACAGAGGGGAGTGTGGTACTTCAGTTGGAATGAAATGGCATTGAGGTGTCATAAAGTGATGCAACGATTTTAAACCAAAAGTTGTGATTCAGCAGTCTCTGATTTGGCTGATTTTGCATGTAATGCATTTTTCTTTTTTTATTTTCCCCTCTTCGAGAGAGTGCATTGCTCCATGACAGGGCACGTAAGCTACATATGTACTTGGCTATTTCAAATGATAGATACTGAGCCTTATTGAAACGTTCTTGAGCCACATGAATCTGGTTGGGTTTAAATGGGCTTGTAAAAAAAAAAAAGCAGCGAAGCTGTACCTGTTATACTGATCCACCTCTCAAAAATATCTGGGTACCAACAATCCTGTGGTCAAAAAGTGACCGATGGTAAATGGTACACAGCCTGTTGTACAAAGCCTGCACAACAGATGTTACTGTCTGACACTTTACACTTGAATTGGAACTGTATATTAAGTGTACCTTATACATGAATGTAGATACAAAATGGATGTCCCTAATGAACTATAACTGTGTGTGTGGTCAGTCCCTGCCTGTGCCTGTCCCTCGACCGTCTTTGCCACAGCTGCCCTCTCCTATGTGGCGGAGTGAGGAAAGACTGGACCAAGAACTAGAGAGAGCCTTCAGACGTCAGTCACCCATGCAGCACAGCAGGGTACATCTACAGTTTTTTACATGTATATATCTATTGTATGTATGTTTACGTCAAGCCTGAAAAGGCATTGTTCAGCACTGGTTCAGCAACAGGTATTCAAATCCTGTGAAACACTTGGGGCCAGCCTTCATGCAAGCATATATAACACATGCACAATTTTATGTAATACATAAGCATATATACACCGACCAGCCATAACATTAAAACCACCTGCACAATTTTATGTAGGTTTCCCTCATTCAGTCATAACTTCTCTGACCTGTTAAGGCAGGTCCACATAACCTCTAACAATGTGCTTTGTTATCTGGGACCTAGAACTTGGCAGCAGATGCTCCATGGATTGGACTAGTTTGTCCAGCACTGATGCTGGGGAATTTGGAGCCAAGGCAGTACCTTAAACTCCATCATGTTCCTCAAACCATTCCTGAACAATGCGTTATCCTGCTGAAAAAGGTCGTCATCTCTTCCTGAGATAAGCAGTGCACATATACCTGGCCTTCCACATGATACAAAAGAAAACATGGCTCATCAGATGAGACTCCATGGTCCGGTTCTGGTCCATGCCCATTGTGGGTGCTGGACAGGGGTCAGTATGGGTACCCAGAACTGTCTGTGGTCAGGCATAAGCTGTGATACCCTGTGTTCTATGATGCCTTGCTCTTCTGTGGGATCGAACCAGACTGGCTAGCTGTCACTCCTCATCAGTGAGCCTTCAGCACCAGTGACCCTCTCGCAGGTTCACTGATTATCCTTTCTCAGATCACCATCTGGCTCTTGTCAACATCACTTGCCCATTTTTCCTGCCTCCAACACTTCGGTTTCAAGATCTGAGCTTTCACTTGCCTTGTTTGTTCTGCCCCTTTTGACAGGTCCCAATGTAACGAGATCTATATTATTTACGTCAGTAGTTTTAATGTTGTGGCTGATCGATGTGCGTATGCTTGCATGCTTTGGTCCAGAGTGGTGTTCTGCTATATGTGTGAATAGTTCTGAAAAAAAGCTCTGTCGAACTGTAGTGGAAATTGTGTGTTCTCATCGTAGTTAATGGAAACGTGTGTTACTTTTTACAGCTCATAGAAGTCCCTGATGGGCGCAGAGCTCCTGTTCCATCTTTGAGCTCCAGCATCAGATCCCAGAGCGAGCACTCCATCACACACCCTTCCTCACCCTCTTCCTCTTCACCCTCATCCTCTTCACCCTGTGCCTCTCCTCAGTGCCTGGACACAGGTAAGACGATCAGTTTCTCTCACATTCTCCCAAACACTAGATGAACCTACATGAACGTATACACACTTTTCTGTAGACAGTCCTGGCACTAGGCTTCATTCTTCTTGTTGTTGCTGTTGTTGTTGCTGTTGTTGTTGCTGTTGCTGTTGCTGTTGCTGTTAGTGCAGTTGTGCATGGTAACAGAACTTTGGGAAACTGAGTTACCCAAAAGTATCTTTGTGCTAAATTAGTCCTTACATGGTATGCAAGCATAACAGTGAACACTCTTAACAGTTTTACAGATTATCTTAATTTTCAGATGCTTTTTAGAAATTAGGTGGGTTATGTTTTGGGGCTGTGTTCATAAGTATTTCACTCACATTTAACACTGTTTTGACCTATATTAACTGAAATGGCTGATTTAGTCTAAGATTTCTTTTCATGTTTGGCGTTTGTTTGCACTCAGATTTGTCCGGCAGAGTTCCTAGATCTTGCCCTTCGCCAGTGGTGGCTGCTGACACTGATGCCCCCCTTCCCCTGTCTTGCTCACCTCGTCCTAACAAGAGCTACTGTTTCCAGAGAGAACCACCAGAGGGCTGCGAGAGAGTCCGTGTCTGTGAAGAAAACATGTGAGCAAGCTTGGAAACACATACACACTTTATGCTAATTTTGCCTTTTTCTGATAAAATTAAACAGTAAAATGAAAAGTAAAAGAATTTTTAATTTTAGGAATTTTTCAGGCAGAGTTGCACAGAGCAAAGACAAGTAATTTCTTTTCTGACTGAAGCTTTTTCCCTTGTTTCCAGCTTTCATCATAAGAACCAGCCAAATCTTTCTTCCTGCCCCGATCCTAACAAGGTGAATTTCACACCCCATGGAGGCTCTGCCTTTTGTCCTGTCAGTCTACTCAAGCCCCTCCTACCCTCTGTTGACCTCCTGTTTCGGAGCCTGTCTGTGTCGCCAGGATCTTACTGGACAGGGCAAGTAGGAGCCTGCCAGTCCCCGAGTCCTACAGTAATAGTGAATGGGTACATGGGTCCATCAGAGCCAGCAACCACTGCTATGTGAGTGAGTGAATGAAAAGAGCAAATGTCTTTTCACACACTCTCTTATAATGCGCTGAAGACTCTGAAATCCACCCTGTGTCTTATTTCTCATCTATTTTTTGGATAAAGAATAGTGATGTATAAGAAGATTTATCTCCCCTTTCCCCCCCACAATGACCAGTTGTCTGTAAGCATTTGAGGGTTAAATCCTGAGTGTGAAAACATGATGAAGCATAGATTACAATACACTTGGTAGGAGATGGATTTGCATATCCTGTATAAGTTCATCATGCATGGTTTTTTTAGGGAACGGGAGAAAAAGATTTGATAAAGACAAGTTAAAAAAATTGGGAATGGAAAGTTGTTTGGATTTGAAATAACAGGAACAGAGGTGACTTAAGGAATGGAGCTTTGGGTTGTAGAACATCAGACCACCACAACTATCAAAAAAAAAAAAGTATTATTCCTTTACTTTTCGAGAAACACACAACACTCTGCGGTAAAATAATGGACATACAGTATGTAGCTTGTTAATTAGGGAAATGTTAACAAATAGCGGAATAGAAGAGTGGTATATAATTAAAAATGTATGTGGGAATACAATTTCAATAATTGGAGGCGGGTTGTGACTGTCAGGCTTATCCAGTGTGCCGTTAGTTAGTTATGTTGACCAGTGAATGACGTATATGTATACATTTAATAGATGCATCTGAATGTAGTTTTCTGGCTTTTATTTGAGTTTCAGGAACAGGGAGATGCATAGACTAAAACTGGTCAGTGGAGAAGTTTATCTCACCTGTTTAACCTCTAAAGAAAACCGTGCCTAATTTCTTTACTATTAATAAGCAATTTATGGGTGTTTTAAGGGATGCCTGGCTTTGGAGACCATGAAGGGTTTTGTTATGTTTATGGTAACATTAACATTAAGATGAAGTTGAGAACACCAAAGCCTTCACATTGTCAACATTTTAGGGCAAGCCAGACCAACAAATAAGATCTGACAAGAATGACATTTACGTTTTTCTATTATAAGAATGTTCTTTGCTTCTGAGGAGATTCTATGTGAGAGTTTTGTTCATGATTGATTTACCACAAGATTTCTACAGAAAAGTTTTTTGTTGAGGTACCGAACCTTTTCCCTCTGCAGGCTGCCAAAGAGAGACTATGATGTCCTCATTTCCTAGTTTAACGAATGTTTGCACAGCATGCTTTAAGTATGCCTATCTTATTTTTATGCTCACTTGAAGATGTCTTTGTACTTTTACTTGAACATAGCTGTTACCAAGCAGCTATGCTGGATGTTGGATTGTTAGCTGTTAGCCACATAAGCTATAACATGTGACCAATGATGTATCATTCAAGTTCACTTATTCAACAGTCTTGCACTTGAGACATTTTTGTGTTTTGGAAAGAATTTCAGACATGTTTAACTAATTTTCTTTGTGTTTTTGTTTCTTGTTCAAGTCCTCAAACTTGCTTGCTATAAAATAAATGTTCACAGCATATTGGTGTGTGTTTGATTGGCCAGTATCAGTTGATAAATATTTAAAATAAGAATACTGAGAATAGTAATACAGTGAGACACGACAAGGAAACCGCTAGCCAATCATAGTATGAGGGGGGCGGGTGTATCAGACAATGGCGAATCTTCCTTCTTTTCAATTTGGATTCTCTTCTACGATTCGTTAAAATTCAAAGTGGGCGGGACTCCCATTTTTTTGCTCTTCTGTCAGCGCGCTCTTCTCTTCTGTCGGAACGTGCTCTGGATCTCCGAGAAGGAGTATAGACATTTCTGGGACGTATAAAAACAGTCCTCTTATATTTGGGACTATTTGATTTACATAAAAGCCGAAGATGCTGAACCTCGTGGCCAAGCAGCTCAGAAGTCACCCGGCTGTAAGTACTGGACATGCCGTTTCTTTCTCTCACTCTCTCTCTCTCTCTCTACATACATACATGCACATATTTTAATATGATGCTATATATATTTAC
>JBBPCY010000109.1:29509635-29527405 GCA_037974405.1 Brachyalestes nurse
ATATATAGATCGTACATTCTTATGAAGTCTGGTCTTATTTTTTGTCGTTTTTTCATGCGACTGCATTGGAGCGTGGTGCAATGCAGCTTATAGGAGCAGCGCATTCCACATCTTTCATTTCATTCTTTCATTCATTTATATTAAATTTGACCTCATTAAAGTGTCTACCGTTTACATTGGGGCATCATTAGACGCAATTAGTAAAATACGAGTTTGATCAAAATGACGATAAATGGCCACGTGTGGTGAGCTTGTAGTACAGTCGTCCATAAATCGGGTCAAATACGCACGTCCTCGTCGTCCGCGTCCCCAAGGGCACTGGGGAGAGAGCCAGAGGAGCGTCCCGGTATCCCTTACTCATTTCCTGTCCATTTCCAGCACATACTGTCTAGAATTCCCACAGAAAACGCGCAGGCGTTTAAGTGGGGCGTTTGCTGCTGATACGCATGCGCACAAGACGGACACAGCTGCAATGGAGACCCTGGACTTAGTCACCAGAGAGACAGAGGCAGCATGTGAAGACATCAAGTGGGATTACACACAGCTATTGTCTTTTGATGTCGCTTTGTAAATTAAAAAGAGAAATGATTGTTGAGGGGACTTTAAACAGCTGCTTAGTTAGAGCTCAAGGTCATGGGTTTGAATCCCAGGACTGCTAGTGGGACTACTGAGGTACACTTGAACAAGGTACTACCTCTGGACTCTCAGAAGCTGAATTTGAAGTCATTAAGTGAGATTACACACGTGGTTGTGTTTTGATGTCACATTGTAAATTAAAAAGAGAAATGACTCCAATCAAGGTGACCTTTCTTTTGGACTTCAATACTGCCTCTTTAAACAGTCGCCTTGCTAGGGCTCACTGCATACTGAACAAACCCAGTGCGTTCATTTTGTCATGGCCAGATAAACTGTAGATCACCTGTGTTAAAACACAGCTCTGCTCCTCTAGACCCCCCTATTTATTCCAAAAGCATCTTCCTCTAGACGTGCTGGTGGCCTAGTGGTTATGGAGTTGCCCTTGCGATCAGAAGGTCGCTGGCATGAATCCCAGGACTGTCAGTGGTAACACTGAGGTGCCCTTGAGCAAGGTACTGTGCCCACACACACACTGCTTCCTGGGTGAATGCCCACTGCTTTATTTGTTGAATGGGTCTAATGCAGGAAATTAATTTTACATTGTTCACACTGTGCTGTGCTGTGACAATAAGGGGCCACTTTACTTTAAACAGCCGCCTAGTTAGCAGTTAAGGGAGGTCCCTGCGTAAAGAGGCCCCTTATAGTCACGTGTGAACAAACCACACAGCATAAAATTCTTTCTCTGAATTTAACCCATTCACCAAGTGAAGGCCACTGCTTCACTTGGTGAATGAGTTAAATTCACACTGTGTGCTGTGCTCGGTTCACATGTATAATTTGTCACACGTGAACACATGAATTCACAACAATCCCCAGCATGCACTGTGCATTACAACCATTGAGGACGCCTCGTGCCATGATCAAGAAGAGGGCTAGATGCTTATAAATGTGTTAGCCCGTTAGTGGGGAAAAACAGTAAAACGTGTTCATTAAAAGTTCCTCTCACCTTCAAGCTGCATCATCGGAAAGGGGTTTTCTTTGTCTTTAAAGGGAAGAATTTCACTCTAGGAACTACTGAATTAGGTCAAGGTGCATGTTTAGGATAGACAACTTAATTGCAAAGTTTTTTTCTTTTTGGCAAGTGCTCTTTACCATTGATTCAGTTGTTTTTCTTTTTGACTGTCCACTTCAATTCTTCACTTTACCTACACTTTTGTTTCAAAGTGTTTATTGGAACTGAACAGAAAGATGAAACATTGAGTAATGAAGGTTTAATAGAAAAGAAGGCATTTTTTCTCTTTACGTTGTGGGTAAAGAGTAATAAGTATTTAATTTTCTCTTCACTTCTCTTTACTCTCTCCCTCCTTTTTTCTTTCTTTCTCTCGCTTTAGCTGATCCCTCTGTTTGTGTTCATTGGTGGAGGAGCGACCATGTCCATGCTGTATCTTGGGCGCCTGGCTCTGAAGAACCCAGAATGCTCGTGAGTGCTCCCTCAGAAGAAGTTCATATTCTGTTATTAACACGTCTCTGACTTTCTGCTATGACTAAGCTTTCATTTTCACCATAAACAGGTGGGATCGTACCAACAACCCAGAGCCCTGGAACAAGCTGGGGCCCAATGACCAGTACAAGGTGAGGAGGATTGTTTGTGATATGAAGATGGGGTCACTGGTCAGACAGCTAACTGGTTCAGTTAAAGACAGTATTGAGTTGAATTCAGAGTAACTTTCATTTAGCCAGAGCTAAATGAAAGAGAGAGCCTAGAGGGAGTTCTGAGTTTTATTTAACTCAGTTTTATAAAGAAACTTTCCAAATGAAACAACTCCATATTAAAGTCTATGTATTGTCCCTGTTGGTGTAATGGTCAGATGTCTTAATACTTTTGTCCATATAGTGTAGGTTTCCTTTACTTGTTATCTACAACAGCCTCGTAGCTTCAATGCTAGACATACTTCAGTCAGTGTCAGCTACATTTGGGGTAAGGGGGTGATCGCGTAGCTATTGCATCATTTTAATGGTGCTTACGGGGCCCCTGATGTAGTGTTCTCTTCCCCACAGCTCTTCTCGGTCAACATGGACTATTCCAAACTGAAGAAGGACAGGCCGGACTTCTAAACTGTTCCAGTGACAAAACCCAGAATGCGAACTGCACAAGATACTCATAAACTCATAAACTCATCGTGGCACCCTCAGGTCACCACCATTTCAGAGACAGGGTGAAGATTACCTTCATGCTGCTTTAATATACACTTGTGTGCGCAAACATATAAAGGAACAAACATCTCAAACCCAAACAGTGTTTATTGTCATTTAGGACCAGGATGAGAACAGGTCTGGGGCCAAACAGATGGCTTTAACGGAATATGAACTGAAAAATGGAGTCAATTGTTGTGTCTTTATTCCAACAAATGTATTTTCGGTCTTGCTGTTTCTTGTACACCCCTGGTCAAAAGACATGGTTTGTTATTTTTGAAGATGAGTAACATACTGTACAGGGAACCCAGTTAAATATGGTACTTCAATGTAAATTATTGGGAAAATGTAGAATATCTTTTATTTTTAGGTTAAGATCAGCAAATCAGTAGTAATTATACATTAAAACGTGTTCAATCAACAAAAACATACTCAATCCTGGGGGGCCCATACTGTTGCATACCACTGTAGATTCTCATAGACACTCAGAATCAAAATCTCAATACCTGTATTTCAGGCCTTGGTCGCAACACTTGACGTTCTTTCTTGTGACCACATGTTCATTATTGTTATTTATTGCTGCGCTTACCATGCACTCTTACATGTAATGTGCATGCCTAAACAGTTTGCTATGTGCCAAACTTGCACTACAGTAGTAAATTATGACTTGAAAAATATTTGTGATAGTGTATGAAGACTGATTTTATTCGGGTTATGGGAAGAAACTGTGCAGTTGTGTTGGTGTTTTATCTTGAATTGAAAAGTTAAAGCAATAGGGTCCATTTTAGTCCATTTTATAGATGGCATACAGTGTCAGAAAGCTCATAAGCAAGTCTGAGGTCAGAGGTGACATGATCGGGGCTTTCAGGATTACTTGATTAAAATTGATGATAACTGATAAAATATTTGACTTAGTAACTGTCCAAAACTTCCCTTTGTGTTTCTTCTCAGCCATTGAGATGTACATTTGCTTACCTGTTTTGGATCAGTCAAATTGCGTAACATGACAAAATTTTACCTTCAGCTGATGGACAGTCACCTTAAGGATCCTCCAGCACAGAACTGAATTTATGGTTCCTTCAGTTGCAGCAGGTTCTTCAGATTCTCCACAGCTTCACACTACCATGTTTGAAAAGTAGTCTGATGCTCCTGCTCTGATGTAGGATTTGTAGTCTGTTCCATTTGAACTGGGAAGTTTCTAGTAGGAAATTACAACTGGAATGGCTCAAGTCAGATTTCTAACTTGGAAAGTCAAAGGAACGTTCACCAACCCCTAGCTCAAAATCCAAGCTGGTCGAAAGCTGCTGTAAAAACAGCACTTCTGTCTTTTTTGTGTCTCATTAGATCAGTCTCCACATAGTGCTGTACAGCTTCTATCTGTGTTTGTGTTGCTGTTTGTATGTCCAATACACAGTGTAATGCATTATCAAATGGTATTGCTAACATGGCTAGCACCTGGCTTCCCAATTTCTGTACTGGAGCCAAGGGCGGAGCTGTGGGGTGGCCGGGGGTGGCCATGGGTGGCCACACGTGATTTAAAAAATCATATGCTTGATCACGGCCCAGCCCGGCCCAAGGATAGTGGCAGGAAATATCTGGCGGATAGTGGCGGCTCGGGTCGGGCCGGGCTCAGGCCGGATTTGGTTTCGGACAGAGAATCTAAACTCTACTCTACTCTAAACTCTACAGCTCAATGCCCGGGTCAATTTTTTGTCCCAGTCCAGTCCTGGTGCCACCCCGAACATGATCACCGATCCATTTGGGCCAGCCCAATGAAAATTTCCTGGCTCCGCCACTGACTGGAACACAGTCAACTTGGGTGTGACCAGTCCCATCTCTGAAGTAATGGAACACAGCACTGATTTACAGCAGATAGACACCTATGTTATCCAAAGGTTATATGTCCAGGCTGGTCAATCCATAGAACAAATGCTAGACATTAGTAGTACTGTCTTCCTTCCTGCTCTTCCATTTCACAGTCCTGTTCTCACAAGTTACAAACACTGACCTTAGCTGAGGCTCAAGACCTAGAGTTTCTTGGATGTTCTCTTGACTGTGCCATTGGCAGGCCGGCCACTCCTGGTAAGATTCACTAGTGTTCCAGAGGTTCTCAGTTTTAGTATAATGGATTTTACTGTAATGTCCTACAGCCTTAAAAAAATATTCTGCCCTAGCGTGCTTGGGAAAACATTGTGATGACCACATCATTCGTATGGTAAACTCTTTTGTAAATCTTCAGGTTGGTTGTAAAAAAAAAACGTAGACCTCTCCTCTTAAGGCCCCAGTGATAAGGCCCCATTTGCTTACTGACAGCCATGAACAGTACAATGTTAAACCGTTTTTCCGCACTGCTGTAGGCAGGATGTGCCATTATATGGAACTGTGTTCATGGTTGTATGCAGATAAGCTCAGCTAGACTCTCAACACCAACGGCATCACCAAGAAAGCCCAGCAGCCCCTCCACTTTCTGTAGAGACTGCGTAAGACCCATCTTCCCCCTCCTATCCTCACCACCTTCGTGGTTTAGAAACTGTAACAGAGCCGACCGAAAGTCCCTTCAGCGGCTGGTGAGGACAGCTGAGAAGATCATTGGTGTGCCCCTACCACGACTCACTGAACTATATAAGAAATGCTGCATCCACCATGCTACTGGAATCATCACTACAGCTGTAATACTCTGATCCTTTTTAGTACTCTGAGCGATTCAGATTGTCCCACTAGGGGGATTCAACTTTTCGGGAAGTTTGTAGAATTGTAGGTTGTAGGGTATAATTCATTTATAAGTGTGGTGGTGCAAAGAAACTAACTTATGCAACTTTTATCGTAGTAATTGATGGTTTAATGATTATAAGATGTATTTATGTGGCGGAGTTTACAATTTAGACATGGTGTAGTTAGGACTCAAAGGATTCCGTTCAATGGAGACCTCAGATTCGTGACTCATGAGTTATTTAATTAATCTGGGTGATTCACTCGGGTGAGTCATGGATCACACAGTTCTAATTATCACAGATCCCACCCACCTCTCACATGGACTGGTTTCCCTCCGGATGTCTGGGAAAATGTTCAGAAGTATCAGAACCACCACTACAGACATCACAGCTGCTAGTGTTCTTTCCACAAGCCGTTAGATTCCTGAACTCAGAGCCTGCACTTAACATCAGGGGTCTGAACGGGGTCTGACCTCTACTGTGACTGCCAAAAAATACACACGACACTATTAGCTACCCTAAACTCACTGCACTGCACTGAAAGTTTTTAATAAAAACTCCTTTAAAAACTTGCTGCTAAAAATGTCCTTATTTGCCCTCCCTGCCTGTTTTTAGTACTGATGCTGCAATTTGGTTCCTCGCCAGGGATGAGATCACAGGAATATGTTAAAAAAATAGGTTGGATATATAAAGAATAAGACATAATTGAAATCCAAAGGGTTTGTTTTAATTACTATTTTAAATATATTAAATATGTTTTAGTCATTTCAAATTTAAATACAATTTCTTTTGTTGTGAATGATGTCGTGCGACCTCTGCTGTACCTTGAGGGCCCACCAGGGGGCCATGGACCATACTTTGGTTACACTTCCCCCAAAGAGTTCTGCAAGAAATGTCATTTTGACCCGCACTTATTTTGATTTTAAATTAACAAACTGAGTAAAAATTGGGCAAAACTTGGTTCCAAAAATCCACGATCAGAATAATCTCTTTTTACCATCACATCTGTATTGTCAGGAACAGATCTGAGATGGGCACTTCTGAGAAGCTTCAGGAATTTGGGTCCTGTCGGCAGAAGGTGTGCTAGATGGCGCCATTACCACGATCTTTCTCCTCTCATACTTCCATCTGTGTTCTATGGTAAACTATCTGTAATTCTGCCTTCTCAGTATAATGCCACCTATTCGAAGTCTACACAACCAAGTGCTGGCATATTTATTTTTCACCACTGATATTCAAGCCAAGTAGGTTTTTATCGTCATTTCAACCATATAGGTACACACACTAAACAGTGAAACGAAACAACATCCATCAGTATGGCCAAGAAAACATCCTGGAGATGTCAGGACTAATATCAACACAATAAAACTGTAACATGTATTACTATGTTTCAAAGTTTATCAGTCTATAGCATGTTTCTGATAAATCTGTGAATGCCACGTTTCAAAAAGGTGCAAATCTTTTGAATTTATATGGGATGGATATGACATGAGTCCTGGGGTAGGCTCCAGAAGAACTTGCGCTCATCATCATCATTATAAAATAAATGTATGGGGAAAATGTATCCTATTAAACTTATAAAATAAGGCAGTTACGCTCCCATAAATCACTTTTTAGGGTGGCGTTTCCCTGTGCCATTCCTGTAGCCCACCTCTGCAAATTCATATTTCCTGCAAAACTATAAATATGAAATCATAAGCCAAAGGCCTTCAGTCCTTCAGGAGCTGAGTCAAGCATATTTTAACAGTTGCAGTCGTTCAGAGATGGGAAAACACTGGTCTGAAGATTGCTATGTTCTTTCAGGACAGCAAGGGGCAGCAGCTCATCACCACTGACATTTCATTCATGGGGGGGAAAAAAGTTTTTCCTGTTTTTGCTTTATTATTAAAATATAAATAAAAAAAACATATACATATTATACAATTTATACATTTGCCCTAATGCTCAGAGAGGTTTAGAACTTTATTTGGAGAAAACCTAAGTACAGTGTTGTTATGCTAGTAAGGCTATTTCTATAATATATTACTTTACTCGGCACGCGGTGGCGCAGTGGGTAGCACGTTGCCTCGCGCCTCCAGGGTTGTGGGTTTGAATCTGGGTCCTGGCCGTTAGTGTGTGGAGTTTGCATGTTTTCCTGTGGGTTTCCCTCAGCTCAAAGACAGAGTGAGGTGAATTGGGGATTCGGAATTTACCATAGTTTGTTAGTGTATGAGCGAATGGTGTGTGTGTGTGTGTGTGTGTGTGTGCGCCAGTAGACCCGGGGATTGGCTCATTATAAGACTCACAAAAGCACAAATGACAGCCTAAAAATTATTCTGTGAAGGCTTTATATTAGTGACATAATTCAGCATGAGTTCAGCTGTTGGAACTGATGGAAATCTCAGTTGACAGATGTGTTAAAATGACAAGTTTATCATGAGACTACCGCCAAGTTGACAAATCCCTCATAACTATCATTAGCCCTAATGCTTTAGACTGACCTACAAATGAAGCTCAACACTCTTCACGTCCATTAGATTAACTTGGATTATATGTTCATGAAATATATGTACATGTCCATACTCTTTTAGTCTAGTCAAATTTCAGTCGACTAAAAGTCTGAGCATTTTAGTCTTATTTTAGTCAGAATTATCCATGACTATTTTCGTCTAGTTTTAGTCAATGAAAGTTGTATTTTAGTCTCTTTTTTAGTAACGCAATTCTGTTTAACCCAGTCAATATAGTATAAGAACCTAGTAGAATAGACAAAATCTATTTCACAATTCAATTATTATAGTATTGTTACCATTAGGACTCAAGAATACTGTACATCTATTCCAGACACAGAAGACACTCTGATTTGAATTTACGACATTTATTTTGCCAACCATACATGTTAGAACTTAGAAGTACTCACACATAAATTTAAATAAAATAAATAAAATAACATCACATCTAAAAAGTGCAAATAAAATGAAAATGTGTGTGTCTATTGCCTAAAATCCACATTTATAAAACTGGAAAAGGTCTTCACCATGTGTGTGTTGGCCTAAACTTACTGAATATTTTTTTTTATTCCTGAACAAATATAGTCTACACGACCAAATCAGAACAATTTAGGATCAGCTTTTTTTGCATGGCTGCTTATCAAACTGCTGTGCGTGTGTGAGACTTTGTGTTTGTGTGTGTGTGTGTGTGTGATTTCTCCCCGGCACTATATTGGCCCTGCATCCCAATACTTTTGGCCACTCTAGATTTAATTCACAGTGTCTCTATGGACAAAAGTATTGGGATGCAACGGCGTTCAGCTCTAAGGCCGAGCGTCCCCAATACGTTTTTCTCCCCTCCCTATTGTACAGGAAATAACGTCTCGTCTCGTTTTAGTCAACGAAAATGAAGAGACATTTTAGAATAGTTTTTATTTTGTAAACCAGATTTAGTCTCATTCTTATTCGTCAACAATATTACATGATATATTTTGTTATAGTTATCGTTACATGACCAGCATTTACATTGCGTCTCGTTTTTGTCACGTGGTAAATGTTTGTTTGAGACGATATTAAGCAACACTACTAACAAGACAATATCAATCTAACTGAATAGAAATAGAATTTTAAAAGTAAGAATTCTTTGTAAATTAACATAAAAAATGTGACACAGAGTCAGAATGTTTTCTCTCTATGGATGATGGCTTTTAGTTAAGTTTAGTTAAATTGGGGACCCCTGAGAGGCAGTTGGGTGCAATATTAAGAAAGCACACAGAGACTGACGTATCAAAACCAGCTGTGATCTTGGCACACAATGACAACCGTGAGTTCAAGATAAATATGTATTTTTGCTGCCTGGCAGAAATCACAAGTAACTTAAAAAAAAAAGAAACAAAAAGAAGCCCAATCGAAAAGAAATCCATTTTTGGACCAAATTACAGTGGTCCCCAGGCATCAAAAAGACAAGAACGGGGGTAATAAACTCCTCCTTGTCCTTGTGAACATCACAAAAGCACTTTTTTCTCCCTCTCCAGCTTCAGCTTTTGAGGATTGCTTGTGAGCCTGGGATGAGAAACGAAGGCCAGTAATTGGTGTAAGACCTGAGATTGATTGCAGCACTCCAGTGAAAGGCCTCACTGTCACCATTTCGTATTCCGGCCTCATCCTTGGAATTCCTCCGTTCCTAAAAACTCAATTTCAGAGAAGTATGAGCTATTGATTTTTTTCCCCTCCAGTCGCAAATATCGGCTTGTGTCTGCCGCGAGCGCATGGCTTCCCACAAAGCTTGAGGGGCTTGATGAAGGAGGTAGGGGGAGATTTGGGAGGGCTCAGGACTGAGTTGACCCCGACACTGCCGGGGCTTCTTGGTTATGACTTCTCAGCCAATTGGGGCCTCTGGATAGGGACGGTGCATAGCTGTGTATTAGAAACTCCATGTGTTTGAACGGATCTATTGGCACTGATGTCATCAAGCCCATGTTGATTAGTGGAAGTGATGGTCTCACTTCCCACCGTGAAAGAAACGAATCGGGAAGTGACATGACTGACCTCAACTGTCCAATTAAAAACAGCAGGATGACTGGGTTCGGGTGTGGCTCCTATATGGTGCCAATACTCTATTCATGTGGGCTGAGAGTTGGGTTGGTTGGCTTTTTGGTGTGTGATCTTATTAATTTACTGGCATCTGAATCACTTTCACTAATAAACTGTGCTTGGTGTTCAAAGACTCCAGTGTTAGTAAGACACTTCCATCATTCTTTCACTTCAGCCAAAAGATTTTGGACAGTGGAGAGAGTGGGGCTCTTTCTCCAGCTATTTGAAGATCATCCATCATTGCATGACAGCAGCATTAGAGGTGATACTTGTAACGGCACCAGACCAACTGCCCACTGAGAGATCAATAAAAACATGCACCCCACCACACACACATATACTGAAGGAGCCTCTTAGCCTGTTAGCTATTTGCTGAGCTGGTCTGCTGAGATGTGGCTACATTTACAGCATTTATGAGATGCTTTTATTCAAAGCGACTTCTGTTCCCTAACTACAGGGGACAGTCTCCCTGGAGCAACTTGCTCAGGAACCTGAGCTGAAGGTAGGTTTCGAACCCTCTGACCTCTTGGTCCAGAGGCAAGTATCCTACCCACTAGGCCACCACCACCTAAACTATTCCTACACTGGGTCCTTGTAATGGGGTTTCAGACATTTCACTTTATGTACTCATGATTTATGACTGAAAACATTAGTTATATGCATTCTTGCTCTGTCCAGAAATATATGTTAATATAATAGCCATATCCATCCATATTATTATATAACTATAGCATCCATTCCTATAAAATAAAGTATTCATGCATTTCTATTAGTCATAAAAAACTTTTACATGGATACATACTCATGAAATGTGTTGCCACAGCCGATATATTGGATTTTGTTGCTGAAAAGCTCAAGGCATCTCAGAATTTTTTCTATAGTACATTTTTTTGCATCTCGCCCATAGATTTGTTTCACAGTGCAGAGAGGGAGGGCCAATATAGCATTGTGTCACCCAGTGGCACTGATGCACCCAGTCCACCACCTGAATGGCTTCTTGTTTTGTGCATCTGCTGTGTTAAAAATGGACAGTACTTCAGCACTGTGATTAAGAACCACTGCCGTAGTTTTAGTGATAGCATCTGAAAGCCTCTGAGTGTGAGTATGCCTGAAAGGCTTTAGCCTTGGATGACTCCACTCAGTCTCCAACTTCAGCTCCTGCTCCACCCCATCAGCCCCACAAGCACCTGTCCCTACTCCAGAATGATCACCCACATCTGTTCCTCATTATGAGACTCATTAGGATAGGTGTATGTGTTGGCCCATGTTAGTCTGTGAGGTCTTGTTTGAAGTACAAGTAATTCTGAGTTGGGTGCTCTGGCCTGTTTCGTAGGCTGAATCTCAATGTAAATATACCAGTTGTAAAGCTCCAAGAACAGAAGCAGCCTGTTTATTTTGATTGGATGTGAAGCATTTTGGAAAATGAATATATAATGATGAATTATAACTGTTGACATCTGCTAAATCTCACGTTTGGAGAGTCAGTGTCTGGGGATCTCTGAGGGTCTTGTCAATTTTATCTTATCTAGGAAAATAACCAACATGTTAGGGACATTGCTGGGCAAATTATGTGACAGAGATATATGTTTTAGATAATAATTATAAAATAGATAATATAAATAGATAACAAAGTTACATAACAATTATTGTTATGTATGTGTGCCGCTCTGTGAAACAGTTTGTTGTGACATTGCTTCCAGTGGTAGTTTAGAACGCTGTTGTGAGTGCAACCAAGGAATATTTGTTGATCCTGTAGTTTGGGCCAGTGTGATTTATTGCTTTGTGGCTTGATGTTTCCTCTTTTTACAATATCAGCACTTACAGTTGACACGGGCAGCTCTAGCGGAGCAGATATGTAAGAATGACAGGGCCACATGGGAAGTCCCTGAGCTCTTGACCCATTCTCCTGCCAGTGTCCATCTATGGAGATTATTCACTGTTAAA
Organism: Brachyalestes nurse; assembly: GCA_037974405.1. Classification (NCBI taxonomy): domain Eukaryota; kingdom Metazoa; phylum Chordata; class Actinopteri; order Characiformes; family Alestidae; genus Brachyalestes; species Brachyalestes nurse. Next base: position 29,521,619 of record JBBPCY010000109.1, read on the forward strand.
TGACTTGTGGCTAAAATGGCTGAAAACATTCATTAAAAGCAGTGTCTTCATATTTTCGGCCATATAGTGTAATCCTAATAGTCAACTTTTATCAACCTACTAACAGTATATCCACTTTAATTACAAATGTCCTGTTTAGTGTCTGTCTTTTAAAATCAAATTTCTCCCTCTGTGTCTCTTTTTTCATGATCTCAATAATCCCACCACAGCTCAGTGAGGATTTCTTTGTGTCTGATAAATTGGTCTGCTGGAGGATTTACACATTTGCTTTCCTTTTGATTCCTTTTCCCACCTAAGAGAGACAGCAGATACAGGACTGCACATTGGTCATTGTAAGTCAGTCATGGGTTCCTTTCTGTCTGATTTTAACACATTTAAAGAGTTAGAATATGTCATGTTTAGATCACAAGAGCAAGTTTGAATGGGTCAAAATTGGATCACTAAAGTTTGAATCACATTTGTATCATCACTGTTTAAATGGATTTAGCTTGAATAACCAGAGATAGAATGGATCAGGTTTGAATCCCATTTGGATCGCTAGAGTATGAATCACATTTGGATCTCCAGAGTTTGAATGGGTCAGGTTTGGATCACCAGAGAAAAAATGGATCAGGTATGGAGGACAAGAAATGCAATGGATCAAGTTTGGGTTATCAGAGACAGATTAGCTCATGCCTGGATCACCCGAGTTTGAATGGATCAAATCTGGATACCCAGAGACAGAATGGTTTACATTTGGATAATCAGTGTTAAGTGGATCAGGTTTGATTCACCAGTCAGAATGGTCAGACCACCCACCAACATTTGTGCAGTTTTATTGGCATCATGTATGCCAGCATTGGTGTGAGGATGGATAAAACATAACAGATGTTCGAAGTTTGAAGTTTTTTAATCTGCACCCATTTTTTCATCTTTTTTTGTATCTGGAGAGTGAGGGAGATGGAGCAAGTGGAGGACAGCATCAAAGACTGATGGTTAAGAGGATGGCAATAAAGAAATGCAGGGAGAAAAATAGATCTGTAAGGCTTTCATTTTTTCCATTATTTTTTTCATCCTGCTGCCAGCTGTAATGACACATCTTTCTTTTCTTCTCTCTCTCTTCCAGTGTCTTTCCCAACCTGCTTTCTAATTTGTCTCCCACTTTCCTTTTTTCTGTCCTGGATTTCATCCTGTTAACATAGTTTGTGTCTTTTTTTCGCACTCGAGCTCTTTTTCCTTTTCTCTTCAGCTGATTCTTTTGGGGCTTTCCAGTATCTTTTAGCAGTTTTTCATTTTACGTTTTTCCATTGGGTCTCTTCTCCATTTTCCATCTGTTTTATGCCTAAGCCTGAAATGACAAAATACATTACAGTATTATAATGAAAGGGGTTATAGCGTGTTTACATTATCATTCAAAGTGAGTTTAGTATGAAATACCCTGTTCTAGAGAAAAAACTCTGAACTGAACCAGACTTCTGCTTCTTAAAGATCTCTCACAGAAAATTATTACATGAAATGGTTATGAATGTGCCGCCTGATGTCTGAGGCATTGTTAAACCTAAATTGGCCTAAAACTTAATCCATTCATGCAGGGTGCAAAATAGTTCCCAAAGACCACGTATTTAGTTCAGATTTGTACCTATTTTACCATCATCAACAGTCCATATAAACACTCAGAAGACATGATTCCTTTGTGTGTTTGGAGATTAAATAAAATAAATACTGTTGACACCCAGCTCCATTCACCACCACTGTAAGGAGACCTGAGAGAGTGAAATTCTCCACAATGAGCCATATCGCACCAAACTCACTCTGAATTACTTTGTTTCTCATACAATGAATAGTTGGGTAATTTAGAAAAATTGGTGCAATTCCCCTAAGAGGAGGTTATTTTAGGACTGACCACATTATCAGAAACCCCTTCCTTGTAGCTTCACTTTACTGGTGTACAGTTCGAAACTGCCATCCAGCCTTTCATCAGAGAGGTTCTGACCTCTTGATATAATAGTATCCATGGGCGTAAATTTCATTTAACAGTAGGGGGGGACAATAAATATAACATTTCTCATGAGCAATTTTTGAAGGGGACACAAATAAAAATGGGAACAGGTAACGTGGCAAAATTTATGACCCTGCCTCCTCACGCAAATTGGGCTTATCGGGTTGGGATGGAGGAATAAAGGCGACATTTCAGCAGAGCACAAGAGCATGACCGTATGTGTGTGTGTGAGAGAGAGAGAGAGTGAGAGAGTAAGAGAGAGAAATAAAATAAGAAATTTTATCCAAGGTCTGATTGAATGTGTGTGTGTGTATTTGCTTCTTTGGTTACTGAAGTCAAAGGGCTGGACAAATTATTTTGTTAATACTTTCAATAGAGGACAATGCTTGAGAGAATTTCACACTTTTACACAGTTGGAGCTGGGTGGGAAGAGATTTGTTGAACCTATCAGATTTAGCCAATCACCAACAGCTCCTGTCCCCACCGAATTTTGTTGTGTCCTATTCCACCTGCTAGCAAACACCCTGATAAGAGGGTGAAAGCGAGAATGCGAAGCACATCACTGGACATCTCAAGATGCTTGGAGGAGAACATAAACAGCAAATTCTGTAACGTGAGCTAACAAAAAAACAGACTTCCCACAGAGAGTGAGAGCTAGACTGGTTGAGCTGTCTTGGACTCCCGATCACGGATGGCTGTGGCGTCATCAGGGATAAAACTCCTAAATCCATACAGTTTATATATCACAAAAAGTGATATATGGACTGTATATCTACATACATGACCAGCCCTACCCATTCCCACTGAAGACCCATGAAGAGCGTAAACACAAGGCAGCCAATCAGAACAGAGGTCGTTTCAAGTCAATTCATGTAGGTTTATTGTCATTTCAGCCATATACTCAATAAAATAGTACACAATAAAACAAAACAACATTTCTCCAGGACCATGGTGCAACACAAGAACAAAAACAGAAACACCACATGACTACATAAGTGCAAACAGGACAAACTGTGCAAAGAGAGCAATACAGTGTTTACATATATAAGTATTAAAGTAAAAGTTAATTATGGTTGTTTTTGGTGAATAAAACATAAAACCGTAAATGGGAAAATAACAATATAGAAAAGCTCATTCATCTCTGTCTGTTTGGGAAAAGGGGCAGAATGTGTTTCTCTTCCGTTCTTCGTCTGTGTAGTGTGTATAACCGCTTCACATCTCATTACCTGTTCTATTCTCCGGACCCAGGTCTCTCCATCCATTCGTCAACTTTACATTTGCTTCTGCACTTTCTTACTTTAACCTCTCACTTCCAGATATACTGCCCCTCAGGCGTCCATCATCACCTACCCCTGTCCCACTGCACACCCACACATTTGTGGAAACGCCTCTGGAAACATCTCATCCCGACTCTGACCTCTATCCTGCAGTGGAGATTTGGAAGTTGTTGTAAAGTTGGGTTGGCTGATATGGAACTCCTTGGTCAATTGAGTCTTAAACGAGCCAGATTTCCCAGATTTTGAATCCATCATGGTTGTGATGTCACAACAAGCCCAGTACAGCTATCATGCTGTTATAATGCATGGCATCCTACTGGTTTTTGCAATAGTTCTGCAGAATAAAGAAACCAAAGCAAAAAGGCTTTGACAATATATTGGGAATTCGTCTAAAAAGTTTTCCCCACTACCTGAGGAGCTTCCTCTCACCAACTGAGGAGATGGTAAAATTTAGACTTCTGGTGGGATGTAGGATATGCACACTTTTTGCAGAAATTTTTTTTTTTGGAGAAATTTTTCAACATTTCTGCATAAGTAAACGGTGTAAGATGATTTTACACAGGGGCAATAAATGGAACCAGAAGTCTGCCTTCAAAGGCTCCCTCACAGAAAGTTATTCCATTAAACAAATGAATGAATAACAGAATAACAATGTCAGCAATAGTAATCATTATCATCATCTTCATTGGTATAGTTACAATGGCAGAGATAATACTAGTAACAAAACAACATAAAAATAATAACAATATTAGTCTAGATGAGCAGTGACAAAAAAAGAAAAAAGAAATAAAAAAGAAGACAGAGGGTAAATTTGTTGGCGCCATTGTTTTAGGAAGAGTTTGTCCTAAAATGTACTTTTATAAAATAAGGAAAAGTATTTGACACAAAAATGTTGTGACCTTATATTGTGACCCCTGGCTTTTATCACTACCACTGTAAAGAAACATACATGTCATTATTTATGTCTGAAACCATCAGCCTTTAAAATGTACACCACATGTGGAAACGATAGGGATGCAAAAACAGTTCTCAGTACAAGCATTTCAACAATCTGATGGACAGTTTGCCCTCCAATTATAAAAACTGTTGATGAGAGGGCTCAAAAGAAGATATTGACCAAATTCTGTACAGATGGACCTTTTGCACCTGGAATTGTAAACAACAGGTTTTAATGAATAAGTCAAAATCCTAGAAAATGGCTTCCATGAATTCTTGAATTCATCAAAATGAAAATAAATTAACCTCTAGGGAGGATGTCTTTGTTTCTGTGCCATTTTTCATAAGTATGCATGTTTGAACTTGTACAACATACATTGCACAAATATATCATAGTTTCATTTAAAAAATAATAAATATTTAGATATAATAAATACTTAGATTTTGTTTTACATGTATATATATATATATACACACAGTAAACCAGCTACATTTCCGTATAAAATATTACTGTATACACTTTTTGGTACTGTCCAGAGAACACTTCTTTGTTCTTCTTAAAGCCCTGTATTGTTATTACTGTGAATCAAATAACATTATTACTGTATTTACAGAACGGTCAACTTGAAACTGACAAAAGGAATAATACATAAAAATTTACTGAAAATTGACAATTGAAAATCAGACATTGCTTTTGAACTAATGAAACTGGCCTGGACAAAAATGATGGTACCCCTAGAAAAGACTGAAAATAATTTGACTAGAAAGACAAGTTCAACTAAGGTGTGTCCTGTAATTAGCCTTACAGTTTTCTTCAAGCTTGCAATCAGTCAATCTGCCTTAAAGGTTGAAAGGTAGTCTCCGTGCTGTTTGGTATTATGGTTTACCACACTGAACATGGACCACAGAAAGTGAAGGAAAGAACTGTCTCAAGAGAATAGAAAGAAAATTATAAACCAGCTAAAAACACCCAGGAATGGCTAAGAACAAAACGCTGGACTGTTCTGAAGTGGCCTTTTATGAGCCCTGATCTAAATCCTATCGAACATCTGTCGAAAGAGTTGAAACATGCAGTCTGGAGAAGGCACCCTTCAAACCTGAGACAGCTGGAGCAGTTTACTCATGAAGAGTGGGCCAATCTATACACACATGAACAATGCAGTTTCTCTGTTCACCTTGTGTTAATTTAAATTGGTCTCTTGTTGAGGTTTGCTTTTCTTTATTTTATTATATGTTGTTAAAAAGTAATCAAATTACACAGGTCTACAATTTTTTTTAATCATCAGAAACCACAACACATTTTTCTAAACCAGTTTTTCAGATCTGCTTTCAGTGTTTTTTCAGTCACATCAACATTTTGAATTATGAGTAATATTAGATTTGCAATAGACTTGCTTCAATTTTTATTAAACCACAGGCACCAATCAAGTAACTATTTCAATGTTTTCAGTGTGAAGTCAGATAGGCGCACACTGTGGCATAGATATAATGATCAGTGTCAGTCAGCTATCACTGTTTTTTCAAAAACGCTTAGCATATGATTATTATATGCTAATTATACCAACTATCATGCAATATATAACTAGCTTCATCACA
>JBBPCY010000109.1:29536550-29547742 GCA_037974405.1 Brachyalestes nurse
GCGTGCGGTGTCGGAGCCCCGTCTCTGGTGCAGGCGTGCGGTGTCGGAGCCCCGTCTCTGGTGCAGGCGTGCGGTGTCGGAGCCCCGTCTCTGGTGCAGGCGTGCGGTGTCGGAGCCCCGTCTCTGGTGCAGGCGTGCGGTGTTGGAGCCCCGTCTCTGGTGCAGGCGTGCGGTGTCGGAGCTCCGTCTCTGGTGCAGGCGTGCGGTGTCGGAGCCCCGTCTCTGGTGCAAGCGTGCGGTGTCTGAGCCCCTCTCCCAGGCCTCTTTCCTGGCCCTGGTGTGGCCCCCGCGCCAGAGAGCTCCTCCGGAGCCCTTGCAGACCCCAGTACCCCCCCCCCAAAAAATTCAGGGAGAGGCTCTCCCTCCCTGTAGGGCTCTCTGGCCCACCTAAAGGCCCCTCTAGCCCTGCTACGGGGTTTGCTGACCCTACAATGGGCCCTACTGGCCCTACAAAGGGGTTTGCTGACCCTGCAATGGGCCCTACTGCCCTACAAATGGATTTGCTGACCCTACTGGCCCTACAAGGGGGCTTGCTGGCCCTACTGGCCCTACAAGGGGGCTTGCTGGCCCTACAACAGGGTTTAGCTGCTTGGCTTCGGGGGTTAGCTGCTTGGCTTCGGGGGTTAGCTGCTTGGCTTCAGGGGTTAGCTCCTCTGCAATGGGCGAAAGCGTCCCTGCTACAGGGGTTAGCTGCCCTGCTCCCTCCCCTCTAACCTCCGCTATGCTACCCCAAGCTACCCTACCCGTGGCTGGTGGGAGGCGTCATGTGGCTGGCGTAGGTAGCTCTCTCTGGCCTGACGGTGGGTTTCCCCAGGGAGCTGGAACGGGTCGCTGGGGCTGGGCCGTAGCGAGCTGCGGCTCCCAACTGACGGGCGGCCGCTCCGGGCTGGGGCTCGGCTCTCTCGCTCCGGCTCGGCTCGGCTCTCTTGCTCCGGCGAGGCTGGTGGCCCTGTGTCACGGCGGCTCGGGGCGGTCGAGCGGCAGCTGTGGCTCGAGGATAGCGAGCCGCGTCTGTGGATCCGCTCTCAGGCGCGGCAGCGCTGCTGCCCTCTGGCGGCGCGTCGACGCTGCAGAGACCTGCGGCTCTGGCAGAGGTGGTAGGGTCTTCCCGGGCGCTGAGGCGGAGCCGGGGTAGACCGTCGCGGAAGGAGCGACAGCCTCTCAGTCCTGGACTCTCCGACGAACATGGAGGTCCAAAAGAGCCCCCACCACCAGCTCCTCAGCTGGGGGGGCCTCCTCCATTCCGGACGAGTCTCCGGCTGACCTAGGCTGGGTCCCACTCTCTCCCGGACCATCCAACCCACGACTTCCGCCATCAGGCGCCCGCTCTGCTCTGGGGAGAGGTCCCCTCTCTCCCAAGCCGATAAGGAGCACCTCGCTCCTTGTTTTGGTTGGTCGGTCAATCTGTCACGGTTCTCGCCACAGGCTATGACCTCAGGGCGAGCAAAGAAGCTCCACACTCCTCTGGATGTATTCATTCTTACTTTTATTCTTTATTTTCCCAAAAACCAAAAGCCAACAGTGAGGGTTGACCGACAACTCAGGTCGGTCCAAACTTAAATACATAACTTAAATACATAAACACCCAACCCAAAACCCAATCATCAAACACAATCACTAAACATAACTCAAAACACCTGATAATCATTAACTTAAACCCCAACCCACATAATAAGGACCCAACACAAAACCCCAACAAAAACCCACAGCGACCCCTGCTGTCCGCTAGGGGGGGCGTGACAGACATTTGGTTCTTCCTGTGTTAGAAGGACCTCTGTCCTACAAAAAGGTTCCACCATTGACTCACCAGACCATAGAATATTGTTAGAAAAGGCTTGGGGATCAACAAAGTAATCTAAAGATCGGAAGTGGTGAAGTGTGAAAATCATGCAAAAATAGAAGAACTTACCGCACTGTAAGTCAAATGTCAGTGAAGCATCTCCATCTTACAGAGGCATGCTTTTCACCATGGAGGTTGAAAGTGCACAATATATAGCTTCCCTAGCTGATGTCTTCACTTGAAGCTAGCAAAGTTAGCAGTAAAGACCTTAAGACTAAGGAATACAGAGGGTGGCTGCAACATGCAAGAAGAATTCTTTCTTCTGTGCCTTAGAAGGCAAGACATGAAGGCTTGCTTGCAAAAAGCTTCTCAGAACAGGAGTTCTAATGTCTAAAAAGATTCTGGATCATCACTCTTTCATGAATAAAGGCCCAGGTGTGATGCTGGTGCAGTGCTGTGGTCTACATTAGTATGTTTAGGATTAAAACTGGGGATTTATTTACTAGCTTCTTCAACATTTTGGAAGTGTTGTGACATAAGGAAGCTTTCACTTTTATAGTAGAGAGCTGAAAATGTGAATAACATTGATTATTTTATTGAACTGGAACCTCCAAGGAGTGGGACATATTAGGCAGCAAGTGAACAGTCCATTCTTGAAGTTGATGAGCAGGAGCATCAGACGTGGTTCATGGACAGCTGGGTGCATGTGCATTGCTTACCTGGGGAAGAAATGACATTTGGATGCACTATGGATAGTAGATGAGCCGATGGATGCAGTATGATACTCAGGCCAACTTTCTGCTGGGAATCACTGGGTCCTGGTGTTTATGTGGATGGTCATTGTGACACAAACATTACATACACCCCTTCATGTCAATGGCATTCCCTAATGGCCGTGGCCTCTTTTAGTAGAATATTGTACCCTGTCACTGCAAACATTATTCACAAATGGTTTGAAAAACATGCCAAAGAGTTTAAGGTGTTGATTTGGACAAGGTTTTGATCTTGTGGTGGACATAAGGCCTTTTTTTAGTCTTCTCCCTTTCACTCATAATTGGATCTAATCTACACATCACACATCTGAGACTTCTACACAAATGTTACATATAGATAGGTTTATATAAATGTTACATTTATATCTAGATCTTAATAGTGTGCTACAGATGTGACCCATAGCATTTAATTGTTTTTACAATTACAAACAATTGCATGTCTGTGTTTGAGTGTGTGTGTGAGTGTGTGTGTGTATAGACACACACACGAAAACAATTGTGCGTGTGGGTTTGAGTGTGTGTGTGGATGTGGATGTACACACACACACACACACACACACACTCATATGCACATATACAAAGCATGTATGGTACATAAATCAGATGCACAATAAATGGGATTTACAATCTGAGTGAATGTTACTGGATTCATATTATTGAGACATTAATTTTAAATGATTTGACTATATTAAAAGACAACAATGAGTAACACAAAAAGTACACATTATATTGAGTACATGACTGTTCTCAAAAATCCATGTCCAATTTTTCAAAATTTGGTATACAGTTTATTACTGCTGCCATATGCTCATCAGTACATTTCATCCTCATCAGATTGATCACCCAGAGGGCAAGTAGGGCATTGCACTGTGGTAATTGTAGTCCGGACAGACCTTCTGGACCAGCCTGTAGTCTGTGCTGTAGAAGGAGATGTAGATGCAGATGACCCTGAGTGGTCTGGAGCAGATCCAGGAGATGTAGCTTTGAGTTTGACCCTGAAAGCAGGTCTTTGACGGGTCATAGCTGCACAATGAGGTCCGCTCGCTTCGCTCCTCTTTTTCGTAGTCTACCCGGCAGGTGAAGGTCTTGGAGTCTTTGGGGTAGACCACGCTTTGACGTTCTAAGTCAAACTCCACCGCCTTTGCTGGTGGCACCAAGCTGACAGAGACGTTGCCCTGGCCTGTGGAGTTGTGGCGGAAGTAGACACTGAATGTTCCATTGCTGTGGTCCACAATTTTCCCAGTGATGAGCAGGTTCAGCCGCACCGTTTTGATGTTGGAGTAGAAGTCGCCCCAGCCAAACAGCTTCTGGAACTTCTCAGACTTCACAAGGGGCCATCGCTTCACCCAAGATGATGACTGAGCTCTGGATTTAGAGTCCCAGTGCACCTTCTTTTCCTCCTTTGGGTACGGATCACTGAGCTCCAGGAGCAGGCTGCTGGGACTCTTCGCACTGATAGACCGTTTCAATCTGGGCAAAGGAGCAGCGTCCACTGGCTTGAACTGGACAGGATATGAGCTGTCTCCAGTATCTGGGTGGCCAAGAACTGACTAAAGTATGTTAAGGAACATAAAGACACAGATAAAATATGTTACCCAGGAGAACCGCACTTTTTCACATTAATTAAAAAGGATGAATAAAACTGGCTAAACATATACTAAAATTTTCCAAATGTACATTCTGTCCCCCAGTCATACAATCCCTATATGGAAACTAAGTTGTTTGTTTTAAAATCACAGTTTCTGTGATGTCACAAAACTGAACTCCTTATTCAGTTTCGTGATGTCACAAAACTGAACTCCTTATTCAGCCTACAGCAGTTTAGCACCATACATTCACATTGAAGTTCTAAGGTGTGTTTCCGCTCCTTCTGCCTTCTGAATGAGCTGCAATACAAGACCAATCAGAGGAGAGCTCATCAGTCTTAATGGCACAGTAATAGAAACAGAATGTTGGACAATGGTCATGCAAGGGAGAATCATGATGAATTATGAATTATATTTTTGGTGCACAAACTCGTGTGAATGAAATATGAGATGGAAGGAAAATGTAAAATATGGTCCCTTTAAAACATCTTGGCAAATCTGTGACTTCATTGGTTAAAGACTGACCAAAATAATTTGACTTTTGTTGGATTACATGAACACCTTGATTTATCAGAGCATCCAGTAACTCACCTGGTCCTGTGATTGGTCGCCCTGTCAGAAACACTGTGATTGGTTAGAAGCTCATTAGCATATTGGAGCTTTCTGCGCAGATTATAGACGATATAACGATATAACATATGATATATTATTCAGCCCTATCACTGGGTTTAACTAATTTGTGGGAAGCTTTACAAAATGAAAATGTATTCATTCCTTCTCTTCAGGCCCTGCAATTTTCTCCTTTTACACTGCACTAACAGACACCTGGGACAGTTAGCATACTGATGGGAGGAAGGGAGAGAGGGCCAACTGTGCTCTCATGGCCTCTCGGTCATGGATGGCTGTGACATCACCTAGGATCGAACTCGCAATCTCCCCGCAATAAGGCCACTATGCAGTTGTACTACTTATGAGCTCCCACGTGAAGAAGTGTCTAGGGATGAACAAAACTGGAGGTGATTCCATACTGACTGATAAAGCTATTGAGAATGAAGCTGCAATAAAATCAACACAGAGAATGCCCTCTGTTTGTACAAGTAGATAAATCTATATCTATATTACAGATCCATATTTTAAATTTGTAATACTGTGAGTTACAAAAAACCTATAGCTATAATAATAGAAATAATAATAATAATAGTAATGTTGCCAAAAAAGATACAATACCTGCTATCTATCTTATAATACACCTTAGTATTACTACATAGTAGTATTAGAATTATCTTCTTTGCTAAATAAAATAATAGTGATTATTAATATAATTTTTAAGCAGTAGTCTCTATATGCAAAACACAAGAACTGATTTTTGGTCAGTCAGAAACATGTAGAGAATTCAAGTCTTGCTGTATCTAATAAGCTGTACTCACCATGCCAAATGTGTGATGTTGGGTTTGAGACTGAGTGTGTGAATTATCTACATTGCATCTGCACTTCCCACTAAAATATCAAGTGTACTCTCATGGCTAAATAAGTTTACATGCTGGGTAATGTGTATTTCTATGTAACCTACTGTGGTAATGTGGTAATTTCTCTGCTGTGCCTCTGCTGTGACTCCTAGGTATGATTCCTATGTCTTGAAGATATGTTAGAAGGACAGTTCTCAAACCCTTTAGAACCACCAAGCCAAGCAATTCTTCGATAAACTTTTTAAGCTCTATACGCAAAATACTGCTGTAATTCTAGGTATGGTTCCTAGGTCCTAAGGTATGTTAGAAGGACAGTTCTCAAAACCTTTAGAACCACTGAGTTAAGCAATTGTTCAATCGCAGTAATAAATCACCCCCCCAAACCCCTGACCACAGGGAGCCTGTGTGTGATGTGACTGATGACCCCTCCATCTCTAATGAGAAGGCACTCATCTTCAGCCTAAGGTAGGTGCCCTTTAACTAATGATCTGATCACATGTATCCATCCCATTAATAACTAATGCTGCTTGGAAGATCATTCCACACTAAATTGTCTGTAAGAAAAATAGTAAATAGCCCTTACTAATGACTGTAGAAATGCAGCACTTAAAGGATAGAAGTGTGTGGTCTGAGATGCAGTCATAACTTCTAGGAAAAAGAGTTAAAACATAAGAATGAATTGCGAATAGACAATGCTTACCAAGCACACTGTCCCGTTGAAGAGGACCAATGCCAATATCTCTGGAGAGCGCATGTCCTCCAGCTTCTGCTTCACAGTTTCCAGTATTAGTCATGCATTTGAGATCCTGGTCCATAACCTAGAGATCCCAAACTTAGAACCAGAGCCCATTGCAAAAGCTGCATGACTGCAGGAGATTCAGTCAAAGTGCTCTAAAAAAGTGTTTTAAAAATATGAAATTTACTTTTCACAAAATTAAAACCTTGAAAGCATCCTCTTCGCAGAGACCATAAGTGAACAGTGGTTGCAATGCATCCCCCTCTTGTCCTGGCTCAGAGTTTTGAGAGCCTGTGGAAAGCTCTCAGCACTATAACTCTGTTGTACAGCGCCCCTAACAGCCTTAGAACGAAACTACAACAGAGGAGTTTTTTTTTTGCCAAAGCCACGCCCCCGAGTATGTGAACAGCTGCATCACATTCTGTTCACATAATTTTTATTGTCATATTATCGACATTACATAAAAACTATACTAAAACAATAAAAAAACAATTTTTAGTATTTTTGGCCTAAAACATTGTAAAATTACATCCTGGGACATGCAATGTGTTGTAAAGCAAAACAGCAAAACATTATTCAAACCAAAACTTTTTATTGTCATATTACATATAAAAACAATATTGCATATAAAAACTATTTAAATAATATGTATGTGGGTTGTCTGGTAGTTTTTTAAACATTTATTTTACTGTATGCTTATGCTTTATTAGCATTTATTATTTTTTAATAATGCATTTCACATGGAATTTGGTGGGTGAGTGTTGTTTTTCTATCTTAGCTAGAGGTAATATATATCACATCAATATTTATATTTCGATTTAAACTTTTTACACTCAGTTTAAGTTCATGAATTAAAAATTTAATTTAGTGTTTGCTAAAAGTTAGCTAACCCATCAATAAATATACTAAAATATCTTATTCGCCTTATATATTCATGAAATTGAGTAATTAAAGTGTTCTAAATAAACCCTCATCTTTTACCTCCCCTATTGTTCGAAGTCAAATTCATTAATTCATTAATCACCTATGGTCAATTTAGAATCCCCAGTTCACCTGAAACATGTGTTTGGACTGTGGGAGAAAGCAGAGACCTTGGAGGAAGCCCGCATCATCATGAGGAGAACATGCAAACTCCACACCCCCAACCCAGGAGGTGTGAGGCAACAGAACTACCCACTATTTTCAGAATGGCTCGGTGGCGCAGGGGTTAGCGCTGTTGCCTCACAGCAAGAAGGTCCTGGGTTCATCTTCTAGGTTGGGTGCAGGGTCTTTCTGTGTGGAGTTTGCATGTTCTCCCCATGACCATGTGGGTTTCCTCTAGGGAATCCTGTTTCCTCCCACCACCAAAAAGATGCGTGCATTGGGGGATAATCCAATTGAGCATACTAAATTGTCCCTAGGTGTGACTGTGAGCGTGAATGTTTGTCTGTCTCTGTATGTGGTCCTGCAATGTCCAGCACTGGATGGAGGTGTTTTTCAGGATTTACTTAAGTAATTCACTACCATTTTTGTTTTATCTTGTGTAAATAATATTGATCTACTTCTCATGTGAAACATAAAAAATACAGTACATACTTTAAAACAACATTAATATGAGGTTAAAATAACTTTGGGGAGGGAGTGTACTGACAACTGTGTCCACATCACTTTAAAAGTGTCTCATAAATCACTGATCCTAGTGAACTATGCCTGTTTTAAATGTTTTAAAAAAATGTTCTTTTCAGATTTAATATACCATTGTCATGTCTAGTCCGTCTCAGTCACACCCCTAGTGGGCTCCATCGCCCGAGTATTAAGTAAACACAGTTCCTGTCTTGTGTTTAATTTAAGTGAGTTTCATTGAGTGCGTTATTGTCCGTGACATGTGATTGTGTCTTGTCCGCGAGTATAAACCCCACCAATCAGGACGGCTAGTTGTGTGGTCACCACAATTCCACCAAGCTTCGCAGCTGAGCTCTCCACCAACTGGTCCAGGTGGTAGCAGGACAAGCGGACACTTACAGGAGAAAAGATTACTAATGTTTACGAAGTGTGATGTGACCTTTGTAAAGTCAACAAACTGGCAATAATAGGCTCTAAAGCCATAGACTCACATATCAGGGGAGAGAAGCACAAGCGTTTTCTCGACAGTCGGACGACTGTCCCCATTCAGTTGTTTGCCAGTACTACAAGTACAACCTCTACAGATAAGCCTACACCCGCTTTGTCAGTGTCTCTGGATCCCACATCAAGTAATGCCTTCAGTACATTCACCTTAACCGACACACTAAAAGCAGAAGTGCTATGGGATTTACAAACGGTTAGCCAACATAACTTCTATACGTCCAACAATGACATTCGTACCATCTTTAGGGTGATGTTCCCTGAATCGCAGTGTGCCAAAACATTTTTACTTGTGGTATTGACAAAAACACTTATCTTGCAGAATTTGGACTCACTCCATACATTTTGCACTTACTCCATAAGGGAGCTTATCTCAAGCGTGAACAAAGGCAGATTTGTTGTCATGTTTGACGAATGTATGAACAGTACCACCAAAAGCAAACAGCTGGATGTGCATGTCAGGTATTGGTTAAATGAAGAGGATTGCTCTCAAGTGCAGTCCTGGTATCTGGGCACACAGTACATGGACCACTCCACCACTGAAGACTTGCTGGAGGTAAGCCATTCAATAACAATTAATTAACAAACCCATGGTTTTTAAATCACTGTGTTGTATCCTTCCATGTGTTTGAAAGGGAGAGCCATATTTATTGCCAAGCCATTTTGGATTCACCAGGTGGGATATCTGCTGGTAAATCATAGGAATACAAATAGGATAGTACAGAATGTTATTGTTAAATTCTGTTTTCCTTTTTTATATCTAACTGAATAGTGTTAACACAGATTTAAACAGTTTTTAAAAGACCAACTCTTGGTGTTTAAAAAGAACCATCAGCCCAGTTAACATTTTCTTTGAGCCCAGACATATTTCATGATTAAATTAAAATGACAGCACATTTCTGGTATCATAGGAAAATTGGGTTATAAATCACTTACCTGTTCTAATTGTGATGCTGTGTATTGACATTGTTGTTCTGCATCTAATCGAATTACAGGTGAAGTAATATCCCAGCAGTTTGATAATCTTCTGCACGATGAGGCCAAAGGCTTGGATTTAATATCCTTCACTCCTTCACCACCATCCAGAGTTGGTGTCTTTTT
Source organism: Brachyalestes nurse (assembly GCA_037974405.1). Taxonomy (NCBI): domain Eukaryota; kingdom Metazoa; phylum Chordata; class Actinopteri; order Characiformes; family Alestidae; genus Brachyalestes; species Brachyalestes nurse. The sequence goes on from JBBPCY010000109.1 coordinate 29,546,096, forward strand.
ACCTCAGAAAGTTAGTGGGCCTTATCCTGACCTCTGGCTGTTCTGCAAGAACTTGCTGCTGCTGTCCCATGGGCAAGGCAAAGTAGAACGAGGGTTTTCCACAAATAAAGAGGTGGAGACCTGCAACTTATCAGAGGAAACCATTGTTGCACAGAGGCTTATATGCGACCATGTCAAAGTGTGTGGGGGGTAACCAAAGGGAGTTCTGATGAACAAAAGCAAAAAGAAGACATGTGGAGGGGGAACTTCAGTAACTCAAGAGGAAGAAAGCCTCACTGGAAAGTGTATGCGAGAGTTTACAAAAGGATGCTGACCACAAGGCAGAAGAAGCAGAGAGTGCTGCTGGAACCAAAATGACAACATTAATTGCCAAGTTCAATACTCTGAGACGATGAGCGAAGGAGAAGAGTTGGTGGTCTTAAATGCAGATGTTGAAAAGAAGGTTACTGAACTGTGACTTTCTGTGCCTTGTCAGTCAACTAAATTCTAGGCTTATTGTGTTTGTTTTTTTCTTAATAGTAAAAAGTAATTGAAGTTGCATATCAAAAATGTGCAAATACCCTGCTATGCTGTCTCCCACAGTTGTGTCCAGCTCACACGCCTGACATGACAACCATGGAAAATGGTGAAAAGACCAACTTAAATTCTTATGAGAAAATCATATATAATATTTAAAAAATATAATATTAAAGTATAATATTTTTTGGGCTATAAACCTAAAAGTGCTGATTCTGAAATAAAATAGATTTTAAATATATTGATGCTGTCTATGTTGACTAATCTTAACAAAGATCTTACATATGTCTGTTATTTGACCCAAAGGCCACAACTTATTTGTGTCCTCAAAATTTACCACTGGATTTAAATATTCTTTTAAAACATTTGTGTGGTATCACTATAAAACATTACTGATCCTGGAGGAAACTGCTTATGACTGTGAAGACACACAGAGACACAAACAGTATAAGATATCTAATTAAATTAAGTGTAATTAAATCTAAATAAAAATCTGTAGAAAAAAACTCAATATGAAATACACTATTCACAGATTCTGGGTATAAATACTAAAGATAAGTAACAGTTACAGTTAAGTGAAATTGAAAAGCACAGATGGTAGTTAGGAATATGTTGCTGCATGTAATAGAGATCAGTAGAATATAAGTAATATTGACATAAGTAGTGATTATTGCACATAAGATATAGTACATACGGAAGTTATTCAGCATTATTTATAAAAATGTCACATGATTCTGCTCATGGTAAGACATTTTTGTGTAATAATACAAAAGCCAGGTACTTTCCCTGTGTCACGGCTGGTCTGCTGAAGGACAACAGGAAACTCTTTTCGAGCGATGAGGTTTCTTTTAATCACAATAAGTGTAAATCACAAAACAAGAGCATAAACAATAACTAAGAATCACGGGAAGAACTCTCTGTGACTGAAATCTTTGGTTGTCTGCTTGTCACCTTCCCCAGAGCCGTGACTGTTGTTAACTTTTCCTGCTTGTCTCAGACAGTAGTCTGAGATTTCAGGGGAGACTTGCTGCTCCAGGGCCAGGGTACTTAAATTGACCTGGGTTAACTCCCTCTTTCCTTCGTAACAGCAGCTGGTCAATAACTGCACCGTGGTTCCACTCGAGGATTTAT
>JBBPCY010000109.1:29547842-29565999 GCA_037974405.1 Brachyalestes nurse
TGGTGTTTGGCTGAATATTGGTTGAGAAAGTGCTTGATTTGATATGCAGCAGAGCCCGCTATTCAAATGTTAATATCACCGGCGATCATCTTTATTTAATCGTGACAGCCAAAATCGTGATCACAATTAAAATTTGATTAATTGTGCAGCCCTAAACTTATAGTCACACATGGACACACCACAGCACAGAAGACAGTGTGAACAATGTGAAATTCTTTCTCTGTATTTAACTCATTCACCAAGTGAAGCAGTGGGGAGCAGTGTGGGGACGATACCATGCTCAAGCTACCTCAGTGGTGATACTGCCATTTTTTAATACCTGGGATTTGAACCCACGACTTTCCTATAGCAGAGGCAACTCCCTAACCACCAGGCAACCATCTTTATTTAAGGTCTAATGGAAAATTTAGGGAAGAAAAAAGCTTATGAAGCTTACAAAGCTTATACCTTAAAGGGCACTGCAGTTACATGAAACCATTAAGTTGGAATGGAAATACTGAATAAAATAAAACACAGTATATATTTTTTCTTATTCCGTTAGGTGGTTGCTAGGTAGTGTTGCTACATAATTGCTACATGTGTGGCTACACTGTTGCTGTGGTATCCCAGGTAGTTGCAAAAGTGTGGGCAGGATATTGCAGGTGGCTGTTATGATGTTCCTTCAAGTCTGCAATAAATTGTCAATTTTGTGGGTCGAATATTGCTTTGGTTACGTGCGTACTCAACATTATAGCATGTTTTTTCTTTTTTTCAGCAACATGATCAGGGCTTAAAATTTTCACAGTGTGAATGCTTACTCTTTCTGAACCCTTGATTTTTTTAAATCATTGTGTATTTTCTCTGTAGGCTGATAGTCAGTAAACCAGAGAGGAAAATGGTGAAAGGTTCTGGTTTCCACCTGGACCTTCTCATTCTGGTCAGTATGGGGGGATGTGCTGCACTATTTGGAATGCCGTGGCTCAGTGCGGCTACGGTCCGCTCAGTGACGCACGCCAATGCCCTGACTGTGATGAGCAAGGGCCCCAAGCCAGAGATCGAGAAAGTTCTGGAGCAGAGGGTCAGTGGGATTTTGGTGGCCCTGCTTGTGGGTAAGCCTGTCCTTGTATTAGAAAAATTATGCAGGTCTTGAAAGATGAACAGTGGGTCTCCTTTCCGGTGGGGTTGCCAGATTGTACTTGATTCAACTTCTTATACAGCCATCAAGTCATGTTTGGAATCCGAATTTTGCTTCTTTAGTTGGAGCAACAAGGACACGAAGTCAATACTCACCCAATTTTTTTCTGTATACATCCCTCAACTTCTCTCAACCTACATCTAGCTCTCCATTCAGGTGGTGCAGACTTGTGGATGTGGTTTAGGACACAAAATGACTTACTGTAAGCTGTAAAAATAAATGAAACTTCACCATGTAGCCAAGCACTGCAGGCAGCGTTCATTTTGTTCATTTTCATAGGTTGTAGAAAGTCATATTGTCGTAAACCACACACATCTTAATGAAGAGCTGGATGTAGTTTGAGATGACTGAGGGTTTTAGTGATGTATATTTATGGAAACATTTGTATGACTATTGACTTCTAGCGTTTGTTAGCCACGTTAGCCTTGTAGCCAGTGAAGAAGCATTGTTTGGACTCAAAACATGTCTTGGTTGATTTGTGGTAATAGGACAAAAGTGGAAAAGTTGATTTTTCACCTGGCCATTCCTTCAAAAATAGGGGAGACACTGCCTTGTTTCAGGGAAACTGAGAACTAGAATGTTAATCATTGGTTAGTATATATTGGCTGATTGAATATAAGTTTATTTCTGGCCAAAATATGGCTTAATCAGGCAGGAAATGACCTAAACTGTTTATATGACCACTCATTTGGGAATGTATTTAACTGTAGCCCTGTCCTTGGGCCTTTTCTGAACCGTCTCCAGGCCTGTCCATCCTTATGGAGCCCATTCTGAAGATGATTCCCATGGCGGCTCTGTTTGGAATTTTCCTCTACATGGGAATCACATCTCTCAGTGGGATTCAGCTGTGGGATCGCATGCTACTCCTCCTGATTCCCAAAAAGTACCACCCCAATGAGCCATATGCTACAAAAGTACGTTGCTACCAGCAATTGATGAAACTAAAAGCATAATTATAATATATAATACATCTTGTTTTGTTGAATTCTTGCTATATTAATGATTTTTTTAATTTTTGGAATTTATCATATTATATTGCCCTGCAGCTAGTTTGGCAGGTCTGACTAAACCAGTACAATCTAAGCTGTGTCTTAATTATTTATTCTTAATACTGAGCTGCTGCTACTTTTGATACCTATACTGTTTGTTCTAGGTATATATCTATATATTTACCACATTCATGCTGCTAGTTCTTAGTCATTTTTCATTTTATCTATCTCCTCAAATGTTGGTCTGTTTGGGTACAGCTGATACATTCTAAACTTGATATCACACTTTATCTCTTTAAATACTGGTCTCCACATATCACACTTTATTCTATTTTTTTCTATTCTATTCTATTGTATTATATTGTATTCTTTTCTTTTCTTTTCTTTTCTATGGTTTCTGACTGTGATCTCTGGCACCACCTCTAGGTGAAGACGAGCAGGATGCATGTTTTCACTGCAATCCAGATGGTGTGCCTAGCTGTCCTGTGGATGGTGAAGTCCAGCCCTTTCTCCCTGGCTTTGCCCTTCATCCTCATCCTCACCATCCCACTTCGCATGTTCCTGACCGGACGCGTCTTCACCGACTTCGAGATGAAATGCGTAAGAAAGCCTGAGATCAATTTCTTCTCTTACAGCGAACTAAAAAAAAAAAAACAGTTTCAGAACCTCTGGACAATGTTTCTGTCACTTTTAAAGTGCTAATATCCAACATTCCCAAAGTGCTTGCATCCTTATAGTGTTTGTGTGGTTTTTAAGTACCAAAAACAGTCATAGTTCACTTTTCCATTAACATTTTCGACCTCATGTATTGACCTTTAAGACTGATATATGTAAATGGTCTTTGTTTCGATTGGCTGCCCTGCATTGTTCTGCGTTCTTCAACAAATGTATTTGTATTTGGAGTTATAGCCCTCGACAATTTATTTATTTATTTATTTTGGCATTTTCCCCACATCAACAAAAAACTCACTCACCCTGCCTCCCATCGACAAGACCCACCCTAGTAAAAACTTTTCATGAACCTCTGGCAAAACCCCTGGACACCACATTTGCCCGGAACTTAATAAACTTAAATATGACTAATTTCAGCACACTTTAAAACACTATTCTTTTATTAGGACCTCATTTCTTCATCAATTTTTTCACTGACGCCTTTTTCTCAAAACATTACTTTTGGTGATCGTAGCCAAAGAGTTCAGCACTCGATTCCAGAATGGCTGTGGTGTGTTGGAAACGTCTGATATCGACTTTTGTGAGATTACAGTAAAGTAAAAGCTACAGTAGGAAATGTTTATATTCCTTACATCTGACTAGAATTGAGGCCTAATGATTCAAATAAGGCCTGCAACCTTACAAAACAATAGTACTGGACCAAGTGTGCACCTTTTGCGCATGACACATGGCACATTTTTTCTCATCTATACTGTATTTAAAATTAAGAAAATATTGTAAATAAAGATGTTGCATTAACTTCTTCTTACTTAGAAAATCTACAAAACATCCAGTTTTGACCAGGGAGTGAACTTGACCAGGTTCACTTTAGTTCATTTCAGATTGGTTCATAAGGTTATTCAGGGTGAATCTCAAAAGAATGTCGGCCGTTCAAAACTGGTTGATGACTTTACCATTTAAATAAGATACAATGTCCAAAAATGTTTTCTGCTTTTGTCCCTGTACTGTTAACGCAGCTGGATGCTGACGACGCCAAGGTGACGTTTGAAGAGGAGCCCGGAGTGGACATGTACTCAGAGACACGAATGCCCTCATAGAAACATCATGCTGGAGCCTGTCCTCCGTCCCACACTGACTTTTGATGTAAAAGATATTTATAGAGGAGAACTCTTCTGGTGTCATGTCTTCCAGTTCTGATCTGCTATGGTACTTTCTTGTTAAGTGATATTCATCAGACAATTCCATGTCTGGTGATGGTGAGGGCCATTCCAAAGCCTTGATCTTTCAATCTTGAGGTAGTTCAAGGTTTATTTTAACTTATGTCTTGGACCATTGTCTTGTTGCAATGTCCAACCAATTTTTCTTCAGTTTCTTTACTTAATTATTACAAAAATATCAGTGGTAATTTGAAACCAAAGAGCTCATCAGGAACCAAAGTGCTTTTCAAGACCCAAAGAGATCATCAGACCAAAATGCCTACTTCAGTTGTCTTTTGTGATGACATCACCATTAAAGTCACTCTTCTGTGTAGATGATGTTAGTGCAACCAAACTGCACAGTGGGCCAGTGCAAAAGTTCTTCGGTCACAGCTTGATATATTATATTTATATGAGAAAATACTCAGATTTTGGATACATAGCACACCTGCAATATTTAGTATAATATCTGATGTTTTCTTACAGCACAGGATAAGAGTAGATGAATGACAAATCCCCCCTTTTGATAACAGTTATGATTATTGTATTCATGTTTTTTTTTGTCAATCTATAACTTTTAATTTTGCCGTCAAGTGTTACTATAGCATATAGCTTTGCAGCAATGCACCAAGAGAAGCACATTCACAAATAATTAATTGGTAATGCTTAAAGGCTACATAAGACCTATGTAAGCATTTCATGACAACTGCTGTAAAAACATATTCCAATGGTTGAAGAGGTGAAATGACACCAAAATTGACTTATGACAACTTATGCATACTTAGATTTTATATCTAAGTCATTATTTCATTTAATTTCCCCAACATTACAAGTGTTGCTGGTGGGTAAAAACCTTTGTAAATCCTTATCTCAGGTTTATATCTGATGTCAAGGCTTATGTAGGAGTCATGTAGCCTCATGCTGGCCTTCAGTACCAATTAATGTATAGAACAAGCAAGCTGAGTCTACGCTAACACTCCAGCTGTCTCTGTATATCTGTATTTTTGTATTTTACTTTATTTCACCATGTAGTGCAATTTTGTTCCATTATAAAAAGGGATGCCGTACAAACTTGTGCCAAATGCTATGCAGATTAAGCCTGAAGTATGCACATGTTCATTTTTGAAGCAATCAGGGGACCACTTCAGTGAAATGCAATACAAATAAAGCCTTATTTTACTTCTTTTTATGACTAAGCCAAAGAGATTCCAACCAGCACAAAAGTGTTTCTAAGGATTATTGAGAGAAAATACCTAATCTGATGGTGTGTTTTTATTTTGTAATTGACGCACATCTATTTTGCCCATCATGATCAGAGTATTGAAATAAAGAGTGGAAAAAAATCTTGGATTGGGTTTTTTTTTCAGGGACTGATATTTTTTAACTTCACTTCACAAAACAACAAATCTGGCTATAGTTAACATTTCAGAGAAAAAATGCCAAGCATGACCTCCAGGTTGGTCAGACACTAAAGGGTGCTTCAAAGAGAGTAAAAAATAAATGGGTTCTTTATGGAATTTTTGAGGATGCATCCTTCTACTTCCCCTTATACAGCTTCTATTATATTTAGTTTCTGGCATGTCTATACACTATAAGGACAAGGACAAATGGGGCGCTTGACCATTATTCCAACAGGGACTTTAATGACACTGCATTCAAATACTTAAGACTTTAATGTGGAGTTGGTCCCCTCTCTGCAGCTATAACAGCTTCCACTATTCTTCGAAAGCTTTCCACAAGATTTTGGAGTTTCTGTGGAGAATTAATGCTGATTCATTCTGTGGAGCATTTGAGGTCAGGCACTGATTTTGAATGAGAAGGCCTGGGTCACAATCTCTGTTCCAGTTCATCCCAAAGCTGTTGGATGGGGTTGAGGTCAGGGCTCTGTGCGGGCCAGTCAAGTTCTTCCACATCCAACCATGTCTTTATGGACCTGAGGCACAGTCATGCTGGAATAAAAAAAAGGTTCTTCCCCAAACTGTGTCCAAGTTGGAAGCATGGTGTTGTCCAAAATGTCTTGGTAGCCTATGCTGAAGCATTAAGATTGTTCCTCGCTAGGAGTAAGAGTTTTAGCCCAAACTCTGAAAAACAGGTGTGTCCCAAAACATTTGTCCACATACTGTATGTTATCGTATTGTTATGCCCAGTGAAAGTATATTATATTATATTAGGAGATTTAGCGACTTTCTCACCAAACATACCAAAGGAAACACGGTTTTTAAACGAATCCAAAAATAATCTGTTTGTGACGGAGAGTGGCCGGATTGGCTCTTTAATGCTCCTTTAACTCGGAGCCGCTCGATCGATTAGTCAGGTCTGAGCCCGATGTAGGATGGGAGCAGTGGAGGATTTGGAGCTATCGAGTCTACGGTGTAATTTTTGGAAGGTGTTTCTTTCCTCTTGGGTTTCTTTTCGAGGGAAATTCATGACCGGGGCGTGAAGGCGAGCGAAATTGGAGACGAAATCCACGTTTGGAGCAGATGAGCAGTGGCAAGAGGGAGATAGCACACCACGGCCATTGTGCTGGAGGTAAAAAAAAAAAAAAACAGGCAGGACAGAGGAGGCAGGAGCTGGAGAGGGAGTGGGGGGCATTTAGAGCCAGATTTCTGATTTCAGGGCCTGCTGGGTGGCTCAACGAGAGCAGCAGGGCTTCTGCAGGGCCCTCCACAGCTTAGATGTGTGAATGTGGACTTTAAGCTCCTTTTCTTGCCCCTGCAGTACCTCTGTAAGTCCCAGACTGAGTCCCTCTGTGTGGTCAGCCTGTGTTTCCTCAGTAGGCCCTGCAGTCACTGCAGTAAGTGTTGCAGCAGCCACTTCTCATGCATTCAAGGAGGACCACTTGTCCATGTCATCCATGGTGGTCATTTCTTCTCACTTAAACTTAATTTGTATCAGCTTGCCTGCATAGGAAGTATTTGAATGCTGCAAATATTGCTGTCTCATGCTCTGTCTTGTGTGTGTGTGTGTGTGTGTGTGTGTGTGTGTGTGTCTTTTGTTTGCCCTCGCCCCTGCACTACAACATGTAGAGACGGCAGCGCCTTCCCCTTCGCCTTTTCGCAAATGAAAATGGAGGAGATGGCCCTGTCCGGCATGGACAACAGTAAGATGGAGGTGGGTTCCTCTCCCAGCTAGAGCATCTGAGGGCTGAGGTGCTCCCTAAACCTCCTAAACATGCGCACTTTGATCTGAGTGGATGCAGTCCCTTATGTTTAATGCGGATGAAAACAAGGCCATCAGAGGTTCAGGTTGTCAATCTCCTGTCCATCTTTACAGCAGGTTCTGTCCAGGGAGGTGGATGAAAGGGCATTTGTGCTGCCTGGACATGTGCTCATCAGAGAACACATTACAGCTGGGGTGGCTGGTGGGAGTTGCCCCTGTGATCAGAAGGTCGTGGGTTAGAATCCCGAGACTGCTAGCGCTGCCACTCAGGTACCCTTGAGCAAGGTACCATCCTCGCACACTGCTCCCCAGATGTGTTCCTGGCTGCCCGTGGTTTTACTTGGTCGATGGGTTAAATGCAGAGAATAGTTTCGTGCTGTTCACACTGCGCTGTGGTGTGTTCACGTATAGCAAATGGACACTTTACAGCTAACATTGTGGGTATTCCATCCACCTCCTTGGATGGAATCCATCGCAGAGGGTCTGGTGAGAAATTGATGACTTGAACCTGAAATTTTGAGCTACCTCCTTGAAGGGAATAGTGTTTAAGTGACCATTGAAGCATTACCCATCAAACCGCGTGATCCATCAATTAACTGCCTTTATTAACTTAATTAACTTAATTAATGCCTGTGTTGGCATTATTCTTGTTTTTGTGCTTGTGCTGACCTGTATGTGATGGTGGATTTTCCAGGGCATTGCTCAGGAGATCCTGGCTGACCTGGTGGAGGACGCGTGCTTGGGGCTGTGCTTCGAGGTGCACCGGGCTGTCAAGCAGGGCTACTTCTTTCTGGACGACACTGACCAGGAGAGCACCAAGGACTTCGGTAAATGGCCGCCTCCTTCCGAGCGCATTTTTTCCTCTGACATCCTTGTAGCACTCTAGCTTGGCTCCTTAGTGAGAGTTAGAAGTATAAATCTCTGCCTTAACAATTTTGTTTAATTATGATTCTTAAGAAACAATTTAGTGACTCTCAAAATTCACCATGAATCAATTAATTTTATGACTCCGCAGGAAATAGTTTTGTAGTCATTAAATCTCACGATTCATTACAATTTGATTTGGTTAGGAATCATCAGAAAAGGATTCAGTGCAAATTAAATCTGATGCAGGGGTAGGGATTGCGTGAGGTTACGACAGACAGATTAAAAGAGCGCAGAGAAAGGTTTCATCCAGCAAAACGGAATCTCCCTCTCAAATGAAAGCACTTTAGTCGATTAAAGGCTCAAAAATAAACATTTTTCACCCACAGTGCACAGACAAAAACAGGGGGCGCGTAGGGGGCACTACATGCGTTTGCAAAAACAAATGGCGTAGAGAATCCGAGAAGGATCAACGTTCAGCGCAAGCCCTACCACACTATACCACATTATAGGGTCATCATGGACCTGTTTGTGACCCTTTTGTCTCTGAATTAAACTTTGCGCAGTAAATAGACGCTGTTTGTAAAAGGTTGGCAGTATTAACCACATGCATTACATGACATTCCTTTGGCAGGTGCTTTTATACAAAGTGACTTACAATTTGAGGAGACAGTCTAGGTACTACAGTCTTTATGTAGGAAGATTTTATTAGCCTGACCTTTCAGTCACAATACTGATGTTCTGTTTTAATCTCTGCTATTGTTAATAGCAATAGTACAGTGTACACATGAATGTGTGTAAATTATTTCTTAATTTTGTAATCTACATTGCAACCCAATGTCACTTCAGTTAGCGCCTGATCTTTGTCTGTTTGTGTTTCACATGGGCAGAAATCGTGGACCAGCCTGGTGTCGACATCTTTGGTCAGGTGTACAACCAGTGGAAGAACAAAGAGTGTGTGTGTCCCAACTGCAGCCGGAGCATTGCTGCCTCCCGCTTTGCCCCGCACCTGGAGAAGTGCCTGGGCATGGGCCGTAACAGCAGCAGAATCGCCAACCGCAGGTAGTGTCATGGTTCCGTTCATTGATTTGTTATATATTGAAATTATTTCTTTATTCTGAATCATTCATTGAAATGTCCGGCATTTCTGGGACACATGAATCCTGGCAGTCTGAACTGCTATGACGGATCAGTTCCACAGTGCCTCAGTGTGATTTCAAAGCTACGGAATGGATTAACCTACAGATTCAAAATGCCTTCTTTACATCTTAATAATTGAATTACGTAGAAAAATTTAAATGTAAAGGGTACTTGTAGAGACGTCAGTAAGTAAAGTTGAAAGTCATTTCATGTGTTAGCCTGTAAAAATAAGCTAGCTTAATATAAAAGAAATTTGTGGTTTAATGTAGCAAATGTTCATTTTTCATTTCTTCATGGCCATTTTCCAACCACTCTTAAATGGATTAAATAGATTGCAAATTTTTTCTTCGTATGTCTTTAAAATGGGGCGGCAGGGTGGCGCCGTGACTGAAAGGTAGCGCTGTTGCCTCACAGCAAGAAGCTCTTGGGTTCAGCTCCCAGGTTGGGCACAGGGTCTTTCTGTGTGGAGTTTGCATGTTCTCCTCGTGACTGCGTGGGTTTCCTCCGGGGACTCCGGTTTCCTCCCACCACCAAAAAACATGTGTGCATTGGGGATGGGTCAATTGAGCATACTAAATTGTCCCCTGGTGTGAATGTGAGCGTGGATAGTTGTCTGTCTCTGTATGTGGCCCTGCAACGTGCTTGCGACTGTCCAGGGTGTACCCCGCCTTCGCCCATAGCAGCTGGGATAGTGCGGGACAAAGGGGTAGATGATGGATGGATGGATTCTCTCTTCAGAACATTTGCATTGTTTTTCTTCCTCTCTCCTCGTTGTCTTGTTACTCTTATATTGTATACAATATTGTAGTGTGGCTATAATTATATATCTTTAATTATATATCTATAATTATTCATTTTTAATTACTGTAAAATTGTATTATAGTATACATATAACACATATATAAGCACATATTAGCATATATAACTCTGTATACGATACTGTATTGTCATAGTCTCCCTGTACTTTATTTTTTAGGTATATTCTGAGATATTTTTAGAGTATACTTTTAGAGATAATGTTTAGGGATATTCAAATATATAATATAGGTTTAATTAGAATTCATTCCCTACTTTGTTGCCCTCATTGTTGATCAGTCTGAGTGTGCAGCTGCTGTGTTGTGTTGTATTTTGCATCTATGATCCAAGAGGACCATGTTTCATTTCACTTCATTCTTAGTGTATATGGCTGTGATGACAGTAAAGCTCTACTTGACTTTATTGACTAAAAAGGAAGTGTAACTCAGAAAGAAAATGTACAAAATTGCCAAATCTGTCCAGACCCAGTGGGAGCAGACTGGGAAGAAGAGGAAGGAGGATTTAACTACGCTACAGACCTGGTGAAGCACATCCGGCATGAATTTGATGATTACTTTGACATCTGTGTTGCAGGTATGCATTTAGAGGAAACTATTTTGCGAGGTATATTAAAAAACAGTTCTAGTATTTCTGATCTGAAACTTTACCTGCTGCATTTACATCGTTCCATAGATTAACACGGACGACCAGTTTCATGCTTTTCCCTGTTCTTGGAAAAACTCTCTTCTAATCAAAGTTAATGGGCAGTTATATAAAACAGTATAACTAGTCCTAATCAGGAACTAATCATTCTGAAAAAGTAGTGCAATCTGATGGAATACTGCTTTGAGTCAGTTCTTTGATGAATGTAGGGTTCTAAGATACATGTAGCATAAATGTAACTCCTTTGATGGACATATTGTTGCTCAGTCTGTACATTTTTGCTGTGTTTGTAGGCTACCCAACAGGACACCCAGAGGCTGAGAGCTATGAAGAGGACCTGAAACACTTGAAAGAGAAAGTGGATGCAGGAGCACACTTCATTGTGACGCAGCTCTTTTTCAGAGCAGAGACTTTCCTGAAATTTGTCAAGGACTGCCGAGCCATCGGCATCTCCTGTCCCATTCTGCCTGGGATCTTCCCTATACAGGTACTAACACTACCAGTCATTTGTATAAACATAATTCGGAGCCAGATTCTTATATATGCCCCGGTGGGCAATTTCTGATGCAAAACAGCTACAGAGCAGTGCTGGATAAGATATTTGTCTTTGGATAGATATTTGTCTTTCACCCCTGTTTGCATACTATCTATAAATGCTACGTGGCCATGCTCAGTAAAACTCTACCAGATAACAAGTCCTGTTTATTAGCCCTGCTATCACTGGTCAACAAAATGTTTTCAATTTTTTTTTCACCCCGTGACATTCATCTTAGTCATCTCCAGTTCCACCCACATAGCAGTACTCCCCATTTCTTTGGAAGAGTGAAGGCTTGCATGTGCTCAGATGGAAGCAGCTGCCATATCTTTTCAAACTGCTGCTAATGTGATGTAACTGGACAGTGTAATACGGTTAGAGGACAATGCTGACTGCCAGTTCTGTTCCAGCAGCATGCACTGGCTAGCTTCCTGCTGACTAATGGGGGTGGAAGGAAGGCCACCCCACCCTCCCCGAGAGAGCAGACCCAGTTGTGCTCTCTTGGACAGCCAGCTATTGATGGCTGTGGCACCAACAGGGATCGGCTCATGATTTTCGGATGATTTGGCCAACATGCACTCATCAGTGCATCATTTAGTACATCATATAAGCTGTATTTGAATGATGCACATAGTCATTCTGATCAATTCCAAATCTTTCCAGAATCTCTTCAGTTTTGCTGCACCTTAAAGAAGAAATCACAGACGAACAGTAGCGACAGGAAAAAAATAGCAATATTTATAGTGATAGGAGAAAAATAATAATTCCAGGAGAAAAATAATTTGTTGCAGCCCTGCATTTACAGTGCAATTCATTCTAGTTTCAGCTGGTAACTAAATCACTACCGACGATGTTACTGATATTAGAAACTCCTCCACTCTTCTCTTTCAGGGTTACCACTCCTTGCGGCAGCTGGTCAAGCTGTCCAAACTGGAGGTACCAGAGGAGATCATGCAGGTGATTGAGCCCATCAAGGACAACGACGCAGCCATCCGAAACTACGGCATCCAGCACGCGGTGGAGATGTGTAAAGTGCTGCTAGCTAGCGGGGATGTGCCTGGCCTCCACTTTTACACACTTAACAGAGAGGTGGCCACCATAGAGGTTCTCAGGCAGCTGGGCTTATGGGCAGAGGACCCTCGGTGAGTTGGTTAGAAGCAAAGCTCTTTAGCTCCTCCCAGTCTGGCTTTTGTCTGCAGTACAAAGTTGTTGTAAGTGATGGTTTATCTATGGTATATAATTGAACCTTTTTTTTTTTATTTTATTTTATAACAAAAGGCGACCTTTGCCATGGGCTGTCAGTGCTCATCCCAAACGGAAGGTGGAGGATGTCAGACCGATCTTCTGGGCTTCAAGGCCCAAAAGCTACATCTACAGAACTCAGGACTGGGATGATTTTCCCAATGGAAGATGGTACTTGTTCTAATGATGTTCTTTAGGATTGTTGTTTGGGAAGATTTTATATATATATATATATATAATACATGGCTGAAGTGCACAGTGTCCCATCCACTGAAAAAGAACTAGTTCAAAATACAGTTCATTTAAAAAAATGCCTGCTACTAAGAGCCGATTCTTTGTAGTGAATCAGAAGAGTCGACTCTCTTCGAGTGAGAGCCAATCCCCACTTTTTATCAACACACAAAGCATTCATATTTGCCAAGTTGGGCTAAAATATGAGGCTACAGATGATGATAAGAAACTAAGAGCCGTTTGGGAGCCGAAAGAACCGGCTCTTCTTTGGGACACAAGACTCTTCTTTGGCCGAACTTCGCATCACTTTCCTGCGAATGTACATCGTGAACTGTGTTCAGTCTCGTGAGAGTGAACGTCACTCACGGTTGCTTTCATAATTTGTAAACCGACTCGTTCAGTTCAGCCTTCACGAAAAATAGGAATGTGTTCAATGTACGCCGTTCATTGAATGCGTTCAGGCACAACACTGGTCCCATCCATTTTAGCGGGCCATAACATAAACTACCTTTTGTTAGATGTTCTGTGCATGAACTAATGATGCAAGAACACACCGCTGGCTTGTTTCCACATTCCACAGTCCATTTACCTGCAGTCTGAAATGAGGGAAGCTGTTTATAAAAAGGGCTGGAGTATAGAGCCAAAACTACAATCCATTGTGGAAAAAACCAAACTACACACCACTGTCCATTTACTGAATTTGCTTGTTTTTCAGGGGTAACTCCTCATCTCCAGCCTTTGGCGAGTTGACGGATTACTACTTGTTCTACCTGAAGAGTAAGTCCTCTAAAGAGGCCTTATTACAGATGTGGGGTGAGGAGTTAACCAGTGAGGAGAGCGTGTATGAAGTCTTCACCAACTATATCACAGCACGGCCCAACAAGAGTGGACACAAGGTGGGTTGAAAGAGAGTGCAAATTCTTCCACCACGGCAAATTAAATTCCCTAAATAACAAACTGCACAAGGGCTTCAGCTAGATTTTCTGAATATGCATGACACATTGAAGAAAATAATCTCAATCAATAGATTTTTACAAATGTATACATGTAATTATTAAATTACTTTCCTTATATTTTTGTTGCGTCATCCACCCACTACATATCACAATAACTGAAGAAATTTCCATGATACATGATATGCATCACAATATTTAGTTTTTCTGAGGTTTCCTAAGCTGGAATGTAAAAGAAATGTACAATGAATTTCATAATGTAGCAAAAATGTAGCAAGACATGATATAAAGTATATAAACTCTTAAATAAATATATAAATGTTCTTCAAGAGTAGTGAAATTTCCCGACTCTCCAGGTGATGTGTCTGCCGTGGAACGATGACCCTCTGGCTCCTGAGACGAACATGCTGAAAGAGGAACTGGAGAAGGTGAATCGCAGAGGCATCCTCACCATCAACTCCCAGCCCAGCATCAACGGCAAGCCTTCTTCAGACCCTATTGTGGGCTGGGGCCCCCCAGGTGGATATGTATTCCAAAAGGTAGGACATTTCTCACCAACCTGTCCTAATGGTCTTCTGTACTATTCTGGAAAATAATTTTTAAAAGGTTCTTGAAGCATTTGGTTTGTTTTTGAATCCGAATGGTTTTTTTGTTTTTTGGGGGTTTTTTTTGGAAATGGAACCTATAATGACAGCTTTTTACATGTTAATCAGACAGTTAGTAGTTCGACATCATTTGTCAGAAAAACAAAATATTACATATACAATTAATTCTGTACTTATTATAAATCCTCTGTCCTACAAAATTGTTCAGAAACTGATGAATTCATTCGTTAATATTTGGTTTTTTTTTTAACCAAATTGCAGGCATACCTGGAATTTTTTACATCTAGTGAAAATGTAAGCGCACTTCTGCAAGTGTTGAAGAAATATGAACCACGTGTGAACTACCACATTGTCAACGTGCAGGTAAAGCACACCTGAACCATTTCCAGATTGAGGCTCTGACAACATTAGACTTTCAAATGGTGTGGTTTTGTTCTTTACCTTTTTTTTCTTTTTTTTTTGTTTTAGGGCAAGAATATTACAAATGCCCATGATATGCAGCCCAATGCCGTAACCTGGGGGATTTTTCCAGGCAGAGAGATTATTCAGCCAACAGTGGTGGATCCAGTCAGTTTTATGTACTGGAAGGTGAGGAAAGTGTAAAATGTAGAGCATATATAAAATGTTAGAGGAGAAATAAAGTATGGTTGTAACCTTTTGGTTGTAAAAAGTTTAAATTAAATGAGATTGTGTGCGTGTGTGTGTGTGTGTGTGTTTCATGTTGCCCTACCTTACGTGCCTCTTATCTTTATTGTCTAGCTGCTACGGACGGGCTGGTTGCTGCTGTATTGATAATTTGAAAGGTAAATCGCCTGAGCTGGACTTGGCACTAACCTGATGTTTTTTCCCCTGTAGGATGAAGCGTTTGCGCTTTGGATCGAGCAGTGGGGAAAGCTTTATGAGGACGAGTCGCCCTCACGCATGATTATTCAGTACATCCACGACAACTATTTCCTGGTCAATCTAGTGGACAACGACTTCCCACTAGACAACTGTTTATGGAAAGTCATCGACGACATGTTCGAAGTGTTGGATGCCTCTGTAGAACCTCTGCATCAAGAAGACGCACATTAACTTTAAACATGCTGCTGCCTCCTAACAGGACACACACACACATCACAGCTCACTGTTCTGATACCCCCTTCACAGGTGTTCACTAAACACTGTTAAATACTGCCTATCAAACCGATCATTAATGTTGGTCAAGAGGACTATTTTATAACACGTCATGGTTGGAAACTGTAGTACATATCATGCAAAATGAATGGCCTGAGTCTTTGATGGCACTTAAAGTAGTCCAGGGATTACTGTGACTGCCTTTTATATAAATGGTTGTTTTAAGCTAATGATTTTTAAGCTATTTATAAACAGTATTTTGGCTAGTGCACATGTCCAAAGTCTGCAACTGTCAGGGTTTTTTTTCCTTCCTGCTTTCACCAGCTGTACCACCCACACACACAATACAGCAACCTTGCTGTGTTTCTATAAAACAGTCAGAAGCCTACGCACAAATATTTACTACTGGAGTCATCCAAGGTCAAAAATGGTGACACTCTAATTTTGATTACTGTTGTAATCTGATGGAACTCAATACTTTTTTCTTTCTTTTTTTACTTTTTTTTTAAATTTGGTTTTTACAGAAAAATCTTCAAAAATATTTTCGTCATTGTTTGTCAGAGAAGCTCAATAAACTCAAAAAGCTCAAAGTTTTCATTTTCTTCAGGATTCCCGTGATTCCCACACACGATTGCCTGAATGATATAATTCAGCAGGTCTGTGTCACCTTTGTAAGCACATTGACAGGTTATATCATACAGCAAGGTTAGAGCTGAAACCCTGCCGGAGGGAGGCTGAAAGGGGATTGGTCGTGCTGTCGTCAGCAGATATTGCGTTGAGGTGTTGGGGGGCGTGAAGCTGTCTCTGGGTAGCACATGTTGGAATCTACATGCTCTCTTATCTCAGGCTGATGAAATTCCATCTGGCAACATGACACCGGTAAGAAGGAGGCCAGGCAGCAATCCCCACGTGAGGCCAACCTCAGCACAGCCTGCACCTGAGCTACCGTGTGTGTGACACTGGATGTGTTATGGAGAAGCATTTGTTTATTTTGACTGAATAATCAGCTCTGTTGTCCTTATCGATCTGACCAAACTGTAGTAGAGAAACATTTATCTGAACTGGAGCATGACCCATGCAGCCGATCAATAGGTAAATAAACAATAGATCAAGCTTTTAACTCTTTGGGGCATGAACACATGTTTTGACTCAAGTTGTAGGTAAAGCAGTGTAATATTGCAGTAATAAATTCTCAGTGTGTGTGGTTTACCTTAGTGGCTGATTCTGAGTCATTAGGGGAGGAAAGGCTGATTTGTGACCGCTTCGCCTGGGAATGTCCCATGTTACATAACCAACCCCACTGACCTGCTAGTGCCATTTTTCACTAAGGGGGCCAGTTTGACTGGGGGAATACACCATGCTCTGAAAACTCTTCTCTGATGCAAAGTATGTTGAAATTTGAAATCAAGTTGGAATGTAAAAAATGCACCAACAAAACAGGCTAGGAAATATGAGGCTGACGTCCAATCAGTGACATTAGTATGTCATTTCTGCAGTTATATACAAGCTTCCTGTAATCAGTTTAAATCTGTTCAGTGTTCTGGAAATACTAACCTGTAATGTGATTAGATGCATCATAACACAACAACCCACGCCTGTTCCAGCATATTGATCAACACCTGAACCATGCGGTCAGAGTGACTTGGGAGAGCTACTCTCTGTTTGGAGTGAACTTTGTCTGGTCAATGTTTACAACTGAGACTGTAGCTGGTGAGATAAAATACCCTTTAAATGGGCACAAAACAGATTAAGATGCAGCAGAAATGAAGCAGTAAAGTAGAACTGCCTACCCATAACCACAGATTACGTCTGTCCAGCACGTTCTTTCTCAGAAGCACACTCAGGACACACGCTCATGCAAAGCTGAGGAACTTATGAAGCCCCTGAATTTGAGTGTTAATGGTTCCCCTCCAGTGGAGAATGCAAAATGCTAAATTTGAATGAGCGAGTGAGTGAGTTCCATGAGGTGCTTTGCGTAAAAAAAATCTTTAAATCTTTAAATGGTCAAGTAGCCTACAGCATTGTAACTTTTATCCATTACCATTATTTGTAGCTTATATATAGCTCTGTCAAATTACAGGGGCAGCTGGTGGCCTAGTAGTTATTTGCCCTGCGATCAAAACGTCATGGATTCGAATTCCGGATCGCTTGTGCAAAGTACCGTCCCCACACTCTGCTCCCTGGGCACTGTGTTCCTGGCTCCCCACTGCTTCACTTGGTGAATGGATTAAATACAGAGAAAAATTTCCTGCTGTTCACGCTGTGTGCTGTGGTGTGTTCATGAATCACAAAATGGTCACTTTACATGTGCAGGCTTGAGAAACGTCGTTTGTTTTGTTCATGAGTGGTCCGAGTTATTTGCTCTTCTTAATGTAAACTGAGTAGACATTCAAAACGACACTTCTGCACATTTTAAGTCTTTTATTTTTAGGTTTTATTGTCATTTCTACCATATATGCACAGTACATAGTGAAATGAAACAACGTGCCTCCAGGGCCAGTGTTGCCAGATATGTTCTGTGAGAATGCATCCAGTACAATCCATATTAAATACTTCTTTGACCCAATCAATCGGAGACCTAGGTGGGCAACATTACGCCACAGAGTGCCCTCCCACTTGCAAAGTCTGTTTCAACCATACTTAAAACCGGACAGCAGATTTTTCATCTCCAGCACTGATAGCCAAATTATCCATCTCAGTGTATCCATTTAGAAATTGCTGCATGGATCTACAGTACTATAGCCTGTACAGCATAATTACTTGTAAGTAAGCTTTAGCTCCATATTTTTACTTTACAAGGGTATAGGCAGCCACGGCAATTAT
>JBBPCY010000109.1:29575182-29588971 GCA_037974405.1 Brachyalestes nurse
CTATTTCAGACTTGACAAGGACCAGTTGGATTATATTTTAGGAAAAGTTGGCCCAAGCATCAGCAAACAGAGCTTCTACCGTGAAACTATCTCTCTTGCACAATGGCTCTGCATTTGTCTGAGGTAATTGGTTGAATCTTGTCACATGACCTGCGGTGCGCTTGCGGCATTCTGAAAAGTTGAGATGTTTTCAACTCGATGCGGCGCAGACACAGCTGAAAAAAGCAGGCGCGTCGCGACCGCGTCGCTTCTGTTATGAGCGCGGCTGCCGCGCATCTACATTTGAAATAGTGGACTGGAGCGCGCAAAAGACGCGATATGTGAACGGCCCCTAAGGAAGGAAAACTGGTGAACTGGCAACAAGGTCGTAGGTGCCTAAGGCTTAGAGAGTGAAGGATAGCTTTTCCAGTCTGATCCCACAGAAAAGCTACTGCAGTACAAACTCCTGAAATTGGGGCTACGTAGCAGCTGACTGATCAGGGTGCCCATCTCTGAAAGCATCTAGCATTCGAAATGAGTGAAGTGACCGTTTTTTCATAAGTGAGCACACCACAGCAAACAATGTGAACAGCACGAAATTCTTCCTCTGCATTTAACCCATTCACCAAGTGAAGCAGTGGGCAGCCAGGAACAGCAGTATCTTGCTGCCCGGGGAACAGCATCTTTCTCAAGGGTACCTCAGAGGCGCCACTAGCAGTTTTGGGATTTGAACCTACGACTTTCTGATCACAGGCTCCCTGACCACTAGGTCTCATGAAACTCATTTTCTTTTACATTATGTGGACAGGCGAGTGTGTGTATCTCACAACCATAGAGAAGAAATGGCACCAGGATGCACTTTGGGCAGAAGGCAAGCTAGTGGAGGCAGTGTGATGCTCTGGGCAAGGTTCCGCTGGGCAACCTTGGGTCTTTAACATATACCACCTACCTAAATTATGTTACATACCAGGTACACCCCTTCATGGCAACAACTGGTAATGTGACTACTGTTGTCAGTCAGCTTAGGCTTCATAATCAGCATTCTGGAGAAATATAATTTATTCTGTAGGTTTTGCAAGCCCAGAGAAAGTAAATTAAAAACAGATATTTAAGTCCAGCAACCCAGCATCCACTTTCTGCTCTTTTACAATAACTACTTCATCAAATATCAGCTTTTGGTGAAATGTAAATATCTATCTGATGCCCTTTTTTCCAAAAGCAGTTATTTGCAGATACTGGTATAATCACTCTTACCATCATACATCTTTGTAAGTTTATGTGTAAAACCACCAGCGCTGTGCATGACTATGCCAGTTCCATGTCAGTGTCACTGCTGTGAAAATAGCCCACCATCCAAACAGTATGTAATCAACATTAAGTTGTGTGCCCAGAAACTGACCAGTGATAAATGGGGTAGAGCACAGCTTAAATGTTGAGTATGACATGTGAAGCTGTCCACCAGTAAAGCAAAAGCATGGGCTGTGAATGGTCTTTAAAAGAGTTTAAGCCTTTTTACCCTTTTTCAGAGATGCCTTTGTTTCCTCCCTGATGAGAAGAGCGAAGGCATTGGTGTGAAACAAAGGAAACCTAACTCTAAAGATGTCTCATGATCTTAACTGGTGGAATAAGCCGAAAGGGAAATGTGTTGTTACAGCTATGCCCACTGTCCTGCTTTATTAAGAAGTCTAGGGGGAAGGCGAGTCATTTTTTGAGTATTGCGTCTGTTATTTTGCATTTCTTTTGCTTTGATTCTTTGAAGTTTGTTTCTTTGTGCCCAGCAAGTCCACTGACTTTCCTAACTTTTTAAAAAGCAATTAATAAGCATAAAAAGGAATGCACAAAATGCAAACTACAGACTTATTTAGGCTTGTAGTTAACTGTAAAACACCTATCACGTACTTATTAACTACAATGCAACTAATGGATCTGTTTGGTTATAAGACTTAGGAATTAAAGTGTGTACAACATAGGCCTTAGAGCGTATGGTCTTAAAAACCATAGACGTGAAGTAAATATTATTGATGCTATTTTCAATAGTGAATAATATGCTGAATTAACCTTTTTGGATTTTGGATGATCGCAGCACAAAATTGTCAATGATTCAAAGATAGTGACTTTCAAAATAGCTTATTGCTATTACTATTCACCATAGATATGTTGGGTGGGAGTTCATTGAACAATATGTATTAGAAAGTAATGAGCACATTTTTTATTTCTCCTTTACTCTTCTAGGGTTAAAAGACGCAAGATGGCTGATAAAGTCCTTCCACAGAGGGTGAGTTTTTGTCATCTTGTCCCAATCAGTTTGTTTTGTTAGTTATTTTTGCTCATTTGTATAATGGCTTTTTGGCATCTTGCTCTTGTGCAGATTCGAGACCTGGTTCCAGAGTCCCAGGCTTACATGGACCTCCTGGCCTTTGAGAGGAAGCTGGACCAGACCATTGCCCGCAAGCGCATGGAGATCCAGGAGGCCATCAAAAAGCCCATCACGGTAAAGTTCCCTCCCTGTGCCGTACAAAGACGGATGAGTGGTTATAATGGACCTAATTAGACCGGTTTTATTTGACCTGTACCCACCCAACTGATTATGCGAGCTTACCAGGCGTGCCTTACCTGCAAAAATATTTGTTAATCAATGTCTTGAAAATGCAAGTTATATATTACTTTATCCCAACTCTACTTTGTCACTTTTTGACCTGCCCCATCCACACCTGAGAAATTTACTAATAAGCTGGATCAAAACTTTATAACGCACATACATGCGCAGCTCAGAAATGTTCCCAAACTACTGGCCTGTTAAATTCTTCAAATGTCATAATAATTACCAGTCCCAGAGTAGTGTGGGGCAGTAGCAATTACACAGAACACACATCACCAGAAGATTAGATAGAGTAGACCTGAATTGAAAAGAAATGGAAATATAGGAAATAATGACTCTTTTTCTTTGTGCCCTAAAATGCACAAAACTTCTCCTGCAATGTTCATCTAAATTGCAATTCAAATTTTTATTTTGCACTTTTCCGACTTGTGTTTAGACTTAGTCTGTTATTTGCTTAAACAGAGGTTAAGGAAAAAATCAGAATTAGGGGCACAAATTAAAAGAACGTTAGGGCTGCCACGAATTCCTGAATAAACGGTTACAAATTTACAAATTACTTTTGTGGATTTTTTTTTATTGGATGATTAGCTGCTTTACAGAACACATATTCAGGTTCATGTTCTGACAGTAATTAACATAACTTATTAATAACAATGTGGTAAATAACGGTAGGCTAACACAAATCTGTATTGATGGCTTGAATTTCAGTGTTTGATACCTATCAGATCAATCTCTAGGGGCATTTAGTAGTCTTAAATGAATTAACTAGACCAGTTAGCTAGCATGTTATCTTCACTAAACAAAAAGTGAGTGAAAGAACACATTCTTCTCTACACATCAAAACAAGTGACAAATAAAGCCATACAAATGAAATCATATTTTGCTATTTCTCTTCGTGTATACATTAGTTAACTTTGCATCAGTCTTTATCGGTCTTTTGAAATTGTAGCTGCCTAGAAAGAGCTCTTAGACTGAATGTGGAAGTTGTTACATTGCCTTTTGAGTCAATACCATGCACCACACTTTTAAAAATACATAGGGAGGTACGAGAAACGAATTCAGCAGTTGCGGAGTACATAGAGTAAACAATACATCAAGTTTTTTTCATGAAACAGTACGAATCATAATCGATATTAACATTATGAATTCGATTCAAGGCAGGCATGACCATTAGATTGTTACATATGCACTGATGCATTTTTGATGCATGTGGTGAGGGTGGTCACTTATAATGCACCACAAATGTATTTCTGCTCATGTACATTAGGCCTGCTGAGAGGCTATGGGACCACATCCCGATAATTAATTATGATGCATTTCCATTGAAGACTTTTTGTCAGGCTGTATCGGATAATTGTCCATTTTTTTTACATTTTATTACTACATCACAGTCATGTGGCAGGTGTTTTTTTCCAGAATGACTAACAATATGAGGATACATTAAAGTTTCAAGACAGTGTGAGAACCAGAGGAGAGTACTAAGTGCTAAATTTTTATGTAAGAGTAGTGCAAGAAGATTAGGAGAGTAGATTCTCTCTGAACAGATTAGTCTTCAGGAGGATTCTGCTGCTCTTGTCAGCTTAGGCTGCTCATTCCACCAGCGGGGAATCACAAAAGAGAAGAGTCTGGCCTGGGTTTGCCTTGTGTGTAGGGAGAGCAAAACCAGACAATGTTCCTTGCAGAGTGTAGGGAGCGAGCAGGAACATAAGGCTGGGTTTTTAAACTCCACGGTATTAAAATAGCACATTGTATCATAAACCAAGGGAAAATGGCATTTTCTGAGATGCTAGAAGCTGAAAAATTATGTCACATCTGTGTAAAATTAGCTAAAGGCTAACACTGAGGGACGGTTTCCCAGATATGGATTAAGCCTATTCCTGGACTACGAAGTATTATGAATGGAGATTTTCTATTGAAAGAGAAGTATAGTCCAGGACTAGTCTTAATCCCTGTCAGGAAAACCAGCCCTGAGAGTTTGACTAAAGCTCAGTTGCTTTTTGAGCTCAGTCACTTGATCAGATTTCAGAGTTGCGAGATGAACAGAAGTAGCAGCATAGCTAATTGCTAAATGTATATTAGTTTAGTATTCATATAGATTTACATAGCTTACTGCATGGGCACCGGAAACATTTTTAATGTGTGTGTGTTGGGGGGGTGCATCGCTCTATGTCTTAGCCGCTGTGGGGGGCCATTTTTAATGTGTTTGGTCAGGGTTGTGTCTAAGGGCTTTATGTCTTGAACGTACTTCTGTATTATTGTTACTAACTAGGTCAGCAAAAATCCTTATCTGACAGAACATCAGGCTTACTTGTTAGTCATTTTTATTCCACAGATACAAATGTACAATACAGTGTCAGAAAGCGTGAGAAAGAGACGTGTGGCCATTATGTATGTACTTCACTTTTAATTATATGTGCAATAAATCCTCCTCATCAGCATTTTTTCTTGTTTCGGCCATTCTCATGTGGCATTCTAGTTGAATGACTGGTTTGGATCTTTGTACCCTCCAGCAAAAGCGCAAGCTTAGGATCTACATCTCCAACACTTGCACACCTGGCAAGCCAGAGGGGGAGGAGGCTGAGAAGGTGGCATCATGGGAACTCCGAGTGGAGGGCAAACTGCTGGAAGATGTAAGTAGAGTGTACATGTAAGTGGCAGTGTTACCATGATGAGGTTGTAAATGCGTCATTGCATAATTAGTGCTGTTGACATGATGCATGCAGTCATTGGGACTGGTTGCTGCAAACTGTAGGAAACATACTCCATTACCCCATGACTGATTAATTTATTAATATGTTATATTAATTAATATAGCCCAGATGTTAATTGTTGAAAAAATACTTGTTTGTTGCTGTCCTAGGTTACATTCTACATGATTAACATCTGTTACACTGTGTGACTGTGCAGCAGAGCTTTCCAAATATAGCACCGAATGTCAAACAACAATCTCAGTGCTGCCAAATAACCTTCTACTTTTACAGCTCTGTCCAACCAAACTTCAGGAGAACACTGAGTGGCAGAGTGTGTTGGGACAGGGTCTCTTTCAGTTTCTTTGGCCACTGAAGATCGTCCTTTTGTTTGAGGACTGTGTCCTCGCTGAACTCTCTCAAACCAGATGTGCTTTCAGGCTTCTCCCACGATTCCCGGAGCAGTGGCGTAATTTTCAGAGGGATGGAGACAGGAGGCCAGGAAAAAGGGAATTAAAATGTCTGTGTAAAGACACAGGGTCCTTGCAGGCATGGCCCAGCTGAGAGAAAAATTGTTTGAGCTATAGCCACATGAAAAGAGATAGTTCATTTTCTCTTCTCTCGCTCTCTCCCTTTTGTGCCTCAGTGGTTAAGGCGTGTGTGGGACGGGAGGAGTGGCGCTGGGAAGAGAGAGAGGGTTGCGCAAGTGGTGGGAGAGCAATATTTTCTGGGGTGTGTGTCTTTGTGCGTGTGTGAGTGTGTGATGCCAGATGTACAAATGTGATCAGCCCCAAACAATGCAGCATCAATCAACAGCATAGGAATTCTGAATATAATAACAAGTGACATTTGTTTATATGTATTTTGGAGTGTGTGTATGTGTGTATCTGTGAATGCCATGTGCATAGAAGTGATCAGTCCCAAACAATGCAGCATCACTCAACAGCATAGGAATTCCAAATATAATAACAATTAACATGGCTGTCTCTGTATGTGCGACATGCTGGCAACTGTCCAGGGTGCCTTCGCCCGTAGCAGCTGGGATAGGCTACACCTCCCAACCCCGAGTGCGGGATAAAAAAATGGATGGATAACAATTAACATTTGTTTCTATGTATTTGTGTGTGTATGTGTATGTATCTGTGAAATGCCAGATGCACAAAAAGAACCAGCCCCAAACAATGCAGCATCAATAAACAGCATAGGAATTCCGAATATAATATCAATTAATATTTGTTTCTGTGTATTTGTGTGTGAGGATGTGTGTGTGTGTGTGTGTGTGTGAATGTGTACCAAATGCACAAAACTGATCAGCCTGTTTCTTTCCTTATTCTATCCAATTATCATTAGCCTGGGAAGCAGAAGAGAAAGTTTTCATCTTTCTTCAAAAGCTTGGTCATCGAACTGGATAAGGAACTGTATGGCCCGGACAATCATTTGGTAGAGGTGAGAAATATTGACATCTTCAGGCCATGCTGTCCATAGAAGGCTTTTTTCAGAACACATAATGGGGGGATAAATACAGTTTTAGCAAAAAGCAAACCAATAGACATCAGAACATACATCAGAACATCACTTTTTTATTATATTTCATTTGCTGCCCAAACATGTGCTGATACATGGTAATAAGATGCAGTTTGTTTTTTTTTTTACACCAAATAGCTTGGCAGTAATATAACACAAATAAAGGCATTACCAGAAATGGGCATTTTCATTGTAGTGGTATTTGGATAAAGGTCACTTATAAAATACGCGTATTTACTTATAAAGTAAAATACATGACTGGTGCTTGATCATAGAGATGATGGGAATATTTCTTGCTTTATTTTTGTTTGTGTTGCTCTTGTCAAAGTCACAGGGCTGTCATTTTGATTGAATAACAATATAAACATTTAGGGTAAACTAAAAAACTGATGCCTAATAAAAACAACGTTTCAGAAATGTTTCTGTGTCATTACTATAACACATTTTTTACTTTAATATAAACCATAATAAAAATTTAGGTCATTTTCAATATTCCAGTTTCTGGAAGACAGTGAACATCGGTCTCCTTAGCACTGTCTGGGTTAAAATATGACAAGGTTATAGAATATGGAAGCGTTATACAGTATAGGATTGTGTAAGTGAGGGGTATAACTTTGTGGTGTGGAATTGAATAACTGTTGGATGTGATTGTGTAATTCATCTTATGGTGTAACTGTGGGATTGTTTGTAAAAAGTGACTGTGTTTAAGGTTTTCTGTGTGAGGTCTGGTGGTAAGCTGTAATTTAGTATTTGATTGGGTGTTTTTTTGGCCTTCAGTGGCACAGAATGCCCACCACTCAGGAGACCGATGGCTTTCAGGTGAAGAGGCCAGGAGATGTCAGTGTGAAATGCACCCTCCTCCTCATGTTGGACCACCAGGTAACAAACATACTCTCTTCATACACAGTGCTATTACCCTGGCAAAAAGTAAAACAATATATGGTTGCCAAATGTAGTTACAGTTGTTTTAGAAATAATATGCTTATTTTTTACCTTTGAATAATTGCTCATAATTTTCAGTAAAAGATGCTCATAAAAATGCGCATAATTTTCAAACTGGAAGTCAGTTTCACTGAGGTGATTCTAAACTGTTCTACAGGTAATTAATAAAGAAGGATAAAAAAAGCAGAAATCTTTGGTCATAACTGAAAGTGCAGTCACTGGGTCTCTCTCTCTCTCTCTCTCTCTCTCTCTTTCTCTCCCCCCCACCCCCCATCCCAGCCGCCACAATATAAGTTGGACCCTCGGCTAGCCCGGCTCCTGGGGGTCCACACCCAGACCAGAGCCAGCATCATGCAGGCCCTCTGGTTGTACATCAAAAACAACAAGCTGCAAGACTGTCACGAGAAAGAATACATAAACTGCAACCGCTACTTCAGACAGGTACAGCCAGGAACTCTGATACCTGAATTCACTGTTAGCTTAGAAAAGGCAAAGCCCTCCACGATGCATCTCCAAAATGCGCGCACACATTTTTTCATTGCAATATTTCAAAGTTGTGATGCATTGTTGCACCCATACTTGTTTGCTGCATTATCTTCAAGGCTTTAGTGTAGAATTCAAGAAGCAAACTTAGCTGGTAGATTTAGAATTATTATTACTACTTTTTGCAACTATGCCTTTAACCCGTCTCAACAGGGGTGAGCTATGCTGTGATTGCGCATCTCATTTTAAAAAGACAACCCAAGGTGCTTGCTTAGCCATAATAATTTTTGGCAAACAAACAGTGCTGAGATGCTGAAAAGGCAAGTTGTATAGTTGTTCATCGACAGTGGTAGCTGTGTTACTAAAAAACAAAGCACAGAGCCAGTGCATTATCAGTATTTAAGGACAAATGGTATCAGTTAGCTCGTCCACATCTGTTAGAGTTTAGCACATTCTACTAGTGCAGTCATTTGTTATGCATTGCGTGTTGCGTGTCATTTGTCTCATTCCTTGTTCTGGGCACCGATGCAGATTTTTGCCTGCCCCAGGATGAGGTTCTCTGAGATCCCCATGAAGTTGGCTGGACTTCTGCAGCACCCTGATCCCATCGTCATCAATCACATCATCAGGTGTGTGTATTGTCTACTTCTGCTGGTGTCCATGAGAAAGTATTTTTATTTTTTTTATCATGATGTACCTGCAGAGAAGTGCAGGCTGCAACTTGCTGGTTTCCTCTTCTTCAGTTATACTCACAAAAGTGACTTAATTGCTAATAGCTCCTGTTGAAGAATATATTCAGACTGCAGATCATAACTTTTTTTTAAGGAAATGCAGATAGTGTGTATCATTCAAATTGATAAATAACCAATAAGCCAATACGTAGCGAACATCTATTTTTATTGATTCAGTAATCGACTGAGTAATCGATTTTAAGTAATCATGACATCCATAATAGCATAGGGGCAATATGGCACCTGTTTGTATCATTGCATCACAAAAGAAAAAAACTATTTAGGACAAACAGTCCTTTTAAATGAATTTTGTCCAGAATAGATAGTTAAAAATGCAACTCACAAAAGTTACAGCATGGTTCAGTGCTGCATTGAAGACACGCAGTCACTCAAAATGACAGCACACGTTAGAGCACCTTTTCTGCTGATTAGGTTACTTGAGTATTCTGAAAAACACAAAATAGGTTAACCAGTAACAAATAATAGTTAGATGCAACCAGTAAACCTCTGTCAGGGTTTGATTTCTTGGATCTTACTGTGTCCTTCCACTGTTGATTCTGTGGCCAGCGTGGATCCCAATGACCAGAAGAAGACAGCCTGCTTTGATATAGATGTAGAAGTGGATGACCCACTGAAGAGTCAGATGACCAGTTTTCTGTCCTCTACGACCAACCAACAGGAAATTGCTGCCTTGGAGATGAAGGTGTGTATGTTAATCCAAACCTGATCTGAAAAGTTTCTGACATGTATACTCTCCCTATCCAAAGTTTCGGAACACCTTGGATTTTTAGTGCAAAAAGTTTTGGAAGCCTTTTGTTTATTTACAGTATTGCCACTCTTTTGGGATACATCACACGTAGAGATGGCGTCAAAAGTCACCCATTTTATCCCCTTGTTGTGGTGTCAGTGCTTACCAGCTCTTAAATTTCTTAGATGTTTAAGTGAAACATAAAAACAAAAAAAATTAGATTTTAAATGAAGTTGGTGCGTTCTCAGACTTTTGATGAGCAGCGTAGTTCTTCTGAGTGTCATTGTATTCAGGTTTTTATGTGATTGCTTTGTTCATGCAAACCCTAAAAGGAGTGTGTTGCTCTTGCTGTTTCTCATCAGATACATGAGACCATAGAGTCCATAAACCAGCTGAAGACCCAGAGAGACTTCATGCTGAGCTTCAGCAACAACCCTCAGGACTTCATCCAGGACTGGCTCAAGTCTCAAAGCCGAGACCTCAAGGTACCTCCCTAGAAGCTTGTCAGAATGACAGCAGGGCTGAAGTATTTCCCTAAATGGTTAAGACTATTGCTGGTTCCCATTAAAAAGCCATTCAGGCTAGTGACTGGTCCAATTGCAACACAGGGGCGAGAGGCATTACAGGAGAGAAAGAAGGGGGAGGACTTGGCGCGTTTGCTCTGCTTGACCCTTGAGTGTCTGCTTTGTGTTTGTTTGATCCAGCTGATGACGGACACTGCCGGGAACCCTGAGGAGGAGAGGAGGAGCGAGTTCTACCAGGCTCCCTGGGTCCAGGAGGCCGTGGGCCGTTACGTATTCTCCAAGGTATATGTGGGGAATAGTTCTCAGCGTTGAGAGGCATTTAACAGGACATTTGATTTAGTTTAGATATAGTTTAATTCGGCACATTCCGTTTTATTGCCCTTTTATCTGTAACTATGGCTATGCTTCGATTACTTCATTTCATGAGCGAGACAAGTTTGTGTACTCATTAGCTGCAAACCAGTTAAATTCAAATGTGTATCAATAAGCCCTGCTTCAACTTCAGTCTTACTGTAGCAAGATAATGGGCTTTCCTCATGGTAGATGAGGGCTCAGTGTTTTTGATTCTACCGTTAAAACAGGTGCACTGTAGACTTTACTCAGCACAGTTGTTATAGTTTCTGTTGTTGGGCATCTAAATTTAGTTAAACTTACCAGCTGGTCCAGTTTAGTTAGTGCCATTGTAGTGTCATTAAAAATCACACAGTATATTTGCCATTATGTTTTATTTCAGTGCATAAAAAGTGGTCTGAACTGCTTGCCAGGATTGACATCACTGAGAAACGCTAGCCAGCTAAGCTACTAGCCAGCTAAGCTGCTAGCCAGCTGTGTTTATATTCATTACTGAGCAACAGGAAAACCGCTCTCAAAACATGCTCCCAAAATCATTTAATCCAATACTGTAACCTCTTAAACTGTAATGGGTTTTTTAAAGTTCAGTTAAACAATGAAACGGTTGTACGTTCTATTTCATGTGTAGTTGTACAGTCTAATTATTTGTGTAAACCGCTTTGTCTTTCATGGTTATACAAGTACCATAAATTTTGTCATTTTGAAAGGATAATAATTACTATTATTGTTGTTGGTTTTGCTGTTATTACTTTTATGTTAATTACTTTTACCACACACTACATGCTCATTTACATGTTTCTTTATGCTTGTGTCTTGTGTTTGGGGTCCACAGGTCCAGCAGAGAAGGCAGGAGCTGGAGCAGGTACTGGGCATTCGCCTCACCTAAGCCTCAGAAGCTGTGGGTAGGGGAACCTCTGATTTCTCATCTAGGATTGGCCTATCCTAGCCAGCGCATCCTAACCAGTCCTGACCATCAGGATGAGATGGAGGGAAGGTGCTGGCTCCTAGATCACTGCTACTAATTATGCAGACTTCTCGTCTTCTTTCAGAAAGGGGTTCGGCCATATGATGCAACAAGCCCAACTTCAAATGCTGCGACAAAAATGCTCAACTGGAATGTTAAAATTTTGTTATCATCATACATATCTTTTTTTAGTGCAACATATCATACACAGCCATGCCCCTAACTTGATGTGATTTTTTTTTTCTTGTCCTGAATGTTGGACAGTGTTTTGTTGGTGTTGGATCTTAGTGCTATTTGCACTTCCTTTGGTATTTCATATCAAGCTTAGTCCATTCTTGCAGTTTCTTTGATTCCGCAATGCCACAACTGCCTATTCTTTCTTTTTTGTAAAATGTTAAACTGTGTACTGAGACAGAGGCTTAGAATCTAGTAGTTTAAGAAGTTTTATATAGAATTTAGACTTTGATATAGTTCCAGGAATTCATCTCCGTCTGACCCTCAGGAAGATAATGCTGGTCTGCGTCTGAGAGCCATGGTCTGGTCCACCCAAGCCCGACGGAGACGTCGGCTGTTTTGCTTCAGTTCGATTCAAGGTCCCCCACCCCCCACCCCTATTCTACTCAGAGTGTTTACAGACTGTTGTTGTGTTGTTAGGGTGTTTTACTGTGACTGTGCCAGACATAGCTGTGAGCGAACAGAGCGCATCATTCTTGTTTGTAACAGTGGGTAGGATTATAAGCCATTGTAATTTGTAATTGACATTGAGATGCCATAAACTTGGATGTAATAATTCCTAAAGAATCAAATTTGCACCATTTTAACTTTCTCCCAAATGTACTCAGTGAGCCAAGAAACATTTGTTGAGTGATGTTTGCTACTTCACTTTTGCACAAGTGCTGAGACTGATGGAAGCTTATACCCCTTTAATAAGCATAAGGCCAACTGAACAGCATTACAGGCTTAAAGGTGGTAGATTCTACTGTTAACTATTCTACCTACTTCTGTCCATTTTTGTAAGGACACAGGATGTTATGCATTCATTTGTTTTTTTAATCAGTTATAATAACCTGGGTGCCATGGGGTGATGGATCTTATTCCGGCTTTCGTAAGGAAAAAACATGTTTAAAGTCAGGAAAGTGAAAACTGTAGCATGTAGCAACAGAACTGCAATTTTGTCAATGACCCATACCCCTAGCAGGATGTGTGAGGATTAATGTAAGCAGTTCACAAAATAGCAACTGGTGGGATTTAATCTTCCATTACTTTGTAGCTATTTTAGCCTCACAACTCCCATAAAAAACCACCTGAAGACCCCAAACGTCTGCATTTGGGCAAATAGTGTACGTTTGATTTTTTTTTTTACAATTTGCAGGTTTAAGCCATATGTTTTTGTAGTTTTTTACAGGTAAAAGTATGTCTGCTCAATGCGTAGCTCAATTTGTGCTTTTTACATTCCAGTCAGCAATTATGCCAATGCTCTAGTGAATGATTGTAAAAGAGCTTGGCTTATCAGTTTGTTTGTTTTTTTTTAATGACACTTGCACTTAGCCATTTTCAACTTGTATTGCAAATACTTTCAAATTCCAAGCCTGTGAGATTATATATATTTTTGCTTTTTACATAACTGAAAGTATTGACAAAGTGCCATTGTCAAGCTGAATTTCAACATGTTCTTGTACGTTTTATAACTGGTTGAGTGGAAATTTTGTAAGAAAAAAAATGCATGTTCTGTTTTGCAGTTTTTGTATCCATCAAAGGCTTACTTTTTATACTTTTTTTTACTGGGCAGTTCTGTTGGCATATTTTGTACAATAAAGTTGTCCGCCCACACAACAATCTTGAATTCATTCATTTCTCAATTCACCCATTCGTGCTCCACCCACAGATGCATTCTGTCATTGCTACTGTTCCTAGGGTGGACAAACGTCACGCAACTATAGCCAAAAATCCCATCCTCTCAATTATTGAAGTCGTGTTTTTAATAATGTCAAAGTAAGGTAAATAAAATGAAAAATAATCTTACAAAGGGTTTTATTCTTTCTTTGCAGTCCGGTACCAAATGATCAGCCCAGCACTGGTCCACAGCCTGGTTTTTGTGGACCCCTGTCTTAGAGGAAGCACGTGGTCAGCTGGTGGCCTAGTGGTTAGCAGTGTTGGGCAAGTTACTTCAAAACTGTAACGCGTTATTTATTACTTGTTACTGTCATTTCAAAGTAATTTGTTACATTACAATATTACTGTATTTAAAATGTAAGGC
>JBBPCY010000109.1:29611282-29623603 GCA_037974405.1 Brachyalestes nurse
TAGGGCATAAACACAAAGGCAGTAGTCAACTCTGCCTGATAGAAGTCATGTAAAAATTATATATGTATATAAATATATCTAAAATATTAGTATCTTTGCTATTAGTTTTGTCAGTTTGCTGCTTGTTGATTTAATAATCCTGCAAGAAAAAATACTCCCCCACGAAAACTATTTGGCATTTTCCCATCATCAACAGCACCTATGAAACTCACCTGTGGTTTTAAGATGACTGTATTTGCATTGTAAAGACCACATCCCCCTCCATTCACATCCACTACAGCACTGACTTGTATGACTGTTTACATTTCAACAACTAAATTATGTACACATTTTTGAAAAAAACTTGAAAGATAGAATTCTGTTCCTGGTCACTCTGGTCATTTCATTCATGTCGTGCAGCCCTAATCAACAGTGTCATTAATAAAACCTCTCATCACGATATTACTATTTTGTAACTGCAGTGATCACTAATAAAGGCTTAATTAGGATCAATGTATCCACAAAACAGCCCCATAATGAATCCCAACTATCAAAAGGTATACACATGTCCTGGCTCCCTCCTTTCTTTCTCTATCGCACTCACCTCCTGGACTCTCCAGAGAGTTGAGTGACCCAGCCTCCTCCAGAGACAGCTTGTTAAAGAGACTTCCAGCCATGCTCCAGCTCTGCTGCCCTCCGTCTCTCGCTCTGCCTCTTGCTCGAGCTCTTCCTCCCGCTTCTTCCGTTCCCTCCCTTTTTTCCAGCTCCTTGACGTCAGCACCAACCAGCAGACAGCTCCTCCCTTCCCCTCCTAGTCTCTCTATCCTCCCTCACTGTCTCCATCTCCTCAAGACATGTATGACAGTAGACCTTGTATGGAGTAAGCACTATACGACAGCAGGCACCGTATGACAGTAGACAACATCTGACAGTAGCTACAACACAACAGTACCCTATATGATGGCACAGGCTATAGGTACTACCTGACTGTAGGCCCAATGTGATGGACCAAGGGTAGACAAAGACCCCCCCAGTGCTCCTCTCTAGTGCATCCCTTTAGGTCTTTCAGTAGGAAAGCCTGTCTTCAAAAGAGAACTCAACCACACCCTTTCGTCGCTTTCCCTTTCTTATTCAGTTCTTGCTTCCAGATCCACCTCTTTCCCACTGCTTGACAACTTCCCCGAGGGATCCTAGCACAGCTGAGAGCCAGAAAGAAAGAGAGAGCGACAGAGCAAGAGAGAGAAAGAGAGAGAGAGAGTTCTATAATGACTCCCCTGAGAGAACAGAAAAAGGGAGGAGACCGTCCCTTTCCCCGCAGGCCCAGAATCCTTCCCGAGGAGAAAAACAACAAGAGAGCGTGATCTTAATCCAAGGCAGTGAACACGAAGGTTTTGTTTTCGTCACACCCCTCTGAAGGAACGCAATCAGATGACCTACCAAATGGCAATAGCTCATTTTCCCTTATTATCTCACTACACGTTCCTTTGTCACCAAAAATCTTTATTCTGACATTTGGAGCCTGCCTTGAAGATCAAAGTCTTTGAGCGAACGCCCGATCCCAAAGCCAAACCAGAGATTACACAGCTTACCCAAACGCATCTGATCTCCCACTGTAAAGCCAAGACTTTAAAGACAGCAAAAAAGAATCTAAAATCATTTTAAGCTATACACAAGCACATCTTTTGTCGTATCCCTGCTCAGAGCTGGATGAGTCATTCACGCTCTTAGGAATAAGATCATGCAGGAAAAAAGGTTCTGAACTTAAGATCTAATAGCACAGCATGAAATCATTTGAAATTTTGATATATATCATTTTGCTGAGAGTATTCTCACACTCTAGTCTCCAGACGATCATTTCATTAAGGATCTTTTGCGGCCTTGATGAATGGAGATACAGTACAAATGAAGGGTGATGGTCCCTGCCAAATATTTTGGAGCCACAGATACACCCCTTACATAGACTGTATTCCATCTGTTGACGCACATTTCTAGCCTTTCTGACCACAGAGATGCCCTCGGCTTGGGTGGGGAACCATTCTCAACCCAGCAGTGACAATGGTGTTTGTAAAAACACCAGAAAACAAAAACACTGTGCCTCATACACTCCAACTAGTACTATCACTAACAGTCAAGCTAACTAGCAAGCTACCCTGCACCAGTATCAAACGTTCTGCTGGCTCCCATCTGGGTCAGTTTTTGGATGTTGGTTTGAACCTTAGTGTGAAGGTGAAGGGTGTACCTAATATACTGGCACCAGTAGTCTGGTCTTTTTGAGATCTTGCTGGTCTCAGTTTCTTCAGTGATGCACATGCCTTTATAATGACTGGTGGCTTGTTCTGTTTAACATTCAAAGTGCAAACTAATCGCTTAGCCAATTCATGGAGAAATTATATTTTAATTAATTAAAGAAAACGAAGCAACCAAACTCCAGAAAAAGTAGCAAAAGACTTTCCCCCCAAAACATTCTACAGGATTGTTATTTAATTGAGTGATACGTTTGTGAATTGATAACACGGACTGTGAACATATTGTGGCCATTTCTTGGCATGTTTTGCACCCCCCACACATGGACATCTGATCTCTTGACTTCACACAGTGATATTCTTTCATCTCGTGTTTGAGGCTTGTGCAACCTGGTTTTGAAAGGTGGAGCAAATCTGATGCAAAACCAGCCAACGGTTGCTCAAACTGCAATGGAATCCAATGGAATATGCAGCTGCATAAGTAACATCTCCCAATTATTTGAATGATCATCCCCTGAGAGAGCATATGCAAGAAAAGTACATTCTCCATTTTCATGCACATCAAACAGGAGGACAGAATGTGTCTGATTTGCACCTGAAACTGGCCCAGAAGGCTCAACGCATCAGTCCCTCAGTCTA
The DNA here is from genome assembly GCA_037974405.1 of Brachyalestes nurse. Classification (NCBI taxonomy): domain Eukaryota; kingdom Metazoa; phylum Chordata; class Actinopteri; order Characiformes; family Alestidae; genus Brachyalestes; species Brachyalestes nurse. The sequence goes on from JBBPCY010000109.1 coordinate 29,614,144, forward strand.
ATAGGCCCATTACCCAGCAATTTTACCCTTCCACTGTTACTCCGCTCTCCAACTACTCATCTGTCCCTCCTTCGTTTCCTCACCATCACTTCTACAGATTCACGTTTTCTAAAGCTTCAAGCCCCTCTCCTGCTCGCTTCACTTCATTCAAGGATTTCAGGTCTTATAAAGTACATGGCCCCTCTTGAGTCTGGCAAGATAAGGGAAACTGATGTGTTGCTCTCACTCTTGCTGAGCAAGTGAGAATAATTCTGAGTTAAGCACTCTATTGCACTAAGGCAGGGTTATGGTGGCTCATCAAAGGTGTGTTAATCGTCACCTCTCTCCTTGCAGGGTTCTGATTTCCGGGAGCCTCAGAGGTAACTCCAACAGACTATATGAGCATTTTGTACAGCCTAGTGCTAAGCACCCTCGTTTTCTATGAAAAAACAAGTCATTATAGGTTTTATTTACACTGTCTTATGCATTTGCCATCCCCATCTGCTTTACTACACCCCTACTGTGTAGCTCCACCTGACTGGTGTACAGTTAGAGACTGTTTATGCATAGTTTCTTAACCATCCTCTAGCTCTTTATCAAAGGCCAGTTTCTGACGAGAGCTACTCTCACCTGGACTTATCTGAATGGTGGACCAACCTCAACCTAGCAGTGAAGTAACATACTCCAGTAGTGGGAAGAACTAAATTCTGTAACTGTACACCTCTATATTAGACGGTAGCTGTTTCTAATAACATTTTTGGGGTGGAAGCACAAGGTAGGGGTTTCTAACAAAGTAGCCAGTATCCATATTTAGCTATAATTTCTATTTTTTTAAATAGTCTGCTCATCTCCGTCCTGGGATTCGTGTTGAGAGGATCACAGCAGGCGCCGCTCCCCTTTCACTAAATGTGTCCCTAACAAACTGGTCGTCCATATGGTCATGTTTGTGTTCTTCTACAAGCCTCCTGGAACACTGTGGCCCTGGGAAGATGAAAAGGTTGCATATATGCATGAACGGAGGTATGTGCTTGCAAACTGACAATGCAGATGCTGCAGAGGGCACCAGCAATGGCTGGGATTCAAACCTGAGCAGATCTGAAAGCGCTAAGCTTTTACCTGGCGAAAGCTCCAAGCTTTTCATTGTTGTGATGGTGCCTCAAAGTGCCTCAAAAAAAATCTCGCATATCCTTTTTGTCCCTGAAGAAAGAAAATCCTTGTGCGACTTTCATTTGCCAAAAAAGTCATTTTAACATCCACTTTTAGAATAAGACCATACCTTTCAAACTGATATATGTAAATGGGATCTGTTCCCACTGGCTGTCCCCTACTGGACCTCGTTCAAGCAGCAGCCAAAACGGAGCTATTATCCTCAGGGTAATCGAGCAAATGAAACATACAAAATGGAAAATCAGGTGTAAATGTGTTAATGGTTGTGACATCACAACCATGACATGGATTTCACAGCTTCATCTCCAAAAACGGCCTCCATGGACTCAGGAGTGGAATGGTATGCGTTGAAAATGTTTAGATTCAATCACCAAACGGAAAAAAAAAAAGCTTTTCCATAATACGGGTCCCCTAGAAAGTGTTATGTTCGTGCTGACAACCAAATAAATCACTGGAGATTAAAGAGAATGAGAAAGTATGTGAGAAAAAAACTGAAACAAAGAAGAAAAGGAGAACAGAGAGATGAAAACAAGGACGGAGGCGGCTCACCTGAGTCTGAGCTGGCTGATGCAACAGGCATTTTGGAGTCTCGGGACGTCAACCCTTTCTACAGCTTTTTGCCAGAAGAAACGAGAGAGAGAGAGAGAGAGAGAGAGAGAGAGAGAGAGAGAGATAGCAGTGATTTATTATGTAACACATTTTCATTGAAAGATCAAATGTAGAACTCTTATTCCTAATTCCTTCACTAGTCGGGCTAACCCTTCAAGACCTCCCTGTGGTGTTTACGCCTCAACAGCTCATTGAAATTCTGTGAAAAGTGCAGACTCAAACTAACCAGCATCTTTCTATATGAGATGGCCCATTAATGAACGTTTTAAGTTTAAAAAGTCAAATTTGCACAATTTTCCACAATGTTGCTTCTTTAGTTTAGCACTGAACCAAAGGGCCCAAAACTGCTTCCATAAAAATTACATAACCAACAGTCCTCTCAACCTGCTCAAGATGTATCTAAAGTTTTCGACTGCCATGTCAGCCATGGTGTTGAATTTAGTTAATGAGTTTTAATTCATTTAGATGCATTAAATTTGACCTGATGTGGTTTTAGTTGCAATTTCCATATACACAAAAACAACCATACAACCAAAAAAAACTGTCACGAAGTTGTAAACATTTATCCTCAGCAGGGACCGTCACAGTGATGTCAAAGTACTTTAGTTCCTCAGTCAGTTGCCATGACAGTGCTGATCTATACATAGAAATCGCAGGATAAACTGACCAGTAAGGAAACAAAAGGGAGAAAATCATCCTTCATCAACACTGGACAATTACTCAGTCTGGAAGGTATATTGTGTATGTATCTGCTGAAAGCAACACGGTCCTTGTCTTTAAAATCAATAAACACTGAGAAAACACAAGTCACTTCTTACCCTGGCCTTACGGATAAAACTTGATAGTTTTGTCTCAGGCTAAGAAGACAATAGGTAGGGATTCACAAATTGTAGTCAAATACTGTATTCTAAATGTTTATTTAAGCAATTCAGGATCTGACCTATTACTAAAAATGTGATTCAGTTCAACTAATTTTCGTAGAAAGGAAACATCTTGGATTATTGTTAATGGCAGAGGCAAACCAGGTTTCAGTTGTTATATAAAAATAAAAAACTTACTTTGTGCTAGCACCCCCATGGCATTCCTAACAGTATGTTGTAGTAAAAGATCTGAAGTGCACATTTTGGGCTGTTCTTGAATAAACACATACATCTGTGTAAAAACTACACATTTTTTATTTGACCCATGTAAAACACGTTAGTATACATTTAAGCTTGTGTGACTTCGTTTTACAGTAACTCTCTCTCAGTAAAAAAAAAAATGGTAAAGAATCCTGACATGAAGTACAGTTTAGATTCTCTGCCCGAACCCGAACCCGGCCCAAGCCCGGACCGTGGTTCAGGCCCATATTTCCTGCCACAATCCTTTGTTTGTTTTTTTTAATCATTACTTAATTAGCCTATTTGGGAGGACCAGAGTGTGCGCGGAGCGCTCAGAGAGTCAGTTTACAACCGCATCCACAGTTGAGAACGTGTGTTATAACGGCCCACGTATTAAACAATTGTCGGGTTTAAATCGGGCTCGGGCCGATAATTACAGTTAATGTGTCGGGCCGGGCTGGGCTCGGACACAAGGTGCTCGGACTCGGGTAGGGTCGGGTTTCATTTTTTGGGCCTGATCTAAGCCCTAACATGAAGCCACTGTCGTTTTCCATTTCTAACAACTGACAGAAGCCTCATTACATTACAGCTATACAGTCAGTAATGTATACAGAACTTCCAGAAGGCCTAGAGCAACGTATTTTTTTAATGAAAGTACCCAAGTAGCTGATTCCATCACTTCCTAATTATGTCGGTCGTTAGTCCAAAGCATAAGACTTCTGTCAAGAAGGCCTAACCATTCTGTACTGAAGGCCTAACCATTGGGAAAGTTCATTGGCTGTATCTACCTACTTGTCAATATGCCATCAGTCATTTCAAGATTTTAAATACAACAAGCGTGACAATTCTATTCAATTAAAGAGAAAGCCTTGGGGTTCCCCTTTCCAGTCGGGTGGTAATGAGCTATGCAATACAGAGTGGGTTTTACAATACTCCTTAATGAATGACTCGGTTTTCACAGATGCCCGGATCACAAGATTTCATTTAGCCTCTTTAGAGCCTCTGTACCCCCACCCATGCATCGACTGCTTTGCTGGGATGAAGAATCAAACGCTCATTAATGTGCTGGTAGGTTGACCCTGTACTTTAACCCTGAGTTGAACAAGAGGGTGATTGCACATTTGCTCTAAATGGGCCAAACTCTTGCACACATTCTCACTCACGGGACATCCATGTCTGAGTGCAGATCTTTCGAACTTTGCTATCTGATTTGAAAAATACACACATGAATTAAGAGTTTGTAAAGATTTTAAATGTTGACTATGCTGCACCCAAGCAGGAGCTTTGCATAACTAAAACAGAGCATGGCTGTTTGTAGCCGTGTGACTTCCTGATGAATCTAAATTCACGAGGGATCATCAGAAACTGTCAAGCAGCTGATCATGAATTTAAAAACACTTTATGAACGCTTAATGCCTGGCCCCCTCTACCGGGTAATTGGGTCGATTTTGAGGCCAATTCTTCCCTCTTGATGATCGCAATAGGGGTCTTAGCAATGATCCTCCCAGATTATCCCGGGTGTGAGGTGTGTGTAATCCACTCTTTACCCTGCTGATCTATTTACGGTCCAGTTGTGAGCCAAAGACAAATGTTTAGTATTATGAGCCTTTTAGTGTGAGAAGAACACTTCACATGAAGTCTCCACATGAAGTTTGTTCATGATGAATTCTCTGAGATCCTAGATTTGCCCAGACTCTTGTTCTTGAGTGTAATCTAAAAGTGTGGGTGTTGTGATAACAACGTAAAATCAGTGAAATCATGTGGGGAGTCTTTCACGTTTTCAACATGGGCTAGGGCAAGGCTACGTGTTACAGGCCAGGCATAAATCATTGTAGATCCCATTACAGATGTGGCTTTCTGAGTGACGGAGGGTGCAAAGTATGGTGGACATTTCACATCCGCATGGGTAAAACTGGTCATCCAGTGCTCAAATGTGTTCATAATTAGTTTTATTCTTTTTTTCATGGCCCGCCAGGGGCAGTGTATCAGCAAAGAGGATGACTAATACCAACAAGGTCATGAGGAACAGGAGTATGCTGGAGTGAAGCTGGGGTAGCTCTAGGGAGCACAGCTGAACTGACTGCATGAGGGAAGGCAACAGTATCTCTGTGGAATCAGGAGATTGAAGGTCCATGTCAAGTAGCCTCTGCAAGGACCCCTATCAGCAAAAACTCCAGGGAACAAGCAGACTTACAAGAAAGCTGCCAGATAGACTTGCAGCAGTGGTACAGCAGTGTGAAAGCCTATAGCTCAGCAGAGAAGCCCCTTCAGCCCTGTCATGGAAGCAAACAAATTACTGGCCTGTTTCATCGGCTGGCCTTGTCAGTTCAGACAGGGTACAAGAAGCAGCGATGAATATCCTGGTCGACAGAAAAGAAATCCACTGATTCCACTGACTGATTTGATTTGTAAGACATCAGAAGATAAATGTATGCAACCTAGACAGACATTTAGCTGAGGCAATCATCAATAGAAAGGAAGTCCCATGTAAATCCCACTTGATCTCAGGGAAAGTCCCTTATGGTTATGACTTATGGTTTGTATCTTCATGGTAACCACCATCCACATGCTCCTGATAACCAGGTCCAGGAGCCAAGAGTAAATGGAAGGCACTGAGATCCACTCTGGATGCCAGTGATTATCTACACAACTGTCAAAAATCATTTTCCCAATACATTGACTGCTTTGACCAGTCTCTGGCATTCTGGAAATTCTACAGGACTGCCAGCTGGTGGTGAAACCGAAGCTAAACCATATGCAGTTGCCACACTTGACTTCCCAGCTGAGAAAAGAGGCTCTTCCTGAGTAAGAGCCGTCACTCAGTCGTCAAAAGAGTAGCTGAACCATACCCAAAAAGAAGATATAAGCCCAGAGCATTCAGTGGTATGTTTCTTTGATGGCAGGACCTGGATTGGCGGGGCACGTATCTTTCTAATGCCTGCTTTAGCCTTGGCACCAAATTGTCAGTCAGGTACCGGAGAGAAACCCCTCTATAATTCCTTTAGTGGCCTAAGGGTATCTGAGCCAGTTATACTCCGAAATGGCCGTGAGTCAGAAGCCAAATCCCTGGAAATGCAGCCCAAGGGCCAAAGTTAGAAATCAAGGAGTCTGTAGATTGGAGAAAAGGGCTCAAGGGGGGAGAGCAATGAGAAAATTGTGTGCCACAAGAAAAGTGAAGCACCATACATTTTTTACAGCATTTCATCTGCAGCGTAGGTTGGAGAAAATCATCTCATGTGAGGAAGCCCTCAGTGTTGCACACAAGTATTTGCTAGAGGCATAATGTCCAAATGAGCAGAGGATCGAAGGCTAGTCAAGCAAGTTCTGAGGCAGAGATGGACAGAAGGGGTGATTTATAAGATCTCGACCTGCACACACACACACACACAGACATAAGGAGCATCTAATTTTCTTTGCAAAAGAACAGAATGCTTTGGAGCTGCACATAAGCCTATGGTCACCACGCCGAATCCCAAAAATCATCTAGAGGGGTATAAAGCCACCCAGCATTGGGCTGTGGAGAAGCGGTACGAGCTGGACTGGTTTTTGTGACCCAGATCTTATCCCCTAACATCATTACCTGACCTCACTAATCTGCTCTTGGGTAAACACAAACAAATCCATCATTCCAACATCTAACCTTGCCTTCCCTGTAGAGTAGAAGATGTAACTGCAGCAAAGGGGGAGGGGTTACCTGGTAATACCCTTGATTTCAGCAGGAACTGTTGGATGAGTAGGTGTCGACGCTTTCAGATGTGTAGCACATTTTGCAAAATGCTGTTATTGAGTCCAGATCAGAGCATATTCCAGCGTCATTTTCAATTTTCATCTAAAGTATGGAACTCTGAATTCCAAATACTGAGCAGATGTGTGGAGCTCAAACTGTGGGGGGCTTTGGATAGTGCAGTTGTTACATCTCACTACAATTAGCTTCACTGTATCAGTAGCCACAGATGCTCAGATGCAAAGTGCACATCAAGTGCCTTGATGGAGATGACCACTTCAGTTCCTCCTGTTTCCCCTCTCTCTCCCATTCACTCAATTCCTCGTTTCCCTCCCTCTCTTCCTCCTCTTAGATTGATCTGTTCTGGCATGGATGTTGTGACATCAAGCTTCCTGTGGCGACACACAACCCAGCAATCACCAAGACAGAAAGCACAGCTGTGTGTGTGTGCATGCCTGGGATTGTGGTGGGGGTATGTGTTGATGTATGTGTGTGTATAAAGCTCCACTGAGGATGGGGGTGGAGAGCTATGTTCTATATGGACCTATGAACTGAATATGAACCAACATAGTATACCCTGCAGCTTTGAAAGAGGTCACTGAATGGCTAACCATTTAGTTTCAAATACCCTTTCTCTGCAGTCTTAGCATCTCCCGTATCAGCTGAGATCCCTCATGGTTCTCATCTGAACAAAGCTGGAGTGCACAGCCAACAATTTTTGACCTTGTGTTTTTTGCCCAGCATGTCATATCCCTCCACTTTCGGCATCATTGTATGATGACTCGGACACATTCATGTTCAAGAAGCTGCCCATCATACCACAGAGTGGTATAATGACGGTTCCATACAATTCCTGAACTTGAACAGATACCCTACACCTTTTCGGGCCTCGTCCACGCGTTTTTTCTGTGTTTTCAAAATCGCATTGTAACTATGCCAATAAAACTATGCCAGTTTTCTTGGTTGGAATCATTGGGAATCTTGTTGCTCTTTATAACTCATCTAAGAGAATAATCTTCTGACTCATATCAAATGATTATATCAATGAAATATCGTAGAAATTTACACATTTAGAGTTATAGTGCCCATAAACCAGATTTAGCCATTTTATTTACCATCCAAACCCATCAGTGAACACTGTTTACATCTTAACCACTGCATAAAAATATTTCATCAAAACCTTTCTCAAACTACTCAAACTGTTTTTTTGCTTCATTTTTACAGGTAACAGTAAGCCACAGCAAGTCCCAAACCACATCAACAAGTTTGCTACACCTTAATGAAATGCTGAGCAGGCTGAGAGACGTTTTGAAGGTATATTTTTATGAAAACAATTTGGGTTAAATGGAGTATTGAGTTCAAGTGCTAGGGACATTAGCCCTTTAGCTGTAGTTCTAAACACTAGAAGTTAATGGTCACCCAGGTCTGAAAATGAATTTGTTCAATTTTAGAGCTCAGTTGAATTTTAGTCATACTGTGTCCTAAACCATGAACACAAGTCTGTTCTCCTGTAATAAAGAGCTGGATGCAGTTTGAGCAGGTTGAGAGATGGAAAATATGGAAACTATTTTGGATGACTATTGCAATCAGTTCTAATTCTAAATAATTTAATTTGAATTTACTGGTCGGTCTGAAATGCAGTGTTTATTGAGATTGCCCATTTACTGCCCCAGGCTCACATCCAACAGACCATTAAACACTGGAAAAATTCCGTACACAAATTCCTCTAAGCGCCCTTAGCTACCCAACAGCATGGTGACACAAGCTTTGTCGCCCACGGCTACAAACACCCAAACAGGGTCCTAATCCACGGGCCCTGAAGCACCTGACGTGCTGCCCGACTACAAATAGTCCTCCGGCCTCCCACAGGTTTGCTTTCTCATTACGTTACAGGAGGAAAACGGTCGTATCCAAGACAACCGTGATCTCTCTCTCTCTCTCTCTCTCACATGCTCTCACTCCCTCCTTTTATCCCCCCCCCCCATTTTGTGCCGCTTCACCATGGCAACAGGAAGAATTGCATAAAATAGTTATAAGCCAGCATGATTACTGAAGAGTGGATGTGGCGGAGATTTAAAATTCTCGCTTTCGGTGCAGATCTCTCAGCCTCTGTATTGTTCCATTATTAAAGTGTAACTGCGTAAATGAACTGACAGTGGAAGGTGAAGATGGCAAATGACTAATTACAGGCAAAGGCCATCCAAAGACCACCTGGCCTGACATATCAAATTATCAAATGGCCTGACTGACAGTTAACAAGCTGCCAGGATATCAGGGGTGCGATCCCTGGGGCACTGGTACCAGGGACCCTAGAGCAGCAAGCAGGTGCCCAACGATTAGAAATAAAACATGTACATATTAAAATGAAGCACTCATGCAGCTAAGTGGTGCACATTCAATTCTATTTATAAACACAGGGCTGTCATTTTTATAGCAGTCATACAGTTGCTTCTTTAGTTTAGAAGTGGAGCTAAGATGCCAATGTTGCTAACAAATACTAGGAGTAAAGTAAAGTGGCCTTATAGTGACACGTGACTATAAACAGCAAGTGAAGCAGTGGGCAGCCAGCAACACAGTGACCTGGGAGTAGTGTGTGGAGACCGTATCTTGCTCAAGGCTACCTAGCAGTCTTGGGACTTGAACCCACAACCTACCTAAAGCAGGGCTATTCAACTGCAATAGTAAGTGGGCCGGATATAAAAGTCACTGGGGGTTCGGGGGCCACAGAATTTCGTGCTGCCGCTTTAACCGTCAAACATAGCCGTTTTAACGCCGTCCAGTTCTAAATGAGAAAGAACTCTGAACATTAAAGTCGTTAGAGTAGATCATCACCGAGCTAAAACTACAAAGATTTCCCCCTCGCTGTGTGTGTGACCGGATT
>JBBPCY010000109.1:29626890-29647088 GCA_037974405.1 Brachyalestes nurse
GTTCAGTGTGGAAGAACTTGACTGGCCGCACAGAGCCCTGACCTCAACCCCATCCAACACCTTTGGGATGAACTGGAGCGGAGATTGTGAGCCAGGCCTTTTCACCCAACATCAGTGCCTGACCTCATAAATGCTCTACAGAAGGAATGGGCACAAATTCCCACTGAAACTACAAAATCTCGTGGAAAGCCTTCCAAGAAGAGTGGAAGCTGTAATAGCTGCAAAGGGGGAACAACCCCATATTAACGTTTATGTATTTGAATGCAATATCATTAAAGTCCCTGTTGACTCAGGTGTCCCATTACTTTTCCATATAGGGTGTATGTATGTATGTATGTATATGTGTATATGATTCTAAATCGCTCTAAATTTAATCTTTCCTGTATGGAAGATTGTAAGCACAAAAATTCAAATGGCAATTCATTTTGCACTTGTCAATTCAATATTCAATCTGAGGATGTAATTTGAAAAAATACATTTTGCAATTGGCAACTGCTGATGCAATTCTTAGTCCAATTCAAAATATTTTGAATAAAAAAAATTGAATAACAATTCACGGAATTGCATTTTGTATCGTCACAGGTTTTTTGCCTCTTTATTCAAATGCCAATTCATTTTGCAATCGTCACTTCAATAATCACTCCTTTTATTCAAATGCAATAAGCTCCCTGGTGATTCCATTGCATGTTAGGAAGAAAACCTCAATTGACAATTACCAACTATTTTTACCGCTCATCAAGGCAGGCCCTCACTAACAACGTCACCTCCTTGTTCATGGCCTCACCGGAATCAATTCAACTGAGTAACTTGTTCATTTAGAGCAGAGATTCTCAAAGTGTGGGGCGCAAGAGACCTGGGGGACAGTCATACAGAACTAATGTTTAACATTCGAGTAATTTTTACATTAGAAACCGGTTCATTCACTGCTGTCAGAGCCTTACAGGGTAAAAATGGATATATATTTAACAGGTACCAAAAGATAAACAGGTGATGCTTCTGAGAGAAACGAGGCAAGCGGTGATAACCGGCAAAAAAATTTGCCATTTGAATAAAGAGGCAAAAACAAAAACAATACAAAATGCAATTCAGTGAACTGTTATCCTATTTTTTTATACAAAATGTTTTGAAATGAACTAAGGACTGCATCAGCACTTTGCACATTAAATTGCCAATTGCAAACTGTATTTTCAAATTACATCCTCAGATTGAATACTGAATTGATTACTGCAAAATGACTTTGTATTTCTGTGCTTATAATCTTCCATAATCCTAAATCTGACTAGTTCAAAATCTATACTTCTGATGTTCAGCAAAGCATGGAAGAGCAGGTTCCTTGGCAGCTTCGGCTCTAAAAAAGGGGATCCAACAATGTGGCCACTACGTCTGCCATTTCCATGGAAACGACCCCTGAGGCAGCACACCTGGGAAAAGCGGCCAGACCTTGGAGTGGGACATGAGTGGAGAGGTCACATTATGTTTATGACTGAGGGTGGACTGAAAGGGGCAGTTGAACACACACACACACACACACACACACAAGCACATACACTTTCATGCTAAAAGCACAGGCAATTAAGAACAATGTTAAGATCAAAGATACAATAGGAGGTGACACATTCATCCCTAATCCTATTACAAACCTGAGGGGAGAAAGAGAAAGTGAGTGAGAGAGAGAGAGAGAGAGAGAGAGATAGAGTATGTTTTTTTATTTTTGTCCATATAGTGTATTTGAGTCATTTATTGACCTAATTGTGCACTAAACTGGACCTAGGATAACCAAACCCTCCAGGAACTGCAAAACACTTATATGTTAGTGTTGCTTCAGACATTAAACTGCATGTTCTGCAGGCATCTTATTAGGGCATTATAAGCTGGATTTGCAGTTGGTCAGGTATGGCCTTGACCCTCATAGTCCATGTGAACCATGAAAAGCCATGGGAAAGACAAAGCTAAACTTACACCATGTGGACAAAAGTATTGGGACCCCTGACCATTACACCAGCAGGGACTTTAATGACATTGCACTCAAATATATAAACTTTAATATGGACGTGGTCCCCCCTTTGCAGCTATAACAGCTTCCACTCTTCTAAAAAGGCTTTTACAAGATTTTGGAGAGTTTCTGTGGAAATGTGTGCCCATTCATTCTGTAGAGCATTTATAAGGTCACACAAAGTTGGAAGCATGGCACTGTCCAGAAAATCATGGTATGCTGAAGCATTAAAATTGCCCTTCACTGGAAGTAAGGGGCCCTGAAAACAGGTGTGTCCCAATACTTTTGTCCATATAGTGCATATTCAGATCAGTAGTACAACAGTAATTACACTGTAACTAATCTGTTATTTAAGGGGGACTGAAAAAAAAATGGAATGAAAAATCTGGAGAAAGAGGAAGTCTCAATTAAGATAATATAGCAAAACACTGCTATGATGGCAGTGTTGAAGATTAAACCTGCTCACCTGAGTGGAATCTCCTGCAGGGATGAAGGTGAGAGGCTACAGCCAAGCAGGACCTGTTCCTTCTACCACAAGGCTTCGTCGGTGGTCCCGAACAGATCTCATACAGGTGCTTTAGGATTAAATTTTAAAACCTGAGCGTCCAGACGTAACAAATTCAGCAGCCAGACGTGCCACAGAGCTCCCCAACCTCCTAAACCAGCAGCAGCACCGTTCTGCTTCAGTCCCTGCTCCTCCTGATGCCTTTCTGCAGTGTGATTTAAAGGCTCTGCCTACTGCTCTGCTCTTAAAGGGGAAAGTTCCACTGGGCCCCACCAAAGGCGCTGTTGCACACGAGCTCTGGACGAATGACCGCTTTAAGGACGACCGAAGAGGGATTCTCACTGACAGATTACAGTGAAGGTCTAATTAGATTGGGATTAAGATGACAAACTATTGTTTATGCATATAATTAATAAACATGTTATTTTAATTTTTAAACGTGAACAAAAAATACATAATCAGACTAAAAATGGCCTTTGCATGGAATTTGTGACATTGATTGTGGTGTTATTAATAGAGATCAGAATTTTAAGCAGAGATTGTGATTAAAATGATGGCAAAGCTGCCAAATTAAATGATCATCTTAAAATGTACCTTGAGAAAAAAATGTCGATGGTGTGCCACCTGGTGGAGGTATCGTGTAATTGTACTAGAAGTCAATTTAATATTTTTAAAAACTTTAGGGGTTTAGGAATTTGTTGTTTGTTTGATTATTTTTGTACTGAACAGCTTATTTGTTTGGAATTTTATTATGTTTGCTTTTCTTTGAGGGTTCCTGTTTGGAACCCTAACTATATTGCCATTAAGAACAAGTTCAGTGTGTACAAAATTAACAGAAGCCTACAACAATAAGTATAATGTAAAATCTTTCAGTGTTTAATTCAGTGTTAATATTGAAAGGGAAGGTTCCTGTTAAATATGTTTCTGTCTCATTTTTTGTTGCTTGAAATAAAATAGCATGTATTTCACAGTGAGTGGTAATAAATAAATGAATGGTGGTCTTTTTATTGATCTAGTAACATTTGCCTCATGCTGTGAAAGCAAGTGTGCAGAGAACTCCATTAAACTGACTCATATTGCACCACTTTTTAACATCTAGTCATTCTTTATTATTCTCAATTGTGTGAGTAACAAATTATTTACAATTTTCTCATCACAGAAAACATCAGGGGAGGGAGAGAGAGACAGAGACAGAGAGACAGAAGGACAGAGGGAGAAAGAGAGAGACATTTGCCCGTATCTTGAGGTGAGACGAGGCCCTCTGGAGAAGGAGAAGGCCGCTGGTTCAGGCTGCTTTGGCTATTCAGTGAACTTGCTTTGTTGTCACAGAGCTGGATGGAGGAATGTGAGAGATGCAGCGAGACAGGAGAGAGGTTTACCAGGCCAGACGGTCCTCGCCACTGAAAAAAAAGCATCTCAGGTCAATTTTCACATCACCATCTGCTTTTCAAATTTTCACTTCATCCTATACTTTTATAGTGGAGACACAGCCTCTGGGACACTGTTCACTGTCTACTTAACTAGTTCTATAAAAGGGGCACTCCAGCCCAAAATGAAAAAATGGAAGAGTCACTATATCTGCTGTAAACATGCCTGCTCTCCTGTTAAAGCAGCTCTGGAGTGAGATTTTCCAGTTTAATGGAAAACTCTCTTCTGATGATAAAGGCCCATCCTTAAGTGGAAACTTAAGGGCAAGCCTGTTTATTTCTATGTCAGTGGTACATCAGTGGACGTAGTCTATGGATTACCATGGATTAGCTGCATTCTGAACAAGAGAGAGGTACACAGGCTGTGCTCACAGAAGCTAACTGGTGAGGGATTTACATAAGAGCGTCTTTCTGGAAGTCATGGGTGTAACAGTATCTGTATGAGACCCCTATTGAAGATTTTGAGGATAAAATAAAAAAAATGACTGAATTTTTCACAATTGTTTTTGCCCAGTTGATTCCTGATATTCTTAGAAATTATAATCAATCTAAATCAATATTAATTACTTTGAATAATACACACATAAATGAAAAAAATCTCAACGGATTCTACAGTAAACAAACTTTCCAGTGATTTATAACACACGTGGCTGGGCTGAGTGGATCAAAAAAAGTCCGTTTCTGCCTGTAAAAATCTCCCGTTAATGGGCGATTGATCCACCACCCAAAAAGTTAGCTATAAGCTTCTTTAAGGCAAAAAAATACGGTATACAGTCATTAGGGCTCAAATGGATGGGCTACACCTCTAACTGCAGACCAGCAAGGTGGAGCCACAGTGGAGCGGCTTCCAATAAAGAGGCCAGATGATTGAACGTGAGCCACATTACTGTAGATGTTCTGCTGTTGCTCACCGTGGCCTTACGTCCTGTTCATCATCACCAAACAGCAGCTCCGCCATCGCCACCTCCGGAGTAGATCTCCTCCCGTATCTGAAAGAGAGCGAGAGAGATAGAAAACATGGCCGCTTTACAATACAAAATAACATTAAGCTTATATTTCCATAAACATGAACGTGTTCTTAAAGGAGAAAAACAGTCCCATCTGCAGCCTGCTGTTCCTAGATTCCAGGTGAATAAGGTAGATTGTTCCTTAAAGGGGAATTCCACCTAATTTTACAGCATAATTAAACAGTTAACATGTAAATAGAGTCATTCAGAGCTGTTTTGAGATAAACACTGTGTTATAGAGAAACTCTCCAAAGGTTGTCACATGAAATGGTTTTGAATGCACTGCCTGTTTGGAGAGGATTTTGGCCTAAAACTAATCCCCATTCATGGCAGAGGGATAAATGCAGGGTTATGAGACAAAATAGTCCCAAAAGAAAACTGACATAGATCAGACTTGCCACTTTTCTACCATCATCACCATATAAACACTCAGAAAACATGTGTAGGTTCACTGGGGGATGAAAGTAAATAAAACGGCTGTATTTATGTTTTAAACACCTGGTTCCATTTACAACCACTGTAGAGAAATCTGTGGATGAATCTTTTTTAATGTTCTAGTATAACACCTCACAGGCACAGACTGAAATGCAAATTGTTGCCTTACTGTTTTAAAGTCCACTGAACAGTCGTTTAATGTATGATAATAATGACCTAAAAATAGCCAAACAAAACCTCAGTGCCCTTTCAAATCCACAAAGTCTTTTCAGTGCTGCAGTGGATCTGTAATTAAGTCAGAGCACGAATGCGAGTGTGTTTTTTCCCCTGCAGTGTAAATAACAGGTTCGGTACTTTATAGAGAGGACAGGTTAAGCGCATTTAATAACAAACCCGCAGTTTCCTGTCGTTCAGCACTGCAGTGTGTGCTGGAACTGAGGCGTCTATTTCTGGAGAACTACACTGTTGATTTAATTTTGAAGAAGAATTACAAATCATCGTGCCCAATGTTGGACCATTGTGCTGAACTGATTATTTATTTTACCGCATCTACAAAAAATAAACCCATTATATTCCAGTGGGGCTAATCCTAGCAGTCCCAGTTTCTCATTTTTATTAAGCTTTTATTTATTACAAATGATTAACTCATCTTTTGGTGGAAAATGTGGTCCCAGACAGAAGCAACTGGGAGGGTTGCCAGACATTTCTGTGTCAAAACATTCTAAAATTGATCTTTAAGACATTTATCTGTGCAAAACAAGACTAAGGATGTGATGTCCCTCCCACCACCCCTTTAGGATTCTCAGATACCACCACAGCAAGAAAAATTATTAAAAAATTAAAGTATTGTATGAATGTAATGTTGTGGGAATTTTTAAAAATAAAATTGCTCATAGCTCATTTAAACACACAAAATGTATGAAAAGTGCAGATTCAAAAACATAGACTGTGTGTAGAATAGAATAGAATAAAGTTTTTAATTAGGTTAGTGAGAAGCGTTGTCCAATAAAATCTTATTTAATGAGAAAAAGTATAAAAAAAACACTGCTGTAATCAACCCTCTCCTCTTGCAATGTGACCAGTCGGATAATAAACACTACTAGAAGTACGTCAAAGGTAATTATTGTCATTTTGTTTAATAGTGAAGAAGAGATTTGTTTTCTTTGAATTATTCAAGTTCTGTAAAGCATCATTCCTCTTATTTTGATGTTTTGTCATCTCCTTTAAAATGACACTTTAAAGAACAATATTTTTATTTGGAAAAATGTATTTTTTTTTTTTTTATTGTGTCAGCAGTTGTTAAAACTAAGGCAAAGCTGTTCAGTTCAATACCTGTTCAGTTGCACCTATAAAAGATAAAACCTGAGAAACTGAACAGATTTGCAATGGTCTTTTATTTTTTTAACTTGTTTTATTTCATGCATGTCACTATACTTTTTGTATAGTGTTCAAATGGGAGATGTCCAAGTTCGCACACTGTGGGACAATAAGTGAATCCTGAATATTGATGAGGCAGAACTGACCTCTGCCGTGTGATGAGGTTGATGTAGTGCCGCAGGGCCGTGTGGTATTTGGCCATCTCCTCAGGCCCCACGTCTCCTGCTGGAGGTTCAGGTTTGGGTGGATAAGCTTCAGCCAGGCTGCTCAGACACACTAGCACACAAAACAAGAGAGCCAGGAGCGCCGTCCAGGATCGCAGGGAGCTGGCCATCTGAGGGGTCGAGCAAGAAAAAGGGTCCTGTTAGAGAAAACTTCGGAAGAACACCTCTTGTTTAAAAAGTTCCCATTCAATAGAGCAGCTGAAAATGTGTCAAAACAAAAACCATTACAGTTATTATTGTATTCATAGTAGGGATGCACCGAATATTAGGCCACCGAAAATGGCAAAAATGCATTTTCGGTTTCGGCCGATTTTTTTTTTAACGCAACCAAAACAGTGATGACGTAATCAACAACCGTGTTGCCTTTTCGCCTCGGCGTTAGCCGCTGCTAACCAGGCGTCGTTCGTTCGGCCACTGAGTTGCTCCAAAAATGAGACGATACGGGGATCTAGGTCTGTGCTTTCCTCCCTCAGAACGGGAGCTTTTATTTTCTTTAAAAAGAGCATTTGTGATGACGTAATCAACAACCGTGTTGAGGAGATTTCCACAAACTTCCACAAACTTCTCAACATTTCTGCTTCATGAAATTTGTTGAGATTTTATTATAAACCTTTAGCACAGAGCCTTTACATTATGTGGACATTCTTTAAAATTGAAGGTTCCTCACACTCCCACAGCTCATTTACAAAAAACTGGTTCTTTAATGATCCAAAAGGATCTTTAGGGTGTCAAAAGTGGGTTTTCAGTTGTATCTATCTAAGAAACCCACACATATAATTGTAACATTTGGATATCGGATAACCAGTAGACAGTATTTCATCAATCTATTTATTTTAGTTCATAATTTGCAGAGTAGTTGTGGTGACTGGAACCAGACATCACTTTCCCAAGACCTTTTTTTACTATAACAATAATGTAATAATATTACATTTTATTTACTACTGGCCCCCAGTAAAGCTCTATATGTCTTCTGAGTGTTTACATGGAATTTCGGTGATGGTAAAAGAGTGGCAAAACTGAACTAAATCATTTTTGGGGACTGTTTGCCTCATGCTATTCCACATGCATCCCTAAAACATAAATGGATTTGAGGCAAAAAGCTTTTTAAAAATTCTGGCAAAACAACGTCTCTTTTATCAGGCAACAGATTCTTCACTATTATATCTATTTATCACATTTTATGAAGAATAAAATACATTTTATAGATCAATATGCGAAGGAGCTTTTAGAGGCAGACGTCTGGTTCCATTCACCATCGCCGTGAACACATTCCCTAGAGAGGAGCATTTCACACCAAACCACCGAATTCTTCTTTAACTAGCTGTGATTAAAAACACAGGCTTGCCTATTGCTGATCATGGTCCTGAAAAGTTTCATACACCGCTGTCCGTGGTGCTGAACAATTCAGTTAAGGTTCTGTCTGACTGCTCTTTCTCAGTCCACTTTACCATTTTGAACTAATGTCCCCTGAGAAATTGATGGACAGCACAAGAAGAGTAAAGAGATTCACTTACTGTGTAATAGGCTTGAAGGCGTGGAAGATGGTGAAGATGTTGCTGCTGGCAGTCGGTCTCAGTCTCTCGTCCTCCTCCCTCGTGCTTTTATACCTCCGAGACCCCGGGGAGGGAAAGAAACGAAGTCAACACCCCACCCACCCAGCTCTTACTCCCTTTACAACCACGCTGCTGCACTCATGACTCATGTATGTACATCATCAGACGTTATTACACACACCTGGAAGTCAAGTACAAATTTAAAACCGGGTAATAACAGCTGCGAGATTTCCAATGCATCAAGATGTGCTCAGTGATGGACTTTTTTTCAGAAGGTCAGAATGACCAGCTACGTTCATTTCAGCGATTAAGCAATAATGAATCATTGACCTAGGAGCTGAGTAGCCCTATTTATGTAAAAGCAATTTTTTTACCAGACTGGTTTAAAAGTTATAAATATCGTCCAGCTGATGATTAACTTTCATTTGGTTTTGATAACCGTATGCAGCCATTAAAGTACTGGCTTAAAGTGGTCGGCTATTTGCTTCCTAGCTACTGATATTAGCTGTAAAGAGACCATAGGCACAGTTAAGCTCAAATAAACAAACTTTACTGAAAATGAAGTCTTTATAGCTATTGTTTATATATAGCGCTTAAATACAGCGTCTATGGAAAGACCTACTAAAAACGTTCACGCTGGTTATAACAGAAAAGCTGTGATCAGACGACTCACTGAAACACAGCTTGCTGTGTAAAGGGCTGCATATAAGCATGCTGACACCTGTCCACTGCCTAAAGCAGCTATAATGGGCATAAATATATTTTGATCTCTTTGTCATTTTCCACAAACCACTCCTCAGCAATGTTTGTAGTGTGATGGGGGACCACTACTGTTACAGCAGGGGTGTCCAACTCCAGTCCTGGAGGGCCGGTGTCCAGCACAGTTTGATGGTAGTTCTCCTCAAAGACATTCACTAAACCTGACAAGTAACTGGTGAGGTGAACCAGGTGTTTCTGAGCAGGGAAATCACCAAAACGTGCTGGACCACGGCCCTCCAGGACCAGAGTTGGACACCCCTGCATAGCGGAATAGCATTCCTCAGACCAGACCACATTTTTCCATTGCTACATTGTCCAGTTCTGTTGTTTAAGTGTCCATTGTAGGGTCTTTTGGTGGTGGACAGGGGTCAGCATGGGCACTGTGACCGGTCTGCTTCTACACAGCCCAACACGCAGCAAGCTGTGCTGTTCTGGCACCTTTCTATTATAACCAGCATGCACTTTTTTAGCAGTTTGTTCTACAGTATCTCTTCTGTGAAACTGGGTCAGTGAAACCGGACCGGTTCGACGGTTGTCTTTCCTAGGACCACTTTTGGTAGATACACCCCACAGGACCTGCCATTTTGGAGTTGCTCTGACAAAGTCATCAGGCCCTCACAATTTTACCCATGTCAAAGTCCTTCAGATCCTTTTTCCAGCTTGCAACACAATAGCATCAAGAACTGACAGTTCACTTGCTGCCATATAAATTCCATCCTTGACAGCTGCCACTGTAATGATATAATCAATGTTATTCACTTCACCTTTCAGTGGTCTTAATGTTGCGGCTGACTGGTGTATGTACAGAGTTTGCTTCTAAAACGTGTGGTTTTATTATGGTATAGCAACAAAATATCAACCCATTTAACTCTGTGGAACCACAGACAGCCCCATTTTTCACTTTTATAACCACATAACTTTGATATTTACCTGCTGAATAATTCAATCACTAAATATTAGTCCTTAAATTTAAGGCCCAGGAGTAAAAGGTTAAAACACTTTACTGATGTTTTGGGTGATAAAATCTGTGTAATCCACTACTACAGTTCCTGTTGAACATCCTGCAGGTCCTTTTTTTCAGCCCATATTCCCAAACCAATAATTCACCCTTATCCACACAGACTGTCATGTTCATCTCTCCAGAAAGACCACAGTGCCGGCGCCAGTGCTGTTGACAGTGGCTCCCCGGCTTCTCATATCAGTGAACATGTTTTAAAAAGTCCAGTTGATGCACCGGACCCTGAGACGACGCCTGAAAGACTGTCGTCACACCTGTCAATCAGTCTTCACGTGTCAAGAACCCAGTTCCGCTTTGGTCTGCCGGATGTGAAAAAGGATGTCAATGCTCCTTTGGTTAAATTGGCTGTAGGTTTCAAAGTAGACATTACTGATAACTGACCACATGTGACTGGCTGTTCTGAATGACGTACTACATTAAAACCCTGTATTGAAAAATAACCAGAAAGAAATCGTTTTTCCATGATATGAGCTAATCATCCAATTTCCACATACACCATATAGACAGTGATGTTGCTGAAGGTTTATGGTAACAAGTGCAGGATTCAGGGTTTCATGAGACCTCCATAAGCCTTTCATGACAACTGCCCTAAGCCATAAACATGCAGAAAGACATAAACAAGCATAAAAGCTCATTCTGACATGGTTCACTTGCTGAGGTGCCACTGAAATTGACCCATTGTACCCATTGTATGTGTTTCTCCAGGTTGTGTTAGATCATAGGAGGGCCTGCAAAGAGAACTTTCTCTGTTTCCTGTGGTGCATCTCCACGACTGTCACCATTTTCCCCTGGTCAATTGACCAGCTATGCAATAAAAGTCAACGAGGAGAAACAACACGCGGTAGATAATGACCTTCCACTTCATCCTATAGCTGTGGGCAAACATGGAGAAAGCCACCGGAGATAAGCGCTACACAAACTATTATGCTACGCTAACTCCACAAACAGCAGGTCCAGGGATAATGCCCTCCTAAAAGGCGTAACAGACATGTGTTAATGTCTGTTTGGCGAGTAAACTTTCTAGACGAAGTGCTCCGAGGCAGGTCATGGTCGGATGGGTTCTTCTCAACATGAACCGATGTTTTTCTGAATCACTCCGGACAATGATTACTTCTTTGGATACATCTCTAAGGAAACCATGCTCTGGTTTTGGATGTCTGCAATGATAATATCTGCTGAGATAATACACAATTCAGAATTCTATTTTTTTCTTGAACTCTGCTACATAATTAGTACACAACCTTGCCATTAAAAGTTTTTCCAAAAAAATGTATATTTTACACCACCCTGCTACATAACATTGACATAATCATGCCATAAATGTGTTATTGCTGATGTCATGATTTGTCACAAGATTGGGTCTATTATCATATAACTGGTAACTATTATAACAGATACTATTATGTTTGGTGTCATAACAGATTATGTTGCATGCCTGAAAGTTTGCCAATGTTTTAGAATTATCCATAGAATTCTGCATAAATATGATCTAAAGCATCATCAGATTTTCACATTATCTTGATTCTTTAAACATACTTTGGTAGAGCGATTTGTCTGTTATGGAATGACTCAATTGAGATTCAACTCATGGGCAGGCATCTTGACATTTTCTTTTAGAACTAGCTGACATAATTCAAAATTCATCAATAATTGCAAGTCATCATGGCCCAAACAGAGCAAACCATGCCCAAACCATGAATGTAATCTGTAAAATAACAGCTGAAATGCTGAAATCCTGAATTTTTATCAACATGTTAAGTGATCTACTAGAGGGGAGAACACTCTGGACCATGTTCTTTTAATCTCATGGTACATTTGTATAGTGACAATAAAAGGCATTCTATTCTATTCTATTCTCTCCTCCCTCCAAACAAAACTATTCTCATTTAAACCAAAAACTTCTATGCTGATCTTTAGGGGATCTTTGCTGGTAGACCACTCCTGAGGAAGTTAACAGCAGTGACTTTCCATTTGTACCCAGTCTGTTTGATGGTGGAGTCCAAACTCTTTAGCGATGGTTTTAAAAACGTATCCAGCCTGATCAACAGCTCTTTGTCTGAGGTCCTTAGAAATTTCCTTTGTTCATGCCATGATACAGTTCCACAAACATGTGCTGTGAAGACCAGATCACTGTTCAATAAATAAAACAACCTGATTGAAACTCACACCTGATTGCCATTCATTTGATGAGATTCACATGTTTGCCACTACCAGATCTGTTAAATTGGACCATTGTCCTCAATAAAAAAAAATTAGTATGATATTTTTTAATTTTGCTTCTGTTTATCTACCTTTAAGTCTTTTAGGAAAATCTGATGATTTTGAGGTTTATGCACAAAAGTGTTCACAAACATTCAAGCATCTGTCATGACACGTATAGAATATTATGACAGGGCCCTAGTAAAGTGTTACATGATAAGAAAATCTAACACTGTGAAAACAAGTTTTCAGTGTCCCAACCTATCATTTTAGCCACAAGCCTAAAATGTTAGGCCCAAGCCAAGACACATGCCATTAGTTTTTTTTGTTGGGGGGCAAAACACTGACCTTGATTTATAGATTTCATTACGGATCTTGTTAATTATGCCTTGCAACAAGGTGGCAGTAAACAAGAGGGAAAAAAAAGGGTAATGAGACTAAATGTCTTCTTCTCTGGACTCATTCAAGAAAGCAGGCCTGCAGAAGAAGGCACAACAGGTTTATGAAATGAAGGAAAAAAGAAAAGCAAAAAAGCCCCTTTAAAAATATGTCACTGGCCACGGGTCATGGCCATCAGCAGGAGCTCTAATGGTACGAGTCCCTCCATTTGCACTCGGATGGGGCTCTAAACCCTCCTATCTTTATGGGCACCTCACGGATAGTTCCATAACGTGGCAGTACACATTACATTTAGGCCAAAGCAGCTAATGTGAGCAGAGTGCTTCGGAGGCAGCCCGGCATGTTTACACTGGTATATTTAGCCATGTGGGAGTGGAGGAAAGAAAGAAAACAGCGAGATATGATGAGGGACTGATAAAAAGGAAAGGCCTAAGAGTGCGGGGGGTCAGAGGAAGGATGATAGTAATAACGATGTCAGTTGAAAATAAGACCTATCATCCCAGAGTCATGAATAAGGCATGAGTGAGGCCAGGAACCTATTTCCCCAGAGCTAGCAAGCGCAGTGACATGCTCTATGTTTCTTTGACCCTCCTTTATGTCAGACCCAATTGGGCCATGTTAAACTAGTCAGCGGCCTGGTGATTTACCGGAGTTCATTTCTGTTGGAAATACTGCCTCAAAGACATACTACTGCGACCAGCAGAGGGAATATCTTAACTTACCAGGTTGGATTTCTATGCAATGGTAGTGACTGGAACCAGGAGTCGCCTCCAATGCAAATGTAGTCGTTTTATTTACAGCCACCAGTAAACCTAAACATGTCTTCTGCATCTTTACATGGGATGTTCATGATGGCAAAATAATGGCAAAACTAAATCAGTTTTCTTCTGGGACTATTTTGCCTCACTACATCCTGCATGTACTCCTCCACCACAAAAATGGATTTTGAAATACATTTTAGACCAAAGCGCTTCAAAACTGCCATAAAAAAGGTATCATGCAGCAAATTTAGACCCTTTTATGTATTAACTTCCTGTGAGGGAGCTTTTAGCGGTGAACGTTTGGTTCCATCCACCTCCACTGTGAACAATTCTGACTTAGGAAGCTTCTCTTTGCTTCTATTGTTTCACGGATAGGTTCACTCGGGGCTGATAGTAAATATATTTGCCAAGTTTCTCTTGCAGTTTTACATTGCACTGAATTACTTTATTGCCATGTTAACTTTCAATTATAGAGAAATCTGGAGATATAAGATCTAACAGCCTTTTCAATAACCATGATTTCCACTGGGGTGATTTTCCAATCCTCTAAACTAGCCTAACTACAATCAATGCAGAGCAATCTCTTCCAGCCAGTAACAAGCCTTGTTTTGAATGACAGATACCCCCTGTGGAATAGTTCTGGACCGTTGCAGGTCATTCTTTCTGCTCTTTTCCTTAATTGAAACCATTTTCTAGCCATTCGCTCCAGTGTCGGAGATTAATGACCTGCAGGCTGCGATCTGAGATCAGTTCTTAAAGGGATACTTCAACAGAACAATGCTAATGCAGCACGTACCAAATGGGAGCTAATGTTGGCGGTTATCATGATTACTTCTGGTAAGACATGCCTTTGAAGATATTTCCATTTAAAGACCAACTCTGTTGTATTGACTAGGCTGGGAATAGATAGCCTGTTGCTCAGGGACAAAATGTATTACACTCAATTTCCTAGGACCACTTTAAATACCAAAGCAAATTACATCGTCTTTGGGAAATTCCAAAATAGTTATTATGTAAAAAACTATCCAAAACTACATGGCCCTATGTGAAAAAGTAATTGCATCCTAAACGTAATAAGTGGTTGTGCAATTAAGCATTTGCAATAACTGGCAATGAGTCTTTCACATCACTGTGGAGGAATTCTGGCCCACTCTTCTTTGGAGAATTATTTTAATTCAGCCTTATTGGAGGGTTTCCAAGCTTGAACCGCCTTTTTAAGGTCATGCCACAGCATCTCAGATGGATTCAAGTCCAGACTTTGACTAGGCCACCCCAAAACCTTTATTTTGTTTTTTAAGCCATTCAGAGGTAGATGTGCTGGTGGGTTTTGGATCATTGTCCGGCTGCAGAACCCAAGTGCGCTTCAGCTTGAGGTCACTAACTGATGGCTGCACATTCTCCTTCAGGATATTTTGGTAGAGAGCAGAATTCATGTTTCCATCAATCACAACATGTCATCCAGATCCTGAAGTAGCAAAGCAGCCCCTGACCATCACACTACCACCACCACGCTTGACTGTTGGTATGATGTTCTTTTTCTGAAATGCTGTGCTACTTTTATGCCTGATGTAACAAAAGACGGATGGTTTTTGGCAAAAGTGAGACATGTTCTTTTTGATCAGCAGTGGTTTTCGCCTGAAACTCTCACATGCTTGCCATTCTTGCCTTGTCTCCTTCTTGTGGTTGAGTCATGAACACTGACCTTAACTGAGGTAAGTGAAGCCTGCAGTTATTTAGATATTGTTCTGTTATCTTTTGTGACCTCCTGGAGGAGTCATTGCTGAGCTCTTGGGGTAATTTTTGTAGGCCGGCCACTCCCAGGATGGTTCACCACTCTTCCATGTCTTCTCCAATTCTGAATAAAGGCCCTCACCGTGGTTCGCTGGGGTCCCAGAGCTTTAGACATTTCTTTAGATCCTGGCATGTCTTTCCTTTTCTGGAATCTTTTAGCCTTCTTTTTAAGTGATGCCTTGATTCAGTAGGTCTGGCAGTAATCAAGCCTGGGTGTGGCTAATGGAATTGCACCATTATATATATATATATATATATATATAAATGCTGGGCAATGATTACATTTTTAATCGCAATTAATCACATGGGTTTCTGTGATACATTACCCTTAAAGAAAATGTAAATGGTAAACCCGTATTCTAACTTTACAGTTTGCACCGCAGTGCTAGTGTAAAATACAGATGTTACCCCTGTCTAGACTGTACTGTAATTCAGGCACACGCGCGTGTATGGCTGGTAGGCTGTGGCATTTAAATGATGCTCAATCAGTACTAAGGGGCCCAAAGTGTGCTTTTTTACGGACCATCCTTTGTAAACCCTTCTGGCACCAACAACCATGCCACATTCGAAGTCACTTAAATCCCCTTTCTTCCCCGTTCTGATGTGCGGTTTGAACTTGAGTGTATAATAATACAATGTATATTTGATATAAATTATAGCACCACTGAATCTTTTCAAACTGCCAATTAAACATCATTAGACAAACTACTTGCTAAGTCACACTGTCTGAAGTGTCACCCTTTATTGCATTCTCCACATGAACGGTCACTGTATATGATGTAAATAATATGCTAGAGCTTTCAGTCACCATATCTCAACCTAGCTGAACACTTATGGGAGATCTGGAGACTGCACTCCACCACTCATTCTCAGCCAGCAGGAGGGAATGTCAAATAATATCATAAGGAATATCTTAAATGCTTCTTTCCTCCAGTGCAGTTTCAGAGACTTGTTGAGGTTCACTGAAGCTTTTAGTAGCTTCGGGTTAACCAACACCTTACTAAGACACTTTGTCACCCATTAAACAAATGCACTTTAACACAAGAAATTACTCAAAGCCATTTTGCACAATTTCAGGCTTCAAGGAACAAGGTTAGATATCTGACAGTAGTGGAGCAAAAGAACAACCTGGTGGATGCTAGACTTCAACATATAAACAAACTATTGATGAGAAACAGCCCGGTGCTGACGTGACTGCATCCTGTGCTTGCTCTCTATATCCTAATTTACTTCTGAGCGAGCCTGTCAGCTCACATTGTACAAAACAAGGCGAGATGGGTGATGTTAATCAGTGGGTCTGGTTGGGAGGATTGCCCAAAACCCAGGGCACTCCATCAGAAATGAAATAGGACAACTTAATCCATAATTACACTCATTAGTCTCAGCCAAGGTATTTAAGCATCAGAGCAGTTGGGGATTAGGACCTCTTACTCCGTCCAGCTGCAGAGGAGTTACGTTATAGAGGTCTCAGTGACACTTTCCTTTTAGAAGAACACAGGAGAAAAACTGCACAAAAATCAAAGTCTGAAAAGGATTATAACAACCCAAGGTTGAGAAAAAGAGCTTTAATTACCACCGTCTTGTTTTAGGCCCAGTTTAATCCTTGTATCAACACAAAAACATGAGCCAAATGCTCATTGTATTTTTCTTCATTTCCAGCTTACCTAGTTAGTAGGCTGGCTTTTTTCATCAATGTGTTCATAATCAAATACATTATTTAAACACAATTTAAATCTAAATCACATCAATATCAAAAACAAACTTAAACCAAGATATGTTTCTTTTAAACCGTATTAGACAACTATACAACACAGGTTAATCATTTTAAGTAACAATAAGAAAAAAAGAAGAAAAACAAATCTATATCATTGTCACCAATTGCCTTTCAGAAACTAATGACTCACTTTGCCAAAGTTTTTATTTCTGTTATGGAAGCAAGGAAAACACATGCAGAAAGGGCAAAACAAACAAACAAAAGAAACATTAGTCTTGCTTCACTAGCAGAGTTTCCACCATTTTAGGCAAAAAGATCTCAAGGAAGTGGAAGAAGTCTTGAAAATGTCCCACCTGGTCAGTGGTTGGAGTGAACTTCAGCACAGTCTTTGTGCTTTCTCCCCCACCCACTACAGCTGCGTCCACTCTGAACTCCACCAGATCCTTGGGGTTTGCAACGTTCTGTACAATGTACTGCGTTACCCTGCTCTCCATGTTGCGGCAGCCACCTTCAGGTGTGGAAGCCTCATCGCTCGTTTTGAGCAAACTCCTCCGAATCTTCCTGCGTCCAGCCCATACTGGGTGTCTCTGAGCCCAGATCCAGGAAGCGCTCTCTGGGTGTTTCACAGAAGGGTCAAGTTTTTGCCTCTTTTCCCTTGGGGAGGAAGAGGAGGATGCGCTTTTCTCAGCAGATAAGCGTCGTTTGACTCCAGAGTGGCTTGTACCTGGCTGGCTGGAATCTTTGGGACTCACATTATTGTTCACCTCCGTGTCATCTCTTCCAGGCTTGATTTGATCCTGGCTGTTCTCAGGCTCCTCAACAGGAGTACACATCAGAACATCTTGGAATGCAGCCTCAACTGCAGAGCACATTTTATTAAACCAAAGCCCCCTGAAGGCGTCTCCGGCCGAGCCCAGATCCTTGCGCAGGGATTCAGGCAGAATGGCGGTCCGGAAGGGAATGCTGATCTCCAGAGACTTCTCTTTGCCATCCTGGGATTGAGGGCCACCCTCAACATATGGGGAAAACAAGCGCACCAGGCCCCAGGACTTGCCTTTGTTAGACCTGCGCTGATACTGCAGGCTGCGGCAGTATTTCTCGGCTTCAGAGAACTCTCTGTGGAGGTTTCTGTGCGTCCGCTCACTCACGTTTGCAGCCACGTTGTGGCGGAGCTCAAAGGGGTCCAGGATGTTCACAGGGCCAAGTCTGGGACCAGAGGTGTGTCTCCGTCTGGACTCTGAGCCCTCTGGACTTTCAGGCATCTTTTGCTCCTTGCTTAGGAAGTCTGTGATGGGCAGAATGCGGCCTTCTCTCAGAGACAATACTGATCCAGGGAAGTCAAACTTGGAGAAAAAGGTAAAGAAACCAAAAAGCAAGGTGCCTGAGGAAGAAGGGAGGAAGAAAGATAAACACAAATGAGAGAAAACTAAACATGAAAGGAGATTAAGAACACACTGTTCTAAAGACGTTAAGCTGAGCTGAACTAAACTCTAAGCCAGTGGTTACTAACCCTTCTAACTAGGGATCTAAATTCACTTGCCAGTTTAAGGCACAACCATCTAGATGTCTGCTGCACCTCCTCTGGCCTTCAGAAAAGAAAAATTTGCTTGTCCAATTTATACCTCACATCGCAGACATAGGATTTGTTGGAAAGTAGTTTGTGTTATAACTCAACTCTGAAGGAATGTGGAGTGTTTGTAACACACTTACAGAGATCATCTGTGTTTTTACTTGGTGGGACGCCAAGTGGCTGACTGGGGAAGGTGCAGTCCCAACCATCAATAACACATTCCTCCTCCACACCTATAAAAGTAGGAAAGAAAACTGGTTGATCAAAAGGGAATGTTATCACTTTGTCATTCATAAAACACAATGCAGATAGAGGTCTACTGAGACAGCTGATTATCACAGCATGTGAAAAGAGAGATGCATAGGCTTAGGCCCCAGGACACATACATGACATGTTCTTGAGTTGCTGCACATTGGGCAGCACAGGAGGGTTTACATTTTGCAGGTAGAATATGACCAGTAGAGTCAGTGCATAGTTATTTAGCAACGGTCCACCACCAAATGGATTTCCTATAGGAGAGGGAAACAAGACAACCAATGAAGGCCAAGTATTATCACACCGCAAAAAAGCTTGCATGGTAATATGCCAACACCAAAAATATTATCTGACAGAGTAAAAAGATGCACCTTATTGCAAAGATGTGTTGGCATTTACTGGTCAAAGTGGGTAAATAATGTACCAAAAATAGACAGGTGTAATAAAACCATGAATAGAACAGAAAAACAAACAAACAAACAAACAAATCAGTCTGAACATTGGCAGACTTTGAAGAAGTGATCCACAGGCACAGTACCTGCTAGCTGTTTCTGTTTTGCCCAGAATCGCACGGTGTAGACCAATGGTTGCACCCTAGAGTCCAACTTAGAACAGAGCTGAAGGAATTGGGTGTTTCTGACCGCAAGTCTGGCACGGAGAGAGTGTCAGATAGAGAGAGGTGTGAACAGATGTGACTAAAAAAATCATTAGAGCAGATGTGCAGCTACTAAAGAGAATGGATGTTAAAATTGTCCTCCATTCTCTACATGTCTTTTAAGGATGGACCAAATAATACAAGTACTCACTTATAATACCAGTATTTGATACCATATTCATTACTTGGAAGCTTTGTGATTTGTTAACCCTCTAATCTATTCTTGGAGCCCATCCCAGATCAATCATTTCAGTTAGAGCAAATATGTGGACTGTTCAGTGGGCCCCAGGAAGATTCCTGACAGTTTTCAGATAAGCTTATTTATTACAATGTTAAACAATAGATTTGTATTTGCTTTCCTATATAAACTTCCCCAATCTTTTTTCACTGTGACTTTTCAATATTTTGCTTTTCATCATAACAATTGCAATATTAGTTAGTAGTGAATGTCAACCACCTGAGAACCGAAGAAAAAATTTCTTTTTTGTGTGATTTTGTATTTATTTGGGCCTAAAAAACACCTTACAATTTAAATTTCTTTGAATATAGTTTTTAT
>JBBPCY010000109.1:29647188-29694486 GCA_037974405.1 Brachyalestes nurse
AGAGAGAGAGAGAGAGAGAGAGAGAGACAGAGAGAGAGAGAGAGAGAGAGAGAGAGAGAGAGAGAGAGAGAGAGAGACAGAGAGAGAGATACATGAAAATGATAATGGCCTATAGGTGCTGACTCACAAAGCACCTTCAAACCCTGTTTAGAACCGTTACCGAGTTCACAATGGAGAGAAAAAACATTTCAAGCTTGTTTATTTGGAAGCCGTGTATGAAAGCAATCCCTTTTTGCTCTACAGCCCAAACCTCAGCCGGCACAGATGTTTTACTGAACTGAAGGTTGCCTATTACTTATGTATGAGGCAGACTGTGGGAGAGCGCAATACAGCGAAGGGGTAGAGAGACAGAGAGGTGCGAGGGAAGACAAGAGCATGAGTGAGGGAGCTGCTGGGGTGAACAAGGACAAGCAGATATCCATCATTTTACACAGACATCTCGCAGATCTGAGCGTTTTCCCAGCCCCTTTTCCAGATACACAACGAGAACACAAAGCGTAAAGGTGCTGCGCGAAGAAACGGCTCCACTGAAGGGTTTTATGGGCCTCTAGCAGCCAATGGCTCGTTAATAAGCCCTCCAGACAGACATCTCAGTCCCTGTGCTGGTGGACTCCCACTTCATCTCAATACCCCAGTGCTGACGGCTCCTCCAAACAACAACAGCCAGATCTGTCAGAAGTAATGGCACATAAAGAGTAAAACTCTTGCCGAAACACATACCAGTTCTTATGCAACGCTCTGGAGAACTTTGATGAATAATTTGAAGAAGGTGGTTTTGCAGGCGAAACAAAGCACGAAGACTTAAATAAGGTTTTAAGAGCCTCGCTTTTATTGTGTATTTATGAATCTCACCTCATCTGCTCTCAGAGGAGGCTAAATAAAAGAAATGGGAAGTTTAGTGAGCTTACCACCTAAAAGCTGGTACGGCGAACATCGAGAGGCGAAAAAATAACACAGTTCAGACGGCTACACGCTCCAACCCTGTTTTATTTTAAAAACTATGTTTACAATAAATAGGTCCTTGCACTACAGAATAAAATTCAAAGCATTACTTATTGTGTACAAGTCAATCAGTGGTTTGGGCCCTAAATCCATCTCTAATTTGTTTGATGTTTATATTCCTGGTGGGTCACTTAGATCTGCAGGAGCTGCTCAGCTAGTGGAGAAAAGATCTGAAACTAAACCTGGTGAAATGGTGTTTATCCACTATGCTGTCCAACCAACAGCAATGTAAGATAAGATACACCTTTATTAGTCCCACAAGTGGGAATATTGATTTGTTTACACACCACATGTATCCAGATTGTTTCATGCTTTTTGCAAAGCTGAAACTATGAATGAAGATGTGTCAAATAAAACAAGTATTCTTTATAAGACGAAGGAATCCGCAACAATGCAGGTCTGACTCCTATTGGCTGTTGGTGATACAGAGTCACATTCTAGACTGTCCTTCAACTTTAAATGAACTCGTTACTTTTTCAGCACTTAATAGCTCCTTAAATATCTAACACTCATCTGGAGATCCACATTATAATCCCCTAAGCCAATACACAGCACTGCCACGCCATTATCCAGGAAAACATGACCACAACGGCCACATCTGCAGTTTGTTTTTACAAGGAAATAAAGTAAAGTGTCCCCTTAGAGTGACCCCACCACAGCACACAGTGAGAACAGTGGGAAATTCCTTCTCTGTATTTAACCCATTCACCAAGTGACGCAGGGGGCTGCCACCAACAGGGGGCGCCAGGGAGCAGTGTGTGGGGGCAGTACCTCGCTCAAGGGAACCTCAATGATGACACTAGCATTGGGGATTCGAACCCACAACCTTCTGATTGCAGGGGCAACACCCTAACCACTAGGCCACCAGCTGTAATTCACACGGCCCGTCTTCTGCAACCCTTGTGTTCCTGAGATTTTTACCTGAAACTCGTCTTTGACTTGGCTGGAGTTGGTCTGAGGGTCCAGTCTGCTGATGTTGTAGTAGATAGCCCTGAACTCACACACAGGAATGGCTGTGTTTCCACACAAACAGGCCTCCAGGATGGCGTCATGCACAAATACATACTGCTCCTAGAACAGACACAGAGAGACACACAACAAACATCAAGAGCAGCAATCGCACACTCATCAGATCTGCAGGGCATCAGTGAACTGAAAGTGTAATTTTCCTAAAGACTGACAAAAACAATGTAGACTTTATTGCAACACATGAATACTTTGATTCAACCAGCCACAGAAACACCTCACAGAGTAACAACACTGTGATTGGTCAGAGGCCTCATTTGCATGTTGCAATGTTGTGCGACATCAAAGATCAGTGGTCAGTATTGTCATGACGATAGACAAACAAGATCAGTAATCACTGATCATAGCCAGTGATATTAATTTTAGCAGTATATTATATAACCTGGCATATCAGGCTTCTCTATAATAATTCCTATCATTTTATTCTTTACTGCATGATGTTGCCTTATGGCAATATTCTTTTTTTTTGCCAAATTTAAATATAAAAGTCTAGTTTTGTTCTTTTTCTTTGGGACACTGAAGACTTGTGTGTGAAGTACAAATTATACAGCAACAATGTACAGAACACCAGTCTCACATGCCTTTACACTTGGTGATCCATAATAATACAAATTATTGGCTTTTTATAGGTATTTTGTAGCAGTGAATACAAAATATAACATTTTCTGGCTAATAAAAGTACTGAAATCATGAACAAAGATTATTAAACTACACACATATATATATATATGTTTATGTAGAAATGTATATATACAATATAGAAATATATTGTATTAATTTTCCATAAAAAAGTCATGTTCCTGTTTATTTCACAACTCATGCGATAAATATTCCGCTAATCTGAATAAACCTAATTCCCAAAACACAGATTCATCCCGTATCAGAATTCTCTCCGTGCCTCCAGCGGCGTCTCACTGGCTGCGAATATATTTCATGGTTAAATCTGGTTCAGCTAAGGCTGCTAACACGATACCTCACTGCTTTTCAAAGGTTAGCTCATTACAAACCTCAGACCAGACGTCATGCATAATTCATAAACGTTCTCACGGTCGCTTCTTCAGGCTCCCAGCTCTATCGCGAGCGGCCAGTGTAAAAAGTTATGGGCGATCATAAATGAAATTTGACAATGTCTGCCGTAAACGTAGGCTTTAGACACACCGCATTAAGCCCACAGGTCACCTGGAAAACAATCTGTGAATTATACTGTCTAACATCATAATTCCTGCTCTCGTGTATCTACAGGCCCTTATATACTGTATATCCTCCTGAGAACCGAAGAAAAAACGTGTCTTACAATTTAATTTTTTTGTGTGATCTAATTGGGCCTAAAAAAAACACCTTACAATTTAAATTTCTTTGAATATATTTTTCATTTTAATTTCCCAGCACGTCCACTGTAGAGGACAACTGGGCGATTTCCGTGGGAAAATAGAACAGAATATAGAAAATAAAAAAGTGATATTAACCCAAGAACACGTTCAATTTGATCAAAACAATACAATTCTGTATCACTCTTCTGTTGCTTGTTGCTTGCAAGGACAACGAAACGCGTATTTTAGTTCAACAGTGAATTAGAAGTCATAGAACATCCTCTGGATATTTTAGGTGTGATAGTCCTTGGAGCATGTTTTATTTTTGGTTATGCAGAGGAACATCTTGCATTTGGTGCCCCTCATGTGTGTCTTGCCACTGCAGTCCATGTTCCCAGCATGCAAACCCATCACATGGCACATCACTGGAAAGCCCAGGATGTCCTCTACAGAATACTATAGGGCTTGATGGGGTAATTCCAAATACTTAAGGAAGATACAGGTGAACAAAATGTCCATTATAAAGGACATAAATTAATGGGCTGGGTCTCAGGAGGATATAGCAAGTTGAAGCAGATATAACTGTCAGTGCAGTGTTGCTGTTAGCCTGTTTTGTTGTTACCTGTTGTTAATAGTGATGTCGCCCTGAAGGCCAAGATCACGATAGTTGAACTTGACCACAGGAAGTCGGGCAGTGCCCACTGTGTGGACTTTGTGCACTCCTGGAACACATTTCTGCAGAATGGCTGACACAAGTTCCAGTACCTCACTTGGAGAGGCTGTGGCGAGGTCAATATCTGAGAGGATAGTGTCTTCTGACTGATTGTCTTCTGACAGATTTTCTCTTGTCTGTAAGAGAGCAAGAGCAAAACATTTGTTTATTGTACAGCAAAGCAAGACAACATTAAATAACACAACGCTTTTTTATCTGATGACTTCTGATGCTGATTTGTGGGTCTTCAAATGCATACCCTTAGAACAACTGTAAATTAATTCTTATAAAATTGACAATCACTATTATTGACTACAATGACAACACCAGAAGAGTTTCAGCGCTGATCTACAAAATCAATGTCACAAACCTGCTCAAGTTTTTTTCCTTGAGACTGAAAGGCTTTGGTTTGTTCCAGGTCCAAGACCAGATCCAGGTCACATGAACGGACGCCAAACGTGTTTACGGAAGAGCCAAAAGCTACAACTTGGCAGTCTGCAAGGAACAAACAAGCAAAGTGTCTTGGTTGTCTACTCCCTCACAGTATGATGATCATTTGAAAAGTGACCCTCTAGCACGATTATAGCGTCAAAGGGCAGCAGCCTATCAGCAGCAAGGAGAAATAAATAACGTTCTCAAATTGGCTACTTTCAAATCTCCCGCCTCTTGGTACTGTGCAGAGAACACAAAGCACGTCTCAATGTTTTATACAATTATAATTCATATGAAAATGTAGCAGAATTAATGTAATATTTGTGTTACAAAATTAGCAAATTATCTTTCTTAATAATTAGCACTAAAATGCATAAAAAAATCTATATTGCCACTAGAAAAGCTGTGAAGTCCAGGCCTCGTCCACCACGCACCCTCGTCCTTGTGCTGGTGTTTATGTTTGGGCGCGGTGCTGAGCAGCGGAGGCCTTATTCTGTTCAGGTGCATCTGATTGCTTTGCTAACCACTGTGCCCAAACATAAACAACCAGCACGAGGACAAGGGGTGTGGCAGACGAGGCCCAGACATAACAATAGCAAAAAAAACAGCAGAGGATCCCAGCGGTTTCTGTGAACAATTATTAGTTCGGTTCCAAAAAATATTTGCAAGAGACTGAAGCCGCAACTGCTGAAATGACAATTTCCTGTCAAAGATTACCATTTCCTGTGAAAGTCAGCAGTCCTTTGCAGAGTTAAGCACTAAAACACAACAGGCTCTTTGATCACAGACAGAAGTCTGGCTTGTACCAACTCTTATAGCATGTGATCGCTACTAAGAAAAGCTATTTTAACCTTTTTCAATGAAATGAAGTCTTTGTGACCGTCCCCCATCATGGATTTTGGTCAAGTGTCATATTCCACTGATTCTTTATCCCTGTGCCAGTTTACAAAACTGAATTAGAAATAACATGCCTGCTCCCAGACACAGGGATGACATTAGAGACCCCATTTCATTTTGGAATGAGGGTACATGCTGACCTGGCAGGAACTCGGTAAAGACTTCTTGCAGCAGCTGGACAAGGAGCTCTCTGGCTTTCCGCTCAGTTTCGTTCAGCTGGAAATAATCCACCGTGTTCTGCATCTGTTCATTTACCTGTCACAAACACACACAACCCACAGTGTGAATACAACCGCTGTAGACAATAATTCTGACATTTCCCTGTACTTAAAACTGAAAATCATGCCTCAAAAATATTTGCCAAAAAGAGCTTGTTTTGAGACGCATGATCATAAAGGGGTTTCCAGGTCTCTAAAATGAAAACATTTACTTGAGAAGAGCAGCCATATTGACAGGTTAAGTGATGATTTTTTTTTTCCATAGTGTAATTATATATAATTATTAATAAAGTTACAACAGCCACACTGTGTGTGTGTGTGTGTGTGTGTGTGTGTGTGTGTGTGTGTGTTATCTTACAGATGCCGCCTGGCACAGCATGTAGTTAAGCTTCTCCAGATCGATCTGAGGTTTCTTGGGGTCTTGTTTTCCCTTGGTGGCTAGTTTGAACTCTTTCTTCTCTCTGGGCTTAACTCGAAGCTTCAGTCCATCCATTCTGTGCTCGAGCTGAGCCAAAGCAGCCTGCGTGCTCTCGACTGAACTGAATTCAATTATGGCATACACACCCTGCAGAAGAGTAGAAAACACACATTCTGTGCCTGGCATTCCTACGAGGTATTAGAACCTATGCTATTTACATACTATCCCATGCTGACAAACACTATCCCCAGCACCTTTAAGCCTGAAACACTGACCTTGTTCTTATCCATGATAATTTCAGACACAGGCCCGAACTTATGGAAATACTCTGCAAGGCTGGTATGGGAAGTGTCCGGTTTAAAACCACTGACAAAGATGCAACTCTTCTCCTGAGCCTTCCTCTTGGCCCGCAGTCTGCAAAGGTGCTGGTGCTTCTTTCCTTTAATATGGTCTTCCAGACTCAACTCTGGATAAGAAAGCAATGTGGCTAATTAGCTGTTTTCAAACAGTAAAACATTCACAGCACAGACAAACACATGTATGGCAGTAGTGGAGTACAAACACAATGAAAAAAGTAAAATAGAAAGAATAAGTACAACGTGGACCCTTTAACAATACCTCAGCCAATCAGTGTCTTTAAAGACTGGCCAAAATAATTTGACTGGATTACATAAATTCCTTAATACATAAACACACTAGGCTGCGTCCCAAACCACACCCTTTATATGTCATCAAATACATTAGTATATTTTAATGGTTGTGTACTATTTATACACTATGTAATGGGTTAGTATCTTGTTTAGGACACAGCCTAGAGTCCTTAATGGTAAAACTAATTTTGACCGGATACATGAACACCTTAATCCAGAAAAACACTAGGCTGTGTCCCAAACCACACACTTTTATACTCTACCTATGCATTACTGAATACATTTGTAATGGCTGTGTACTATTAATACAATGTGTAGTAGGGCAGTATGGGGTTTGGGGCACAGCCTAGTGTCTTTAATAGTTAAAATAATGACTGGATTACATGAATCCCACAGTTCTTAAAGACACTAGGCTGTGTCCCAAGCCACACTTTTATACTTCACCCATTACATTACTAAACACATTTGTAACGGCTGTGTACTATTAATACACTTTGTAATGGGGTAGTATGCAGTTTGGGACGCAGCCCCAGTAACTCTCAACTGGAGCTGTAATTGGTCACCCTGTTAGAAACACTGTGATTGGTTAGAGGCTCATTTGTATATTGCTGTCTTCTGCATAATCAGCATTGTAAAACATCTAGCTGTGTTACTCATTGTTCAATTTTATTTTATATAATTCTTTTTTACTTATGTTTAAGATCACTCTTTACTGCCAGCCTGCCCAGAAGCTTTAAAACATTAACAAATACATCTAGATGTCAATGTTACTACTTTTTACTAATTTTAATTGTTTTTTAAGGCTTTTGGCTCACTCAATACTGTTAATCTGCCCAAAAGCTTTAAAAACTTTAATAAATACGAGTCTCTTTAACAGCTGTTAAATGTACTTATTTGTACTTAATCTTTTACTTATTGGTAAGCTTTCTAGCTCACTTTTTCCTGCAAGAATACTCAGCAGCTTTAAAAATATTAATAAACACACCTAGCTGTTAATGAGACTCGTTTGGTTCTTGTTTAAACATATATCTTATTTTTAAGGCTTTTATGACACTTCACTGTCAGTTTGCTTAGAAGCCCTGGCTAGGCTAGGCTAAGCCATGCTAATTTCGCCTCTCTCGTCCAGAAATGTAACTAAACTCACTATTAGCCGTGTGAATCTCACAAAGCTTGCAAAAAAAGCCCTTCTGCGTGGGCTGGACGTCTTCGTCTTCTTCCATCCTCCTCAGAAAATGTTTTAGAGTCGAATAATAACTCGGTACACTAACAGGACCCAGCAGTGAAAGTTAAATCTCCCTCCACGGGGTGAGAGCGGGTCCCTCTGTCTACACGGACCGCAGGAACAGAAGACTCACACTTCAGTTCCCTCTCCACTCCGGGTTCTTCATTGTGTCATCAGTTACGTCAGTTATATCTATATCTATCTATATGTCTCTCTCTCTCTCTCTCTCTCTCTCGCTATATATATATATAGTATTTATTATATTAGTGTTGGGCACTTTAAGTGCGCAGCTCTAAGTCTCGGCGTGTTTTCACGGGATCAGGCGTTCCATTACTTTTGTATATATAATATGGACAAAAGTATTATGACGGCTGACCATTACACCAACAGGAACTTTAACGACACTGCATTCAAAAACGTAAACTTTAATATGGAGTTGGTCCCCTGCTATAATGGTTCCGCCCCCCATGTTCCAGAACTATTCATCCTACATCAGGTCCTACTATTATGGCTGAACACGATAAAATCCTCACGGTAAAGTCTTCCCAGAAGAGGACAGAGTCCATAATATTCTTGATTTCAGAAGAAACGTATGTCTAAAAACTTATGGACAATACAAATGCCCGTAAGTCAACATACACTATATGGACAAAAGGACGCCTGATCATTACACCAACAGAGACTTTAATGACACCGCATTCAGATACATAGATTTTCATAGCGACAACTCATTTTTTCAAGTTTTTCAGGAAACAAACAAAAAATCAGCTTAAGTCACACTCGACATAGGCCAGTGTCCATTTAAGTGGTAGAATCATAGTACCTGATCGACTGACGGTGTAGGCAATTTTACCATTGGTGGCCAGCATCATGAGATGATTTAGGCAAAAAAGTCAATTTTGCCAAAAAATGATTTTGGCGATTATTTTAGCAAGGTAACAATATGGAGTTGGTCCCCCTTTGCAGCTGCTATAATGCTCTGGACTCTGAGGGTAACTTGTTTTTCTATAACAAACTAGATAAAACGTGAATGCCCTGCAGTGACAATAGCTTTGGTTTCATATATGATTTGACTACATTAATGTTTAAGTTGAGATTTACAGAAATATTTGAACTGCAGCAGTGTAACTTAAAGGAAACACTGCTTTTAAAAAGCACCTTGTTCAGTGTTTGCAAACCAAATGTTATTACACTTTTGTTCATAGTGCACTACATTTAAAGTGCACAATACTTTCGAATTATTTCATTTTGCATATAGCAATGCGATTAATCGCCAAAAACCATTTAATCATTGCCCACCATTAATCTATATACAAGGTAAAATACAGGGCATTAAAAACAAAACCAAAAATATGCTAATTACTAATTACAAATCAGATTTTCCCCCATTAAGATTTCAAAGTGCTCCTTTAATTTGCACAAAGGTCTGTAAAGACATGGTTGGAGGAGTTCAGCGTGGAAGTACTTGATTGTTCCGCAAACAGCCCTGACCTCAACCCCATCCAACACCTTTGGGATGAACTGAAACAGACTGCAAGTCAGCCTCCTCATCCAACATCAGTGCCTGACATCAGAAACGCTCTACAGAATGAATGGCCACCAAGTATGAACAAGGCATATCCTATTACTTTCAATACCTATTGGGCCATTTTGTGATTTTTGCATACATTTATTAGTAAGTGTGAAACTAAGTAGTCTAACATTTACATGAAAAGCCACAAAAAAATGAGGCAATAAGAAGGAGTTTATTGATGTAAACAGTTTCCAAAGCTGAAATCCAAACACACTAAATTGATAACAGTTTGAAAGAACACCCGTTTACTGAGCCTCAAACTTTTTTAAACATACGAGACACTACTAAAAGTTTATGATAAGAGTACACGAAGGTAAGAGGAAATCAATTTTTTTTAAAGCAAGAATGGAAACATATGGCAGTGACTGAAAAGACAGAAAAGAGTTTTAAATGCCCCAGTTCTTCCAAGCTTAAAAAAATAAGTGACATTTTGGAAAAATTACATTTGAAAAAATGCCTTTTTTAAACATTAAAAACAGCAACAACTAAAAAAAAAAAAAAAAAAACAGTTAAACTTAATGGAAAAAAAAAACCACAGTAAAAGCTATCATAATTGTAAGGTCCCAAAATATAAAAACACTTTGAATTCGGAATATTTACAACTAATCTTCAAGAGCAGTGCTTCACTTTCTCCTCGTCCGCCTCACTGGAGCTGAAGGGGCCTCCGCTTCTGATTTTTTCTGACCTCTGGTCCCTCGTCGAGTACTTGGCTCTGCATAAAGATGTCAAACTTGGTTACTAAACAGAAAATGTTACACTGAACAAGTAATCATTTAAATCTAACTGGAGATTAAGAGGACAACTGTAACTCTTCAAAATCCAGAATTGAACTGTGACTGCATACTGTACAACCATTGGGTTCATGCACTCAATTTGTTGGCAATTCCTTTATAACATTATCTTTCAAAGCAGGACCTTAGCACTGTTTCTTTCTGCATTAAAAAAAAAGCGACTTCCGGTCTAAACAAGTGTCACCAACTGTCACTGGATTCTCTACATTCTCTTATATGCATCAATACAGTTCATGTTCAGCTCTTTACAGACCTTGCCCAGACGATCCAATGACAATCAATGCTAACAGGCATTAAGCCCACTGTAGCATGATGACCTGACTTCAGAGGTCAATTCAGCTACGATTTGATTCAATATTAGGGATTGCTATTTTTGCAACGAATTTCTAAATTTTTTCCAACTAATGTCTAAAAAAAAGTATTCAAAGAATAATCTGACTGTACTCATGACTATCAAACAGTATTTGTTTTGATTGAAAAGCCCAACTTTTCAATATATAGTATAAGTAACGAGACTTTTCTTTTTAGTAATCTACCTGCAGGCCAGTGATTCCCAACCCTAATCGTGCAACACCCCAGCTCTGCACATTTTGCTGTTTCCCCCACTCACAACACACTATAACTGATTAGCTCATTAGTAAGCCTTTCTTGGGTTGACAAATGTGTTAAGAGCAAGATAACTCGAAATTGTTCAGGCCAAGGGAGATCCAGGAATAAGGTAGGGAACTTAAACATCTACAAAAATAACGAAAAATGTGGGCATAATGTGTGATTACAATTTAGTTCACACAAATAAAACAGTAATTCACCTGAGCCAGGATCTTCAGGCTGTACAGGAACAGAATCCACTTCCTGAGCTGCCTTTCGTTTGCCCCTTACAGGTTTGTTTCCATCCTTTTTAGAAGCAGGTTCATTTGCCTCTGCTTCCGCTTGATGGCTTTCTTCTGGTACCTCCTTGGCTGCTGCCATCTTTCTTTTGCTAGGTGCAGCTGCTTCTGTTTGAGCTTCAGCACTAGCAGTTTTCCCCTTTGTTCTCTTTGGCAAGGACTCCACTGTCGTATCAGCTGCATCATTAATCCCCTTTCTTTTGGTTCCCCTTTTCGGACAGGCTGGAACTTCATCTGACTTGGATACTAACGAAGCACCAGCTCTTCCTCTCCTGACAACTGGGGCATCATTCTCAGCAGTGGTCTCTGTAAGTGGCTCATTTTGTTTCTTTGCCACTCGCCCTCTGCGGCCTTTGACTGGTGGATCTGCGGACTGATTGTTTTTGGAGATGGAGAGCTCTTCAGTAGTAGGAGCCTCAGGTTCCTCTTTATTAGACATCTTTTGGGGTTGTTCTGCAGCTGCAGGAGGGTTCAACTCTTCAATGTTCTTCCAGGCCACTAGATCAGCATTCCAATTGACTGCTTTCTTACAGGCTTTTCTCTTATTTTCAACACCAGCTTCTGACTGCTTAGCTGTGTCTTCAGCTTTGACAGACTTTTCTGTTGCTGAAACCTTCTCTTTTTTGGCATATCTCCCTCTTCCTCGTTTATTTGGTACCTCACTGGCACCAACGCCAGCATTAACTGCTCCTTCAGAGCTTGCCTGGGAAACCGGAGTTTGAACAGGGTCCAACAGCGGCAGCTTGGTGTCGGCGGCCGGTTCTTCTGCAACTTCGTCTTGTTCTGCTTTTACAGCAGCTTTTCTGCCACGAATAGATTTGACAACAGGAGGAGGCACTGCAGCAGTGGCAGCACGGCGTCCTCTTTTCAGAGGGGCTTCTGGTTCATCCTTGATAACTGTCCTTCTCCCCCGCACCATTTTAACCGGGACTTCAGACTGTTCTACTACATCACCATTAACTTCAGATTTCTCATCAACATTTTCCTGAACATCTGGCTGAGCTGCCTTTGGCTGCCTTGTCCTCCTGCCACCTCTTACATTTTTCACGGGATCCACATGTTCCACAGACTCTGGGACTTCTGCAGTAACTGACCGGTCATCAGCAATCTCCCTTTCCTCAGTCCTTAGATTTTTGGACTTGACTGTAGAACGTACTGGTTTCTGTCTTGATTCAACTGGCACAGCCTCAGCATCAGTTATTGGTTCATCTACCACCAGTAGGTCTTTTGAAGCACCTGGTTTTATCCTCCTTCCACGTCCTGGCCTCACAGACATTTGTGGTTCTTCAGTCACCACTACATCAGAGCTTATAACACCTAATTCCACAATATCTGAAGCAGGTTCCTGAACTTGTGTGTTTTTTTGGGCTTCTTTCTTTGTTAGCCTGCCCCTCCGTGTTCTTGTATTGGTTTTAACAGGAGCATCAACCACTGCAGAAGACTGAAGTTCAGCACTTTCTTGCACATCATCCTTATCTGCATCTTCAGGCATTTTTGCCTCTTGTGGTTCTTGTGGAGGAGAGATGACAAGTGAATTCTCTGATTCACGTTCATCTTTTTGTTCCTTTTTACCTTTTGCAGCAGGGGCTGGTGACTTTAAGGAGGCTTCTACCTCTTCTGAAGACTCAACAGACTTTGACTCTGCAACATTCATGTGTGAAACTGGCTCAAATTCAGCAACACCCTGCTCGACTTTTCGGCCCCTCCTGGGTTTTACTGGTACACTTGGACATTTAGACACTTGCTCAGCATCTTGAGATCGGTCTTCTTCCTTGTCCTTTGTTTGGCACTTCGGAATTCTTCCTCTGGAGGACTTTCTAACTGGATCTGGCACGGGGACAGGCTCTTCATTGATGTGTTTACCTCTCCTGCCTTTCACTGGGGCACAGAGTGGAAGAACAGTCTCCACAGCTGTAGTTTCCTCCTCCCGTTCTGTCTGCACAGGAGATACAGAATCTGTCGTCTTGGATTCCTGTGTAGTTTTTACACGACCACCACGCTGTGTCTTCTTAGCAAGAGAAGAATTTTTGGCCTTTTCATCTTTCTTAGGAGCAGGCAATGATTGAGAAACATCTACAGCAAGGTTGACAACTTCAGAAACAGACACTTGGACAGGCTGTTCACTGCAGGTCACTTTAACTGGGCTGATCCTTTTCTCTTCCTGACCAGTTATTGCCTCTTCAGCAATTTCACTCTGTGGAATATTCTGGATGGTTTCATTTTCAATGCCCCCAACTGGGCATATGTTTTCTTTGTCTTCAGATCCCTCATTAGCACCTATAAAAGAAACCAGTTTAAAAAACATGAAACATTCAGACATCAGCTTTCCCCCCAGTTATAGACCAACACAGAGTCAAACAGTGCATTTACCCAACTTTACTAACTCACCTTCAACAGCCAAATCAGAAGCCACAGAAGTTAACGTTTCTTGTATCTGTAAACAAATTATTAAAAAAGTTAATTTAATAGTCAAGAAAACAAGGCATACCTTAGGAAATGAAAGCCAAAGCATTGGAATGAAACTGTACCTCAGCTGTGTCATTTGGTGCCACCTCTGCAACATCAACCTCATTGT
This sequence comes from Brachyalestes nurse, assembly GCA_037974405.1. Classification (NCBI taxonomy): domain Eukaryota; kingdom Metazoa; phylum Chordata; class Actinopteri; order Characiformes; family Alestidae; genus Brachyalestes; species Brachyalestes nurse. The sequence continues at coordinate 29,660,902 of JBBPCY010000109.1, forward strand.
CAACAAGCCTTCCTTTCTCCTTGGGGGTCTGAAGTAACCTCTCCACTCCAGACAAATCTGCAACTGGTTGTCTTTTCTGCTTAGGAGTCTTCATCATCTGTTGAATGCCAGTCAGATCTTCCTCAATGGGTGTATTTTTCTGTTTGGGTGTCTTCATCATCTGTTGAATGCCTGTCAGATCTTCCTCAGTGGGTGCATTTTTCTGTTTGGGTGTCTTCATCATCTGCTGAATGCCCGTCAGATCTTCCTCAGTGGGTGTATTTTTCTGTTTGGGTGTCTTCATCAATTGCTGAATGCCTGTCAGGTCTTCCTCAATGGGTTTATTTTTCTGTTTAGGTGTCTTCATCTTCTGTTGAATGCCTGTCAGGTCTTTCTCAACCAGTTCATTTTTCTGTTTGGGTGTCTTCATCATTTCCTGAAGGCCTGTGAGGTCTTCAACGGGTTCGTTTTTCTGTTTAGGTGTCTTCATCATCTGCTGAATACCTGTCAGGTCTTCCTCAGTGGGTTTATTTTTCTGTTTGGGTGTCTTCATCATCTGCTGAATGCCTGTCAGGTCTTCAACAGGTTTATTTTTCTGTTTAGGTGTCTTCATCATCTGCTGAATGCCTGTCAGGTCTTCCTCAGTGGGTTTATTTTTCTGTTTGGGTGTCTTCGTCTTCTGTTGAATGCCTGTCAGGTCTTCCTCAATGGGTTTATTTTTCTGTTCAGGTGTCTTCGTCTTCTGCTGAATGCCCGTCGGGTTTTCCTCAACGGGTTCGTTTTTCTGTTTGGGTGTCTTCATCATTTCCTGAAGGCCTGTCAGGTCTTCAACTGCTTTGTTTTTCTGTTTGGGTGTCTTCATCATCTGTTGAATGCCTGTAAAGTCCTCTTCCACAGATTTGCCCTTCTGCTTAGGAGTTTTCATTAATCTTTTCATCCCAAAGGCATTCTCAACTGGGTTCCCCTTTAATTTGGGAGTCTGCATTAATTGTTTGACTCCAGTAAGATCCTCCTCGAGCTCTGGAGTCTTCATATTTTTTTTCAGGGCTGCAGCACACACCACTGGGCTGCTCTTCACAGCTGGAGTCTTCAATCTCTTTAAACCAGCCATATCGCCTATGGGTGTATCCTTTTGTTTGGGGGTGTTAAGAAGTTCTTTAACACCTTCAAAATTCTCTTCCGGTGTTGGTTTTGGCTCCTTGGGTGTCTTAAGTAACTTGCCTCTCAAGTCTTCTATAGGCTCAGGCCTTTGTTTGGGTGTTCTCATGAGTTTCTTGACACCTGTAAGGCACTCCAAAGGTGCTGGTTTCGGCTGTGGTGTTCGGACCATCTGAGGCCCTGTCTCTTCCTCCGCATTGGCAGGGAGGTTATTGGAGTCATCCATTTGAGAACCATCTTCATTAATTGAACCAGCATCCTGGTCGTCTTGAAGTAGTCGAGTTACAGCTTCACTGTTGTAACGTCCAAGTTTGGCAGTAGATGCAACACTCATGGGGGACACCAACATTTCACCTGTCATAGTAGGGGTACAAAATGAATACAATTGAGTAAGCATTTCATAAGAACATCCATAAGTTACTGATATAATGCAATGCACTGAAAGTGTTAACTCCAATGCAACACTTACCAGATTCCTCAGGGGTGTTCATCACTGACATTTCAGTCAGAGAGTTAACAGGAAAACCAAGAGGGGTTTCTGGATATTCACCATCAGTAAGACTTTGTTTTCTGTTAGCTGGGGTCTTGAATATGTCCGCAACACCTGCAACCAAGCCAAAATATCAGATACAATCAGGGGAAAAGTGCATAAAATCTTTATGTACAAAACTCACTGAAAGATTAATTGCACCTGTAAGATCCTCGTCCATTTTCATGTCCTTCTTAAACAGTGCAACATTGGATACTATTTTCGGGGCAGCACCAACAGGCTGAGTAGCCCTCAAGTAGGCTTTGCCTATGACAATGGTGGCTGGAGAGTCTGCATGTCCAGTGCTGGTATCATTTTTCAGTCTGCGTGCAGGGGTCTGAAAGGAGACAAATTGACACTTCACTCAGTACCCAAAAAGCAATGAAAGCAATCACTAAAATTAAATACTTGATGGAATTAGATTTACTCAAGTGCCAAATAGCACAAGTTACCTTAGATTTGACTGTTTTTGTCTGCTTGGCTGCTTTTGGCTTGGTAGCAGTCTTCTTTGTGCCACATTCCACTTGAGGTTTAATCTGTCCGAACTTCACAATGTCAGCCCAGGAACCGACAACTTAAAACAAGCATAGAAAAGCCCACAAAAACACAAATGAATAATGTGAAATAACTACACCAACGCTGAAGTTTAAAGCACTGAAATATAAAAGATTTTACCTTTCAAATTAGCACGTGAAGCACCACTGCGTCGTGAACGCATAACCTCAAAGGCACTCTTCAGAGCACTCTTGGGGGTTTTTCGAGCAGATGCCTTCATGCTGCTCCTCCTACAAGAGATCTTCGGGGTCACACATTCCCGAGACACTTTAACTGCAGAATCAGAATCTTTTACTACCGCTTTATCAGGTGACGGGGTGGTGATCTGCGTTATTGAAAAGCGACCCCGCACTGTAGGTGTCTGAATAACTGATCCATCACTTGCCAGCGGTGTCATGACTGATGAATTTGACACTCTCTTCGCAGATTTGGGGGTTTTAGGGGTTGCAGGGACTGAGGGTGATGTAGGTGTCTTATTTTTTGGAGACGGAGTTTTACACTTTGTGGAAGAGGACTTCTTTGCAGGAGAAGTCTTTGCTGGTGAGGCCTTAAGACTTTTAGGTGATGCATTCTTGGATCGGCGCTCAGGAACTGTATTGTCAAGCTGGAAACCCTACGGAAAAGGAGGCACATGTCAGTTTTGCACAACAGAATAAAATTAGAAGACTGCTTTAAAAAGTTTTAATAGCCATTTCAAGTTTTACCAATAGGCCAATAGTAGACGCTCGTCTTAGGAGAGACTGGGGTTTCTGAGAGATACACAGGCTGCGTCTTCCAGGGGTTGCCCCTCGACGGAGAGGAGAGTTGGGTGGTAAACGTTTGTCAAACAGTTCAGGGCTCAGTTGACCACCAAAAGAGACCCGTTTCCTCTTGGGCACAGGAACGTGGAGATCATCACACTTATGCTTCCTACTGGAGGCTCGACCAATCTCTGCATAATGAGATGTATAATTTCAGTATTATTGTACTCAACTGTAAGGAGACATACCTATTCTATTACAAGAAGGGTTTATCAATCCAGGACACCTACATTTAAGAAAATGTAGCTGTCTCAATATGTTTGTGTTGCTCAGATCAGATTTATATTAAGGCTTCTCCTATAGTTTAAGAGGATCCTCAAATTTTTAAAAATATCTCTGCCAAGACAATTTATATGGGCACTAAAACAACTTCCAATGTTTCTTAAAATTCTAAAATTCTTAAACAGAGTTATTTCTCTATTTGTGGATTATTAATTTGTTTATAAGCAGAGAGCTAGCTACATAATCCAAAACACTGCATCATTATATTAATAGCTAACAAATTAACTATTTGTTATATGACTTACTAGCAACCGATTTTACATAGAAATGATACAAAAGCCTTGGTTCCCAAACATTCTTGTAATGTATTTCTTCTACAGTTATATTCTTTACTACATGTTAAAACATGTAGACAAACTCCAGATACAAGTAGTTATTCTTGTTTGTTAGAATTCCATGGGGTACTGCAGTCTTACTTTTGTCATCAGAAGCAGGTGTGGTCACATCTTGGATTTGAAACTTTTTGACTGCATTTGTCCGTGGAGATGTCCTGAGGGTCTGCTTTGCTTCAGATTCTTCAGGCTGTGAGACTGGTGTTTGGGGCTTGCTTGTGATAGGAGTCTTTGGGCCTGAAGACGTCTGAGGAGATGTACGGCTTTTGGGAGTCATACCTGGGCTCTGAGGCCGAGACGCTACACGTCTACCTTTCGGGGACTTGGGTGTTTTCTCAGCACTTGATTGCACCGATAGGATTTGCTCTGCCACCTCATTAGCACTGAACTTTTGTGGTGTCACTTGAGGGGTTTTCTTCTGAGAGACAGGTGTGGTGCTAGCCTCTGGGGCGATGGAGCTTGATGACCGCCTCTTCTGTTTTACAGGAGTATCTTGAACAGCTGGTGTGGCTGCTTGTACACCCACAGGAGGGCTCTCCACGGGATCTTGTGTTTTGGAGATTTCAGTTGCATCAGACTCACTGCTGCCCGCAGCTTTGGCAGTTGAGGATCTACGATTCTTCTTAACCGATTTTGGGGTGGCAGGCTTATCATTCTCAGAGCCCATAAGTTTTTTAGGTGTCCCCTTGTTAGCTTGAGGCCTTGAGATAGGCGACTTGGGGTGAGCTGCCGCTTTCCATGGTGATTTGGAGGCCAGATCTTGCTTGACCATATGGTAGAGCTCAGAGAAGGGAGACATGGTACTGTCTGTGTTTGGTTTGTCCTGTAGACTTTCGTCTCCCTTTGTAGACTCAATGGTCTGATCCAGAGAGGATGGCAGATTGGATCCATCTTTCAAACAATTGTCTACAAACACACAGAACATGTACTCTATGTTTTAGAATTTCGATACAGGCCATCGAAAAAAATCTAATTGATAAATCAAAAGCTAAATCTTGTTTTAAAATGCATGTATTTTACCATGTTTTTACTGGCATTACTAATGTCAGAAAGTGACATATGCCCATTAAACAAGATTGTCTCCTCCTGTGCTCAAAATATCCTAATATTAAAATAAATACAACACACAGTTTGGGCCTACCCTCAGACAAAATAAATACATTTGGATGCTCTTTCAAAACTTTATAACAAGAAACCAATAGTACTTAAAACAAGTTTGGTGCCCCTCCTGCATTTTCTTGCCTTTCTTTATATTTTTGAAGAGTGCTTGGGATCATTACCCAGATGAAGAATGAATTTTTGTAAAATTATATGTATAGCAGAAGGAATTGTGGTTTTTCCCCCCTCAAGATCCAACATAAAGTTAAAGACAATGCACTAAAAACAAACCTGATATGTCTTCTCAAAAACATTGAGCCTTTGTGGCTACATACAGACTATAACAAAATTCAGTTACATTTGTTTTAATTATCTTACTGTTTTCTTGTATTAATTTTGAAAAAGCAGCCCATCATTTATTCATTCGTGGGCCTAAACTTCTGGCCTGGAGTGTGTGTATGTATACACACCTTTATGGACACTAACCTGAGTGTTCTGACTTCTTTTTGTCTGTCGGTCCAGGGGTGCTCCTCACCTGTTGGTCTTGCAATACCTGTGAAACAGAGCACAGAGGACATTTTTAAAAGATTGGGGAAGGCAATAAAAAGTGCCCAGCAAGTTTTCTTCAAAATACATCACCAAATTGCTCTTTGTAACTATCATTCATAAACATATGACAAATTGCAAAAAGTTTCAAAAGTTTTGTCTAGACTAGATAACACTTCCTCCTTAAAGTAGCAGGCAACAGCAGGATTACTTCACATCACCTTCACATCTGTCTAGACATGAATATTATTTAAGATTGCTTATGATTTCTGGTAATATTCATGGAGTTTTTGCATGTACATGCAAGTTCATTGCCCAAAATGTAATCAGAGTATGGGCTGATTGCTCAAAACTGGAGCAGCAATTTCTGAGACACGGTTACGCATGTCTGTCTCCTATAGACGGGGCAGCTGGTGGTCTAGTGGTTAGGGCGTTTGCCCTGCTTTCAGAAAGCAGTGAGTTTGAATCCCAAGACTGCTAATGGCACCACTGAGGTACCCTTGAGTACCATCCCCACACACTGTTCCCTGGGCACTGTTCCTGGCTGCCCATCTCTTCACTTGGTGAATGGGTTAAATGCAGAGAAAGAATTTCAGGCTGTTCACAAAGTGTGCTTTGATGTGTTCAAGTATGACAGAATGGACACTTTACACATACTGTGTTCAGTCAGGTTTTTTTTCTCTCAGGTTATGATAAGTCACTGCTGAATTTACCTAATGATAACACCTCAATTCGTTTATATTATAGCTGCATGATTAATCTAATCGCAATCACGATGTCAGTCTGTGCCATTACATAAACGCAAAAGACTGCGATTTAACCCTCCAAGCGCCAAAGTCGCAGAATTGTGACAAGACATCATGAATAAAATAGACTGTAGTTACAAATATCATGTGAAATAGCATTTGTATTCCCTACCACTAGTTGGCAGACATGTAGTACTTCGATTCAAGATCAAAAATACGTCACATTCCTGTTCAAAGTTTCGAGTAAACAGCAGGGAAACCGAGTCCCGAGTCACTGCTGCAGGAGCAGCCAAAGGGAATATTTGCCTTTTTTCGGTCGTCTAACACTCTCGCGTCTCTCAAGTTATAAGTAGTTTGTATGTTTCACTTTGAAATTAAACATTTCACTATTAGTAATTTGTATGCAACTTCTCATTGATATACAAGCAAGTGCCCTTTATCACGTCGCAATATTGATCTCAATAATTGCAATATGTCTTTTTCCCCCCCAAATTGTGCAGCCCTAGTTTATATATTGACAATTCTGCACACCACTGGTCCTCCTGCTGACAGGGTAATAAAATCCCTTCAGCATAATTTTCTGAAAATACCGCAGGCATTTAATAACTTAAATTAGTCACTGCCAAGACTAAAGTTATGATGTTTGGTCAGAAAGGCACTTTGTTCCCTTTAACATGCATATCAGATATTTGAAATATTCTAGAGCAGGTTACCGTTTGCAAATGCCTAGTTATCTTTTTAGATACACTGTCCTTCTCTCATGTTGCAGTCTAAGGTCAAGGCAAAACTTGGCTCTCATAGAAACCACTCCTCTTTTACATCTGCTGTAAAAGACACGTGCCAAATTTGCACTCTATAGAACAGCTGGCAAAGGAACACTTTGCTATTTGATTTGTTACAAATGTCCCCTTTGCTACACACTGCTAGGTTTCGTATTCTTAAGCCAATTGGCCCTCCTTGCAGTCTCATTTAACATCCATTGGTTTACTCTTATTTTTATAACCCTCTTTGGCTACTCACCCCCATATTTAACTCAGTAATTACAGACCGTTTCCATTACGATGTACAATACATGGTCTTCGCTTTATATAAGAATAAAGTAACTTAAATCTAGCACATCCCATGGCCTGATGTCATTCAATTCTGCCGCTCTCAGTGACTGGAATTCATCACAAAAATCTTTAAAACTGGATATCTGGTATGACTTTCAAAGGTCTATTTACAATACCTGTAAATGTTTAAATTCTATTTTAATATTTTGTAATGGTTTATGTTTGTCTTTTTTGTTTTTCTGGGACTTGCCAGGCTGTCATTGTACATTTAAAATGGTTCTTAGTTTCGTGCCACGTAAAATAAATGTTATACACACCCAAAAGTTACAATTTATTTACTGGTAAGTATAAATCTCACCTTGACAGTTTCTCCTTTCTCAGACGTGGACAATCTTTTTTTCTTGGGAGTTGGTGGAGGTGGGTACTCAAACCTGGATGCAAGGAAGCAAATTTAGCATACGAAACTGGTCAGCAAGTTGCTTCTTATTACCTTCCAAAGTTAAATATTATTAAAAAATAATGCTACTCAAAAAAACTAAAAGGCAACCACATACCTAAAAGAACGATCAATAATTGTGATTAGATCACCGTGTTTCAAACGTTCAGACTGCTGAAGAATCTCCCCATTGATGCGTGTTGGGTTCACAGAGCTCAAATTTGTCAAAATGAGCTGTACAACAAAATACGGATCAAAAGAGAAATATTACAACTTGAATACTGACAACAATGCAATGTTTTATTAATAAATCGGTGTGTTAACAGAACTTTATCTTCCACAAGAAGTTTTCCAACACACTGCCCCGTGTTAGTGGTACAGGTATGACTGATACAAGCAGGAGCAGAAAACGCATTGGAACTCAGGTGCTTGTTCCATTGGGTTTTTGTCTATCATTTAACGTTAAAACACTATCTGCTTTGTAGATGTGCAATTTCAAATTCAGATTTGAAATTTCCATTTTATATCTGGTTGAATAGATGACTAATTTTAATTCCTATTACTGCACAAAATATGTAAATTCAAGCACTTTCAATTAATGCTACCCGTTTACATCCATTATTAAAAAAATCCCCCCCAAATTCATAAACCTTTCAAAAATTTCATGGACCTGTGAGGATTTCATGACTGTACAAACTCTGTTACAAAGTGTAAAGAAATGTCAGAAATGTGTCAAACATGCTTTTCTTCCTAAATAAAACTGTGGTGCCAGTTTATTTACTATTGAGGTTGACACTGCAGCCCTGTATATATTTTTCTGTTAAGGTCCAAGTTTACCTCTTTGTTTTCATTCAGCTCAATTCTGCAGTGCTCTTTAGACACTTGTGGCATCTGAATGCGGATATCACAGTCCAGCTTCCTAAAAAGGAAAACAAGTTTATGATCACAAGTTTTGAGTGTATGGTGCAAGCTTGATGTATAATTGTTCAAATGAGGGCAAGGACTGTAGCACATGTGCCTATACGAAACGAGGATTGGCCACTAAGTCATCCTACAGCTTGTTTGACGTCAAAGAAATTAGCTCCTCCCAGCTGACACACAGTCAGTTGTTGAAGGAAGACTCAAAACTCACAAGATGATTTACAATACAACACATGAGCAACCAAATTTACAGAATCAGTGTAGTTTTCCCATCTGGGCCACTAACCTTCCAAACAGGCAGGAAGCTGTAAGTGGAAACTCTGTTCCATCTACACCGTTTCTCTTGATCACCACTATCTTGCCGAGGAGAGGCATATTTAACTCACCTGATGGGAGAAACAATTTAATTATAAATATTAAACCCACACAACTTGAATCATTCATGCCCAAAGTCACATTACTGGTCCCTGGACAGGTCTAAATCGTTTTAAACACGTGTGGATGGCCTCACTATCCTGTAACATGCCACAGGCTAAATTTACTTAAAGCAGAGATGGACAGGGCTCTATGCAGGGACACTAAAACAAAAAAAGGGACACTAAAACAAAAAAAGTCACTACTACAACTTGGACAACTATTTACCCTCTGGGTAGTTTTAAGTATTTACACACGTGTCTTCTGCACTGTGAGTATTCAGTTGTGTGCTCTACGTGACCAAAATTGCTGCAGGTTTGTTATCAAACTGTGGGAGCAATAAATATAAGTTAGTGAAATTCATTTCTATATCTCTCTATTGAACTAAACAGTAACATGAGTCAAGCGTGATTTAAATGCTTCACTCTGCTTACACTGCAGACTGCATGGTTGTCCGGATCCAAACAGAACACAAAATTGTTAATACAAATGGTTTGTAATAACCTTAAAATCCAATACCAATTATAGTGATACAAATTTTATAAAATACTTATATAAACAGCCTTCTGTTTGAACTGCACGAGCTGCTACCGTTAGTGCTTGCGACCACCACTTAAACCACGAACGAATCATTTAATTATTTTTTTGCTATCTTTAAAAAACCTTCAAAACCAAAGTATACACCGTCTTACCTTAAAAACTGACCTTAAAAGAGAATATTTTAATCCGTGTTTAAATCAACATTCGCGAAAAACAAAAACGAGCCGCCATCAGCCTCGATACCTAACCGCTACTATCCGCCGGATCTACCAAGTACACCGCAGCAAGCGCCAATGATATCCTGCCGCCACAAATCAAAATATTAAAACATAACGACGCTTCTTACTTTGTCGCGGTTAACATTGTAGTTTGAGCGCAAACACACAAAACATGCATAAATATTAATTATAAGCTTTTAAACGACGGCAAGTTTTACAAGACTATGGGGACCTATATTGTTTACGCGATACAGCGGAGTGATACGCAGCTCATGGCTGCTATACTTTTGAACAGAGTTCGAAATTCCGCGCGAAGCCCGCTGATTGGTGTAAAGCTTTAATATATGCACAGGTAAAGACCAATAGGAATAAGGGGGAGGACACAAATGCGCGAAGGTGACATCCGTTGACTCGCACTGCTCGCATGACTTACACAAAGATTTGGCACTTAGAACTCTCCTCTGGTTGTAAGGATACTCCTCTGTGGCATCATATTGTTATTCTTTTTGGATAAAATTGTCGGCCAAATGATTGTAGTGTAATAATGTAATGTAATAATTAAACTGGCTATTTTTGTTACTTCTATACGTAAATATGCTTTGTTCCTATTGGCTGCCCTGTGTTGTGTCTCATCAGAAAGCAGCCCAGGCTGAAATTCTCATTTGAACTTTATCATGGGTGGCGCTTGTAATCGATTGTAATCTGAATTGGCCGAAAAATGTACATGTGACAAGTGGCAAGCTAGTGTAGCTAAATTTACATATATGGACTATATGGACTGGAAGTGAATGGTGCATGTTTATGTACTGTGCTATGTAGACAAGGAAAAATTGTATTTCCATGAAAGGTGGGCGGCTGGTGGCCTGGTGGTTAGGGAGTTGCCCCAGTAATCTGAAGACTGTGGTTTTGAGTCCCAGAACTTCCAGTGGCACCACTGAGATACCCTTGAGTAAGAAATAATTTCACACTGGCACTGTGGTGTGTTCACGTGTGACTATAAGGGGACACTTTACTTTACACTTTGTAGGGACCCTTTGATTTCCTCTATATATCTAGGACAGTTCCCATTTTTACCAGAGGGGGCGACAAAGGTACAGGTTTCGCATCAGAACTCATGAGAAGCAAAGCTGCTAAATCTAACACACACACACCTTTTTCATTGATGAGGCAAACTGTTCTAGGCTGTTAGGGGTTAATTTTCATGATGAAAATAGTGGGCTAAGCTTAATTTGCATATACACTACATGAACAAGTATTGGGACACACCTCTTAATTACTGAATTCAGATAGTCCCTTACTTCCGGTCTTAATCTTAATACTTCAGTACACCAAGATACAACGCCATGCTTCCAACTTTGTGGACACAGTTTGGGGAAGAACCTTTTCTATTCCAGCATGACTGTGCCCCAGTACACAAAGTGAGGTCCATAAAGACATGACTGGAGGAGTTTGTTGTGGAAGAACTTGACTGACCCGTGCAGAGACCTGATCTCAACCCCAACCAACACCTTTGGGATGAACAGGAACTGAGATTGTGAGTCAGACCTTCTCATCCAACATCAGTGCCTGACCTAATAAATGCTCTACAGAATGAAAGGCACAAATTCCCACAGAAACTCCAAAATCTTGTTGAAAGTCTTCCAAAAATAGTGGAAGCTGTTATAGTTGCAAAGGGGGACCAACTCCATATTAAAGCTGTATTTGAATTCAGTGTCATTAAAGTCCCTGTGTAGTTTTGTCCGCACAGTGTATACATATGGGAGTGAGCTGTAATGCACTAGAACCTTGTTCTGGGAGAAAAAGGAACAGTGTTGTGCATTAGAATCTATTTTTATAGACAAACCATATATAGTTTTACACTGTGCATGAACCTTTCAGGCAGTAGAAAATTGGGTAGGTCTGGCAGCCCAGTCAGTGTGGTAATGACTGTCAGCTTGTAAAGAGTTGCTCTGAAAGCAGCCTAAACACTCCACAATCAGTAACAAACATGGTGTTTTGTATTTGATATCTGGTTAGTCTCCTATTGTGAGCTAGCTAGGTATCTATATACAAACATTTCTAACATACAAGTACACTGGATGTTTTTGATGAAATTCTGGATGACATCATGAAAGACTTAGCTTAGTAGTTCAGATGCAATGGTGGTTATCTCTGTACAATTGCTGAAAAGCTTGTTTAGATTCTTGAGTGTTTTTTCACAAATTCATGGTTGCTTAAGTGAAAATGCCCCTAACCTTTTGCATGAGATGTTTTTAAGGTGTGGAGCATCCTGAGCACCTCCACTTCCGCCACCCCAACTCATCCCTTGGCTAACTGAACTGGTCTTTTATTCATCCAGTCTCCCAAATGTTTATAAATTATGTCTTGCATGCTTTGATTCAATGTATCGTATTATGCCCACTGTGCAGCATCTCAAGACACCTCTTGTTTGTAGACAACCCTACTAATTAATGAACTTAGCTAACTCAATTAACTCATTGCTTTGTTCAATTGCACACACACACAACCTGCATAATCTCCATAGAAAGGCATGACCAATAGAATGAAATGCTCTGGAGCTTTTTACCTCACCTGGAGCATTTCACCACACCTGGGCCTAAGGTCAACATGTCCAAGGCAGGTATTATGCAGTTCCAACAGTAAAAGGCGTCCTGTTACTTATGATTATGGCAATGCTGGGATTTACATGAAAAATCTCTTGATTTTGAGGGGGGAAATGTTGCATGTTTTACTTTACATTTCAAAGTTAGGGCAATATATAGCAACTCATTCCAGAGATGTTCAGTGCTAAGCACATTAGTTCCTTATTCCTCCTGGATTTATACAGTTTCTGAGTAAGACTTGGTGGATTATAATGGACTCCACCCAACCAAGTAACTGACTGTGTTTTTTCAGCTGCTAAGATTCAGGAGGTGCAGAAGCATCCAGTACAGAGATCAGCCAATTCAGAGGCAGCCTCTTTCCCCGGACTATCAGGCTGCTGGACAGCCAGTTTCACTGGAGTGTTGATCTTAGGCCCACCACTTACACGTCTCATTTCTATCATCATGAATTTTTATGGACAGTCCATATTACACCTTTACCCCTTAAATGGCTTAGTGAATTAGCATTTTGCATTTTATATCTTTGTGATTGTATATCTTGTATGTTTTAATTGTATTTTGCAATTTAATACTATAATAATGTGAGGGACTGTGCACCTAAAACTTTCACTCACGTGTGTGATGTGAGAATAAAGCTGTAAGCTGGGCTCCTCCTCTAACAAGGGACACCTGAAAGGTATCAGGGGAAGAACCACAGTGCTTTAAACTGAGCTCTCCAGGCAGCTGAGAGAGATTAGCCTGAGAGGCATCAGGCTGAGAGAGGAGCGTGAGTGCAGCCAGATTAGTACATGGTTTTGTTTATGCCTTTGCACTTGTGTTTCATTTATGTTGAAACAACACATAGCCTATATTAATGCTGGCCAACGATTAAATGTTTTAATCTCGATGAATCGCATTGTTATACTCAAAAGTCAATAATTAATTCAAAAGTGGTGTGTTGCGTACTTTTATTTTAAAAGTACTGCTCTATGAACAAAAGTGCATAGCATTTGGTTTGCAAACACTTTAAACAAATAAGGACCTTTTTAACAGCAGTGTTCCCTTTAACACAGTTACACAGCTGCAGTTCAGATGTTTCTGTAAATCTCAACTTAAAGATTAATGTAATCAAATATAAAACCAAAGCTATTTGCCACTACAGGGCATTTATGTTTTATCTAGTTTGTTTTAGAAAAACAAGAGTCCCTTAGATTCCAGAGCATGGGTAACGGACCCATTATTGCAATTTTCCCCTCCATATACAGTATATTATATATATATATAAACCCTTGACATGATGGAGTGGACTTGATCTGCTAAGTTTAGATAGGTGGTGCGTGTCAAAGTAACATCTAAATGAATGCCTGGAGCCAGGGTTTCCCAGCAGAACACTGCCCAGAGCATCACACGGCCTCTGCCAGCTTCCCTTCTTCTCATATTGCATACTGGTGCTATCTCTTCCCCAGGTGAGTGACGCACACACACGCGGCCGTGCAAATGATGTAAAAGTAAATGTGATTCATCAGAACAGGTCACTTTCCTCCACTGCTCCAAAGTCCCTTTATTTCAGAAGAAATGTTGGATGACCACGTGTCTACAACGTTGATTCAAGACCACTATTTATTCTCTGTGCCTCAATCATATATAATTGACAAAAAAAACCCAATATTTTATAGTGTCATTTTGTTAGTAGCAACGAGAAATTTGTCAGATATAAGGCCACAGTCCATGCATGAGGCATAATGGCAATAATAAAAATAAAAAATAATCAGTGTAATAAAACTTTTAAAGGGTATAAAAACATGTGTTCCCAGAAAGGCTAAGAATCTTGAGTATACAGTGAACTGACTATACATTCAGATATTCCTCATTAAGCACACTAAATCAATTCAGCAGCTCATTTATGCATCTGCATAGAACAGTTAACCTAATTGCAACTAAAAACCACACAAAATAAAAAAAAAATGAAGTTCAATTTGTTGCTTTCCTGATGCATCCACAAGAACTTCATTTTCAACTCATTTAAACAAGGCTGTCAAGGCTGTTTAGTACACAAGCGAGCTGCTACACCTGAATAAACTCAGAGGAGGCTGAAGAAAGCAGGACTCAATTCCGAGCAGGGACACGTGAGGACGCAGGCTGAGCTCCAGCCTCACTGCTGGTGCCGAGACACATGGGAAATTTACGACTATAAGTACTTCCATGTTTTCCCACTGTTCTGAGCTTGCTGGAGTGGAGCCATGTGTGAATAGCGCCTTGCAAGAAAAAAATACTCTAGAAACAAATCGTAAAACGCAGCACTGAGGGACGAATCTTTTCAGCAGCCTGAGCAATGTTCTGTTCAGCTGCTTAAAGTTACTTATTCAAGCATATGGTTATATAACCTCATGCTCAAAGCCAAGTGTTTATGTTCTTGCCATCTATAAATGCTGATAAATAGCATTATGGGTTGGATAACGTGAGATGGATTTTTTCTGAGAACCGAACTCTCCACAGTACGCGGAAATCTCCACAATAACCCGGAAACTACAAAATATCCTCCAACTGTTTGGGCTTTTTTGTGGCAGTATATATATATATACCATCGAGAGACACCATCGACCGGAATCAAATTCCTTGTATGTGTCGCTCACATACTCGGCCAATAAACACGATTCTGATTCTGACTCTGACTCTGACTCTGATTCTGACTCTGATTCTGAATCTGATCCTGATTCGCCGACTGGCGCTGTACGACAGGCTCTGGGTCCAAAGTCCGCTGGACACTTTCTTTACCAAAACACAACAACGTGTATTACTGTATATACATACACACACATACACACACACACACACACACACACACACACATACATATATATATATGTGTGTGTGCTCCATCTCCATTATTCACTGTATCTATTACATCTAATATATGTACTTAAAAAATTAACGGGATAGATATTTTGCATACAATTCTTTTTTTAATTTATCATAAAGCACAGAAATTCTGAGCTGTACTTGATCAGCACACAGAAGAATGATGCAGCAAACAGCTATTCAGTATTGGACAAATGTATTGGGACGCCTGACTATTACACCAACAGGGACTTTACCAACTATTACACCAACAGGGACACTGCATTCAAATACATAGAGTTTAATATGGAGTTGGTCCCCCATTTGCAGCTTGAACAGCTTCCACTCTTCTTGGAAGGCTTTCCACAATATTTTGGAGTTTCTGTGGGAATTTGTGCCCATTCATTCTGTAGAGCATTTATGAGGTCAGGCACTGATGTTGGAGGAGAAGGCCTGACTCACAATCTCCTTTCCAGTTCATCCCAAAGGGGGTGGATGGGGTTGAGGTCAGGGCTCTGTGCGGAGCAGTCCAGGTCCAAAAAGATTGCTTTGTGCACTGGGGCACAGTCATGCTGGAATAGAAAAGGTTCTTCCACAAACTGTGTCTACCGCGTTGGAAGCATGGCGTTGTTCAAAATGATTTGGTATGCTGAAGTAAGGGGCCACCTGCATTCAATAATTAACAGATGTCCTAATACTTTTGTCCACATAGTGTATAAAACCTGACTTGTCAGCCTGAAAGGATCACACCGAAATGTTGCTGCATTGCTGTCTGTAATCTGTCTACTTCTGAGCATAAAGTCTCCAAAGATGTTTATACAAATGGTTCAACATTTTTTTTTAAAGCTCACAGTGACGATGTGGTGATGACTGGCCTCCTATTAGCACTAGGCTAAAACCTCATATTATGCGATAGTGAGACAGATGGTGTTTGGAAAATGTACTGTCTGTCAACTTGCTATTGTCTTTTTTGTTACCAGGGCACAATGCCTTCTGGACAAAATGAGAAGATAACAGCCTTAAACCATCTTTTTTTTAGCAGTACACTCAAGACGAAGGCTTCATGGAGGTGACTCAGACTCAAGCCTTGACTTGACCTGGGACTCCTCTCGCCTCATGATTCATGACTTGTACTCACCCTTATTGACTTGTGACTTGAACTCACCTTTAAATGATTCATGACCTATACTTACCGTTTACTGACATGTGGCTTGGACTCGGCCTTAAATGCCTCATGACTCAATTTTGACTTGAAAATTCAAGTTCAGTTTGAGGAAAAAACAAGACAAAAAAAATAACTATGAGAAAGAAAAACCAATAACCTTAATACAGACTAAAAAAACTCCATTCATGATTTAATTAATTAATCTTTTTGGCAAAATGATGGGCAAAATGAAGTACACTAGCCAATCTAGCTGAAGTTTAGTGAGACCTTATCCCTTTAAAACTGACTAAAACTCCAGTGATTTCAGACTCAACTCGGACTCACACTCCTGAGATTTGAGGGGTGACTCTGGCTGACATGAAGAGACTCTGATCCATTGTGTATCCTGTTTACAGTTATTCTACCTTCCGTATTTTGTTGGCGAGTGCAGTGTAACCTAGGTCAAATATTAATTAAATGTTGAATAACTGAACTTTATATTAAGCTATCATACCTAAAAGAAACATTTCAAGGCTCAGACTTTGCAGCTTTGGTTGGAGCAATAAAAAATGTTTTCCTGAATTCACTTTTATTATACTTTACGTAATCTGCTATGATATCATAAAAAAGTGGCCAGGTAGGGGCTAAACAAACACTTGTGGCTAGGGGCCTGTAACCTGGGCTTGTGTGTGTGTGCGTGTGTGTGTGTGTGATACTTTTTGCTCCACTTTATCTTTCTCCACTGCTGTCAATGTGATTTGAAACGTAGCGTGAAGCACCAGTCGAAAGCTAACGCTTTCCAACCTCTCTCCGTATCAACACTCAAGTGTCGCTATTCCCTGCAGGGCTGCACTCAAGACACATGCAGATTTGAATATTCCTGCACCACTTTATAAAACACTCTAGCCAGCTCTGCATCCTCCCTTCAGTTAAATTTTGATTGAATCAGTCTGCTGCAGTCAGTAAATAAATATTCAGGGCTTACTAATGCACGTTGCATTAAAAAACACCTCCACAGCCATAAATCTAAAATTAGTGAGCTTTCAACAACTGTTTTGAAGCAGTTATTCATGCTACGCTTGCCCATGACATCATGCACCATATAAATTCATATCATTAGACATATGAGCGAATGTGATGTTTTTTTCCCCTCATCTCATGGCACGAAAAGCTTGTTGTGAAAACTGTATCAGACATGGATGGCGAATCCACCGCTTGAGGCCACGTCTGTGAAAAGCTTTAATGCACTTGGCACTCTTAGACTCTATGTTGCAGCACTTTTTACATAAGAACCCACAGGGATTTGACCCTGCAATGACTCTGAGGACTTTATGGCGACTCCATGGGGCTATGTGCGAAAACACGCAGCCGTAATCCAAAGTAACCCAGGTGGGAGGTGGAGTAGTGAGCTCATCGGGTAGAAAAGGCCTTGAAAAGTAAGAAATGCGAGTTGAGGACTCACAACTGAACTTTATAATAACAATTTGGAATGTTTTCCTAAAAAGCCATTACTGTCTGTCCATATTTAGCTAAAATAACTGAACTGCTTCATCTGATAACCAGGTCCTCTGTATGCCACAGCTGCATATGGAGCCCCTTTCACATAAGCACTTTTACCTGGCAATATAAAGGTAGTAATATGGGAAGGAGTTACTTGTGAAGGCAAGTCTGAGTCAAAATACCAAGAAAACTTCATACAGTTCAAACAGTTCACTTGCATGGGACCTTGTATAAAACCTGGGAAATTACTCACTTGTGAAGAGTAGCTGGTACATTTCAGCAAAGGTTTGTTTGTACAGTTTTGTATTTAGGTTTGTGACACACCAATAGTGAGACTGTATTTTTGTTAATGTATCAGAAATAAAGAAGCTGTGCTTCACCATTACACCAAGTCCTTGAGTCCTTACATTTACATTTATGGCATTTAGCTAACTCTCTTATCCAGAGCGACGTATATCAGAGCTCAAGTAGTCCACATCTGTTTCTTACTCTCTGAATGACATTCAATCTCTGTTCCAGTTCATCCCAAAGGTGTTGGATGGGATTGAGGTCAGGGCTTTGTGTGGGCCAGTTAAGTTCTTCCACACTGAATTCATCCAAAAATGTCTTAGTATGCTGAAGCATTAAGATTTCCCTTCACTGGAAGCAAGGGGCCTAGCCCAAACCCTGACAAACAGGTGTGTCCCAATACATTTGTCCATGTAGTGTATATCTCAACCTTTCATTTTGCAAGGAAGAGTAAATGCAAAACTGTCTTAATGCAAGACAGTCATTTAAATTAAACACTCAGGTTAAGAGACTGGGCGACTGGGCACACTGGATAATTATAACATACCAGTGAGGTCATGAATTCACAGAGCGAACAGATTATAGAGGAACATTAACATATTTAGACTGATCTAAATACGACCACTTCTTTGCGATGAGGTTATAACATTCTTATGTAACCCTGGTCAAAATGATGTTTTTTTCAATTGAACACTGGGCGTGCTTTTTCCAGGCTGAAAAGGAAAAAAGTACAAATAAAGAAGCAAAGTCAAAACAGAACCTTACAATGAGCCAACACAATGCCTACAATAATCTACTCCCAAGGGAGGTGAAACACAAGGGTATTTACTCATTCATCTGCACATGCATTCTTTCTGGTCAACGCTGGCCATTTGCATTTCCCTCTGTGTGTTCAAATTTGTATTATCAGCAATCAATAAATCAATCCGTCTATACATAACAAATGACACAGTGGGTGTTAATGACATGTGGGTATTAGAAAGGCTAATGCTTCCTGGAAAAGCCGATCGATTGTTTATCATCATAGCCCGCTGGATCAACAGAGGGAAAAGCAATGGAAGGGTCGAGTAAATCACTTCTGAGGCGAACAAACTAAGCCTCGCTCGGTCCAGAGTGCAGTGTTCATTCTCCAGGCCTGTAGGGTGTGTACAGGCCGAGACGGCGTGAAAGCAGTATAGGAAAGTGAAGGCTTCTCAATTAACACATCGGTTGTAGCCATGATCAAGGTTCTCCTGATGCAGTAGTAGTACATGCAGTAGAGCCAGGCAAGAGCCCAAAGCACACCCAATGCTCGGCCTTTACGCTCTCTCATCGATTCACATAGATTTTCTGCTTTGGCGTACACCTGCATGCTGTCAACAGGACATAAATTTAGTTTCCTTTCTCCCCTGCGCTTCTGCTTCCCCATGCAATCCACTATTCTCTAACACAGTACACAGAAAGCATAAAAGCTTCACTGATGATAGTGTGATTTTTGTCTGTTTTGCCATTGCAGGAAAATCAATGGTAGAAAAAGGAGCGAGAGAGAGAGAGAGAGAGAGAGAGAGAGAGAGAGAGGCAGAAAGTACACTTTGTTTTACTTCTGGCCAGAGTGGGAATAAGAACATTTGAAAATGAAACTCGTAAAACGTTCAAAAGTTGTTTTATACCTTGCCAGAGTCTTGCACATGTCCCGAATGTATTATATCATTACTGCTGGGACCAAACCCTGTATCTCTAAAATGACAAAGCAAAAATGTAGTTTTCTATATGCTCTGTGTATGTTAATGTAACATGATTTACAGTCATTCCAAGCATTTTGAGCAATTTCTATTGGTGTCTTCTTCATAGAACTTTCCCCCATTGCAAAGGTGTAAATGATGGCTGCTGGTTTGATTGTTTAAAAAAGCAATGATATAGCAATATGTAACACATTTGGTCAAATTACATTACACCAGGTTGTAAGATTAACATACAGATGGCCGTAGTCGGGAAAAATAAGTATGAAATATGTCAGGACTTTTGCACAGGCCTCATTTTATGCTTTATGTTACCTTAATATGTTCCCTAATAGCAAATGACCCCAATTTGAACATTAGATATACAAAAGTATATTTACTGCAGAATATGTGTGCTTATTTTAACATGTAATTTGTCCAGGAGTGTAATTTTCCCAGAGGCTTGCAAACAATAAGTTTGTAACTATACTGGCCTTTATTGGGTAATAAATAACTGAATGCATTTTTAAAAACTTGGTAATTGAAATGATTTGTCTTTCCCTTTGAGTTTTTAAAAAATGTAACTTTTGTAAACAGTACTTTACAAAGTCAGGGTCCTTCTGCTGTTCCTCACAAGCTAGTTTTGCCCTGATTTTCTCTGGCGCTCCTACATAGTCAAGGCACTGGGTCCTGAAAAGGCACAGAAACAAACATACAAACACCTCTCTGTGTAAAACAGCCAACCTCCCATGTCTGTCTGTCTGATTCAGTAACCTTAAGTCCAGACTGCAGGTAAATATATCACTGTGGTGCTCAGCGATAGAGACAGCGACGGAGGCTCAGCCACTGTTATCATTTAAATCAACTTGCACTTAATGGCAGAACCCGCTCATTCCGAAACATTCCCAGCTCACTGATCCTGAGTGATCCTGAGCAGTTCCCAGAGATTTAGCAGTGGGCTCGTTAGCAGAGCCGGGTGTTAGCAGGGCAAGTGTGAAATCTATTCACTTCCTCCGGTGTGTTTTATTTGCTCCCTGGTTCCTGGCTATCTCATTCAACCTTGTTTACCTGGCAAGCAGAGTGTAACTAAAGGAAATTCCCACAGCCTGAGGTGGTCTCGGAGGGGGGAGCGGGACATTACTTAAAGCTGATGCTACCCACCTGCCCCTGCCCCCGCGGTTTAATTAACATGTGCAGCCTAGTGGAGATGAACTAAGGAGGGTCTCACCCCGTGATGGCACTCGCAGGGAGAATGCAAGGGCTGCTCAGGTGGTGGAAATACAAGTCTTTGAGAAGAGATTACAAACCAGTTTATTAACCCATTAAAAACTGAGGTTCCTCACTGCTCCTTGGCTTGGACATATGGTTCTAAGAAAAGAATCTTTCCATTAAAATGTTTTAAAAGGATTCTTGCATTCACAAGTCCCATTTACAAACATGTATTGCTTCAAGAATAATAGATTGAAAGGTTCTTTAGGGCAGGGGTCCTTCTAGTGTGGAAGTAAATTCTATGGGACTCTTCAGTCCAAATCTTTAAATGTTATGCATATGTGTAATAAGGTCTTGTGATATTTTTGACATATTGTCCACCCTTAATCAAATGTTAATGATTGATACAACTGAAATGTTATATGTTTATATGTGGTAAAAAAGAAAAAACTTCTGATAGGACAAATTATCTCTGTTTTGGATGTAAAGTGACATCATATCATTAAAAAATACCAAATAAAAACAGGGACACCCTGGCTAAACCTCACAGACCCCACTTGAGAACCAAAGCTTTATGTATCCAAATATGGCCGCTATTTCAAAGTATTCTTTTAGTCATTTTTTAAGAGTGTAAGGATGCGTTTGAGTTGACTGGAGTTGACCTGTTAAACAGCACGAAGAGCAATAAGGAAAAGTTCAGCTAAAAAAACAATCAGGCTACGTCCGCTCGCAGTCTAGGTTGGATTGCGTGGAAAAGAATTCCAGCATTTCAGTGATGGGCCTCTGTGATTGCAAGGTGAGCAAATGACAAAACTATGCAACACAACTGCTTTCCCCCGCTCTGACTGTCAGGGCTGATTTGGGGAGCTTAAGCGACGTTATGGGTTTATTGGGAAGCAGCACTGGGGGAGAAAGGTTAAGTTACGGTGTGGATTACTCTGGGGCTCCTCACCTCTTAATCCCATTCACTACACGGGTCACTCCCTCCCTTTAGCCACAACAGCCCCCAGCCATGCAAAAAGATTACAGCCAAGTAGGCGAAAGAGCCTCCGCATGACTTTTGCACAAAGTTGCTGCGCTGTTCTGCCAGGTTATATGGAGGAGAGTGCCAGAAAAACAAAGCTAAGAACAAGTGCGTAAAATGAACTTCAGCGCGCCAGACTCTTCTTCTCTCCCTTTAATATGACGGATCACCATGTGAAAACCATCCCGCTGGGTCCCAGCGGGACGCTCTCTCCTCATGACACAGAGTGGAGAAGACCCCGCCTCGGCAGAAAATAAATGATTTATGCTTCAGACAGGCTTTAAAAGCTCAAAAACGGTTGCATCTCTACCTTTGTGCTGTTCGGAGGAAATAATAAATCACTTTTTCGGGGGTGCGCTCCTCATGAAAGGAGCGCGATAGCGGCTGCTCGGGCTTGTGGAAGTAAATTGCTAGTGCATTTTGAAAGGGAACGCAGGGAAATCAGCAGCCTCCAAATAATAACGCTATCAGCCGTGGGTTAACGAACTCAATTTCGGTAAATACACGTCACGCGATCCTGTGGGGGGAAGATATATGCATCCGTGTTACACACAGGAAGGACATCACAAGTCTGGACCTGTCATTCAAATCATCAGACCCTGGAGTCTGTTTTTTACAGCAGGATATAATTATGGCATTGTGCTTTTTTGCCATTTAAGAGGACATTCAGGTCAAAACATGGTTCGGCCCTCAGCTTGGTGTGGGCGTACATGAAGATGGAGAGCCATGAGGAAGCACATTAGACAAAGGGATTGCAGTTTCAGTAAATCTGAGCAACTGTTGAGTCTCAAGGTACACCCAGACAAAGTGAGGCCTCTAAAAACCCTTAATTTCCTCCTAAATACAGCTTTGAGACATAGTTTTGTGAAACATGGGCTCAACGCTGAAGGTAACACTCTGGTGAACTCCAGACTGATCAAAGGCAAAGCCACAAGCCTTGGAATGGAAGGGTACTACCAGCAGCCTCTACAACTTGTGCTTAACATGAATAAACATAAGGTTAGGAAAACTATGGGCATGTCTCAATAGTGAAGTGCCATGAAATATTTGGCCTATCGCTAATTAATACAAAGTCCCTGTTGGTCTAAAGGTTCGGTGTCCCAATACTTTTGTCCACACATTGTAGATTTCCTACTGTCAGTGGATTCTCTGAATTATGAGAAAAATGCTACTCACACCGATCTGCCATAACTTTAAAACCCTCTGCTTACTACTGTGTAGGTCTCTCTTATGACACCAAAACAGCTCAGACCTGTTGAGGCACCGAGACCTCTGGAGGTGTGGAGTGGTCTCTGGCATCAGGACGGTTGGAGCAGACCCTATAAGTCCTGTCAGTGGCAGTGTTGGGCAAGTTACTTGTAATTAATCTACTGATTACTGATTACTCCCTTGAAAAGTAATCAAATTAAAAGTAATTAGTTACATTACTAGTTAGATTACTAGTTACTTCCCGACCCTCTAAAGAAACTCTAAAATCAGCTCCGACACACTCTTAAGTCCAACACACTTTATTATTATGTGTTACAAACCTTCGACAACTCACAATGTTCTTGCCTTCAAAGTAAAGGCTATATTTCCAGCTACTGAACGCGTACTTCTCTCTCTCCATGCTCACTTTGTTTTTGTCTGAGTTGCTGTCGCACGCAGGTCTCCCGTAGTTGACGTCACGCGTGCGCCTGTCAGACAGACATCTGCCTGCCACTGACAGGTTACGGTGAACTTGATTTTATTAGTAATGCAGCAGTAACGCAACATTACTTGAATTGTAACGGTAATCTAATTACCAATTTTAAAATTATATAGTGTTAGATTACTACGTTACTAAGAAAAGAATCAAATTACAGTAACGTGTTACTGCCCAACACTGGTCAGTAGTGAGGTGGTGCCTCTATAGATCCGGATAGTTTGTCAGCTATCATATTGAGTACACTGAAGACACTCAGGTTCATAAAGACTACAGAGACATAGACCTCATTTGTTTATTAAAACCCATCATCGGACGAAAACCTGGGGAAATTCTGAAATATGCCAAAGAAGAAATGTATTAATTACTTTTTAAAACTTCCACTAAGGCGGATTCACAAAGTCACAATTCTGTCAGTTGCATAACTCAGTCTAAAAAAAGGAGAACATTATATGACACATATACCTTCCCATACCTTGGGAAGGCAAGCGAACACGGAGTGTACTCCAAGGATCACACCCCCACACTGTGCACACAAACAAGGAAAGTAATCAAGAGGACACAGCAGACACCCAGCACTCTAAACTAGCTGCATGCAAGGATGGAATTACAGCACCAGGTGACCAAAGAGATACAATGCTTACTTAGAGAGAAAGAAAAACATATATTTAAATTAAATGGGCATATTCGTCAACCAGAACACACACACAAAACAAAAGTATTGCAAATGATCCCCATCCAAACGCATGCGGACTGAAGTCAACTGACAATGAAATGGCCACAACAAATAACAAAATTAAATCCTTATATCCAAATGGAAACGGGCCAAAATCAGATATCCAAAAGGCTAAATGACAACAACAATAATAATAATGCCAAAATGATATAAACAAAGCTGTGTAAACAAAACAACCCAAACTGAACAATACAACACAAAGGAAACCAAATGGGAAAGACAGCTAAAATATAATGATTGAGCCCCAGAAACACCCAGCATGATCCGGAAGCACAGGTCACAAACACTACAGGTGAAAAATATATAACATTCATAGTCACTGTGCAAAAAGAGTGTAATAATAATAAATATTAATGACCTGATAGACACAAACACAAACCTGGACGAGGCTGTAACTCAATGATGCGAAACAAAGCCACAAAAACCCAATGACAATACAGCTAAAGAGGAACTGACATGGCAAAATAACGCAGCTTTAAGGGGCCTAGCCCAAACGCTGAAACACAGGTGTGTCCCAATACTTTCATCCATATGGTGTTGATGATTCCACAGTGTTTAAAAACAAACCATGCAGTGAACACGCAACATTATCATATTGTTCTAAACAGGAAACCTTTGAATGAGCAGCACACATGCAGGCACAGTCATTCCCTTAATACCATGGTTCTTATATACTGTGGCAAAAACAGCACTAGTTAAATAAGTGAAATTACTAATCAGCTATAAGTAAATCCATAATCAGGAGTTCGAAAATCATCACATTACATTATATTAGGTGGTATGGGTCAAAGTAACATCCAGTGAATGCCAGGCAAAACATTGTCCAGAGCATCACACGGCCTCTGCATCCTGGTGCCAACTCTTCTCCAGGTAAATGAAGCACACACACCCAACTGTCCACATGATGTAAAAGCAAAGCATGATGCAAAAGACCCAGCTATCTTTTTTCCCTGCTTCAGTTTTGATACTAATGTGCCCATTGTGGGTGCTTTTGGCAGTGGACAGGGCAGCATTGGCACTCTGACTGTTCTCTGGCTATCCAGCCCCAAACACAACAACCTACAATGCACTGTGTGCTCTGACCTTTCCATAAACATAGTAATGTTTTTAGCAATTTGTGCTACCAGAGTTCTTCTGTGGGATCAGACCAAACAGGATAGCTTTTTCTCCACACATGCATGAACAAGCCTTGGGTGAACATGACCATCACTGGTTCAACGGTTGCTCTTCCCTGGATGACTTTTTGGTGGTTTCTCACCAAAACATACCAGGAACACCCCAAAAGAGCTGCTGTTTTGGAGATCTGACCCAGTTTTCACAGTTGGCACTCAGACACTTACACTTTCCCATGTTCTCCTTGTGCTGGCTTGGGTTTCCTCCGGGGTCTCCGGTTTCTCCCCCAGTCCAAAGACATGAGTGTTAGGTGAATTGGGGGGTTTAAAGTGACCGTAGGTATGAGTGTGTGACTGAATGGTGTGTGCGCCCTGCGGTCAGGGTGAATCCCTGCCTCATGCCCATTGCCCCAGGATAGGCTCTGGGTACCTGCGACCCTAGTAAGGATTAAGGAGTTACAGAACATGAATGAATGAATTCTTATGCTTTCCTCGTTGTCCTGCTTCCAATACTTTAACTTCAAGAACTGTTCATTTACTGACTAATGTGTCTCTGTAAAAAGATGTTCAGTGTTTTTCATTTTACCTGTCAGTAGCTTTAATGTTGTAGCTGATTGTTGTACATGCCACAAGCAAGCTAACATTGTGGTGCAATGATATGATGCCACATAAAGTAATCGCCCTTACACACAATATACACTATAATGCCACCAGCAACACCAATTCTATGCTACTACTGGCAAAAACTTGCTTAGGATACTTGACAAAACTGACTTGTTGACTTGTTGAGATATTTTGGCCAGGACACCGGTCTCATGCTGTGAATTCCAGAAGCGTCAACTTATGTCTAGCAATAGTCATATTTTGAACCCATAATTCTGTAGAGCAGAACATTTTTGTTTGTCAATTTTTGAAAGTTATTTTTCCCCATTGAGAAAATCAGGTTAGGCTAGAAGTTTCTAATATGGGCATGATGTTGACCAAGGAATTACAGCTTCAGTGGTCTACTGGCAACAAGTCAACTCAACTGCTGATGCGAAACATTTTTAGCTGCGTTGCATTACTAGGTCGTTAGACAATTCGTTATTTAAATGCAACCTGACTACAGTACGTCACATCTAGGGTAAAGCTGCCTACCTAAATAAAAATGAAAATAGCGTTTTCACTTAAAAATGTACTTTACTGGCTGCCTTAAATTCAAGAGCTCTCTGAGCTTCAAATTATAAATTAAGAGTGAATGACAAATTTTGTTGCTTTGTAACTTATTTTTAGAAGTTTACTTACCTCAAAATCATAAGGCACCCTGGTTTCTACCTTCATAAGTAATCAACACATCTTTTTAACAGTGTTGGGGTAGTACATTGCTAATGGATCAGTTCAGCATTTTTATTGATGAGGAAAGAAGGAATGTCTTGGGTTTCGTGTGTTTTAACACAAATGAAACAAAGCAGAGTAGCTCGATCCTCTGATCCTTCCTCAACTGGCCATCCATGAACACCTCTCTAAAGAGAATTCCCTTGAATTACTCGTGTAGCTTTAGCTATTAGTTGTGGCCCTTTGGAGAGAAAGGACAAAAATACAGGGGATACAGACGATGCAACAGTGCTAATGCATCATTCATGGTTTTAATTGCTTGTAATTAACTTGAGTCCAATTAGAAGGAGAGGGAAATCAATGTGCAGTGATCAACAGTGAGGTACATACAGTGTGTGGATGGAGACAGAAGCAGACGGGCTGCTGCTGAGCATTAATACAGTTTCTCTCTGGCAGACTGATTACATATTGAACAACATATCTTCCAACTGACGAGGCACATTATGACAGGTTGTCTCGGCAGGTATTTGGTGACTTTGTTTGAGCAATAGATTGCAAGCAAGAGTGCGATATGGACATCCATTTTATTCAGTGTAATAGAACAAAGCATTTGTAAGACTGCAACATATTTAGAGATTTAAATCATTTAACATTTAAGCACTGACGTGTCAAAAATATAGACTCGTTTCTTTTTACTTAAACATATGGGTATGTTTTAGAAAATCTTGGATTATATAAAATAATATTTTAAATACAACAAAAAAAAAATTCCTTTAATCGCTTCTAGTCTCTAGATAATGACCCCAAACACTCCAGTCTAGAACTAAACCAAACTGAAAACATGTGATGTGTATTGAAGAAGATTATCCACAAGCAAAGAGCCAGAAATATCAAGATATCAAGGACCTGGAAGAATGGTGCAAGAACCCTCAGCGTGTGTGAAGCATTACAGAGAAGTTGCAAGCTTCTCCTGAGACTGAAGTCGAGGAGAGTAAAAGAACAGAGAGTTAGAGAGAGAGATTATTAAAGAGCTGATCAGTTGGCTGATGGTTATAGCAGGTGTAGCAGGACAGCAACATGCTAGGCTTTGTTTCCTCATCTCCCTTTATTGTGGTCAGTATTGACATGGCCATTAGGTCAGTGTTTATAATTAGTCTGGGCCTAGGAAGGGACACACACAAACACACACACACACACAGAGTGTTACGTAAGGGCATATGTAATTACATAATAAGCTATGCAGTTAATTAACTACATTTACATTCAATTAACATTCTGTACTGAGAGCTTCGAGTCTTTTTTAGCATTATTGGCATTCAAAAAATGACAAACATGGCAGGGTAAGTCAGGGTAAACAACAATATATATTATAATAATTATACTATAGTAAAATGTTCCCTCCTTTATACTGTATCCTCATGGGCACGTAAAAATAAAAATCCAAAAGTTTGATCTCAAGTCTTTGACCTAACTGACCACAAGTTGGTACAGCAAGAGAGAGAGAGACACACATGCCTTATAGATACACAAGATGCATAGGATTTGTCGTTTCATCAACCATACTTTACATTATTGTCATTAATACACAACATTTAGCATCTGCACAGTTAAATTTGGTGTGACCTGCAGCAACATAGTTCTGAGGCTTCCTTTTATGAAGAGCTCAGAAGTAGTTCTGAACAGGCCTGTATCAGCTCATGGTGTGTTCTTGCAGCCAATCAGAAAATGTACAGCACAGTGCTGAAGTGAAAATCCAGACTCTTTTGGCTTGTCCAGAACTATGATGTAACATAAAACAACACAGGACCACACAACTGTGGATAGGACTACTTATACTGCAAAAAAGAAAAGTGCAAGACTTTAAATCACACAAACTGGTTCCACGACCAATTCCATGTGTGGTCTTTTTGTAATAAGGCAGTCATAGGTCTGATTATGCTAGAAAGGTGCTCAGTGAATTTTGCATAGTATGTCAATACAGTTAAAAAGACTTGAAGCTCAGTGACATTCTTTGTAACTGGAGTGTTTGCTAGTGTTTCTGCTTTCCTTCTATTGGGTGTAACCCATAACCCTACAATTTTGTGTCCATTGTGTAAATTATGACTGGCTGACAGAAGGCACATTTGTCTTGGGTTACCCTAATACCTTGTTATAACTAAGTATTATAGTTATTATAATACATCTTCAGCATTTTTCCAGAGTATTCTTTCTCATTCCCCTGCGATCAGTGTGTTGTCTAGGTAACAAGCAACACTTGGTAGACCTTGTAACACCTGAGCCATAATCTGCTTGAAAATTGTTGCTACTCTATATTCCATTTCATCGCCCTTTTGGCAAGAACTACATAGATGTTTTTTAATTCAAGGTCACGTGAGGTTGGTAAGCTGGTGGCCTAGTGGTTAGGGAGTTGCCCTGGCGATCAGAAGGTCGTGGGCTCAAATCTCAGGACTGCTAAGGTACCCTTGAGCAAGGTACCGTCCCCACACACTGCTCCTCGGGTGCTGCACTCCTCACTTGGTGAATGAGTTAAATGGAGAGAAAGAATTTCATCTTGTTTACACTGTGTGCTGTGCTGTGGTGTTTTTACATGTGAGTATAAGGGGCCACTTTAATGTAACTTTAAAGAATTTGCCTCCCACTAATTTAGCAAACATGTCTTCTATTTTAGGGAGGGTATCTGACTACCTCTAGCCAAGGGTTACTTTGAAGTCCCCACAAATTCTGATTTCAGCATTAGTTTTTTGGGATGCTTACAACTGGAGATGCCCATTAGCAATACTTTGCTATTTTCTGTTGACACTTAGCAACTTCTCAAGGCTTAAGGTAATGATCTCTCCTTGCAAGAATTTGTAGGTGCTTTTCAACTACGCCTGAGAAAACACCTCTGTCTGCAGCTGGGAGTATTACTTTCACATCTCAGTCAGTGGATCTGCTACTGCTACATGACTCACTGTAGACCAGTCTAGACGCAGATACTGTATCCAGTTCCTACTAGGGCTTTAAGGACATCAGATTTTTTCAGATCAACTTATTTGTCAATGAAGTCAAGTAGACAAGTTGTTTGATGATGTCAACACCAGTGTTGGGGAAGTTACTTTAAAAATGTAGTTAAACTACTGATTACTGATTACTCCTTTAAAAAGTAATCAGATTACTAATGTGATTACTTTATTTCAAAAGTAATTAGTTACATTACTAGTTAGATTACTAGTTACTTCCCCACCCTCTTAAATCAGCTCAAACACACTCTTAAGTCGACTCAAACACACTTTATTATTAAGTGTTACAAACCTACGACAACTCACATAATGTTCTTGCCTTTAACCGAGATGACTTTAAAGTAATGGCTATATTTCCAGCTACTGAAAGTGAACTTCTGACTCTCCATGCTGTGTTTATTTTCGTTTGAGCTGGTGTCGCATGCAGGTCTCCCGTAGACGACGTCACGCGTGTGCCTGTCAGACAGACATCTGCCTGCCACTGATAGTTTACTGTGAACTTGATTTTATTAGTAACACAACGTTACTTGAATTGTGACGGTAATCTAATTACCCATTTTAAAATTATAACGCGTTAAATTACTGCATTACTTAAAAAATAATCAAATTACAGTAACACGTTACTTAGTAACGCGTTACTGCCCAACACTGCTGACACTAATCCAATACCAAGTCTTTTTTCTCACTCTCTTCAATAACTAAGGTGTTAATAACACACCAGACACACCTGTCTGAATCTAAAAAGGCTCCCTACTTCCTCTAGGAGGCGCTGTGTAAGTTATTCAACTCCAGTTTTTACATCTATATAGTGCCAAGTGTGTCCATTATGGAGTTCTGCACACATGGCTGAATCTCCATTGTCTCTTTGTTAGACATGTTTTACACTGTTTGGGTGCAGGAGTTGGGAGCAGGAAGGCGTTTGGGACTTGTGTGTTACTTGTGTCCTCATGTGTGTGTCTCTCTTTATGACGTGTTGATCAGAGTTTAGTGTTTTTCAGGCTTTTTCTGATATCAGATCCATTGATTTTGGCCTGTATTGGACCAGTACTGATAATGACAATTGGATAGGCACAGCCCTGCTTGTAATTCATAGAAAGCTAATGATTATGCATTGTACAGATGAAATGTCGCCAAATCTTTCAGAGTTGTGGCTAATGCGAGGTTGTTAGACAGCTTGGAGGATAACCCTAATATTGGCCAAAAGATGTATGTGTGGTACTGTGCTTATGGGAAGGGCATTCATAAGCACTATGGCTTTAAATGAGCATTTAGCAGCCAAGTTTACTGCGCTATCCCTGTTTGGACACACCTGAGAGCTAATCAGTAAAGAAACGGTCAAGTGTTACAGCCAAGAAAGCCACTTATCTGTAACCAACAGGAGATAAGCAGACCTGTAGAACCTTCTTATTAGTGAATAAACCAGAAGAGTCGGTATCATTTCACATTCCCATAATTTACAGCCTGTCACAAACGAATGAATAATTGTGGCCAATGAACTACGTTAGCATGCTAGCATGGGTCGTTTAATTGCGATTATGGTCACTTAAGGCCATTAAAGGGTTTGTTTTGCCTGAGCTAGAAGTCTAGAAGCGCTCAGCTTCCATAAACATCTCAGGGCAGTCTGTGGGCGGCCTGGGCCTCGGTGGCAATTATCAGAAAAAGAGGACGAGAAAGGCCTCAGGCTCCAGCGCCATGCTCCTCGGGCAAAGCAGCCTCGCCTTATTAAAGCTGCACCACAGCAAACGAAGTGTCAGGGCCACCACTTTGTTTCTCGAAGTGTAGAGCGTCAAAAATCTAATTTACACCACTTTTCCTCAGCCCCAGCCAGAAGATGCTCCTCTAGCTCCGCTACAAGGCTAATGTTGCCCTTAAATCACCCCACACCCGCCGTGGTCCACGTTAAATTGTTGTGTAATCTGAAATATACGGTTTCTGACACTGGATGATATACTGTTTTCTATAAAAACAAACAAACGGCTATTACTGTTTTTTTGCTATTTAACTGTTTTCTCAGCTACTTTTCTCCATTGATATGGGTGACAGTATGTTGTACAATCTCTGAAACCACATTCAGGCTTGTAATTTGTGCAGTGCTGTTAAGTGTTAGCTACATTAGCTAATCATATTGGCAGTGAAAATACCAAGAAGGCAAACTTTGTAAGCTTAGCTGTTCAGCTACATTTAAGGTGAGCCAGTTTCACCAAGCAATCACTTGGTCCTAATGAGAATTAAATTATTACAATACAGTATTGGAATATTTCTTTATACTTTTGGTGCAGAAGTACTATTTCCTGCCCATCAAACTGTTTTATCTTGGGTATACTGAGTAGATTAAATGAAAGAAAAGGAAACACTGTTTCACTGTGACAGGCTGCAAAGTGTCTAAAGATACAAGGAGCCTAGATAAAGGAGTTCCAACCACTCAGCATTCAGCACCACCAGTATACTGATCAGCCTGGAGAACTGTTCCTCAAGAGTACATTAAAAAAGCTCTGGTTGTTGGAAGCAAAATATGAAGAAATGAAGGTTGGCTCAGTACTGTATCTCCTGTAGTATTGCATTGTCCCACAATACATTCACAGTGGGGCGATGAGAGGCAGCGTTTTTGCTCTGGAATGATGAGTTGCGGACCTGCAGGACTGGGTGTATACGTTAAAGCGTGTGTGGGTCTGTTTAACCCTCAGAAACGCTCGTTTTTTCGTGATTACATTGCGAGGTATAATTGCTTGCACATGTGGGCCGTTTCCAAAAGACTAAGATGAAATCACAGCTTGGAAAAGAGAGAAAGGGAGAGAAAGGCAGAGTAACAGCCCCCCCCCCCAACTCACACACACACATTCCTCCGCTCCCCTCTCCGCAGCATCTTGAGGGGTCGGGGGGTCACTGCGGGGAGATCAACGCGATCAGACACAGGAGTATTGTTTCAAAAAAGCGGGAGACATCAGAAGCAGCCTGCACCACGAATCCCGCCGGATCAAAAAGCTCGCGTTAAGTTGACAAAATTCCTCCCTGCCTCGGATTCACCGTCCCGACTTCCCAAGCAATCAGCCGTTTTACAGGAACCATTTGGCTATAATCAATCCCCGGGCCTGTCCCGCAGCCCATCTCCTCTTTGAAACAGGATTATGCCCTAAATAGGCCTCTTTTTTCCTCCCGCCTTTCAAAAACTGAAGAAGCAGAAAAGTGCTTTTAATCTTGTGAAATTCTATACGGGACGTTTGAGCGCAGTAAGAGGTTAAAGAGTCTTTAAAAGCTAATGATTTCCAAAGCAGTTTTGCTACTACCCATACCTGACTAGATTGTATTTACTTGTCCCTCATTTTTGACCACCATGCAAAAACAGTGACCCATTGAATTTTTTTTTTTTTTAAAAGAAAACCACATTTTTATCTTAAAAAAAAAAAAAAAGTTTTGTATGTAAGTGTTGTATGTAAACACTCTTCTTCTTCCGGTCCATATACGCAGTCCATTTTTAATTCATTTTGTGATGTCACAAAACCAACACATTTGCACATATATACACGAAAACCAATCAGAACACAGGCCATTCAAATTCAGTCTTAAAGACACGGTAACAAAAACAGGCTGTTTGAGTGTAAGGGATAAACAGAGGAAAAATCCATCCATCAGCATGTCCAGATTGGTTTATTTTGAGAATCATCACTCTATTGTAATTTTGTGGAAAATAAATGAATAAATGAATAATACATCTCGATTTTATAGGGCTAAAAATCAGAAAAAGCATCGGATTGTATTACAAATTAATTTAAATCAACTGCGTAAAAACGTGCTAAATTTGCTTCAGGCTCACAATAACACACACACACACACACACACACACACTTTCTTTTC
>JBBPCY010000109.1:29711928-29727901 GCA_037974405.1 Brachyalestes nurse
ACACACACACACACACACACACACACACACACACACACACACACACACACACACACACACACACACACACAGAGTCATCACAAGCAGATGATTCAGGTTCAGGTTGGTTATATACAATAAGATGATGTCAAAACACCTTTGCATCCAATTAGCTCTTAGTTACTGTGCTGTTACTACACAGCTGTTTTTGATGCTATTTTTCTCTCTTCAGCTGAGTAAAATCTGTATGCAGGTGTTCAGTGCTATAGAAGTGTTGACCTGCAAACCCCCCTGCCCCCCCATCACACTCTGAGAGGGTAGTCCTTCAATGCTGGACGACATTCATCCTTACGATGAATTATTATTGACTGTATTTCTTTTAATGTGGCACCTCTAGTCTTTTCTGTCCCTTTCATCTTTTTAGAAAAAACAAATGATGTATCGTGTAAAATGAAAATGTCTTGTATGGTGACATTAGATTTCCTCCAGTTTGACTACCCTTGGTGTCAATTCAAAGCGCCAAAATCTGGAGCCCCACGAAGGAAGCATGCAGCTCTTCGCTGAATAAGACGTCAACTCGTGCGAAAGTAGGTCACCGAAAAACAGCAGCGGGAGAAACATGAAGAGATTTCCCACAAGGGTGAGGAATCCTCCTGCTTTCAGTGAGACAAGACGGATGACAACATAATAAACACTGTCAGAAAAACTGGGGGGAAAATAACAAGACGTTATCAAGCTGTTAATATAACACATTCAGGACGGGGCAGTTTAGAATGTGTATGTGTGTGGGGCAGTCTTCGGTCCAGTACAGCAGTGTACTTTAACACACCCCCACACACTCTCGCTCTGACGTAAACCCACTGTAGTGACCTCAATGCAGTCCAAAGTCCAGAACTGCATTTCCCATCAGCCCCAAACGATACACACTGTATTGTTATGAGTGATGTCACATGCCTAAGATGGGAGGGCTGAATCCTGACCACTTGCGTGGATTATAAAGGCAGATTTAGACTACAACAGCAGCAGCAGTTGCTCTGTGTACGGAATAACTGCATAGTAACACAGTCACGGATGGGATGGAATGATTTGACATCGCATTTTACTGTCTGATCTTCTGTAAACACTTTATGTTAATTAAAAACATCGCTGTGCTCAGTTTTCTATCCTCAGACATGGTGCGTATCATGAAAATGCAGTAAAGTACTGCAGTGTCGCAGTTTCGCCATTTTGCCCACCCTTATGAACATGTGTGTGTTTACACACACTGTCTCCGAGGTTCAGACAGGCTCTCTTCTGCAGACGCTCATTTCCTGCGTGGATTTGTGGGCTTTAAAACATTGGGCCTCCAGGGAGACACACACACACATACACACACACACAAACACACATACATACCCTTTTGACCTGTTGGCGCTCTGAACTGTACCTATATAAATTAAACTTTATTATAAGCACAGATGAGATATTAGAACTGGCCACAAGATCATCATCAGTTAGATCCGTACACTAGATACTCATTTATGATGACTGAACACTAGTTATTATTTTTGTAATTGAACCAGATATTAATTCTATCTGACGGATTTTATTATTCTCAATGCTACTGAAAATAGTTTGAAACAAAATATTTACATTATTTCATACACGAATCTGCAACTAATGTGTTTTTCAGTTGTTTTGTGCAACAAACGTGTGCTGTGTATTCAGGTGTGTATAACAGTATTTATGTGTACATGCATGTATATACACACGCACCAATAAATGTGTATAGTGCATGTATGTGTGTGTGTGTGTGTGTGTGTGTGTGTGACACATGCTATAACTAGCTAAATGGGACGGGGATATAGGTCATTGTGTTCCAGACTCAATTCACCAAGGCAGCCTGTGCAGGGAACAGGAGCCAATACTTTTTTTTTTTTTTTACAGCTGGACACACACACACGCACGCACACACGCACACACACTCTTTCTCTCTCTCTCTCTTTATATATATACCAGTCAGAGGACCCGTGAGCTACTCCCCACCATTATATCAAAAGGTTCCTCGTTCCTCGTCTGTGCTTGAGAGATTATGTAACACACACACAGACACACACAACCTGAGGGGAAGAAAGACTTGCCATTTCAGACGTTAAGACATGTGTCTTGTTTTTATCTTTTACCCTTGATCTCTCCCTCTCTATCTCTTTCTCTCTCTCACACACACACACTCACACTCCCTAAAGTAACAATGCCCCGATTCCTCTTGATCTCTCTCTCCTTCCATCTCGCTTTCTCTCGTTCCTCTTCCTCTCTTTAATCTCATCTGTCTCTGGAGAAACACACACAGCAGGGAGCTGGACTGCAGCCAACGCAACACACGCACACGAAAGTTTGTTTTTATACTGTGCGAGGACGCGGGGTTATGCACAACTCCCATTTGTATACCTATTGGTAATAATATTACACACACACACACACACACACACACACATACACACGCATACACACGCATACACACACACACTCTCTCCTGCAGCTAAGCCCTTTGCCTCCGTCACACAAGATCCAGTTTGTGACAGCAGTACAGGGAAACCCCCTCATCTAAACAATGGACTATATTCATTACACGGCAACACACACACTAGATCCATACACACACACACACACACACTTTCTTCTCTACACTAGAGAACATTAAAGCGACAGTTCAGTGCAACATCTAATCTAATAATTCTACAGACCCCCCTTTACCCCAAACATGGTTGATCAGCCAAGACATGCTCAATGTCTCAAGTTTAACTCTTTAGTATTGGAGCTACAAGGTTACTGTAGCTAACAGGTAGAGAAAGCTTATACCCCACCAATTAGCATGGGGATAAAAGCAGGCCTAAATCATCACTCACTCACCTCAAAATATTCAGTTCAAATATGTTCAGTTATCCCTAACAGACACTTACAGTTTAACAAACACCTCTGCAGTGTGATTTAGGCATTTTCACAGTTATCACTGTGCTAATTGGTGGGGTACATGCAGCCATTGCTTGCTAACTTCATTAGCCTTGTAGCTCCATTGCAAAACTATCACTTTAAGACACACACACACACACACACACACAATAATGCCTACTATTAGGGCACTTTCACCTCTGCTCCATTTCTGAAGTTATTTGAGGAACAATGCTGAGTGTGTGTGTGTGTGTGTGTGTGTGTGTGTGTGTGTGTATGTGAGGCTTCCCTCCCTAAATACCCAGAGTGCAGGAGAAAAACATGTGATAATGGCACAGTACACATCTCTCTCTCTCTCTCTCTCTCTCTCTCACACACACACACACACTCTTCAGCTGCTCTTTCTTACACATGCCAGACACCCTCTAGTCCTTCAGTGGTGGTCACTTTCTAACCACAGAGCTGCTCTCGGCCTGACAATTTTTGTTGGTGGACCTAGCACTGCCGATCCAACACCACCACCCACGTCTCCTACACTCGTACCAGCACCACACACACACAGACACAGACAGACAAACACACACACAAGCACACACAACCATGCCGGTGTCACTGCTGTGCAGTAGTGGTCCTGTGGTCAGACAGGGATGAACAGGGTTGAAGGAATGGTGTTTTCTGCTTATATCGATTGAGTGATACTCAGAAACAACAAGATGAAGGCTTCGATCTGCGGCGGCACTCGCTGTAGAAAAATCGGGCAGAAGCTTCACGCGCTAAAGGATTCTCGGCCACGTGCTCATCTGTTCTGAAGCACCTCGTAAAGGAAGAGGGAAAAAACCAGGACGCCGGAGCATTAAAGATTCATATCAGCTACAGGAGGACTGCTTTCGCCTCCACACAAACACATACGCACAAACACACACACAAAAGAACAAAAAAATAATAAAGAACCGGAATAAAAAGAGTGTGTTTATTTCTCAGTATTTGATGATGATGTGTTGGAAGCAGGAGGAAAAATGAGCAAGTGTAAGGATCTGAGTGCTTTCGACGTGGGTCAAACTGTCAGAGCATCTCCAAAACAGCAGGTCTTGTGGGGTGTTCCTGGTATGCAGTGGGCAGTACCTACTAAAAGTGGTCCATGAAAGGACAACCAGTGACAGGGTTATAGTTACCCAAAGTGTGCTATGTACACCTTAGCCTTAGAATAGGACTATGGAGCAACAGACAGAAAGAAGGTGCTCTAGTCTGATAAATTGTGTTTTCTTTTACCTAAACATTTCTACATTCTCATTATTCCCTAATGACAGGGTAATGCCACCTGCCACACTGCAAACACTGTTCAGGAATGGTTTGAGGAACAACCACTGGCCTTCAAATTCCCCAGATCTCAATCCAATCAAGCATCTGTGGGATGTGTTGGACAAAATAGTTCAATCCATAGAGGATCCACGTCGCAAGTTACAGGACTTAAAAGACCTTGGTGTAGATACCACATATTCTGAGATCTTGTGAAGCCCTTGTCTACAGAGGTCAGAAATGTTTTGACAGCATGAAGGAGACCTAGACAATATTAGGCTGGTAGATTTAATATAATTGTATGTACAAAAGAGAAAGGTTATAAATATTAGAGAGAAAGATGTCAATATTCGGTTACACTCTTTACGCTACTCCTTTTGCACTACTGGGCACTTCAACAGGCGTGTTTGGTGAAATAATCAAAGCTGGAACTTAAGAGGAATTGGGGCAGTTAGTAGCCTGGTCATGGGTTCGAATCCAAGGACTGCCAGTAGCACTACTGAGGTACCCCTGAGCAAGGTACCATCCCCACACACTGCGTGGCTGGCTTCCCACTGCTTCACTTGGGGAATGGGCTTAATCCAGAGAAAGAATTTCACACTGTTCACACTGTGTGCTTTGCTGTGTTCACACGTGACGATAAGGGACACTTTACTCAAGAGAAACTGTGTAAGGCTACAGTCTTTCCCTTTTGCTGGGGCTCCAGAGTGAGAGCTTTGAATAATCTGAAAGCAGTCCAGGTGTCACCAGGGTAATAGAGCCATTAAACACAATAAAAGGTGTTAGTAACTAAAACTGACTGTTCTCTATCACAGTGTACCTGTCAGCTCACCGCTGGCCACACTGCCCTGGTGCAAAACTCCACACCAAACATGTCCTGGCTGATCCACTCCACGTTAGTGGAACAGAGGTCACTGATATGGCCTCAATCTATCAGTCCAGTAGACAATGGCCACATTCTTGAAGGACAAGGAGGTATGCGAGCTTTGTGTGGCTGTTTACAATGGAATTAGGCGACGAGATAAATGGCCGGTGGAAATCGGGGTCAGCGCGGGGAACCTTGGCTTTTGTGTCCTTTTTCAGTGCCGATGCTTCAGACTCCGCCCACAAACAGGATGGCAGAAACTCACTGCACGTAAGAAACCCGTGTCCTGCCCGGAAACCAAAGGCAGTGTGAGGTGTATATCTATCTGCCGGGGAGCCCAAACATCATCGCTCTTATCCAGAGCGACGTACATCAGTGCTATATTCGACTCGATGTTTTATTATAATTATGAAATTATGCTCTGTTATTATTGTGGTGATGTGGTTCTGGTTATATGTATGCACACACACACACACACATATCAGTGTAATATAGCACATAATATAGTACATATACACACATGCACATACACGTATATGAAACAGTATATGTATAGTATATGTAGTATATTATGTATTATATAATACTGGTATAATAACATACTAATATCTATACCATTCAGGCCAAAAATGTAACGTTTAGGATTAAAACATGGTCTCCTTTTAAAAATCAGTGTGAATTTGTGGGCAAATCAGCGCACTTGGGTGCCTGTAAGAGGTCATGGTGGCGTGACCTTTGGACCCCGCGACTCCGACAGCAACTCAAATTACACAGCCGAGGGAATTCCTCAGGCTTCCACTCAAGAAACTACAGCAGCAGCAGGTCACAAAACACTGGTGAAGGCTAAGCGGCTCTCAGGGAAAAAAGGGGAAAAAATGAACAGAACGAAGATATTTCATCCAATGAGTTCTTATGTGGAACATCTATTTCTAACACTTGAATCTATTTTTTTTTCTTTTCTTTTCTTGGTCTTTTTCTTAATATTAGTAAGGCACTTGTATTGGATGATCCAGTTTAACATGAAACACACACACAGAATACCATGGAATATTTGAATTATAGGGCCTACATACAACTGACTGGGGTTAAAAATGACAACACATGTAAAACCACACTATCAAATCACATCCAGCTTTGAATGTTTGTACATTTGTGCATTTCTTTGATTACATATTCGTGTGTGGAGGATTGCTGTGGCTGACCGCTGCGGCCAAACATCGAACACAGGCACCAATGATGGGTCTCAATCACCAGCTGGCTGAGATATTGCCTTGTTAAAGGGAGGGGGTTGCACAGGAGAGTCTGCATCATGCACGAAAAAGTGGGTCATCTAGTCAGTTAGAAATGTGTGGCCACACTATAGTGCCTGACCTACTGGTGTTGTTCGTGCTTGCCGGAGTTGTGAAAGAGATGCAATAAGAGGATAAAAGCTGTAACAGTGCCGGCGGAGAATCAAGGTCAGGAGCAATTCATGAACAGAAGAAATGAACAGCTACCACCACAAAAACTACACAACCAGCTGAAAACCATTTTTGCAGTACATGTTTTGGATCCAGAATGAAACATGCTGAATCAGCAGCGTGTCCAGTGGACAACACAAAGCTAGTGTTCGGCCTAATGAGCCATCCGAAGCCAGGCAAAACCACTCTTGGGTCAAACGGGTCATACCGAAACAAGCCTTCACTCGAACAGGCCCTGCAAAACCAGTGTTGTGTCAAATGGGTCATACCAAAACAAGCCTTCGCTCTAACAGGCCCTGCAAAACCAGTGTTGGGTCAAACGAGTCATACCAAAACCAGTGTTAGATCAAATGGGTCATACCAAACTCAGTGCTGGGTCAAATTGGTTACACCAAATGCAAAGCTAATTTAGTGGACCTCTCAAAGCCAGTGCAGAATCTATGAGCCCTCACAAAGCTAGTGCTAGGTCTAGTGGTCCTCCCAAAGCTAATACAGAACCAAAGAGGCCTCACAAAGCTAGTGCTGGGTCTAGTGGTCCTCCCAAAGCTTATACAGAACCGAAGAGTCCTCACAAAGCTAGTGTTGGGTCTAGTAGGTTTCACAAACCAAGTGTTGGGTCAAGGGACCTCACAAAGTTAGTGTTGGGTCTAGTGGGTTTCACAAAGGTAGTGTTGCGTATATAAGACCTCATCAAGGAGCTTATGCTGAATTTAGTGGACCTACAAAGCTAGTGCTGGGTCTAATGCCCCATGCAAAACCTTAAGTGTTATAGTAAAACCAGTGTCCGATAAAATGGGTCATACTAAAACTACAACCTTACAAAGCCAGTTGTGGGTCTAATGAACCATGCAAAACCTGATGTTTCATTTTAAAACCAGTCTTATCTCTATTGGTCTATGCATATTTAATGTACGATCCCATAAAGCACTGGGTTTAATGTTAAGCGTAGAGGACCATATAAAGCTGGTGGTGAATCGTGCAAAGCTGGTGGTGGGTCTAAAAGACCATGCAAAATTATCCACCCCAAAGCCAGTAGGTCTTAAGGTATACTCCTGTTGGAACTAAGGTTCAGTCTAGTGGCCCAGAAAAATAAATTGTTGGGTCTAAAAAGTAGCTGGGTGTTGTGTTAGACTTGTTTTAAGGTCTGGAT
Organism: Brachyalestes nurse; assembly: GCA_037974405.1. Taxonomy (NCBI): domain Eukaryota; kingdom Metazoa; phylum Chordata; class Actinopteri; order Characiformes; family Alestidae; genus Brachyalestes; species Brachyalestes nurse. The sequence continues at coordinate 29,719,607 of JBBPCY010000109.1, forward strand.
CTAGATCTAGGATGTTGAGTCCAGGGCCTGAAGAAAGCTCATATAAAGTGTTGGGTCTAACACGAAAAACAACAGCTGGTCTGGGGTCCCATGCAAAACCTGGGGTCCACACAAAAAAAGTAACAGGGTATGATGTTAGACATATTTGAAGTTCTGGATCTAGATCTAGGATGCGGAGTCCAGCTCCTGGAGGAAAGCTAATACTGGGTCTAGGCTCCCATGCAAAATCAGGGGTCCACACAAAAAACAACAGCTGGTTGTGGTGTTAGACACAAACAAAGTTCTGGATCTAGAACTAGGACCTGATGTTGAGTCCAGAGCCTGAAGGAAAGCTAATACTGGATCTGGGGTTCCATGCAAAACCAGACCAGGATGCACAGAGGTAAGCCCTGCAGTGCTTGGTCAATGTTTGGAAGACTTACAGTGAGAGGAGCTGCTCCAGTGCTGGCTGCTGAAGGGGTGATGGGCTGCCCTGGCCTGGCTGTAGTAATCCACCATGAGAAAGTGGCTGGGGCCGGGGCTTGTGCTCAGACCCACCACGTCCACGCCCTCGTACATCATCAGCAGCTTCCAGTTTCACAAAGTAGAGCCAGAAAGTGTTTTTTTCTTGTCCCTTAGGGCGACCACCAGATCCTGGACGTTTCATCCAAGCTGCTGCTGGCGCTCGAGCTCCATCGTGGGAGCAACTTTTCCAAAAGTGACCCTTCCACGATCTGCTGCAGCCCACTTCGGTTGCAAAAAAACCCCGTTATAACCAAATCCGAGTGGTCTCTCCACACTTTCTACCAGACAGCCAGTAGAGCGAGGCAATGCATGGAAAACACACACACACACAGACGCAGAAAAGCTCCAGCACTCCCTGTCCTGCAAACACAGAGCGTGCAGCTCGAGAAGGGAGCGCGCGCAGCCTAGAAATCCCCCCAGCCCCCCAAAAAATGCGTGCAAAAAGTGCCAACGCTCGTTTTTCGGTGCGTTTTTTTACGCACGCAGGTTCAAAACACACGTGTCCTGTTCGCATCCGTCCCGTCTCGCTTCTCTCTTCGGTTCGGCCGGTTAAATGCTCTCTCTCTTCACCAGTTTCTTATCTCCCTTCATGTTTCTCTCTGTCTCGCTCGCTCGCTCTCTCTCTCTCCCGAAACCAACCCAGAGCGAGCCAGCTGGTCTCAGGCCCCGCCCACAACCTAGTCCCCGCCCCAAACTCCACCTCTGCCATGAAGCCCCGCCCATTTTCGTTAACCCTTTATCAGCCTCAAAACAACTTCGCTAAAGGGCATCTCCACTGACGTCACATGTCTGCATAATTAAAAGGTTGAGATGTAAACAAGGTACTCTGAGTGTGTTGGGAGAAAGATGTTGAGGATGGAGCTGCAGGGAAGAGGAGAGGAAGGTCTAGAAGGAGGTTTTTAGCTGTGGTGAGGGAGGACATGCAGGCAGTGTGAGAGAGGAAGATGCAGAGGAGAGAAGGAAATGGAGACAGTTGATCCGGTGTGGGGACCCCTAATCGGGAGCAGCCGAAAGTAGAAGAGGAAAATGTAAAAAAAGTACATGAAAGTGGGTTTAGTTCTATAGAGAAGCTGGAGACTGAACGATCATAATTGTTCACAGTGGAGGTGAATGGAACCAGACGTCAGCCTCTAAAATCAAATTGCTTATGTTACGAAATCAATATAAAATAAAAAAAGTATGAATAAATCAAATAGAAAATCTGTAGAAAAACCTCAATAGGAAATACACTATGCTATGCTATACACAAATGCTGGGTATTAATACTATAAATAAGTAACTTACAGCAAAATGAATACTGAACTATTGACCAAAGTACTAATAACACAAACAGTGGTTAGGAGTATGTTATTGCACGCAGCAGAGATCAGTAGTGTATAAGTAATATTGACATAAGTAGTGATATTCACACGGTAAGATTATTGCACATAATAATAAGATATTGCACATAACTCCATAAATATGTTATTACATGAAACAGTTAATGAACACGCCGCCTGATGTCTGAGACATTGTTTTACTAGAGTTTTGAAAAGTTTTTGGCTTAAATCTAAACTCATTCATGGTGGAGGGATACATGCAGGGCATCACAAGGCAAAACAATCCATAAAGATACCTGGTTCAGCACATATTTGCCACTTTTCTACCATCATAAAACACTCAGGGAGTTCACTTGGGGTTTGACAGTAAATAAAATGTCTATTTTTTGTGTTGTAGATCCCTAGTTCCATTCACCACTACTGTAAAGAAATCTGAGTAAGTTTCCAAACACTAAACCAAACTATAAAAAATGTCATAAATCCAGTAGCCTGTGTTGGATTTTAATCTGGGTGTAGTGTGGAATATCAATGGGGGACCCCCATTCCCTTCTTCAGCCCCACAGGCCGCTCCTCCTCTGTCCGATACTCGTCTGCCCTTCCTCCTTTCTCCATCTTGCTCATTTGCCTAATGCCATGCAGCTGAACTCTTCCTGAACCCGTGGGGGCCGGCGGTTCGCCTTTGGGTGACCTGAACTCATCTGATATCATGAGCAAGACCTTGGCACCCTGTTTGGTGATCGTTAGTCCGGCACTGGTACCCCCGGGGTCACGGAGACACAGATGGGACGTTCTGGCGACTAACACACCCAGGGCCAGGTAGAAGGAGTGTGAGTAATGGGACAGGGCGAAACACCCTCAAGCTTAGGTTTGGGCCAGCAGTATGTTGGTGAAATTTAGAAATCTAGAGCAAAGCTATCAGTATTTATTAATAGAAAGTGCATTACATAAACCTAAAGCAATAAAATTTAGCAGTATTTTTATTGACTATAAAGCATTTAGAGCAAATTTGCTATACATGTGAAATACAGGCCACCTTGAACCCCCTATTTAATATACAGTATATATATAGCACTGTATATAATTCTAAACTATTAAGGGCAGAACATACAGATTAGAGCATGGCTTACAACATATCTGTCTAATATAGATCATCCAGACTGCAACCAGCTGTGTATTACAGAATCACAAATATTATACATAATATTATAGTTTATATACAAACTACCACATTAAACAGAAGCAATACAGACCATGGTTGATTACCTGGCAGTGAATTTATGAACTGTTGCTGTATTAACATCCTCTCCCTGATGGCAAATGGCAAATATCGGCAACAGTCAGCTCTCTCTCTCTCCCTCTCTCTGTCTCTCATAGACACCACACACACCTCTTGATCCTGTGTAGATAGTGTAGTTCAAATCTAGCAGTGTATTTGGAGCCTATCTAGATCAAAGCTAGCAGTGCATTTCTGGAACAAAGCTAGCAGTGCATTTCTAGAACAAAGCTAGCAGTGCATTTCTAGAACAAAACTAGCAGCATATTTCTAGAAACAAAGCTAGCAGTGCATTTCTAGAACAAGACTAACAGTGCATTTCTAGAACAAGACTAACAGTGCATTTCTAGAACAAGACTAACAGTGCATTTCTAGAACAAAACTAGCAGTGTATTTCTAGAGAAAATCCAGTGATGTATGTCTAGGCTATCTAGTGCAAACCTAAAGGCAGCTGGTGTTGGTGGGTTAACGGAAATGTATGGCTGAGCCGGATGGCCTGTTTAATTATAGAGGGCTGCTGGATCTGGTGATGGTTTATGGTATCAGAGAGAGGGGATGTGGACGGCAGGTCGCAGCTGGCGATGATGGAGGAGATGATGAATGTTCAGAAGGATCTACCGACAGTTACTTCAGTGGGTTTCTCCTGACTGAAGTCATGTCAGAGGTGATGGTGAGTTTAGGCAGACAAATGCAATGTGGGGTGTGCGTGTGTGTGTTTGTGAGTGTGTATACAGTACCCTGGTGTGTTTACAGTCTGATAAGAGAAGCTCCTCTCAGATAGCAAAGCTCACATTCCTCTGCTGGATTATCACCTATAAGGCTCTGTCTCCTTTCTTCTCGCTGATATATCTATCACTTTTTTTCTGGCGTGTGTGTGTGTGTGTGTGTGTGTGCGTGTGTGTTGATGCATGACTATGGACTGTGCATTAGTTTGTTCTAGAGTTGGACTCGCTAAAGCATTTTAACGAAACAAATCCACAAAAACAAACCCTGGGAGGATCACTAGAACCTCCTTAAAAGCAGTTCTTGGGGAAAAAAGCTTATAAATTGTCTTAAATTATTTATCATGTAGTGTTTGGATTACAGCCTCATTAGGCAATGCAAGACACATTTGACTTTTTCAGCTATTCTGGGTGTTTCGATATTTAGGGAATATTAAAAAACATTGAATCAAACATTCTTATTCTAGTTCGTAAAATGATTTTTGAAAATAATTATACAAAATTGTGTGTTTAAGCTGCAATCTGAGTCATTCAGGGTGTGTTTAGTGTGAAACGCTCCATTCTAGAAACCTACAGATTCACAGTGGTGGTGAATGGAACCAGACATCTTCCTCTAAACACTCATTACATTAAATGGTTATGAATGTGCTGCCTGATGCCAAGAAAGAGGTTTTGAAATAGCTTTTGGCCTAAAACTAAACCCATTTATGGGACCCAATTAGTCCCCAAAGAAAATGGATTTAGTTCAGATTTGCCACTAGTTTACCATGATCAACATTCCATATAAACACTCAGAAGACATTTGGAGCTTCACTGGGGGTCGATTGCGAATTAAATGGCTATATTTGGTTCCATTCACCACCACTGTAAAGAAATCAGAATCTCTACAATGAACCGTTGCACAACGAATCCACTATGAATGACTGTTTACATCGCAGCCACTGAATTATAAGAATCATTACTAAATTTTGAAAATATGGGTGGAATTCTCCTTAAGGGCACTTGTGTAAATTGGCCATTCGTGTGTTTGAGTGTGTGTATGTGTGTGTGTTACCCCATAGTTTCCCATCGCCTTCAACTTTGCCTCTTAATTAGACCACCATTCACAAATGGCTTATTACATAAGACCAACACAACACACTGGGAATACCACCGCCACTAACACACAAACACACACACACACACACACACACCCACACACCCACACACAGTGTCCTAATGCCAGGAGATGGTGCGACGGGTGATAAAAGGAAGAAAAGGAAGAGAGGAGAGGACTCAAAGGCTCTTTATGAGTGTAACTGTGGAGGGGAGCTCTGAGCGTGTGAAGCTATTTTTACAGCCCCTCTAAAAAAGCGGCCGTAAAGAGAAAGCTGAGGCTTAACGCTGACCAACAGGACGCAGAGGGTCATCACTGGCCATCAGCCACCTATTCACCATCAGGTACCTTTCATTTCACACTTACAGCCTTGGGACAACAGGGAGAGGAAGCGAAGAAAACCTGCTTAAAACAAACATCACAAAATCCAGGAATAATTCACCACATTTCTGAAACTTTTAAAAACAGAGAGAGAGAGAGAGAAAGAGATACAGACAGAGAGAGAGAGAGAGAGAGAGAGAGAGATACTGGGAATACCACTGCCACCAACACACACACACACACACACACAGTCCTCATGGGTCATAAAAATAAGAAATGAAAGAGAGGAGAGAACTAGGAGGCTCAAAGCTGATTAGAAAAGAGAGATAAAGAGAAAGAAAGAGAGAGAGAACAAAGAAAGAGGACCTGTTGCTCTCTTTTTGTTTGCCAGTTTACATCTTCATTAGCCTCTTTCAACTGATGCAAATGGTGCTCCCTCTCTCTCTCTCGCTCTCTCCCTCTATCTCTCAAAACACGACCCTCGTGATTTTAAGCCAGGGTCAACAAGGACATCGAAGAAAAACACACTCTCCCTTCCTTCTCCCTCTCTCCCTCTCTCTCTCTCAGGGGGGATTAGTCTGTTGTTAGTTTTATTGGTGGGTGAGGGGGGCACTTTAAGTGGATTTCCTGTTTGTGCTGCGCTGGGGGCATTATAACACTCCCTCACCTGACCTCCACTTAAAACCTACCCTTACCTTGCCTGCTGGGGGGTGTGTGTGTATGCATGATGTCATTCATATTTTACAACAATAAGAGGCCACAATTAGGATTAGAAAATTATTACATATAGATACTTACACTGTGTGTGTGTGTGTATGAAGTCCTTAATATTTTAAAACCGTAAGAAGCTACAATTAGGATTAGATATATTAGGATTACATATAGATACTTTTATAGATACATATAAACACATATATATTATGTGTGTGTGTGTGTGTGTGTGTGAGAGTGAGATGTTAAAGCAGCCCAGGCTCATCAGCTCTGCTTCTCATGCTAATGCTGCAGTCTGAAATCCCCCTGCTTAGCCAGCATGCCACCCAACAAAGGGCCATAACAAATACCTCCACTATCTGCCCCAGTGGGGGGGTGGGGCAAAAAAAGGGTGGGGCCAAAAAGGGGGTTGGGGTGGTGAACATTTACTCCTTGCATTAGAGATGGCTGATCAGCATTTCAAAGAGGGGCAGATAGAATCAGAGGGTTCTGATGCAGCGTTCATTAAGGCTTTATCAGCATCAAATAGAGATTTCAACTAAACACACACACACACGCATACAAACAGTACAGTGCAAATGTCTCGAGTCACCCCCCATGTTTTGCCTTTAATCACCTTGTTGCTGCAAAAATACTGTTCTATGCCTTTCTAACTCTTATCTTTGGCATATTGAGTAGATTAAAATAAGGAAATTCAGAACAAATGTTTTACTGCGACAGGCTGCAAAGTGCCTAAAGATACCAGGTGCTTAGATAAAGCTGTTCCAGCCACTCAGCATTCAGCACCAGCAGTATCCTGATCATCGCCCTGATCATCTGGAATCATCTGCACCTGTTTCTTCACCGGTTCAGGCCTTAAGTTGGATGTGCTTTGTTACGGTTGAATGATCTTTATGCATATGTAAGTCATTGTGTGACTTAACAAACAAAAAACATTCCTCCGAATCTGGTCAAGTTCAGAGACTGGGCTGAAAATAAGAGCCTTTGAAAGTCCTTCAGGAAGCCTGGAGCACTGTTCCTCAAGGCTACATTCAAAAAACACAAGAACGTCTGGATCTCTGGGAGTAAACGAGGAAAAAATGAGGGGTGGCTCTAAACTTTTGCACTGTACTGTATATATGTTTGTGTGCTGTGAGAGCAAGTTCTCCCCAATGAGTGTATATGAAAGATATAAAGGAAATTGGTGTGAGAAAAAAAAATCTAAAATTCTTTACCCCCTGAACACACACACACTCACTAATCCCTTTACCCTATTCATAAACAATCGGAGGCTATACCCCCTCTTGAAACACACACAAACAGTATCTCTCAATCCCTTTGACCCCACTCAAACACACACACACACACACACACACACACATACTCCAGTGAAGCACACTTCAAACGGTCCTCAGTGCTCAGAGTTTGACCCTGTGAGTGATAGCAGTCGCCCATTAGCATCCTAATGGCCCTGATAAGAGCAGCACACAAACACAGCCCCACGCACATACACACTCTCTCTCTCTCTCTGCTAACACACTATATATGTGTCCACTGGCTGCGTGACATGACGTAGGCTTTCTCCTAATACACACACCTCCTTGCGACATGTTTTATGTTTCCGAATGATCTTGATAAAGTCTGCATCTGAAAAATCCAACACAACACTTAGATAAACTAAACTGGAGGGTTGTGTTGTTGGAATCGAGGGGCCTGATGAAACAAAACCTGGCGACGGTCACCAAAAAAGTCTTTTTGTAGAAGGAAAGGAAAAAACATTTCGGTAAAAGAACCTCTTGCCAACGGCAAAAGCACAGAGGTGGATCTGTTATGCTCTGGGGCAGCCAGTGGTGCGGGAAATGTTGCAAGGCTGGAGAAGAAAGAATTCTATGAAAGGTCAATGAATTCAGAAATCCAGATGATCCAAAACAGGCAAAATCAACCTTGAACTACTTCAAGAAATGAAAGATTGAGGCTCAAAGTGGCCTTTGCCGTCCCCATACTTCCATATGATCGAACATCTATATAGAATTGGCAGAGCATACAGAACAAATCTGAATATTTCTGGAAAGAGAGGAAAAAAATCCAAGGAATTTTATTGTGAGAAAAACTGCTACATATTGCAATACAGCTCACAATGTCCTGTAAACACACTGGAATGGATGAGTCAGTTACACTGAATATACTGAGCTGTGTCCCAAACCGCATATCCATATTATATACAGTTCATCAGAACATACACACACATACATCTGGAACTGGAACAATGATTAACAAATGATATAGTGGGCAGCCACACACACACACACACACACACACACACACACACACACACACACACACACACACACACACACAAACACACACACA
>JBBPCY010000109.1:29741998-29754178 GCA_037974405.1 Brachyalestes nurse
TAAAAGCTCCCGTTCTGAGGGAGGAAAGCACAGACCTAGCTCCCCGTATCGTCTCATTTTTGGAGCTGCTCAGTTGCGAACGAAGCCTGGTTGGCAGCGGCTAACGGCGAGGCGAGAAGGCAACACGGTTGTTGATTACATCATCACTGTTTCGGTCGCATAAAAAATAAAAATTTGGCCTAAACCCGTGTATATAAATATATATATATGAAATGACAAAACATCAATAGAGAAATTATGCAGTGTTCACAGAATCTCTTGTTCACTCTTAAACAAAATGGCAATAATTACCTTCTAGTTGTGTTTTACCATCCAAATGATCTCATTGCGAGAGGAGAGTCTTGATTACAGCAGTCCACTCAATGACTGAAGGCACAGAGCAGCAATCTAGCTCACAAAATATCAGCTACTTTTTACAAGCATAGCAAATCTTAATACTTTTTACTCCTTTCTTGTTTGTTTGCATTATCTAATCATTTAGCCTATGCATCTTCGTAAGGACCACTGACAGTGTTTCTTGCATCAATCAATATAGGACCCGATTTAACATTATACACATTCGTGCTTCTCTCTGTGAAGGCTGTCACATTCCATCATATATCACACAATGCCTACTGAAGTGCATTATGGGATTGTGAGAGTGGATGGGATGTTCTTCACTGGGTTTTTGTTCCGCTGCAAAATGGCACGAGTCCAGCACTATTCAGTGAATGCAATGAGTTTGGATATAACCTACAATTTTGCATGTAGGTACTTATTTGCTGCCTCTGTGTGTGGAATGAACTCTTCTCACACACGCAGCCGACCATTTAGACCTCACAGTCTACTTCAGGAATCTGCGTTTTCTATTGTGTAGATGCTTCAGAACGCCATTGTACCAGTTAATCAATATAATTACTTATGTGTTTCTATGTCACTAGGCTGATTAATGCACTCATATAATGGAAAACCAATTTGTCCTTGTAAAAGAGGCTGTCCATACAGTCTATACATGCAAATTTAGCTGCAAAAAACAACTCGCTTTCAACTTACTGTTTTTGTGATGTCACAAAAACCAGCACAATTACTGTACATATGTTCTCCAATTCAACCAATAGCAGCTGTGCCCTTTCACTCTTAAATTGCAATGAAGGTTTAGCCTAAGCTGTTGTTTGGCTAGTACAGGGCAGCCAATCAGAACAGAGGTCATTTACATATATAGCTCAACCAAGTAACAAAACTGTGTTTAATTCTGAAGGATAAAGAACGGCAAGGAATGGTCCAGAAAATGCGTTATTACTGTTTTGTTGAATAAAAAACACAGATGTCATAAGTGGACCTCAGAGGGAAAAAATATATAAAAATAGAAATGGATATGGGCCCATGAGTTAGATAGTGAACTCCAGAGAAATGAGAAATTAATGCCAGGGCTGTGAACAGCACACTTCTTGGCTGAGTGGTGTAAAAACACTGATAGTGTTACAATTTTTAGCACTGAAAGAGGTGTAAGATACCAACACTTTAAAAAGTGGACATGTAACTCACAGTGGCATGGGTTCAATTTAATGCTGACATTGGGACGGAGCTATGTGGTGGTCACTGGCAAAGATGTTCACAAGTCATTTTTACCAAGTCCAAGTCCAAGTCAAGTCTCAAGCCTTTGTGCTCGAGTCCAAGTCAAGTCTCAAGTCTTTGAGTGGCAATGTTTACAAATGGCGACTCTAAATGTGGGATGTTTGAGCTGTAAATGTTGAGCTCTAAATGTTTAGAAGATATGCTAATTGGCCACGCCCCACGATTACAATTGGCTGTTGCTTAGCAGGGGGCTGGACTGCGTGCTGTGATATTCCCTCACCAACACGGAGGATTTGCTTTAAATCTTAAATGTTAATTATGAAAAATATATCTCGCACTCTAAATGTGAAACACTGTTAGATAGGGCTTGGTGACACCTTTCCAACGACCCCTCGAAAACCGTTAATAGCTGAAAAACGTTCACCTCGGACAAATGTAATGGGACACCAGGGCGAGGTGAACGGTTTTTCGGTCGTTGAAAAGAGTGAGAGATGTAAATAAATAATTCCATGAAATGAACAGTTATGACTCACGAGTCACAACACCCAAGTCCGAGTCAAGTCTCAAGTCGTTGGGAGCAAGTCTAAAGTCAAGTCACAAGTCTTTGTTTGTGTGACTTAAGTGCGACTCGAACCCGATTCTCAGACTTGAGTCCCCATCTCTATTGTCGTCTCAGCTAGATACATGTACATGTAGTGAGAAAAGATGGCATGGCTCCAGATTTTACAGAACACAAAAAGACACACAGAATACACACATAGAAATAAACTATAGCCTCTACACTAAAGAGTGGAATAGTTGTACAGTCAATCATATATATTCACATATAAGAGAGTGTGTGTGTATATGTGGTTTTTTTTTGGGGGGGGGGCACTTCCTCAGGCCTATCTCAGGATAATTCTGTCCCTGTGAGCACCCACGATCCAAAGCTTTTTACACACCCTCTTACTGCATGACTGATCAGAACATTGCGTGCTCGATCTCTCCATCCTTCTCTCTGTACTTCTATCTCTAGATCGCTGTTGTCCAAATATCTCTACATCTTTTCCAAATTTCTGTACCTCTCACTTCTCTTGCTTTGGGTGTGATTATTTTTTCATCTGCGTTATTTCTGGATGGCGTCCATGTGAGCTGATGTCCAGGTGTGCTGATGCATGGATGAAGAAAAATGAACCTGATGAGACAGATATAAAATGAGAGAGAGAAAGGGAAAGAGGGAAAGATCCTGGAATAGATTCTGAAAAATTGTTTGCTTTACACAGCATTCATGGTTTCTCCTCCCTGGGACTGTCCACATGCCTCCCTGACCAGCTCTGCCCACTAATCATCACCCACACATATTCGTCATATCTGAAGTAATAAGGACTGCCACGTACACTCCTATATTCGTCTGGCTGATTGGCAAAGTCTTGCGTTCTCACTTAAACTTTGTCCCTTGCCTTTTTCCATGATTCCGTTCACTAGATGTTTTTGCCCACTGCTTATTCTGTTAGATATTCTGTTAGTATGAATCTATCTTCGTCAACCCTGCTGGTTTCTTGACCACTGCTGGTTGTTAAGGCACCGATACCTTGGAACAGAGCAACTAAGGGTACCGTGCACATGTATTTACCGCAGAAACCATCTGCCCATCAGAGCCCGCTGTTCTGCACTATTACTATTGCTTGCATGAGCCCGGACAGAAACGTTACGCCGGAGATACTAGAGCCATCACTTGATTATGTCTTCCAAGTGGTACACAATATGGACAAAAGTATTAGTACACATGTTTTTTAGGCAAAGGCAAGCTTAAAGCTTCAACATACCAATCCATTTGGACAATGCCATGTTTCCAACTTTGTGGACACAGTTTGGCGAAGGCCTGTTTCGAATTCCAGCATGACTGTGTCCCAGTGCACAAACCAAGATTCATAAAGACATGGTTGGATGAGTTCGGTGTGGAAGAACTTGACTGGTCCGCAGAGAGCCCTGAGCTCAACCCCATCCAACACCTTTGGAATTAAATTCCCACAGAAGTCTTGTGGAAAGCCTTCCCAGAAGAGTGGAAGTTGTTATAGCTGTGAAGGGGGGGACAACTCCATATTAAAGTCTGATATCCAGTATCCTGTGTATTAGAATGCATCGTCATTAAAGTCCCTTTTGATATAGTCAGGCGTCTCAATACTTTTGGTCATATAGTGTATGTCACTAACTTGGGGCTCACAACAACGTCATACCCAATTCCACTAGTGTCCTCATGAGAAGGAGAAGGCTAGTAAGTGCCTCCTGTGAAATATGTGATGCTCCACCTCATTTGCCTTTTCAAACGTCACTGCAAAACTCCATTAAATGTCTGCATTGCCTAGCATGATGGGGTGAGAGGGAACGCCATCCTACCCACCTAGAGAGACCAAGGACAATTATGCGTTCTTAAACACCAGGCCACTGATAGCTGCGGAAATGACTGGAACTCAACTCGTGATCTCCACTTTGTCCAGGGCTTCTCTGCATGCTGGAATGAATCGCTAGGACATTTGCGTTTCATTACTTAGCACTGAGCTTGTTATCTTGCAATTCACTTTCCTGGATCAATTTCTTCAGGACATTTATAGACGTATTACCTGATCAGCCAGTAGAAGAACTGGCCCATGTGTGCAGATAATTTTGGCTGATGCTGTTTCATTTACCTCTTGTAGGAGGCCAAGGACAACCACTGCCTGTGTCTGACCTTTGCAAAGGGTACGGTCGTCCGGTCTCTTCTGGACTAAAGCACTTGTGCAGGACACGTGTTTGTCCTGAACTAGGACATAGTTGAAGCAATAGTATCTGACTCGATCTGGTGTTTTTGCCTGACTCTGCTCAAGTTATTTTTTTACAAAGAGCAAAAACGTTCCATATACAAAGCACATCTGGCCTACAACTATCAAAGCAGAGGAGTCAATCTGAAGCACCTCAAACATTTTAAAGCACTACTAAAAGTAAAGCCTACAAAGCCTGATCACACCATACCAGTTGTCTCTGGCCTGATGGAACATGATCCAGGTTTGTAGGCAACACTATACGTCTGTCTTCTTTTGGCACAACATTTATTCTGTATCTGGTTCACCTTGTTTTTTGGTTCATGTGACTATAAACACTCCAATGCACCAGTTATCATTTACATAGAATTTACACAATGAGCTTTAGACAATCATCGGGTTTTGCTCCGCACCCAAGGGTTCCTCATGGTGGAAGATTTGACCACAAACATGCAGTCGTACTGCAGTGTGGTAACGGGAACCTTTAAAAGCCAGACTCCTTCTGGGCTCTGTTCCCTCATGCAAGGAAGTGATGAACACCAACACATCTCTGTCAGACTGGGGTGTGGTAAAGCATCGCAGGAATGCAACAAGCTTGTGGCCTTTATGGGCAACTTTTCATGTTTCCATCTTGTCCTGTCCAGTGATGTTGCTGGACTGCAACCTCTCAGGAGAATTTGAAATAAACAAACCTTCGCAGATAGAAGCTGGTCTAATAAACAAAAAAAGAAATAACAGACTTTAGTTAACAGCAACTGAACAAAAATAAGAAATGAAAAGAAGCTCCTGAGTCAAGTTTTGGCACTACAATTAGGAGACTGCAAACGTAGTCCCAGGAGATTCCACGAACACCCGTGGACAGCATGAAATGTCTATGCTTTCTCTGGGTAGCATGCCTGTCTTTCCAGCCCATCACTGATGGGCACCAGTAACAGAATTTGAAAAGATTCAATAGTTCTCCCTGGAACTCAAAGGAAGAACATGCAAGGCTTCACTCTCCCAGCACTGGTAATAATGTGTGACTGGGGTCGTAGTCCTAGGTAGCTGGGGATACTGGAATCTGACTTAACTCGGGAGGAACTACAAACATACCAGGATTTCTACACACCAGTATGTCTCCTGGTTCAAACGAACCCAAGAAAATGAAAAGCCATCAGGTTAATGTGTTTAGCCACCTTTAAGCTAAATTCCCACAGCTAATGATTTAGAAACCGTATCTAATATTGGTGATAATGGAATGTCGATACAGTTATGGGAGCCAATAATTTAGGCTCCTCAAATATTGCTGGAGAAGACATGGAAGAATTACAGTGTAAAGATTTACATTTACAACATTTACCAGACGCTTTAATCCAAAACGACTTCCATTCCCCAACTACAGGGGACAGTCTTCCTGGAGCAACTTGAGGTTAAGGGTCTTGCTCAGGAACCCAGTGGTGGTGTGCTGAAGGTAGGATTTGAACCATTACCTCTTGGTCCAGAGGCAGGTATCCTACCCACTAGGCCACCACCCCACAAAGATAAAACCTAGACAACTCTAATACTGCAGAAACAGTATGCCTATTACAGTATTACTGCTGGGCATGGACATTTGCCTGGATTCAGAAAAAAGGATTATTTGTAAATAACACATGTAAAGGTGCAGATGGAGGACTAGTGCCACTGCAGACTTTACAAACTCTGAGTACAGAAAGTCCAGAGGCCTAGCTCCACGTACTACCCTTTTGTACTTGGACCACCACGAAAATCTTTCAGTCAGCAGATGGAGAGTCCAGAACTGGTGTTGAGCTTAAGAAGCACACACAGGGTTAGGTCCCATCACTGCCCAGCAGCTCTAAGAGAAGTTCCAGCAGCTACAAAAAGAAAATGATTGCTAAGCTCAGAACCACTATCACCAGAGCGTGCAAGTAAAAACGATCCAATGAAGACACAGCCTTCACAAAACAGGACATCTCCCCACATTTGTTGATCCACACATCAGACCCACATATCAGGTAGTGTCCCCCGTTGACAGATTGTTCCAAATTGTCAATCTTGCATATTACATTTTGATTTCATTATTGGGTTAACAGATTGTGAATGTGCAAAAAAGAAGTTGTGGTGACTGTGTTGACAACTTGGTTTCTTAAGTGTAGAGCTGGATCTGGGAGGTTAATATTGCTAACACTAGAAGCCAAATCTTTGAGGTAAATTCCTCAAGTGGCGCAAAGTGCACTCAGCTCTTCATGAAGGTTGCGCAGGTTTGTGGATGTGGTTTCCGTTTCCTAACGATAGGCCCATATGCTTAGATGGTTGTACCACTTAATGGCCACTCTGCGTAAAACAATGTAGCCAGCTTGATATTCTGTGTTGTATGGCTGACCAAGTTTTCATGGTTGCAGACCAAGCAAGTGTACATCAAGACAGCGATAGAACAGCTCCACTTGCTTGTGGTAGGACACAAACGCTTTCACAATGCTTACTAACAATGAAACCACACAAACACGTTTAAAGAAAATATACACCAGACCAGAAAAAAACTTTACTTTTAAGGGTACAAATGTTGTTACTGGTGACATGTCCAGGGCGTTTCTCGCCTTTCATTCTATGAGCACTGGGACAGGCTTCAGCACCCCTCGCTCCTATACAACCCTCATTAGATTAAACAGCTCAGAAAACAGACGGAGGGATGGATGAATGGAAGGATGGATGGATGGATAGATGAGGTTGTAACGTCAAAGGTACATTTACAGTACCTTTAGTTAGGGAACACACTTATATAAAATTGTACTGCATTAGTAGTTTTTAAGTTGTATTGAGTCCACACAGCCTGTCTATTTGTCACGTTTCTCTATTTTATAATGCTAAATGAAGAAAAAGTCAAAATGTTCCCCTTTCTTTAACAGGAAAGTGAACGTCCCTCACTGAAACTTCATAGCTTCATAGCAACTGTTTATAGCCGTTAACCTGTTTGTCTAGGCCTATCCCAGTCTGTTCATGTTTGCAGAGAACCGTAAACTATTCCCTTACATTATAAAATTCGTCTGTATGGGTTTTCTGTAGTTGATGAGAGGCTTATAAGAAGGAGACATGAAAGAATATGGAACAGTCCTCTGAGTGCTTAAAAAACATTCAGAATTGATCCTAAGGTAACATGATGGAAAAATCCTACTTGCTGTGAATCGGCCTCAACAGACTGTGTCTGATTTGTACCAGAAACTGCCGCAAACCGCTTAGCACACGGGGTCCTTAATCTTGGACTGAACTAAAGGCAAAATGAAGCGACAGGAAGAAGGAAGACGGACGCGGAGATGGCGAGCGAGAATGTGAAAGGGAAAAAATTGAAGGGAGTGAGTGTGAGCACAGAACGGGGGGATGGAGATAAAGGAGAGTGATGGGGAGAGCCTTTATTGCCTTGTAACTGTATTTCCTCGTGCCTCTCTATCATATTGTGCGGAGAGGCTGGCGGCAGAGATGCAAATGCCCCCCATCCCACCCCACCCCCACCAAACAATACTGTGCTTTCCACCAGCACCATTCATTCTGTGAAGAGGGAGAGCGGCGACGGAGGTAAGGAAAGATGGATGGAAGTCTGAACTTTAATCAGGAGGGAGCCTGGAGCAGTTCTTTTTTTCTATGGATGGATACAGGTTAATCATTCACACACACACACACACACACATAATATATATATAAATATATATATATAAACCACACCATGGTCATGTGACCAAGACTGATACTATAGTGACAATCCATCTCTTTCCCATCAGCCTTCTGTGGCATACTCTCACCTCCCACGCATCCCAAACACACACACACACACACATGCGCACACACACACACACACATAGACGATGAGGAGAAACAGAGCAAAACAATCATCACCTTTCTGAGCCATTAGCTTGAAAGCACAAAGCAATCCAGGACTTGCTCAGTTGCTCTCTCCAATAACACACACTCAAGCCAAAAGCCACACACTCACACATGCTATCTAGGACCCTTTACACAAGATTGTGCTTATTGTACCTCAGTCAAAATATTTTTACAGTCATGTGCTAAGGTTTGAACACCTCCTGGTGTTCAGATGACGTTTTTCCTTCTTTTTTCCCTAGTTTTTCCCATTTATTCACGTCCAGCCACTAGCTAGGTCTCACTCAACTGAACAATGCCTCCAAGCTGGGAGGGTGAAATCTAGCTTCCTTCGCTCCACTGCATCTTTTGCAGAGAAATGACCCTCAGTGTCAGACTTCCAAGAATATCCGAGATTAAATGTTAAACATGCTGTGCATGCAAGAACATCTATGAGTTTTCCTGAATCCTGCATGGAAAAGCGTGAAATTCCTAAATCAAGAATAGAAAGACTGCTAAATGACTTTAAGAGATGTCTGAAAGATGGTTTTCCAGCCAAGGGGGTTTTTCCCGGTACTGACTGACAGGATTCCCAAACTGATGCCATATTTTATGCTGCTTTTGTCTGCTCATAAAATGACACATGCCAGGGTATGTGTCATACATTACCAGCACTTAACCTACAGATCGGAGCCTCTAGACCAGGGGTGCCTGACTCCAGGAGGGCCAGTGTCAAACAATTAACAGGTGAGTTGAACCAGACATGTTTGAGCAGGTTATCACCAAACTGTGTTGGACACGGACCTTCCAGGACCAAAGTTGGGCATCTCCGCTCTATACAATGCTATGAACTCCTGGACAAAACACTCACCTTACAGATCACCCAGTGACTTTTTTTTTTAGCTAAACAACATATGTGGGCAATTTGCCCCTCGCCTGAGCACAGCTGACCAATAGCAAAAGCTGCCAGGCCAAATCTGGCGAATGAACAATGGTTCATTTGCAAGGTGGTGTGGACCCAGGCTGGCGCTGGACGGCTGCTTATAGCCATTGTTGCAAGTCATTTGTTTACACCCCTGTCTCAAAATACCCCCTGATAAGCAGACGTGATGAAGTGAGGAGTGAGTGCGAATGTCTGACTGTGTGAGGAGGTAAACGCAGCAACTGCTCACGGACGATCCCAGTGCTGTAGAGAAGGCCACATTAGCATGGACCTGATGCTGCAACATTCGCTCTGTGGAGCGAAAACAGAAAGCATGTGAGGTCAAGGCACGTAAACATACACAAACGCACGCTCAGATACTGCTTTAGACATGAGCCCATCTGTCCACTTCAGAGCAAATAAAGTCTTGATGAGGCCGAAACTCATTCACCCATCTGTACACGAAAGAGAGAGAGTGGAGAGAGAAAAAGGAGAGAGGAGAGAGACAGAGAGAAATAGAGAAACAATAGAATGAGCAAGAAAAAGAGAGAGCAGGGTAAGAAGAGTGAAAGAGAAAACAGATAAAGACAATGCGGTGAGAGAGAGAGAGAGAGAGAGAGACAGACAGACAGACAGACAGACAGACAGAGAGACAGACAGACAGACAGAAAGGCTGTCCAAAAAATTGTATTAAAATTGTGATCTTGAAGCAACTTTAGAGAAATCAGAGTAAGGTGGTTTGGTTTGTGCACTGCTGTCTGTCTCCCCTGTGATGTGCCACCAATAGTGAAACTTCTTCAGTACTGTTACCATAATAACACAGAAAACTCAACATTTCAGGCACTGGTATCACAAAGGGAAATGTCCCATTCATCTTACACACACACACACACACACACACACACACACACACACACACACACACACACACAAACATACACAAAACAAGAAAAGCGTATGGGGAACAAGAAAAAGCTTTGTAGTCGCTGCCTTGCTCACATTTGCACAAAACTTTCATTAGCCTGTGCGGCGGGGGCGCGGGAGCAGCCGTATCTGGTCCATTAGCGCCTCCAACCATAAATCAGGCAAATCTCTCCTCCGGGGCGGTGGGCTAATGACACCGAGAACGCTAATGCTAGCGCCGCGGGGCCCGTCATTACGGGCACTGAATAGAAAGCACACGACGAGGCGAGGCCCAGGGGCTCCAACTAGCTTCCTTTAGTGCTTCAAACGCCTTCTCCGCTTCTCTCGCTGCCAGTGGAGTCTCTGAATTCTGATCACTTCTTTGTTAGCAGGCCACTGCTTAACTTGTCATGTCCTTTGCCTTGCATTAGACTCAGACTATCACCGCCACCAGAGACTGAAGACCTGACTCGGAAACTCACTCCAGAGACTCACCCTCGAAATCAAGAGACTGGACACCAACTCATGCTTCAGAAACTCTGGATTTGACTCTGACTCGCATCACAGAGACTCAAGACTCCATTTAGAATTGGACCTCAACTGGGACTCTCACACCAAAGGCTTAAGACTCACTTTGGATTTGCACCCCACAGAGATAAGACATAACTCCATCTTACCTACCAAGACTAACGACTTGGCTCAGACTCTCACTGCAGACACTCAAACTCTCACTTCAAAGACTCAATCACACAACCTATGACTTGAGACTTGACACAGCCTCAAGACTCATCAAAAGCATCAAATGAAGTCTAAACAGAGCAAACATGGCACATTTATATTGTATTTCATTTCCAATATGGCAAATACCCACATTTCTCTGCGATGTTTAGTGCATATTTTCTGTATGAGTATGTTCCTTGTCACAGATGTGTTAACTCATTTTACAGAGCATGCAACATTAAAACTTTTTCACATGACTGTATATATCTAAGATGTTGACATCAGGAATGGACAGCACCCTTATATGTATGTATTAACTTTAGCCTTTTCGCTACTGTCGTCATTTATTATGCAAGGATAAGCCACAACATTAAAACGACTGACAGGTGAGGTGAACAACATTGATTATCTAGTTAGAGTGGCACCTCTCAAGGGCTGGAATATATTAGGCAGCAAGTGAACAATCGATGGGGCAGCATAGTGATCTTAGCAACTTTGACAGGGCCTAAATTATGATGACTAGATAACTGGGTCAGAGCATCTCCAAAACATGACGTTCCCAGGGAGAAACTAGGCCATGGAGAAAAGGAAGAAGTGGTCTGGTGTGATGCATTACATTTTCTTTTATATCAAATGGACTGACAGGTGCGTGTGTGCTGCTTAATTGGGGACGAAATGGCACCACTATGGGAAGAGGGCAAGCTGATGGAGGCAGTGTGATGCTCTGGGAAATGATCTGCTGGGAAACCTTCATGTGGATGTTACTTCGACATGTACCATCTACCTAAACACTGTTACAGATCAAGTACACCCCTTCATGACAATGGTATTCCCTAATAGCAGTGGCCTCTTTTACCACCTGCCACACCGAAAACACCATTCAGGCATGGTTTGATAAACAAAAAGTTGTTAACTTTGCCATCGAATTCTACAGATTAAGCTTCTGTGGGATAAACCGGACCAACTAGTCTGTTCCATAGAGACCCATCTCACAATTTAGAGGACTTAAAGGATCTACTGCTAATGTCTTGATGCAGTTACCACAGAACACATTCAGAGGTCTTGGGACTACATGTTACAATGGGACACAGCTGTTTTGGCAGCTGGTTTAAGTGTTAAGGCTTACCAGTGCACGACTGTATATTATTGTTTTTTTCATGTTTATCTACTTTGTTTGATCCCAAATCCCCTTTCCTCAAAATCTTATAATCTTTATTCTCTAGCTGGAGTCTAAATGGTTGATAGACTACAGAACACTCCGAAGGGTGCAGAAAAGAAGCCTGGTTTTAATAACAGTTGATGCTGTATTATTTAGTTACTAATAAGCTTCTTGCTCTATTTCTCACACTCAGAGGCTGTTCTGCACTAAACTTGTGCAGCATCAAAGCCAGCATGTGTGTGTGTGTGTGAGAGAGTGTGTGTGTGTGTGTGTGTGTGTGTGTACATTCTCTGCGCCCTCCAGAGAGGAAGTGG
>JBBPCY010000109.1:29756119-29779957 GCA_037974405.1 Brachyalestes nurse
TTGGGAGAGGGGAGAGGTATGTGTGTGTAGGCCTATAGATATATATACCGCGCCGAATGCACACACACACACACACACACACACACACACACACACACACACACACACATGCTGTTATTTATAAATATTTATTGCATTGTAGGCTTTTCCACTGCAACCACCTCAGCTCCACATTGCAGCAAACTGCATTCCACATACCTCAGCATGATATGCCACATAGAGTTTTTTGCAATCTATCTTTCATATTTTTATAAACATAATAAACATAATCTTTAATGCAAACAAATGCATTTCACTGCATGTCGTACTATATGGGTGTCTATGTGACCACGGATTAAGATCTGAAGTCAAATTTTACACAATTCCCTCTTCACTGGGGCTGCACAGAGCTATGGGAATCACATCAGTATCAACAGATCCTGGGGTGTCTTTTTTTTTCTTTTTTTTCCCTTTTTTTTCGGCCTGGGGTGTCTTTATTGCAGAACTATTCTTCTTGTCTGCATGTGAATCATCAGACAAGGTCCAGGAATTACAGTCAGGAGAGCCCCAGCAGGAGTCGGGCAGAGGTGCCGTCATCAGGTGAATTAATACACACTGCCTCTCTTTCAGCACCAGTTTCCTTTATTTCCTTTTATTTCTTGGTTTTTGTTTGTTTGCAACGAACCTCGGTTTCTTGCAGTACCCCAACAATAACCCTAGCTCCTAACATGACCACTGTATCCCAAAAGAACCTCTCTTTGGTGGCATTGGCCTCCTCCTATTTCTCTCCCTGCCATCTCCTGAAGTCCATCTGAAAGTCAGGATGGTTCTTAAAAGGGATATCGTGATTTCCCCTTGGCTCCCTCCTATGGGAACGGAGCGGAAATTGTCTTCTCCAAGAGCAAGTTGAGCACCATGCTCTGGGTTCTGAAAATGTAACGGAATGTCCAGATGAAGAAAAGGCTGCATCAAGCCGAAGTTCAGGCACTCTCAGATGGCATGCTGGAAGCAGCGGACACTGCGGGTTGTAATTTGATGCCACTGAGGCACATTTGGAGGGGACTGGCATGTGTATTTGTCTCCTTGATCGAAGGAGACAGGTTAGGGATGTTGGATAATTGCGGTGGTAACCCAACACAGACACACACAAAAAAACTGTACCCCTACAACCGACGCTGTAGTCAGATATGTACTGAGACTTGAACTGTGCTTGATATGGTCGGCTCTGTGTACCTCCCCAGCAGGACAGCGAAAGTCTCTCACACAGTGACCCTGAGGCAAACTCCAGGCCTCGACTACTCAGTCCACTACCTGTGGCCTGCCCATACAAGCCCCTGATGGGATGCCAAGACAGCACAGCTCAGCAACAACTTGCCTTCGACCAGCATTACCTTAACAACTCCCGACAGTTGCTGGCCAGCTCCCACTGGCACAATATGAAAGTATAAATAAGTGTGTGTGTGTGTGTGTGTGTGTGTGTGTGTGTGTGTGTGTGTGCGTGTGTATACACACCCAGAGGTCATCAGAAAATGACAGCTCTGCCAACAGTCACAAACCTATCACATAAAGTACCATTTGACAACTTATGCAGGGCAACTCCTATTGGCTGCTGGTGTTTCAACCCGTCTCCCCCCAGCATTTTTCCCAGTAGGGCATGCAGGGGCAAGGCAAAGGGCTGGAGCAAAGGACCTGGACCTGCCTTTCGTCCTTCAAAACTACAAGAGTGATGGATGCTTGAGGGGCTGGAAGCCCTCTACAGAGACTAAATTATAAAGTCCACATTACCAGAGCTGTGGGGTGGGGGTGTAGACATCAATTAATATTACCTGACAAGAATGTTAGGGTGTAGAACACACTGCGTATTCTGCCATCAAATGACACATGAAGACATATTTGAGCTTATGGTTTCAGGAAAAATAGACCTGATACTGTAAACTAACCTTCCGGCATAGTCAGATAGGAGCTCATGTTTTGCCAGCAGCCAGGAAGAAGACTCGCTCAGACACGTTTCGGCTTCCGGAAGACAAGGCAATACAGATCAGACTGGGCAGGGATGAATTCTGTAACGCGGATCTCACTTGACAAGTCAGACGTTATGTTTCTGTCCCTGAGCAGGAGGGTAATGTGACAACCAGTCTGGAAGCGTCGTCCCGGCTGGACACGATGTGTGAACTATACAAAACATGCCAGTGCCATTCCTTCATAAATCAAAGGCAGGAGTTCACAAGCCATTTGGCAGACACAGTGTCCTGAATCAGAGAGGACGTCCTCAAAAGCTCCACTTCACAAAAAAGCAGCAAGGGTCTATAATGCCTTAAATCCCCCTCCACTGCCCCACCTATTCTTATGCTAATCTCAGTAATTGTCTGGTGTTTTCTTTACAGAGCTGGTAGGAGATGATTTAGGAGGACACTGTTGCTTTAAGAGATGCCTGAAGGGGGTGGAGGTGGTCGTCATATATCATGGTGCTCATTAATCAATTAGCGTTCCCCCCCAGCCACCTGTCCTGCAGCATCGCTTACCAAAACATTCCAAAGCCCAACATGTTGCTAGACGAACCCCCATGCCGACTGTCTCTGATAATGAAACGGCCATCTCACCACGTTCTTTCACATTCATGTAGTGCCTCTGAATGTTTGTGGTTATTTTGTCTTTGCCTTTTCTCACTCTAATCTCTCCAGACTCGCTAACACAACTTCAAGGTTATGCTTAAGGTTGTTTCGAGGCAACATTCGCAGTAATTAAGTTTGATGTCATGTTCTGATGAAAACTAAAATCAAAGTTTGCAAAGAAAAACGAAGGACCGTCTGGAGAAGCCAGCAACCTGGCCTATCTTCCTGCACGTTCCAGCTAACAGATGTTGGCTCGAGTCCGTAACCAAACCAGGCGGAGAGACAGAGACGCTGACTGAGATGGAAACAGCAAGGCCGGCACCCAAAGAGAGAGAGAGGGAGAGAGAGACAGAGATGAACAGATGAATGGGTTTTGCACCACTGCACAAGGCAAGTATCAGGTGGGCCTACTGTGTTGAGCAAGAGAGGGCTCTGATGTGTAATCTGATGAGGAGTCCAGCCGCCCCAGAAGTGCCTTGAGGATCCAGGTTGGCGTTTGTGACCGAGATCAGAGTGGAGGCTGCAGTCGTGCCGGAATAAAAGTGCTGCTTTCGCTGCGTTTTTTAGCCAAACTTAGCTGCTGACACACAGGTCTGAAAAAGTTGAGTGCAGCCGCACAGCAGAGCGGAGCCAGTCTGGAGATAGGGTTTATACAATAAAATGAAAAATACACTCTAGCATGGAGTAAAAATGATCTTTTAATAATTTATGGCACTGAGTATAGGAATATATATATATATATATATATTATTGCATTATATATTATTGCATTATACACGTATGTGTGTGTGTGTGTGTGTGTGTGTGTATATACACAGTTTATATAGATATACATACACACACAAATATATACAGTATATATACATATTGTATATATTGTGTGTGTATGTATATCTATATCAATATACACTGTATATACACACGCACACACTCCTGACGGCTGTTGCCTGTAAGCCAACTCTTTTAAACAGGCGGTGGAGAGCAATTTCAGGACGATTTAATGTTAATTTCCCTCCTGACAAGGCCCTCTGGCCAGACGAGCTCCTTTGAATGCTCAACCCCTCGCCACCCTCGCAAACAATAGCCTGCTCTCAACAAAACCCCACACTTCACATGTTGTGTAATTTGGAACCAATTCTGCACAGCAGCCCGAACAGATAGTGATACTAAAATTGGAAACTACTCCCTAGACCCTTGGTGAGTGGACACAGAGAAAGCAAATCTGTCAAGCCCCACATTACAAGGATCCTTTTACAAGTGACAGGAAAAGTTACGGCACCTTAGTGAGCAGGATAGCTTAATCAGGACCGAGAGCACTAGGGAGTGGGGGCTGAAACAGGGGGTGCGAGCAGTTTAGGGTATGTGGACCTGAGGGGTGCAGGCTGCTCAGGGGTCAGGAAAAATGATGTGGCTGGTGAGGTGCCATCTCGCTCCCACCTGCGTGAGTCGCCGAGAGACTGTGGTGCCCTCATTTTCCGAGCCAGACTAGGGTCCAAAGTTTTGAAACTGCCTACACGGCCGACGGCAGCGCACACTGGCCCTGCACTTCCAGCCACAGCTGTGCTTATGTTGCAATGCATCGCAACCCTGTTGCAATTTCAGAGCTCTAATTTTAGGGATCACTTGAGTTCTTCCACCTTGCAAAGGAGCTTAACTGGCCCCCTGAACAACTTTGTCAATCATCAGAATACCTTCACCAACACCCTGACCTCCAATTCAAGCCCTGAATACCACCGTTGTCCACTCTGCTATGTTTGAATGCAATCTCTGGCCAAAGGCTTTCTGTCAGCATTCTCTGATTGTCTGGGAATATTATGTTGTCCAGCACTGTTGTGTCAATAATAATGCACAATAATGCCCTCACTGTACTCATGTCCACACACATCCAGGTCCATTCCCACTGGTGGATTGTGAAAACTTCAATAACAAATGTATGGCAAGCCTCTGTCCACTTTGAGGCTACTCCTTTTCTGAGAGGAACTTGCAGTGCTCAAGACGTCAGCATGGAGGGAAAAGAGAAAAAAGGATTCTGACTATGCCATTCTTGTCCTCTTTTATCCAACTAAACTTATCTTTCCTGTGAGAAATCAAAACAGCATGGCACTT
The DNA here is from genome assembly GCA_037974405.1 of Brachyalestes nurse. Lineage (NCBI taxonomy): Eukaryota > Metazoa > Chordata > Actinopteri > Characiformes > Alestidae > Brachyalestes > Brachyalestes nurse. Next base: position 29,760,817 of record JBBPCY010000109.1, read on the forward strand.
GGGGTTCAGAGGTCAGACCAAACAAAACCAGACATTTAATAAAAAAAACAATCCAGGCCTTGGGAGAATGAGAATATAGAGGAGATAAGTGCAAAAGAGCATTTGCATGGTACTCCTTCCTGAAGGAAACAAAGATAAGATTGGATGCAAAAGAAAAGCAAAACGCCCATTCGCTGCATGTCAAGGACTGACAGTACACAGTACATCATCATGATATCATAAATTCAAGCGAAGAACTGAAATAAAACTGAAATAAATGTCCATGAGCTCTGTCACACTGCAAAAAACACTTCTGAGAAATATGGACCATGAATTGGCAGCAGCCACCGTGCACTTATTTACCTTTTTTGTTTTGATAAGATAAAGGCATGCTTTCATTTCTTCAACGTTTCACTGGTATCTGCCACGGCAAACGCGTTTCCATCATTTATGGAATATTTTTATTATCTGTAAAAAAAAATATCTTTAAGACAAATTGTATTTATCTGACTTCCATTAAACCAACATTGCAAAATATGCTGAAAAATGAGTGGAAACCATCTCATATCTTGGCTGCATTTTCTGAATCTCAGTAATAACCTGGAGGTCACACACACTGAAGTGTGTTCACAGTATTTCCAAATACAAGCCATTTATCTAGGAAGGTCAGAACAAGTCAATATCAAACAGACTTCTATGCCCCACCACTGATCCTTCAAAGGTTTATCATCTCTTCCAGTTCGTTAGGACTAAACACAATGTGGCAGGACTAGGAGCAAAGGTCAGTCTGCTGACCTTTTGAGGGCCAAGCCTTGATAAGCAACATTTATCACACCTATTCTCTGCAAGGAAATCGCCCTGGCAACCTGCCGAAAGGCCTTCAGTAATGTTATCATGTCAATTTGTGGTACTAACGAAGACCTACCACTGGCAGCTCACAATACAGGGGGTGTATATGTGTGTGTGTGTGTGTGTGTGTGTGTGTGTGTGTGTGTGTGAAAAATAAAATACAAGCGCTGGACGTGTACCACGAGGAATGGAAAGAAAACATGGTGAGCTGGCATCCTTCACGTTAGCACTCATTCAAGACTTACGTCAAGCTGGGCGATTTTTTTAACGACTGCGGCCTGGATCGAATCAGGAGCTTCAGACGCTGGCAATCGCAATCATAAAATTGGTACTTTACACATCTTTAAGAGGGTCGTTAAAATTACATTAAAAGTATACAGCCAACATAACGGGCCAAAACAAGGAGGGGAAAAAAACTGAGCTGGAAGTCATATACACTGATGAGGTATGTTTACCGTACTCCCAAATTCCAAATCGACCAAAGAGAAATTTCTGGCTTCCGAGGGGCTTTTGGAACAAGGGCTGTTTGTACAAACTCAAGAAGATGCGAGTTACAACACTAAGGCATGGTTTGAAAATGAGGGGCCGCTTGCAGTATAAGCGGAAGATCTGTTCTGGGCACAGAGGTGCCGCTCCCCACCCACTCATACACCCAATCGTGCATCTCGAAAACCGCTGCGCAGAGAAGCTCCGTTTGTCCGGGCATGACGGCAGGGACATACTGGAACTCATTACGTGTTATGCCAGTAACAAAAGGTTGAAGATACAGCACACTTGCCAGGAGCTGGGGTGGGGAGACGGGGTGGGCTGGGCAAGTGGGCCATCGTTCGTCCGGGCCCAAGACGAGCGAGCATGCAAGCTCTGAAAAGCGCTGCAGCAGGATCTGCTTTGTTCGTGAGAGCAGTTCGCCAAGAAGTTTGCATCTCTGACAACACGCGGTAGGGAGAGAAAAGAAAAGGAAATCCGGAACCCTTTTCGTAGACACATTTTAGTGTTTTCCCAATGGGCCTCTTTCTTGTCTTTCTTCCATGTGATGACTTTGCACATAGAGCTATTGTGAAAGACTCTTTAACGGGCAATTTGTTAACATCGATCTTTAAGACTTTGTGCTAGTTGCCATGGTTTCCCATCCGAACCCATAAGTCTAGCTGTCAGGATGTGAAGTTAATGGGAGTTTAAAAATGAATCATGTCAGAGGTGTTGATGAAAGCACCTTTGAAAGGTGTGTGTAAGGAATGCAATAACGGAAAGCAAAATAAATGAAGGGAGGGAGAGGAAGAAGAAGAGTTTGGCTCCTGGGAATGGACTGATTATGGATGTTTCTATAGAAGCTTTTTTTGTGTGCAAATGTTATAACCTGAACTTGGTAGGTCTCTAGACCTTGGGTAGTTTATGCACACTACCTAAGGAAGCGAACCCCGGAAATGTGCCTCCTGACCTTTTAATGCCCACTGGATTTCATTGTTCACACAATATTAGTGTGCAGTTTCAAAGTCTCAGGACAAATATTTAATGGGACACTGGCCAAATCTTACCTCTTCCTGTGTTCCCACAACAGAACTACAGAATGGGTTTCTGATGATGAAATTCTGATGATGTATACTGAGGGTGGAACTAAGGTCTGAAGTGCTTATGTCTAACAAAGAACCACACATACAGAATTCAATAATGGACTAATTGTATTCAATATGGATGTAGAGATTCTAATTTTTTTTACTTACATAGCGCACTATAGAGGAAGACATTTTAGATTTGAGTGCATCCAGAAAAAATGCATTATTAAAAGCTTAGCTACTGGGAAAAAGTCAGATTGGTGTTGGTATCAGCTGAGTTTACAGTATCTGACCTGAAAAAGTGGGCTTTATTAGTCTCAGTGTCTAGCAGTTAGGATTCATTTAGCTTTGCTGAGATTTCCAGTGACTGTGTGATGCATTTGCATAATGCAAGCCTGGCGCTGTAGTGAGTGAACAATGATGGATGAAAACACAAAAATCATAAAAAATTCTAAATTCTGCCAAACCCATTAGGCTGAGGGATGCAGTGGTGAGCTACAGGATGTTACACAACACAAATAACATAAAATGCTAGTTTTAGGCCGGAATGTCCTTGTATGGAGAGCCAGTGCGTAATCGTAATATGCTATCCCAATCAAACTGAAATAAAACTGTCAGACAGCTTCGGATCCCGCGCCTCACCGATTTAATGGATTTAACATCCTAATATGAGACGTTGCTGACTGGCGTGGCGCCTTGTCCGCAGGTTTTGCCAGGATCTACTATCAAAGGAGACCCAGTCAAGCTGGATTTTTCCCCTGCTCTTTCCTGGACTGCCTCCTTTTCATCCTCTTTTCTGATGCTCTAATTAATTGGGTTAAAAATGGAAGGGCATGATAGGCGCCGACACGCATATCGGCATTAAAAACAGTTTGTACCTTGGAGAGAAGTCACCATGGCAATGAGGCCATATTCTCCAATCTGTAATGAAGCGGACTGACACTTTAATGGAAACTTCCAACGTATCTGCTCACTTTTATAACGCAAGGGAAATCAAGCATTGTCTGAACTGCACGCAGAGAGCAACTTTCCTCGCCTCAGGCGCCCAAGTGTCGTGATTTTCCATCTGCGTCTCCTTGTGGAATCTGATTTTGATATGATGGTTTATATATGTCCCATATCGCTGTCCCAAAGACGGATTACAAGAACTAAGGAGTGCAAGTGCAGGAGTCTCAACACAGGTGCTTTGTCAAGCTGAAGGCAATATGCACAGCTCCAATGAGAGAGTGGTCGTCAATGGCAATTGACCCGACACAGTTGCCAGCATTAGCAGAACATGCTATGACTCTATGCTAACTTCTGTCACTTATTCACTACAACTTGTGGATTCTAAAATTTCAGCCCATATCACAAGTTCCAAAGCAAAGGGTTAAAAAAAAAAAAGCATCATTAACATTTTCCCATGTCTACGTCAGACATTGAAAGGAATGGCAAAAGCTCAAGCTTCTTAACTGGATTATGGAGCTATATAATTAATTTTGTACCAACTACAAAAAAATTATGTAATAAGCAATAACCTTTGACTTCTACAGGTTAAAGAAGACATGCTGCAGAACATGACCCGTCCTGCAGTATAAAGCCTACAATAAAATCTTTGCCTGAAGGGGTGGGAGATTCCCACAGATATGTCACTGTATAGCTTTAGCGTGTCTCACTGAAGGCATCCGCTTGAATGTGAAGAGAGGGATCTGTTTGAAACACAAAAGCTCTGCTTCTAGACACAGGTCAGCATATTCTGCACATGCTAGAGCCTAAATAACACACTCAGGGGCTTCCACTGCACTCGGCCTGAGGAAAATGCGGCTTCTGGAGAGGAAATGAGGCCATTTTTAACTCAGCCACCCCCCCGCCACCCCCCGCTGTAATGGCCCTGGTCAATGGAGTGTGCGGGGTCTCTGTTCAAGCGCAGGCGTTCCGGAGGCGCGGATCCATAAATTATGAAACGTTGGGGGACGAAGCCTAATCACCTCTGCGCTGTCACCTAGCAGAAGCAAGAGCTAGTTTAATTTACGCTGGCACATCCGTCACTGCTCAGGCTAATTTCACTCACGCTAGCTCATGGAACGAGGGAGGCAGGGAAGGAAGGACAGCTTCAGGGGTGTGTTTCCCTGGGTTGCCGTTGTGTTTGTTTAGTTTTTTCTTGTCCTACTGGCTGCTTTCTCTCTTCAGCAGTGTCTTTTGTCCTTCATACATTGAGTGGGAATGCGGAATGGATCCAGTCCCTGGGGTAGGTATGTTCTTAAAAGTTCTTAAAAAAAAAAAAAAACCTTCTCGAGTTCCCTCAAAAAACTGGAGGGTTCTTTGGAAAAACCATATTTGTAAATAAGATGGGTAAGTGTGAGCCTTTATGAAATGTTAAGCTTCTAGCAAGCATTCATACATTTGTCTAAAAGAACGCTTTTCAAATTCAAATTTTTCTCTCTCTCATTCTCATTCAGAAATATGTAGAACTGGCCCGAATAATTCCAACACGCCAGTATTTGTTTACGCTGGAATTTGGAGTTCAACTTAGTATTTGGAAGCTTCATCTTTTCGTGCAGATGCACGATAGACCTTGATAGTACTTACTGCAAAACAAGAAAAATGTTCAGTGCCAATGTGCAAAAAAAGAGGTTGGTTTACCATGGAGCCAGAGCATCAAAGCTGTTTTTAAGTCTAACTCTGGCAGTTTTGAATTGGGTACGGTAGCATCATTCAAGGAACAATGCGTAACAATGCGTAATTTTTAAACGTGCAGAGTAAATGGACACAGAAGAGTCAATGGATGGTGGAAGAGTAGCATGGATTATCAACAATCAAATAACAGGTCATCTATATTGGGACATTCTGGGGAGTCTTGACTGGACTGTGGACAGGTTTTTGTGATTGTAACACAATTTGCATGTTCAGTGCACCTGTGCTCCACGTGCACTGGAATTCTGGTGCTTTTTAACTCAATAGCTCAATAAGAATGAAGTGAACATTAAAGGGTTAAGGACTCTTACAGTTATGAATGTACTCTGAATTTAGCATCTCAAATGAAACCATTCAGTCACAACTAAGAAATCTGCGCTTGCTTGGAAAAGATGTAGCTTCAGAGAATACGCTGTCAAGGCTCATCAAAGTTCGTCAAAGCTTGTTGAGTGGACCTGATTTTTGGTCAATAAACACTTCTCACACGATTGTTATTTACATTTTGTTCTACAGAAATAAGCTGCAGTCTACTCAGCCAACATTTACAACATCCCATTTCGCCATCCTCCAGTGCAGAAACCCATCTGACCTCTCAAGTGGTCAGTTTTTGTTCTGCTTCTGCGACCACAGTCTAGAAGTGACAGTAGTGGTGACCGCAGTAGTCGACTGGGCCGGAGCACTGCTGACCAGGCTGGAGTGCCGCTGACCACTTTGCACACGGACATACACACAAAATACAAAAAGCACTCAGGCAGCCCTTGAATGGGCACTTCCAGCAAATTAGCAGCAAATTGAGAGGAAAAAAGGAAAGTCTTGCCTCAAGTGGAGGAAGAGAGTGGGGGACGCAGGGTAAGCGGCAGGCCCCATCCTGCAATAAGGGAGGGAGCAGAGGGTTAATACACTCATAAAGTAGGTGCCTAAGAGGGCTCTTTGGAGCGATGCCACGGAAGAACAACTTTTTGTTGCCTGAAGAAACTTGGATGGTTCTTTAAAGAGCCATTTATTTGAACCTCCACATAATGCAGCGGTTCTATACCAATTACATTTTTTTTCCTAATGCAATACATCCAAGTCAAGAACCCTTTAGTATGTAGCAGTTGTACCATGCAGCACAGTAGAGTGTGCATTCAACTGTAATACTGGAAGAACAACAGCGTGGCTCGGGGTGCAGAGAGAGGAGCAGAGAGAGAAAGAGGCAGAGGAGGGGTGTAACAAAGTAGGGAATGGTAATGGGAATAGAGCGAGAGTGTTGGGGGGTGAATGTGGCATGGGTGTGAATCAGATTTTCAATGACAATGTGCTTAAGATCACCATTTCAAAGGAGGAACATATCATCTGTCAAAGGTAATGGTACTGTCCTGCAGGGAAAAGTAACAGTGCAATGGAGGCCATTCATTAAAGTGTGTGTGTGTTGGGGGGGGGGTGCTGTATTTACAGCTCCAAGCCACCAACCTTCATTTCCCCTATAGGCACACATATACACACATATTCGTACCCTACCCCTCGAGATAAGACCAGCCTGGGGAAAATAAATACATTTAGCTCGGATTGTCATTTGGGAATATAAATATAGGCCGGATTTCCGAGGTGGCAGAGCCTGCCGCAATTAATCCAGGGCTAGAACTCACAGGCCTGAGGGATAATATTAGAGCTGGCCAGTACAGAGGCGCAGAGTGAGAGAGGGGAGGAGAGAGAGAAAGAGAGACTAAAGCTCAGCAGGAAGGCTGGGCTTTGTGCCCTCGGCTTTACTTGGCACACCAAGCAGTCTGGAACGGCTAAAGGCCTGAACGCAGGAGATAGAACCAGATCCACTCAGCACAAGAAACTGATCCCAACACTACACCCAGAGGAAGAGACAGAAAGGGGGAGGGAGCGGGAGACAGAATGTGTAGGAGGAATGGCATTTCACTGATCACAACAAAGCCTCTTTCTCTGAAAATGTTACCAAGCTCAGTTACGGTACAGTACGATTAGGCAAGGAGAGCATATCAGGTACTTTTAATAGCTGCTGACTCACTGCTCTAATATATGTAATGACGCTGTAGTGTAACAAGAGAACAAAAACCATGTCAGCGCATTTACGCCAAAGAAAAGACTCAAACAGGCTTCAGAGGGGCCGGGCATGGGAACACGCAAGCGAATACAACTAGCCTTCAAACAAAAATATTTAGCAGTTTCTTCTTTTCACACAGGGTGTAATATACAGTGAAAACATCTCCTCTCTTCAAGCTCGGCCCCAGTGCAAAGCAAATCTGTCTGACCTTTACAGTGATCAGTCTTTGTCCTGCCTCACTGGCCACAACCTGGAAGCACAAGTAGTGGTGACCGAGGAGCTGACTGAGGACCACGGTACCACTGAACTGACCAAAGCACTACAGACCAGATCACAGTACCACTCAACAAACCACAGCACCACTGACCAGGTCACAGTACCACTCAACAAACCAAAGCACCACTGACCAGGTCACAGTACCACTCAACAAACCACAGCACCACTGACCAGGTCACAGTACCACTCAACAAACCACAGCACCACTGACCAGGTCATGGTACCACTGGACTGACCAAAGCACCAATGACCAGGTCACGGTACCACTCAACAAACCAAAGAACCAACTTATCTAGCAGTAACTTAGTTAAAAGCAGATGTTGATATTAAGTATAGCTTTACATGTATGAAGAACGGATGTGGACTACTGAAGCACTGATGTACGTCGCTCTGAATAAGAGCGTCTGCTAAATGCCATTAATGAGCCCATTGCACCACTGAACAAGGCTACAGAATGGAATGAATCAGAACTGGTGATAAGGCCATAGAACAGATGGAACAGACAACCACTAAACAGAACAAAAGCACCAACCAGACTTCCAGTGCTCAGTGCACTCTTCACAAAGCCAGCCCTTCTTTATTTTATTGTCTTTATTAGTATGGTGATTATTATTAATATATTACATCCACAAGTCTGTAGTTGGCCCTTTGATAAAACTATGTAGATGTTTGTGAGTGCAAATGCTGTTTGCGCTGGACTGCTCCTGGGCCAAAGTGAACAGGCCCAAGAACTGTGAGCCAATTCCCCTCTCTGGAGTCTGTAGGTTGCGACAACCTAGCTACGAGTTATTTCCTTTCTGCTCCGCAGCCTCTCCCCTTCTACATTACATAAAGATCCGACTCGCATCTACAGCCACATTTTCCCATAGATTGAGTAAGGGATCTCAGTGGAGGAGTGGGAAACACCTATGATTGAAAATCCATTTGCAATTCTCTCACAGGCACTCATCCAAGGACGGGTGCGCGCACGCATACACACACACAAATGTACAAATTACAAACCTGGAGACGATTTGGCTGCAAAGACTTACCTCATTTACTGTAAGTGGCCTTGAGTACTTCAGCAAGGAATTAAAAAAAAAAAAAAGCCAAGCGGCCCCTTTAAGAGGCTGAAATGAAGCAGAGTTATCCTACCTCACTGACCTAATTGCTCTCTCTCCCTCTCATCTCTATATTCTTCATTTCTCTCTCTCTCTCTCTCAGCTCTGTGCTGTCTGACATGTAAAGATTTTTTAATACCATCAAAGGCACACAAGAAAGAGCAAAAAAAAAGGGGGAGGTGAGACATAAAGAAAAAAAAGCCTTAACCATTTCATCTCTCGACCGCGCGGGAGCCGAGGCCTAGCGTGGAATCCCCGATGATAAAAGAGCATCAGCATTCAGGGGGCTTTCAGTGCTCTCCTCTCAACATATCATACGGGTTTAACTTCCCAATCCTGCCTTTCATTCACAGTCTCCTTCTCTCTCCCTGTGCCTCTTTCTGCTCTTTTCGGCCCTTTCCCACACTCCCCCTCTCCCCAGAGGCGCTGGCGGACGCGTCACAGGCTACCACAGCCAAACCAAACCGCCGTAACATCGCCTTTCATTTACCAATGGACCCGCTGCATCAGCCATAACGCTCCTCATTTAGGCAGACGGCGACGCTGCCCACAGCTGCTGCATCTGTCAGCCACTTTAGGCCGGGGCTTACAAGCAGGCACTGCCTCTGACTCGCTGGACTGATTATGTGATTATAGTTTGTGCTGAGTGTCACTGCAAGTTGCACAACCAACCTTTATCATTCTATAAAACCTTAACTGACAACTCAAGGGCCCGTCACGATACCCGTAATCTCATGATCAAAACCGTGAAGTGGAAGGTTCTGAGCAGAGCCCTCATTCCACCTTTCCTTCTCTTTGAAATTGATCTCTGTCAAGTGTGAACGTTACTCGGTTAAAAAGGTTGAATTCCTTAATGTTTCACAGTGTGACCATAATTAAAGTATTTACAGTGGCTGAGTGTTCTGGAGTTGTATACTGAGATGCAGAGATAATCAATTTTGAAATACTGTATGGCTATACAAAATGCAATAAAGCTAAACTTGTTTTTTTTTCCGGAAGGTCTAGACAAGGCTTGTTCTGCTGCTGTAACAAACCCCACACATTTTAAAAGCTCATCAACAGGTTCATCAATACAGTATTTGATGGTACCCTACAGGAACACACTTCTTCTAGGGAAGCCTCACGACAGAACATGCTTCTAGAGTTGATCATCTTCCAAAACCAGCTTCCAAAGCCAAGGACACTCCAGAAAGTGGTTCTCCACCATCAGCAGAAAAAGACCCTGGTTCTAGAGCAAAGCACCAGCTGGAAATATTCTATTTCTAAAGTTAATTTATTTTCAAAAACAGAGCCTGCTAGCTCCTTTTCAAAAACAGAGTCAACCATCTTGCAGAAAGATCCTGTATCCAGAGATGACACCTCTGCAAAAACAATGCCTGCTCAAACATCAGAAACATTAGAAGAAAAACTGCTTCTAGAGTGAAATACCCTTCAAGAAATTTGACATCTAGATCTGATCACGCTCCAAAAACAGAGCTTGTTTTCAAAGCTAAAACCTCTTCAGAGCCTGCTTAGACCTGATCCAGCTGCAGAAACAGAGCCTAATTAAACATCTTGTAGAACGATCCTGGCTCTAGAGCTGGTCACCTGCCAGAAACAGAGCGCGCTTTCTGAGCCAAACACCCTCTTAAATGTCCTGCTTCTAGAGCTGATCGGGCTTATGAAAAAACAGTTTCCAGAGCTGAAGACCATCCAGAAACACAGATGGGAATTATTCCATAAGACAATAGTAAGACTGTTGCTTGGCAGTTGCAGGGAATTTTGAACACTGCTAATTTGCCTTGAAATAAGCCAAATTGTGCAATATATTAACCCTTCTTCAAAAGTAAAAGGGAGTACTTACAATATGGTTGGAGGTTGCCTTACTTGATGGATCTTGAAGCAGAGAAAGGGAAAAAAAAGCTGGTGCAGCACCACAGTGACGTATGCAACTTATGCAAAGAGGTTCTATATTGAGAAAAAAGCATGCAAATGAACAATAACACAAGGGACTGCCTGAAAGGACACCAACCAGTCCACATACTTCAGTGGTTTAGGTCATGTTACAAATGTAGGTTCTTCAGTTGGACTAAATCAGGGGCCATACAGTGAGGGAGTACTTTGCAGAGCACTGCAACAATAGCAGCATTGTCATGATCACAATCCACTGCAGAGTTTTTTTTACGCTACTCTTGGACGTCTGGCAGGCTGAGGAACACACTCTGCTCCTCTTTAAAACACTTCACTCTGCATGTCCCGAGCAGGGAAGACCCACCCCATTCTCCTGGTGCCCATCTCATTTCATCAACCAAAAACAATCTGTTCCACGGGCGTGCAAGGGGAAAAAAAGTTAAATAAACTGTCAAACTCATTTTTGCCAGGAGATGATGAGTCACTATCGCAGGTCATTATTATTATTCTGTTTTGTTTTGTTTTTTTGCGCTCTGGCATTAGCCTTATTCATCGAAAGAGGAAGTGGAGAGGAAGAAAGCTTTTGTGCTACTGAAACCAGTGTGTAGAGGAACAGATTAAGCGATCAGTTTAGACAGAAACTAGAGAAGACAGAGATGGATCACTGCCAGGACCTGGGGGTCTTGTCCTGAAAGCAGGAGAACACGGACAACATTTATTTAACTTTAATACAGACTACAAACTTTTGTCAGAAGTAAAGGAAAGTATACATGAACACACTATGCACAATACATATATATTTAGACTTTGGACGTGCCATTAAAATTTGATTGCATGCTTGGTTCTAAATAAGCCCACACAATGGATGACATGTCCACAAAGGGTGGTGTAAATGAAAATCATGTTAAATGTGTCTAACATTCTCCAAAACTATCCAACCATGCCTTGAAAATAACTAGTGATGGGCCGATCCACGTGTTCATGACTGCCGATTCCGATTCATGACTGCCGATACAGATACAGATTCCGATAATAATACATCTTTTTTACTTTAATATTAGTATTGTTTTTGTTGAAATTGTGCTGTTTGTTAGTAAGGTTACATCACAGAATAAATAATAAGAAGAGCAAAAAATATACACAACTACACTGAATTTAAAAGCATTCCAAAGGAATTTATTTATGTCACATTTTACAAAAAGGTAGCAGCAACAGCTGTAGAATTTTGTAAATATCAAAAACACAACAATCTTGGCTGAATCAAATAAATAGTTCAAGTATTATCTTCATTTTAGCAGCAACAACTGTGTAGAAAATAAAACGCAAAACTAATAAATTTAAAATAACGTGAATTTGGAGACACGGCACAGGCAGAGTGTAATCTAACCACTTCTGTATTTAAGGTGGACCGGCAACAAGATGTCCAACTTTAGCCTCGTCGTGTTTTGAGAGAATCATCTAAATAGTTTAAGTATTATGTCCATTTTAGCAGCAACAACTGTGTAAACAAATAAAGTGCAAAACGAATACATTTTAAATTACGTGAATTTGGAGACACAACATGGGCAGAGTGTAATCTAACCACTTCTGTATTTAAGGTGGACCGGCCGAGTTACGGGATGCCCAACTTTAGCCCCGTACTTTGAGAGATTGAGAGAGGGGGAGAGGGCCAAAACAGCCAACAAAACAGCCCCTGAAAGAAACCCAAAGAGGTCTTGAAGGAGAGCTAAGAGTCTTCTCTGATATTCCTTTCGCTTTTGGGTTGTCTGCTGTAAATTTGTTGCGCTTTTACACAAATGGCAAGTAGCCGTCTTGCTTTTCGGCAATTTTAAACTGTAGTATCTCCAAACGAGCAACATTTCATAACAAGGCTCATTCAGATTGAAGTTGCCGCGGGTTCACGGTATGGGGCGGTGACGCATCTTGTGTTGTGGAGCAAAACTGCTGACCTATACAGGCACTGACTCCACAAGTGGTACTGACACCAAGAAGTTATAAGCAGATCCTTTAAATCCTGTAAACTGCGAGACTGGGCCTCTATGGATCAAACTACTTTGTCCAGCACATCCCACAAATGCTCAGTCGGATTGAGATCTGGGAAACTTGGAGGCCAAATCAACCTCCTTAACTTTCTGTGACATTCCTCAAAGGGTAAAGGGGGCATTGGACTGACTCTTTTATCCAAAGAAACGTACAATCATTAGTTACAGGGACTGTCCCCCGGAGCAACTGAGGGTTAAATGTCTTGCTCGAGGACACAATGGTAGAAATTGGGGGTTTGAACCTGCAACTTTGTGGTCATCGGGTTCACAGGCAAGTGCTTTACCCACTAGGCTACTATTCATCAAACAGTTCCAGAGTAATGTTTGCAGTGTAGCAGGGGGCATTACTCTGCAAAAGGGCCACTGCCATTAAATAATAATGTTGCCATTAAGGGATGTGCTTGGTCTGCAGAAAGTTTATGTAGGTGGTACGTGTCAAAGTCAAAAATCAACATGAGGGACAGGACTCAGGGTTTCCCAGCAGAATACTGCTTCAAAGCATTACAGAGCCTCCAGGGGCTTGCCTTGCTCCCCAGGAAAGCAACAAACAGCATCCAGCCGTCCACATGAAAACAAGATTTATCAAATGAGGCTACCTGTTCCATTGTCCAGGTTGGATGCTCACATTCCCATTTTAGTTACTTTCAGCAGTCAGCATGGGCACTCTGACCGGTCTGTGACTACACAGCTGCGTGTTTTGTTTCTGTTAAAGCCAGCATTAACTTGTTCAGCAGTTTAAGCTTTGGTGGAATCGGGCTTAGCCTTAACACAGGCTCATTACCCTGTTACCGGGTCACTACTTGTCCTTCTCTAAACCACTTTTGACAGTTACTAATCACTGCATACCAGGAACACAAGACGTTTTGGAAATGTCTTCTAGCCATCACAGTTTTACCTATCAAAGTGTCTCAGATCCTTAGGCTGACCCATTTGTTCCTGCTTCCAACACATCAACTTCAAGTACTAATTGTTCACTTGCTGTCTAATATATCCTACTTATATATCCACTGTAATGAGATAATCACTGTTTTTCACTTCATCTGTCAGTGGCTTTAGTGTTGTGGGTGATCGGTGTATACGACCTAATTAATAAGCATTAATGCACACATTTAAAACCATTTGTGAAGACTTTGTAAGGCTAATCTTATTGGAAAGTGGTACCAGTTGTTGTACGTGCAGGTATGAAAAGGAACACTGTAACACTAAAAACAAACTTTTGGTTCTGGCACACACAGGACACATTAGGCTAGTATCCACTAACCACAGTTTTGGTGCGGTTAGGCTATGCCTGCCTGGGGACTGTAACAGATGACCAATGAACAATCGATGATTGAGAAACAATGTTCTGCTTAACTCTGTTGTCAGTTACTGGTCAGAGCAGTGGTTTTAAACGATTTTACAAAACAGTAAGGTGCACTTAGTGTGTCTATCATATGCGTATATGCATATATGTAGGTTAAGACATATGCCCACCTGCAAAGACAGTTGAGTTTCGGTCTAAACAGCCTTTCATGGTACAAAGTTTCTCAAGTTTTAAAAATGAACTTCACCTTCAACCCAAATAATGACCTCTGTTAGTTGTTTTGTTACTGAATTTATGAAAAAGGTTTACTTGGGAATTCTTAACTGACGTGACACTCTCCTGCATCTTTCGTTCCACCTTAAATGGTAGTTCTCTTCCACCTTAAATGACAGCTCCTGCAATCCTTTCCTGATATAACTCTGCCACGTCATGCCAGCTATGAAGCAAACATTAGGTATGTAAGCCTAATTGATGAACATATGTATAAGATACCCCTTTATTATTCCCATGACTGGGAAATTTGCAATCCAGTGCATCCATTTAAAATAACTGTATGATATGATGATATTGGATAATACTGGTTTAATTTCTGTAGACTTTTAGAACACGTTCTCAGGGAGCTTTCAGATCTACCTTGAGTGATCTGGACCCCCTGAATATTCACCAGAGTAGCAGATGCCTCAGAAGATGCCAAACTTGGTTCTGACCAAAAGAGGCGGTCTTGGGTTGGGTCAAAATTTACCGCGGTTCTGTTCGTTTGCAATGTGGAAACACTTTTCCCAGACGGTATGGACTTTCTGATCTATTACAGCAAGTTGGGGCATACTATAGAAGAACTAGAGCGGGAAGAGAAATACAAAAATGGGGAGGAGTCGTTAACTGTAATTTGGTCCAATGATGAAATCAAAAGTCAACTTGAAGAAATGCATAAATTTTCCCAAAACAACTTGACAACACACTGATGTAGGCGTGTCCCTTAAATGCACTCGCAAAATATCAATGTGAAACCAAACAAATTGGATCAAATGTACACTACAGGCTGCCTTGTCAAAATGTTATTACAAGAAAATATTAAAAATACTTACAAGAAATGTAAAAGACTGGTTTTTACGTGTAACGTAAGAATATACACTGTAAGTGCAATTTCCTGGTTGCAAAAGCTTATGTACGAGTTTCTTCAAAATAATCACCCTTTGCTTTTATCACAGCAGCATAGATTTACGGCACTCAGCAAGTTTTGGAAATAACTTGTGTCCAAACCCTCCCAGCACCTTTTCAAGCAAGCAAACAGCTGTTTAATTTGCTGGATGCTCGTTTCAAACTTGTCGGTCCTGCTCATCCCTTGCCAGCTCAATGGGAGAAAGATCTAGAGACTGGGAAGGCCACAGCATGGTTCTTAGAACTTATTGCTGTTCCTTGGACTGGATAAAATACATTTCTGAAGAATGCTTGGCATTATTATCTTGTTGAAAAATAAAATTGTCCAATGAAACGTAAACCAGAAGGAATTGTGTAATGTTTGTTTTCTTTTTTTATGATCCAACACAAAGTGAATGTCAGTGCACTAAAGACAGACCTGATACGTCTCTTCAAAACCAATAGTTTGAGCCTTTGTGGCTAAATAATGTGTTATTACAAACATAGCTGCACGATTAATCTAATTGCAATCGCAATGTCAGTCTGTACAATTACATGAACGCAAAAAGCTGCGCTTTAACCCTCTAAGTGCCAAGGTCGCAGAATTGCGACAAGACATCATGAATAAAATTAGATATATTTACAAATATCATGTAATATAGCATTTGTATTCCCTACCACTAGTTGGCAGACATGTAGTACTTCGATTCAAGACCAAAAATACGTCATCTTCCTGTTCAAAGTTTCGAGTAAACAGCAGTGGAACTGAGTCTCGAGTCATTTGTGCGAGTCAAGGGTGCAGTTCAGTTCATATCGTGCGAGTAAGCGCGTGAGATTTGTGAGAGAAAAACTGCAAATGGCTAATAAAAAGTTGTCCCGTGATGTCTTGTGAATGTTATTTGCCGATTCTGACTCTGAAAGGGAATATTTGCCTTTTGGAAATGACGGTCTGTCGTCTAACACTTGCGTGTCCCCCGGTACAGCTTTGCAGCGCAGTGCTGCTGCCATGCAGGCTAAGAGTGTTCACGAAGCACAAACAAGTGTTTATTTCGACACTTTGCCCAACGGGAAAGTGTGTGGCAGTGGTGAACGTGGTCGTAGTGTCTGTAGGAGAGGTGTTGGTCGAGACAGAGGCAGCAGGAGAGGGAGAAATAGGGCTGGAAGTAGCCGTAGCATTAGCTCTCTCCATCCAGCGCTCCAGAGGGGTGGGAGTCTCCGCGCTACATGCGGCCGTGGTGTGTGTGAGAGAATTGGGAGACGTAGGAGAGGCAGCAGGGGTAATCTGGGTCTGAATAGGGCTGGAAATAGCGATGATAATGGTGGCTGGGTTTATTTCAGAAACGAGGAAGTGTATCAGGACTGGATAAAACGCTTTGATGAGCCTGTTGGTGTATATGCAAATTATTTATACCCCACATAAACTTTGGGTCATACCCAACATTTTTCTAATTTACAGTAAGTTTCTATCTTTAACCCATTTTAAGCCACAAGCTTTTGAAATATTGATGTCAAAATCATTAATTTAAAAAAGCATTGATTTAAAAAAGCATTGTTTTAAAAAACTGCAGTATTAGGAAAATAACATTTGCAGTAATGTAAAGAGTGTTTTGTGATTATGTTTTGTAGAATATTGTATTTTGAAAGCACTGGGCATTTCAAGTTGTTATAAGTAGTTTGTATGTTTCACTTTGAAATTAAACAGTTCACTATTAGTAATTTGTATGCGACTTTTCATTGATATACAAGCAAGTGCACTTTATCATATCGCAATCACATATCGCAATATGGATCTCATTAACTGCAATATGCCTTTTTTCCCAAATCGTGCAGCCCTAATTACAAACTATAATCCAGTCTGGAAACCAGTCAGTTACATTTGTTTTAAGTATTTCCAATGTTTTCTTGTAATAACATTTTGGCATATATTTTATTAATTTTTTTAAAAACAAGTGCAGGCTCAAACTTCTGGCCTATTGTGTTGCACGATGTAAGAACAACGTGAGCTTTGGTTTGGACCTTGGATTGGATTTTCGGGTGTGAAGACGTCCTTAGACAGAAGTTTTCATGAAAATTGTGCGGGTATGTGTTGCAGCCCACCCCCCCCCACCTCCCCGATTACACTATAAGAACATAAATATAGGGACACACCTCTTAATTAATAAATTCCGGTGGCTCGTTATTTCCAGTGAAGGACAGTTTTAATGATTCAGTATACCAAGACATTTTGAACAATACCATACTTCCAACTTTGTGGACCCAGTTTGGGGAAGAACCTTTTCTATTTCAGCATGACTGTGTCCCAGTGCACAAAGCAGCTCCATAAAGACATGGCTGGATGAGTTCAGTGTGGAAGCACTTGATTGACCTCAACCCCATCCAACACCTTTGGGATGAACTGGACCGCATATTGCGAGTGCCTGACCTCATAAATGCTCCACTGAATGAATGGGCACAAATTCCCAAAGAAACACTTCAAAATTTTGTTGAAATCATTTCCAAGAAGAGTGGAAGCTGTTATAGCTGCAAAGGGGGACCAACTACTTGAATGCTATGTCATTAAAGTCACTGTTAGTGTAATGGTCAGGCGTCCAACACTTTTGTCTATATAGTGCATCTGGACACCACTGAAGGCATCTCTCCTAGGACATGACAGCCCCAAACATATGCTTAGGGTCTCCAGGCACCAGATTTCAAATACAATGTGCAAGGAGCCAAGGACCAAAACCTTTGTAGACCACAACCACAGTCTTTAGCCAGTCTGACAAATGAAACCACAACTACAAACTGGTTTTGTCATGCCTTACTCCTCAAAAAATGACAAAAACGGACTGAAACTATTTATGCTTTAAGTAAAGCAAGAATATAACATCATCTCCCCTATGTGGTGAACTAAATCTGTCACATATTTTATGCACAAAAGATACACAAAAGCACAAAAATTTACAATTTAAGGAACAACTTATTGAAAACTTCTCAGGACAGTCGCGTTTCAGTCTAAAGAGCCTTTCAGGCTACAGAGTTTCTCAAGTTTTAGGAAACGAGCTTCACCTTAAACCCAAATAACTCCGCTGCCCTTAACGGCGGAACCAATATTCAAACGAGATACTAGATAGTAAACAAAAACGTGCAACTTTGTAACGGTTAAAGTAAACAAATAAAAAATGCTCATTAGGGTCTCGAAAAGCTATCTCAAAGGTGAGTTACTGTGGGAAATAAGGACCATTTCAGGCAACTTAACCGAACCGGACCCGAGACCCAGCCCAGCAGGACTCTCAGCCCCGTACCTGGACCTGTTGACTCCTCCTCCCGACGGCTGCTCGGAGATGTAACGGGGAGCCGCTCCGCTGCACCGGTGGGACGGTCTGTCTGCACGGGCAGCCCGGTGAAGTCGTGGGCAGGGTGGGCACGGAGGGAACGGAGGGCTGCAGGAGAGAGACACGGGGACTCCTGTTCCTCAAGAGCTCAGAGACACTCCGGGTCTACACGGAGCTCCAACACAGGCAGTGGCGGCCATTGGAGTCACGTGCTGCGAGAGAGAACACGAGAAGACAGAGAGAAGAGAGAAGAGAGAGAGAGAGAGAGAGACCCGCCCGCCCGGTGGTGGTGTACCACTCTGTCTCTACAGCCCTTCTCTCTTTCTATACTGTTTTTATACACTCTCTTTTCTCATGTATGTCTTGTCATCTGTTTATTTTCTGGGTTTTTCTGCCGTATGTCTGTGTGTCTATCTGTCTATCTATCTATCTATCTATCTATCTATCTATCTAGCTGTCTGTCTATCTATCTGATTAGCTCTCTTTCTCTCTGTCTAGGTGTCTGTCTGTTTATCTATCTATCTGTCTGTCTATCTGTCTATGTGTCTAGGTATCTATTTATCTATCTATCTATCTATCTATCTATCTATCTATCTATCTATCTATTTATCTAGCTGTCTGTCTGTTTGTCTATCTATCGAGCGATCTATCTATCTATCTATCTATCTATCTATCTATCTATCTATCTATCTATCTATCTATCTGATTAGCTCTCTTTCTCTCTGTCTAGGTGTCTAGGTATCTATTTATATATCTATCTATCTGTCTATTTATCTAAGTTTCTATCTATCTATCTATCTATCTATCTGTCTATCAAGTATCTGTCTGTCTGTCTGTCTGTCTGTCAATCAATCAGTCATTTTCATCTGTCTTTCTCTTTTTTTGTTCCTCTCTTTCTTTCTGTGCGTGGGAGAGAAGTCCCAGCAGCTTCAGCACCCAGTTTAGAAACCCCCTCATCGGTATGTGAGAGAG
>JBBPCY010000109.1:29780057-29790562 GCA_037974405.1 Brachyalestes nurse
CTGTGCGTGGGAGAGAAGTCCCAGCAGCTTCAGCACCCAGTTTAGAAACCCCCTCATCGGTATGTGAGAGAGACCACTCACTGAAGCTTTTTGTTTCTATCAGTCTGTCTATATGTCTGTCTGTCTGTCTGTCTGTCTGTCTATCTATCTATCTATTGATCTGTCTGTCTGTCTATCTATCTGTCTGTCTGTCTGTCTGTCTGTCTGTCTGTCTGTCTATCTATATATCTATCAATCAATCATTTCCATCTGTCTTTCTTTTATTTTGTTCCTCTCTTTCTTTCTGGAGCTGGTGGAGTTGTCCCGTTACGCCTGTCCCGCTCTGCGCTTGCGTACCACCTCTCACCTGCCTTGGGTTCTGCAGGATGAGCAGCAGGAGCTTCATGCATTATTTATCCCCGTATTGTAAACAGGCGCGTGCCGCTGCTTTCATCCGTGCGTGGGAGAGAAGTCCCAGCAGCTTCAGCACCCAGTTTAGAAACCCCCTCATCCGTGTGTGAGAGAGACCACTCACTGAAGCTTTTGTTCCTATTTTTGCTTTTATTCTTACCTGCGCCGCAGCCCTAGACTATGGAACAAAGTCCAACCCCCCCCCAGTAAGACTGCTTTATTCTTTTGTTTCAGTCTCTTGCTGCTGAATAAATGGGCTACTGGGCCTCAGCCCTCCCTCTCTCAAAGAAAAGAAGTGGTTTTCTCCTCATCCACTTTGTTTTATTGGCTGCTAAGAATTTTGGACTCTTCTGGACCTACGACATTAGCGCCACCTACAGGTCATAAAATCAAGATCTGTCTGAGACTCATTTACCTCTAACCCAAGCTTCTGATTCATAGTCTGTCTGTGATTACCTGTCAAATGCTCTCCATTTGGGCTCTATTTAAGCTGGCAGCATCCAGCTCCGCCTCTTTTTTCTACTAGCGCCCTTATGAGGTTCACAGTGTTGTGCTAACATGAAGCTAGCAGGTTATAGAAGCTGTACACGAAAGCCTATGTCTGATCGTAATATATAAGAACATATTACATCCTATTTATGGTCGTCTTATTGTATAAGATATTCACAGTTATTATACGAGTCATAGCTACGAGAACAATATAAGAGAAAGATATAAACATAGCATCTTATCATTTCTTAACTGTATTACGACATTTCTTTAAGACGACAGGCACTTTTCACGTACTTCCTTTAACCTAATCTCTTTCAGCCCGGGCTACTGAGTGGTGCATCTGTCTAAGATAAGTGTGTAAAGTGTCCATTTGTCACTCATGAACACATCACAGCCCACAGTGTGAACAATGTGAAATTCTTTCTCTGCATTTAACCCATTCACCAAGTTAACCAGCGGGCAGCGGGCAGCGAGCAGTGTGTCGGGACGGTCTCTTGCTCAAGGGAACCGCAGTGGTGCCACTGGCAGGTCTGGGATTCGATCTCATGACCTTCCAATTGCAGGGGTTACTCCCTAAGCACCAGACCACCAGCTGAGTTCTCTTGATGAGAGATTGCAAGTTTGATTCGATGCCACGGCCTCATGCAGCCAGAAGTCCATAAGAGTGGTGGGTAAAATGACAAAACAAAATTGGCAGTTAGTGTGCTCCAAGCTGTTCAGTCATGTTGCGTTTGCAGCAGTTCAAAAAGATCCTCAAGAGGAAGCACATGGGACACACTGGGTAGTCTCACAGTAAGAAAGTCCTGAGTTGAATTCCCAGCCAGGACAGATGAAGGTCTTTTCTTTCGCAAGCTTGCATGTTTCTCCCGTGTCTGCATGGGTTTCCACTGGGATCTCCAGTTTTCCGAAGACATGCACGCCAGGTTATCTGGAGATGCCTCTCCTGTGAGTGTCTGTGAATGTTCGTGTGTTTGCCTTGCAGTGGACTGGAGAACTGCCCAGTGTGTTTTTTGCCTTTTGACCTGACCCTGGTTAGGATAAGCATCCCAGAAAATGGATAGATGGATAGAAGAAGCACATGCTAGTCTTCACCGTTCCAGTGTTGGTAGTAGCATGTGATTGGGAGAGTCTTAGCCAGAGGGTGGAAGTGGTCACAAGCAAATTTGGATGAAAACTGGGAAAAACCCAGATTAATCCTAAACCTACAGAAAGAAATTTCAATAGTGATGTATCACAGCAAGGATAAATGTTCAAAGACTAGGCCTACAATAGTTCACAAGTCTGATTGGTTAGAACCAACTTGCTTGATGATGAAACTAATCACACATAAATAACCAGGTTTTATTGTAAAAGGTTTTTATTGTGTTGCAGTGATTGGCGGATTGACCCCAAACCCCATGGGCTGACTTGCAGGTTGGGTGGTTTGGGTCAGCTTATTAGAAAAGTTTTGGGTAAGGGCATGGGGGATCAGAAAGTCAACGTTATGAAGTTATAAATAACAGAAACATGGCGAGTTGGGTTTGGGTCACTGATTAATTAATATTTTGTGGGTCAGGTGTGGTGGGTTGGCTTTCATAATAAATCGGATGGGTTAGAGCAGTTACAAAGCTACATTGGATGTCATACAAAAGATAACTGGATTGGACAATTGTTTATAATGAGAAGTTATTATGCTGCCATATAAATCCCCCATCTGGATCACCATACAGATTTAATGCCACTGAGGGCCCAAACCATTGGGTTCACATGCCTGACCTTTGAGGAAGGGGGTTGATTCCTGGCTGATATTCTCCAGGTTTAACACATGGTAACAAAACCCACTTTGTACACACTGTAAACTGTCAGTCAATACTTTAATATCCAGAATAAACTTCTGTAGGCCGAAGGCGTGTCCTGCTGCTGCTGCCAGGCTTCGGAGGCAAATGTGGACAGGACCAAAAAACGAAAGGAAAACAATATAGAAAAGGCTTCCTCCCCAGGAAAAGTGAGAGTGTCTGTGACCACTGGACATAGCAAGATGAGTTTTCATATTTTTATGGGTGCAGATTGCAATACGGAGCACTTAATCCCTGTGTTAATGCTGCTAGCTAAACAGCTCGCAATTTGATTCCAGTTTTCATCCACGCAGAAATGCTTTGCTAATACAGCCGTAAAAGACGTTGCAGCAAATTGGTGTTACAATACAACTTTTATGTGGAGCAAAGAATTTTTACAGTTAGCATTGTGAAGCTAATTTGACTGAAGATGCCAAACGGTAAGGAAGCCCGTAATGTTGATAAATATCTCCTGAAACCATAAAGGTGTTTTTGGAACGCATTTTGGCAGAGGAAGTGAAGCCAGCCTGCCCCTGCTGCGTTTTACAGGGCACCTGGCTCACTCTTAGCAGGTGCTTCGAATTCACCCTCTTAAACTCGCGCCAGCTCAGGCCTTGGCCTATTTCAGGAGTAACTTTAGAATGCCTGATCAACACACAGAGCAAGCTTCTCCTGTTGCCATCCCATGCCACATCTCACGGCCAGAGATATGGGCTTTCTTTCTCACACTCATACACACATACACATACACACACACAGTGCCCAGCCAAGCAGCGACCCTCCCAAGAAAAACATTTTCGGTGTCTTAGCTAACATGTCGGTGCTGAGTGGACGAATAAAGTATCCGTATCAACAGATCACACACTGCGGGATCAGTGTCCTTCTCGCTGAAGATCCGCCTACTTCGCCAGCCACTTCCTAGAATGGACTTTAGGCTCACAGCACGTCCAGGCAGTGGAGCGGTTCAAACCCTCGAGCCTGCGGGTGCCAACCAATGCTATTTGCACTGCCCGCAGAAGCGCCATTGCTTTTAAAGCAAGGAAGGCCTCCTTGGCCTAGCCGCACCAGAAACAGCTGCTTTTTTGGGGCAATACAGACCACTCAAACTAAACTACTGGGAGCAACCAATGCCATAACCACCTTGGTGATTTTTTGGGGTGGGGGTGATTATTGCTCACAATAATTGCTTGAATGTTATGCAGCTAGGGTTGGGAGAAATTATACCATCATTAATTATACTCACGCTTCTTTTCCATCACATTCTGTGAGAACTGTGGTTTATAAGGTTTAGGTTTTTGTATTCTATGGAAGCTAATATTGAGTAATGACTTTTTTCAATATAATGAGTTTGTTTCTCTAAATAATGATTCTTTTTCTCAAAATAAGTTTACCTACAATTTTGAAATAATGATCATTTCACAATAGGTCAAAATTTTGTGAAAGTAAGTCAGTATTTCAAGATATAAAGTCTAATGCTTTGAGAAAACACAATTTCAAGACAAATATTTCAAGAAACCAAATCCTTGTTTTGAAAAAGTAAGTTAATGACAATAATCATCGGTTTAAGATATTATGTACGCCATTATTTTTGAGATACTGCTGCCAGAAGCAGAGAAACAAGAAAAGCAGGGAATGTTTTCTCCTTTACCTGGCAAGAACAGGCTTCCATAACCCTCCCAGACTGAAATGGATATAGACCACCACAACCCTCTCTGCTGAATCCAAACCCATGTTGCTGTGAACAGCCCCTCCACTACCCATCTTGCCTCTCCCTAAAAACCTCTTATTTAAACCTCTCTGCTGCCAACTCCCGATAGCCCTCCTCCACCAGCCTGCTTTCATTACCCTGTCATCAGTACCCGCGCCACGGGCTAATGGTGAGGACTGCTAGCCCACGACGAGCCCGCAGCTGCAAAACTGGCTTGCGATTGCTGCATTATCTAATGCAACCGCAGCCTGGCCACCCCCATACACAAGGCCTGTCCAAAAGATGTAATAGAGACTGTGGGAAGGACGCACGTGCAGATCATTTTGTGATCGAGTGCAGTGGAAGAGATTCTTCTACGATATAGAGGTTATTCACTACTTTCTTGAGACCTGCAAAAAAATAAGGCATATGGAAAACAGACAGACTTTTTTATGATAACATAATTTTTAATGTAGTCAGTACACACTAACACACTACTTTCCGACTGAGTGCCCACCTGTGAGAAAAGGAACTGTAAATATACTTAATTTTTCTTTCTTTTCCCCCCACTTGAGGAAAAAACCCAAATTTTTCTATACTCTGACAGCCGAACCTTTCGCGGGATTTTGGCCATCTGAAAACATGTGGTAAGCCTTTTGGAATGTCTCAAATGACTCCCAGATGTGGGCTGCAGACAGCTTTAACCCCTTCCTCCCTTTTTTCTCCTTTCAGTGCTGAATCTACTCTGGTTTTTTATAGATAAGCACTGTGCCATGCTTGACCAAACCACACTGTTGTTTGACAGTGATGCATGGAGACCATGTCATCATATCTAGTCCTAGTCATTTTATACTTACTGTAGTTTTTTTCCATGCTATCAAGCAGTCTGTACCATTAAGATGAATCCTAGGATGTCAGCCCTTCATTGGGTCTCCTCTTGCTTTTACAGTCCATGGTCTTGAATCCATGGATACAGTGGATCACTGGTTCCCAAACTTGTCCCGGGAGACACAATTCACACCTATTATGTGGACCCCTACAGAGCAGAGGGGCCATCAGGACCAGAGTTGGGAACCGCTTTGGCTAAACCAGAAGCTTTGTTACAATATACGGTGTTATTAAATTTATCAGTGGAAGATTTTGCTCACCTCAGGCCTTGTGTCGGCGTATATTCATAAAAGCTTGGATTGCCACATGCTCATGATCTGGTCCTATAGGCTACTTTTTAATCAACATTATTTTGGACTTTAGCACCTGATGCCCCTTCTCTAAAATGATGTGGGGACGAAATCATAATTGTTTTGTTTCTACCTGTTAGCGTAATAATTAGCATAATCAGCAGGCTAACAATCAAGCACCAGGTTAGATTTGGTCTTTTTCTCCCTCAAATGCCAGTCACTCAACTTCATGCTTTCCGACGAGGCTTAATTCTCTACATTTTGTCAACAGTGCTGCTTAGCTTAGCGCTAATCAGCATATTTTAAGCCTGTGCTTCTCTAAAGCGGTCACATTTGCTTTTTCCTGATGTACAAAGTGCCAACTTGTGAAGAAAAGATCATCAGTGTTCTAATCGGCAGTTGCAAGATTTTCACACTAGTGTGGTTTTCGCCAGTCGGGGTGTGTCAAGTTCAGTCTGTTTGCTTCACTGTGCAGCTTTATTTTAAATCCTCAACAGCTTTTTAGTACTATTAACCATGCTGACCTAACCCACAGTAGACTGTATACTGTACAGTACACTGTCACGACTCCCACAAGCATTTTTCAGTGTCTTGTCTAAAGGTGTTATTTCTTCAATACATTCTTCAATACAATACATATTCTGTATTGCTACATTGTGCAATTTAAGCCCATATTCAAAACAGCAGACAACCATATTTTAAGCTGTAGCAACAGCATTGCACTAGAGGTGGTTGATTCCACTGGACTGATGATAGAAATGACGAAACCAAAGCCTCTTTCGACCAGTTAAGCACTCAACAGTCTATTCCCAATCTGCATTTCAGTTTAAACAGAATAAAGACATCTGCAGGTTATATGAACTGTTACTGCAAGAACAAATGGTCAGATAACCCTGTTCGCTTTATCACAAAGGATGTGAAATTAATGTGTTACTTCTTGTGTGAAATCGACTGTGCGAAGTGAGATCTGATATTTTGCAGCATCTGTGTAAGTTGTCAGGAGTGCAAAGCAAATATATTAATAAATAGGAAATTAGATATTTAGTGAATTGTAGTGAGGAGGAGGATGCTTCACAATATCGTTTGGGTTGTTTAGATACTAGAGATGCTCCTGAGGGAGTCTAAAATGAATTAGGTACTATGGAGCTTTTGTGCAAAGGTAATAATTTTTTATTTTTATACAGACAAACAAACCTAACACAGAGCACCATCAACTATTTGAGTGCTGCAGTGATAAATTAAAACGCTATTCAGCTCCAGTTACAAAACTTTCTAACAGTGAATTTTGTTCAACAGCGAGATCCAACAGCCAGTGAGCCATCTAACCAACCAAATAAGCACTCAGTAGCCAGAATGCCAATCAGGATTCAGTTGCTATAATGCCAACCAATTAGCACTAAGTAGCCATAATGCCACTCAGCTAGTGCCCTACTGCCCAGAAATGCCAGAAAATGTAATAAAATATTTTGACATTTTTAGACATTTTGCCCTATTTATCTCATACAATAAGGTGATCTTTCCTGGAAGCCCACAAGCATTTTTCAGTCTAGTGTCTTGTGTAAAGGTGTAATTTCTTCAATACATTTCACAGTTGTGTGAAATAGTTGTGTCACATAAGGCTACATTATTTGGAAAATGGGAGTAAATTACGTCCCCTTACGGTTACGACGCTAAAGTTAATGCAGTGCTGTGAAATAGCTAACAGCTAGTTCTTGGAACATGTGTCCATATTATGCTCAGCATGATTGGTGTTCGGCCTTTTCTCTGTGTGACACGGGTAAGCAGGATGGTGCTTTATAGACACTTTTTCCCCCTCCCTTCATCCACGTGTCTGCAGTCATCCACCATCCCATACGGATGCCTTCCATTCCAGCCGTCTTCCAGAGGGTTTGGCTAAAACAACGCAAATAAAAAGGGGGTCGTTCCAGGCCTAAGAGAGGCCTGCTATAAAAAGCCTCCCTCTGAACAATGTTGGAGTGGTTTTCTGGTGCGCTGGAGGACAACCGAGTGTTCGGCTGTGTGATTTATCTTGTTTCCTGGGAAATGTGGAGGGGTTTGTTTGTCTACTTGGAAAGGAATCGCGCAGGCTTCAATGTGGGACGGGGGTTTTGAAATGCAGAAAGAGAGAGAGAGAGAGGGTTGAAGGGGCTGCGAGAGGTAAGCTAATAGTGCCACTACCCTGGAGGGGGTGGAGCCAAACAAGCTGACTAATATCCTGTTAGCAACAAACTCAAGTGACCCCATTCCCTGTTCTCTGTCTCTCTCTCTCCCTCGCTCACTCATCCTCTTTGGCTCATGCTCATGTAAAGTTGTTGTCCAACACGCTAGCGAGCCTGCCAGTCGGCCAGCCTCTCTGGACTGCGGCCTGTTATTGTGTGTGGCAACATGGTAATTCGGTACGGCCCAGAAAACACACACACACACTCATACATAAGGGGCAGAGGAAAAACGTCATAGAGCGGTGATGGGAGAGATGATAATGAGGATGATGAGGGATTAGCAATAAGGGTGGAACGGAGGGTGTATGCGTATGTCAGATTCAGTGTGTACATGGGTGGCTTTTTATTGTGTGTGTGTGTGTGTGTGTGTGTGTGTGTGTGTGTGTGAGTGAGTGTGTGTGCACAATGGCATACCCAGTCAAGGCAGGGAATGAACAGTGGCAATCCATGACTATTAAAACTAGGTTTTCAGTTCAGGCCTTAAATATCAAAACATTGTATACACTATAATCATAATTACTACTAGCACCTATGTAGCAGTTGAAGTGGACACGGCTTATGGATTTCACCAAAATTTCCTTTTTTCTCTTATTAGATCTTTTATTTAGAATTTTAACCTCCTGTCTGTATGTTCCCAGGTCTGTGTGTCTGTGGGTGTGTTTTGTGTGATGATCTAGGTATGTGCACGCATGGTCTGGTCTCAGCCTTTTCCAACATGACCAGAGGCGGGTTCCTGTTGAGTTAGACTCCATCGATAAAAGTTTTTGAAAGTTATTCATTGCAATTTGAATGTGACCAAACTGCTGTGTTTTGTTCTGTATAATATCTGACCCAACCTGTGTGAGAACTACATAGATTTAAGTTCACTAACTGTGTCATGGTTGTGCTATGGGGAAAGGACACACAACAAGCACTAGAATATAGATACAGTTCCTTTTATTTTACATGTGCTTTCACAGTACTACAAACCCCTAACCACGAGGGTGACCCAGCACAGAGTGAAGGGATCACGGGAGATATACACACACACACATGCACCCAGCCAATCACACGACACCAACACTTAAACACGATGACTACTTTAATTCAGGACAGGTGGACCGGTGGTTGGTTGCTCCCTAGGACCAGCTTCCAGGGAGGGGCGAGGGAACCTCTCAGAGTCCAGGAGCTGTTTCACCCGGTGTGTTGGGGTACCCTCAATCTCAATGGCACCGGGGAGTGTGGGTTCGACCTCACCCCCATCCAACGGTCCCGTCACTGCTGGCTTTAAGACAGACATGTAAGCCAGGATGAACCCGCATATGAGATGGTAATTTTAATTTATATGTGACAGGGTTCACCTGTCTTTCTACCTCGAAAGGCTCAACATATTTAGGTGACAACTTACACGATGATGTCTTCAATCTAAGATCCCGGGTGGACAGCCAAACTCTATCCCCGACCCAGTACACAGACGCGTTCCTCCTACGCCGATCTGCTAATCATTGAAACCACCTTATCTCCCTGTCAATGGAAGTGTGTGCCTGCTCTCACACCCGCTCGGCCCTGAGGAACCAGTTAACTACCTCAGGGACATCAGATGAGGCTCCTTCCCGGGGACAGAGCGGGGGCTGGCGCCCCAGCACACACTCAAACAGCGTTAGGCCAGTCATTATGGCCAGTGAGTTATGAGCATACTCTGCCCACCCTAGGTACTCCACCCAGTCATGCTGTTGGCCATGGAAGTAAGCCCAGAGGAACCGACTTAAATCCTGCACCGACCGCTCAGCCTGACCGTTAGATTCAGGGTGCTATGCCGAGATCAGGCTGACAGTGGTCCCCAGTTTCTTAAAAAACGTGGTCCAGACTCTGGAAATAAACTGGGGACCTCAGTCAGAGAGCATGTCCTCCGGGAGGCCAAAAGGCAGAAACACTTGGACGCTTGGAAAAGGGCCTCCATTACTTCAAACGCAGTGGGCAGATCTTTAAATTAAAGGAACCTGACCAGCAGGTAATTGATGCGGCATCTTTGAAAAAGTACAGATGGAACAGGACCTTATGGCCCTCTCCACATTGGCCCACAAAGAAGGCCACCAGTTCCTACGGCATTAAATTAACATTAGGTAAATTAGCTTAAAATTATCATTCCTGTTATATTTCTATGAGGCCATATCATAAAATATAATACAATAAATAAAATAAATAGCCTGAGAAGGCACCATAAAAATTTTTGTTTTCAAAGTGGAAAATGTACCGATTTCATGGAATGACCCCATTATAAGTTCAGGTGTAATAATTGGTTCGTCTGTTTTTTGTACTTCTGATATTGGATACCGCCTAGACAGTGCATCTGCCTTTAGATTGCTGGAGCCAGGCCTATACGTGATTTGGTAATCAAAACGACTGAAGAACAGGGCCCACCTAACCTGGTGAGAACAGAGACATTTAGCCTGGCGAATATACTTTGTGATCCGTGAAAACAGTGAAGGGGTATTGGGCCCCCTCCAACCAGTGATGCCTCTCCTCTAACGCTGTTTTTACCGCCAGTAGTTCACGGTTGGCTATATCATAATTCCTCTCCACATCAGACGTTTTGCGGGAGAAGAAGGTTTAGTGGGGTCAGGAAGTCTCAGCACTAGGGCAGTGGTGAACAGCACCTTTAACCGCTCAAATTCCATATACAGTATACCTGCACCTCATTTTTTCCACTTTCACCATAACATGATGCGTTGCTTAAGTGGTAAGA
>JBBPCY010000109.1:29790974-29802088 GCA_037974405.1 Brachyalestes nurse
TTTGTGAAGCAGCTTTGTGACAATGACCATTGTTAAAAGCGCTATATAAATAAAACTGAATTGAATTGAATTGAATTCCTGTTGTACCGAACCCGTATCGAATCGTGACTCCAAAACCGAGGTACGTACCGAACCGTGACATCTGTGTACCGTTACACCTCTAATGATCATATATTATATAGCTTCAGATTTCCATGTTTAATCTAGAACTGACAAAACATGCTGTCAGGAATGAGCAGTATCATAGAGGTGTGTTCTTTTTTTAATAAAATGAATTCTGTAATGTTTTCGCACCGTGTTTCGCAATTCATGTGACCTTTCAGAAAAAAGAGACAGCACTTTATCATTAGCACTTTTTGCAGCATCTGTCCATGCATTCTATCAAAAAGTGCTAGGAGTTTTGTCATATGGTGTAACAGGCTGTCATAATGAGCTGCAAGGCTGCTGGAAAGGGTATGACGGCTGTTAAACATGTTTCACAAGGTGAGAAGACAAAAGTTAAGCTGACCTTTATTCACAAAAGCTTTTTTAACACTAAGAATCTACTACCTGTTTTTTTTTTTGCATTTTTCTGTGTAAAATGATGGTGACACGCACACACACACACAAGTACACACGGAGATGTATGTTCTTAAAAAGGTTTTTGGCTTGGACTTAGGAAAAATTTTAACTGACCTGAAAAAGTGAAACTGGCCAAAACTTAAAAGGACCATATCCTACAATTTTCCCCAAGCTGCACTTATAACATGGTTTGCGGTACAAACTGGCCTCTCTTTATTCATTACAATTAAACAAGTTGTTTTTGTCAAGGCTAATATGTGTTTTGATAAATTTCATAATAACAAATGAGCTTTGTTCTGACTGGCTGCCCTATATTGCGTAATCTTTATAACATCATATTTTAGTTTGGTTTGATAAGTCAAGAGATTCAACAGTTGACAGAGTTACGCAGACTAATTGTTTCTATTTTGAATGGTATGATTTAGAGGGTTTTGTAATTTTTAATATACTAGCTAAATACATGTGGCTCAGTAGGTCTGGCGTACTTTCGTATTTTATTATTGTTTTTATTATATTACCAATTGTTATGCAGTGAACCTTAAATGGTGTGCTAAAGTGTCTCATTAGGTAGAAAGATTTTTGAAGGTTCTCCAAACAAGCATCATCTGCTCTGAAAGAATGCATTTGTAGGTGGAGCCTAGAAAGGTGCATCTGTACAGAAGCATGGCTTTATCCACAAAAGGTTTCTTTAAAGAGCCACTGAAAAGTTCTTTAGGGAAACCAGTATTTTTTCTATGGCATCATGCCAACCAACCATTTTAAGAGTGTGCGCACATGGTTCTTATTCTCTGCTATAGAGGCCTTTTTTAAACTCTCTCCCTGTCTCTGGGAGGCCAAGAAGTATGTTCTTCATTGTGCTGTCTGCTCTGTGTGGATAATGTTGGGAGAATGGATTTAAAAGTGTGTGTGTGTGTGTGTATGTGCGCCCGACTGTGCAACCAGGGGAAGTAATGGCACATTAAAGACGTTTCTGCAGGGAGCAATGAGCCGGCGCGTCAGTGGCACGATGAAATCACTAATCAATTTCAACAAATCTAATTAAGTATTAATTAGCCCCCCGGGCACTAGAGGCCTCAGAGAGGGCGGGAAGGGGGGGAGGTGAGGCAGAAAGAGAAAGATTGAAATTTCTTTTGGGAGTGGGAAAAAAAAGAAACAAAACTCTCAGGGCTGAATTTCAAAACCCAAAATGAGGCCTAAGCCTGCACTAATAAAAGAATTTTCAGTGGTGAATCACTATGAGCACCGCGGTTTAGCCAAAGGCTAGGCTTAATCCAGTTGGCTGAGGGTTACCGAATGCATCTCTTTCTTCTTTTCTTGCATCGTCAGAGAAAGAATTTAGAGAACCAAGCTCCGCCCGCAAAGTTGTTCTTACACAGCAACTGTTGCCAAATGGACTGTTTACAAATGGACCTCCGTAACTCCTTAGAAATTGTAGTGACCTTTGTTTAGATTCATTACGTCACTTTTGACCTTTCAGTTCGAAATGCTACACTACTGAGCTAGCTAATCAACAACCAGGCAGGTTTTCTATAACATTTGCCACCATGCTAACATATAGCCCAAAATAGCCGTTCACATGCATGCAAAATTAGCACAATCCAAAACAAACTGTCACATTTTTGTATTTTTTACAAATTAGCATGCTACAATTTGTCATCTGGAAAAATGAAGAGCATTTTTGCTAAAGCATTTTTGTCTATAAAGCTTGTCCACACGTGGAAAGAGAACTAAGCATAGATTAGTTCAGTCAAAAATGAACCCTTATTGTTTATACATCATCATTTCTAACCAGGGAAGAATTTGCATTAGCATTAGTTTGAGAAACATCTGTTCAGTATTACAGCAGCAGCTTTGATCTGGGCTGTCAAATTCCCATCTTGATTTCCCAAAACAGTTGTAAGAATTGTTACTGCAAGGAGGTTTCTGGTTTGAAGAAAAGCTACGATTGCTATCTCCTCCCCTAGCTCTAGGGTTGTCAACCGTCCCGAATTGTCCGGGACATCCCGAAATATGGGTGATTTTGATTTGTCCCTTCCGGGGCAGCTCCAGTCCCGTATTCCAATCACAGCCCCGTCGGCCAGTAATAGACTACTGCAAGCATGAGGCAAAACGCATGCAAACGTTGCTATGAGACGGTTGTTGGTGTGCATGTGTGCACTGGCCACTAGTGGTGAGCTCTGCGCGCGCAAGAAAAGCAGGCCTGCCAACTCTCACGCAATGAGTGTGAGACACAGGCATCTCACATCTAGGCTGCCCATTGTGCACACTCCTCAACAGTAAATGACGAAGCCCCCCCCCAACGCTCGGCCACATGAAGGTTTTTGGAAAAGTTGGCAACCCTGAGAAAGTGCCCCGCATTTGGCAACCCTACCTAGCTCTGACCATAAGCCTTTTCAAGCTCTTGTGCAAAGAGTGTACATTTGCGAGGAACCTTGTCTGCATAGTCAAAGCAAAAATTGTTTTAGCCAGGTCTTGTTTTTAGCATAAGTTTAGTTGAACACCATGCTAAGTGGTCAGGTGTATGCTTCCATTTCCTGTTAGCCACATTAGCATCCTAGCAGCAGTACAAAGCTACAAACCCAAACTGTGTGGCTTCATCAGATGTTGAAATAATTTGCCTGCTGCTGTACATTGTGCTTTTTGTTTATTCGCTTTGTATTTTTTGCTGTTTTTGTTCCTTGTTTCCCCTCTGGTCAGGGAGTTTTCTCCATCCTCAACTAAAAATCATGTGAAAAGACTATGTACTGTAGTACAGTTTGACTGGGCCAAAAGTCAGGGACATTTCTCTGTGACAGTAGAGTTTGATTGGGCCACAAGTTAGGGACATTGTTGCACTGTGCCAGTTTAATTTGTCTGGGCCATGAACTGAGGAATTGTATCCAGTCAGCAGAGTTTATGCCATGAGATGGGGACGTTGCACCTTCACTGGACCACGATATTTTGTACCGTAAATTTCTTTTTCATTTAGCAGCCAGGCTGACTCGCTGCAGGATGACTTTTACGCCCACATTGAGGCTGTGGGGGGGCTGTGGGATTTTGGGTCTGAAGTGCTAATTCCCTATAAAAACAGTGGCCTTAACAGTTAAGAGCAACAAGTCTTCTGGTATGAAAAAGAGGAAGAAAGAAAAACATGCGCAAGCGAAAAAGAACAACAATGCTAAACCACAGGGAAGCCCAGCCCCGAGAGTTAAACTATCACACACACACACACAGGCACACACGCCTTCTCTCTTGAACGCCAATAAATAGGCTTCGTAAAACTGCAATTAAAACCCTGGGCACTAATTTAATGGAATTACAGCTTGTGAAAGAAAAAGAGAGTGTGAGAGAGAGGAGAAGTATGGAAAGAGCAAGAGAGTGAATGAAGAGTGTAGAAAGGTACAAAGGGAGGAGGAGAGAGAAAGTAGAAGGAAGGAATAGAGAGCAGAAGTAGAAGAGAGAAGAATGGCCAAGCTGCGCTAAGGATCTCCTGCTCTTCACTGCTATCCTTAACTCAGTGCAAGGACAAGCTGCACTCTAAGCATTTCAGCAAGGGGGCGCTATAGTGACCCTCATGTATGGCCAAGATTAGGTGTTTTACTTTCTTCTGGTCAAGTGGCAGACCACCAAAGATGGTCCTCTACTATCCACAAGTTAAGTTGTTGTGGCTGTTGAAATGAGTTGTCCTCTATTGCTTCTGAAATTTCAGCCTTCACTGTAACCGAAGAACATTTTGGCCAAGTTGGTCATCTGTGTTCATGTACTTGTCCTAGATTTGTTATTTAGTGTTTGCAAACAAAAACACCTGCCAAAAATATAAAGTTTTGCACTCTTTTCTTGGCTTGCCTAAGACTTTGGGGTGTATTTTATAGTTAAAATGCTGTTTCAGCAAAAACTCAGTGTTCTACTGACCTTAGATGTAATCAATGTTCTACTGATTCAGTGTTGTACTGACCCAGCCAAGGCAATTCCATGCCCATTTTCTTCTTATTTAGTTTAGAACTAACATCACTCACACTAGAATAGTCAGCCAAATGTTTTCCATAAAACCATCGCCAAAACTTGTGTTAACCTGCTCAAACCACATCCAACTCTTCAATAAGGTGGAGCAGATATCAGTCATCAATTGGCATGATGAGATGTTGGTGTATGTAAATTTGTTGCTGTTTGTGACATTACAAGAACTGTGAATGTATGGCTTAATTTCCATATATTGACTGTATACACTGATGAGTAAATCATACATTCTGAAACTGATTACATACAAAAATTTTAAAGCAAGAAAAGTTTACTTTCTGAGACTCTGACCCTTAAAATTGTTAACAGCACTGTGGTTGAGGATGAATCACGTCAGAGTGCTTCATGAATGGGTTCTTGCAGGAGTCTCATAAAAACTGAAGCTATTTAGGTTTGTCCTAAAAGCAGCTCCTTATACCCTGGAGTATCTGCCGCAGTGGGGTGTTAAAGGCTTGTAAACACTTGATAAGTGCCTGTCTAGTGGTTTGTGTGGTGTTTTAAAGAATACCACAGAACAGGGAAGTGTGTACTTCAGACTTATTTCCTCTTTCTGACTATAATCTGTGAGTTAAATGAACACAACTTACCTTTGGGTAATTTGGTAGTAGAGTCTTGGTCATCGGTGACATACAGCAGACCAGCTTTTGACCCTCCGTCTGACAATATGAATAATGAGTGGCCATGACTAAAAAAGGTGTGGAAATGAGATGTCTGTGACTTAGTTGGGGAAGGGAATGACATAACTATCTTGTTGCACTGGAGTCTATCTACACCCTGTTGTAAGCTATTTTTCTTATGAGGGACTGTCACCCACAAGGCTCCTACTCACTCATAGTTTGTTGAAAGAAGAGGATCATTTTATTGAAAGTGAGGATTCTAGCTTTCTGATTAGTATTAGAGCTTAAAATAGAACTGTTTCATTAATTCATTTGTTAAACAGTGATTTAGGCTTTATTTTATAGTAGATTAATCTGTGACCAAATGACGGCTTTTACTGTAGTTGCATGGTAACCAGCCCTGTCCTGTCAAGTTTTATAATACGTTTTATTATAGTGTCAGTATCAAGAATTGATTAATGAGTCAAGTTCGGTTCAAACAGAATTTAGCTGGAAGCAAACACAGCATTCCACAGTAAGAACATCATAGCAGCACTGGTGGTAGTGCCATGATGTAGGGATACCTTGCAGTTTGAGGGCCTGGGTGACTTCCCATGGCTGACAGAACCATGAATTGTGTTCTTTAACAGAAGATCCTGCAACAGAACGTCAGACCATCAGTCCTTGGTCTAAAGCTCAGATGCATTTGAGTTATACAGCAAGACATAGAACCAAAACACAAGAATCAGTCCACCTCAGCATGTTTCAAAAGAAATGGTTTTGACAGGCCTGGTGGCCGTTGTAAATTAAACCTTACTGAGATGACGTGGCAAGACAGTTGCTCCAAAGCCTGATTTGTGGGCGAATTAAAGCAATTCTGCAAAGAACATTTCACCAGAATTCCTCAACAGTGATGTAAAGACTGAGTTCAAAGGAAGCATTTGCTTGCAGTAAATATGGCATGACCAGTTAGTATGGTTCCAGAAAGGGGCAATTACTGGTAATTTAGGTGCTGCAAAACTGTTTAAATGAAATGATCATTTAAAAACTGCTTTATGTTTCTTCATGTTCTCCTTGTGAACGAGGATCTGAAACGAACGTCATTACATGAACACACAGAGCAACAGTAGTGACAATCAACTTTGACTGATTAACATGCAGGTGAAAAAGATCAGGATAGGGTGGCATAGGTGCTAAACCCACATCATACTTTCAGCTTCATGTTTGCCCTAGAGGTGTTATAAAAAACACCAGAGTGTGTGTGTGTGTGTGTGTGTGTGTTTGTGTGTGTGTTTGTGTGCATGTGGTTTTTGGTGTTTTCACTCGGAGGTTCAATATCTGTGCAATAATATCTGTGTTTCCGCTGCAGAAGAGCCGCTCCCTACAGCAAATGCAACCGTGAACTTCCTTCTGACCCACAAAACTTCAGAGCTTCTGTCAAGCTTCAGAGCCCACTGAACACCCTTACATCCTATCATACAAACATTACGGGACTAATTTTGGAGGGAAAATGAATAGCTGGCCAAACAACTTCATTTTCAAAAATTGCTCCTCCCATCACACGATGCTACCAAGTTGGGAGGGGTAGCATGAGCTTCCTCTCAAACACGAGACATTTTCACTAGTGATGTGCGATACCACTGATTTCCTCTCCAATCCGATACCAAGTACAATTTCAAATTATAGCTTAATAATGAATACTTATTGTTTAATTAGTTGAAATAGCTCCACACATGACTCCATTTACGCTCAGCCATTGTTGCAAGAGAGCACACCAATGTGCTGCAATGCATTTATACAGCCGTAATTCGCATATGACTATGACAGGTGGAAGCGGAAATAGTTCCTTCTACAATAATATAGTTACCACTGTGTTCCTGTTAATGATAAACTACACATGTACCCCAAATGACTAAAATATCGATACTTTAATATGAGAATCGATTCTAGAACATAAACAACTGGTATTCGAGGAATTGATATTTCAGTATCGATCCGCACACCACTAATTTTCACTACTACTAATGCAATGTGACTGGACCCGCTTGCAGGAGAACACTAACTGCTAATAGTACTACATACAGTGGTTCCCAACCTTTTTTCCTTGATGCCCCCCCTTGCCTGTGTCTAAAACAAGCCAGGCCCCCAACCCCAACTCCTACCCACAAACAGAATAGCGTGCTTCATTGCAAACTTTTATTTGCAAAAAATAAACAGCAGTTGTATGTTTTTGTTTGTATACTCTTATACACACACACACATACACACCCACTTTTACGTTTCTCAGACATTGAGATTTTATTAATGTAATGTGTTCAAATATAATTTTGGTAACCTCAGTGCAAACAGTGCGCACCCCCTGCGATCTC
Source organism: Brachyalestes nurse (assembly GCA_037974405.1). NCBI lineage: Eukaryota > Metazoa > Chordata > Actinopteri > Characiformes > Alestidae > Brachyalestes > Brachyalestes nurse. The sequence continues at coordinate 29,798,497 of JBBPCY010000109.1, forward strand.
TCGGACCCCAGGTTGGGAACCACTGAGCTAATAGATGCTCACACTAGCTAGCGTCTCACTGAGTGATGGGAAAGAGGGAGGGCCATCTCACCCACCCAGAGAGAGTGATAAGCTCTCATGAACACCCAGACATGGATAGCTGTGGCATCGCTGGGGACTGACCTTGCGATGATAGGGCCAACGCTTAGACAGTTGTGGCCCACATCATTTTAAGGGCAGTTCCATTTCTGTTGTAGCTCAAATGAAGATTGGTAGATAGTTCCTTGCATAGCTGAGAGAGGATTTCAGCAGGTCCAGGAATCTTTCACAGAAAATCGGGTCAGTTGTTTCAAAACCCAAAGGCTGAGGAAAAAGCTGTTTATAAGCCATAATCATACTTTAGATTAATTTGTATTTGAATTTCTGAGTGAGTTTAGAGTAATCTGTTGTACACAGCTGCAGATACAAAATTGCTTTATTTTGCTAGCATGTGATTCAAGGTTGCAGATTTCATGCAAAAAAAAGTTAAAATGAGGCTCAGAACTTTTGTTAACAAGGTTTAGAAATGAGGTCACTTTTACTTTTGACCAAGGTCCTTATTACACTCTCCTGTCCTGAAGCTTTACCATCAGGCCCATGTGCTCATGAGGTCTGCTGGTGGTGAAGATCTATCATTCCATGGATACATTCGACTGGGGATCATGTGGCGAGCTGACTGCCCACATGGTTATTACAAGTCACTGAAATCTGTTAGCTGTAATTTTCCCAGCTTGACACCCTTTACAATCCAATCCTCTGATTATTCTGGTTGTTATTTAACGGTTAGCGTACAGGCAGTTTTGGCTTGGAGTCCACATTGGTCTAGATGAGCCGTTCAGACCCCCAAAACAATCAGATGACAAGAGTTGCTCGTCTCACAGTGAGCGCTGGTCATGAAAGTGTGGTTTAGTAAAACACCACAGAGCATGGGGGAATCCATAAGCAGAAAAGCTAAGTCAAAACTTAGTGCACAGTTTCTGTATATTTGCTGAGTGTAACACATTGAGAGAAAGTAAAGCATAAAACATAAAACTACACAAAAAATGTAAAACTACGTCAAGCTATTTTATAGGTTTTTCTCTTTGAATTTGAAGATTTTAAGTGTATTGAAATGTGCAGAACTGTTTTTTTTTCTGCAGAGGGTGTGTATTTACACACACACACACGCATATACGCCTGGGGTCCGGCTCTCCTCTGAGTGAATCCCTGACGACTTAGGGACAACCTGAGCCGGCAGGGATTCAGTTGCTTGGCTTCTTGTGTGACCAAGTTCTTCAGCCAGTGTCTCCATTCCTCCAGAGCCAGTTTTACCACCAAGAGTTCCTGATCCCCCACTCCATAGTTCCTCTTAGCAGGTGTTAGGCGGTAGGCACACAGCGGAAGTTAACCATCCATGCTAGCCTCCTGGAAGAGCACTGCCTTGACACCTACATCAGAGGTACCTACTTCCACAATAAAGGGGAGTTGGGGGTCTGGGAGCTGCAGGTGGACAGCTTGCTTCAGCTTATTAAAGGTGTCCTTGGCCTCCAGTGTCCACTGAAAGTGCCCTGGCAGTTTCTTCATCAAGGCAATGTGTGTAGTAGCCACCAAGCTAAAGTTCCCCATTAAATGTCGGAAGAAGTTAGCAAAGCCCACGAAGCTTTGCACAAGCTGAAGGTGGAATGCGGCCAGTCCACCACTGCTACCACCTTATCACCTTGGTACGGTCTACACTCCTAGAAAGGTAACTGGCTGAGCATGTACGTTGGATTTCTTCAGCTTGACATAGTGGTAGTGCTCGAACAGTAGTTGGAGAACCCCTCTTACATGTGCCATGTGCTCGACTACTGCCTGGCTGTAGATCAAAATACTGTCTAGGTAGACAAACACATAGCAATCCAGGGCCTCTGTCAAGAACACACTGATGAAGCGCTGGAAGACGGCAGGCATGTTCATCACATATAAGAAACGACTCATTGTGGCCAGACAGGGTGATGGAGGGCATCTTCTATTCACCAGCTTCACTGACCTGGATCAGATTGCAGGCACTGCACTGGTAAAAATGGAAGCCTGCTGCTGTACCTTAAAGGCAGAGGTCATGACGGATTGGGAGTAGTGGTCTCTAGGCTTTACAGAGGCTGCCAAGGCAGCATTGATGAAGCTGCCCGAAACCCCTTCATGTAAGATACAGGCCCTTCAAAAATGTAAGATACAGGCTCTTTAACAATCTCACAAGGGTATAGCACCTGCATTATATACATGTCTTATGTATCTCACATACCAACAGAATAATTGGCTGGACAGCACTGTTTCGTGAAGCTGTTTTTTTCTCAGTTTCACTGTTGCTGTAGTTACTGCTGTTTAGCTGCGTGGATAAGTATGTAAGCGGGATGGGTTCACAGCCTGCCACAATGAGCACGAGGCGGGATGTCCTGCAGTACAAGGTTAATCCCTGCACTAGAGCCACATCTCTGTTGCTCATGGGGCTAGCAGATGGTGCAGGCTAGGACAGATCAGGGAAACACACTACTTGTGTGTGTGTGTGTGGGGACAGAGAGCATGTTTAATACAGAATATGGAGCTGGGCTGAAGTGAGCCGTGGATAATTGCCACCTGCAAATCTGCTAGATTTACCCTTATGACACAGTGCTACCAAGCTGAGAGGGTGAAGGCCAGCATGTGCTTCTACCGCACTTTTTTGGACAGTTCAACACACTCGGAGGAGAACACTAAGTGCCAAAACTTGCACGGGCAAGCCTTACACTGTGGGATGGGGAGAGAGGGAGGATCACACTGCGCATCCAAAAAGGAGCACATTGGGGAGCACAGTGACACTTCCTTGGACATCTGGCCATGGATCACTGTAGCATCATTGAAACTTGCAATCTCCAGGCCCCATAAGTGGTTTTGCCTTATTGCTTTTATAAAATGGCTAAAGGATATAACATGATCAAATACTAATTCTCAGAAAATGATTACATTTAGAATGTAATAAATAGCATAAAATAGTACACAATTAATAAATGGTATTGGTTCAGCCAGTCAACTGAAGTGTTGGTTTTATAATAAAGAATGAATGCGACCTACAGCACTGCCAGATGCTGTTCACGATTAAACTGCCTTGGTCAGTAAGGTGGCTGGAAGTCATTGTCAGAGCAAAGCCTCAAATCTCCACAATGGCAAGTACACTACTATTGGTTCACGAAATGGTGAAATGGTTTTCCAATCACGTAAAAAATATGCTTCTTTATTGATTCCAATATTGTTATACAAATCTGGAAAAAAATAAGAGACCACTGCAAAAATGGTTTTATATTTTATAGGTGCAGGTATTGAACAGCTTTGCCTTAGTTTTTAAGAACTGCTGACAATATTTCCAATTTTCCAAATACAAATATTGCAGTTTAAAGCATAATTTTAAAGGAAATGACAAAACATCAAAATAAGAGAAATGATGCAGCGTTTGCAGAACTTGAATAATTCAAAGAAAACAAATCTCTTATTCACTTTGCTTATTCAACAAAATGGCAATAATTACCTTTAAGGAACTTCTAGTAGTGTTTTACCATCCAACTGGTCTCATTGTGAGAGGAGA
>JBBPCY010000109.1:29802188-29813870 GCA_037974405.1 Brachyalestes nurse
ATATTTGTAACTACAGTCTATTTTATTCATGATGATGTCTTGTCGCAATTCTGCGACTTTGGCGCTTAAAGGGTTAAGAAATGTTCACATATCAATGTCTAATCTTGTTTCTATTTATCTCTGGAAAAGAAAATTATTTAGTTAAAGGTAAACAACACAAATTAACCATGTTTATCATTAAATAAAAGATAAACAAAAACGCATTTGAATTATTTATAGGCCTGTGGCACTGACACCCTTTGCATGCCATCTTTACCTTAGTATGTCAATACTGATGTATGAAGATAGGATGTGATCTTTTTTTCAAGCCCTGGTGACCACCTGACCCCAAACTCGCCCTCCAGCTGAGGCAAAATGGAATTGCCATTTGAGAAGAAGATTGGTGGAGAGGCAGACAGAGAGAAAGAGAGAGAGCGCAGTGAGGTTGAGCTCCAGGGGCAATATGAGCTAAATGATCTGACTCACTGGCAAAAAAGAGGATGGACAGATGTGGACGAGCTTATTTGGTGTTTTTTTGCCTCTCCATGCCTGACCTCCTTTTTGCCAGAACTCTCACGCAACATCATCTGGCTGCGCTCTTCTTCTGGAAACGATGTCGATAGGAGACGGTCACACAGATGACCTGAGAAGTGATTAAATCCTGCATGGCTTGAAAAACAACAACAAACTAAATGTATGATAAACAGCCATGGCCAACAGCGGCATCTATTAAGGGCATCTCACAGAAAACCAAATTGTTAAAATTGTTTTGAAAGAAGTAGCCTGTAAACACTATAAAGGTTTTTAAATTTTTAATTCACTTTTTTTGCGATGCATTTACGTATATATACCTATTCTACCTCTCTATGATAAGAAGTGTTTCAGGCAGCCAATCAGAATAAAGTTCATTTACATATCTTAGTCTTGAAGGCACAGTCACCAAAACAGCCTACTTACATTTAAGGATAAAGAGAGGTTTGAAATGGTCTTGTAAGAATGAATTATGGCTACTTATACATCATAAGTGGACCAAAACATTTGATATTTTTTATATCTTTTAAATTGCTCCAGTAACCATACAAAGGTCGCTTGTGGCAAAAGCCCATTTTAAACTGAATAAGCCTAAAGCACAAGACACAGACGAAGGTCGAATTACATGCAACATTTTTAAACTTTTCTTACAGCCCCACCTATCTGCAAGAGGCAAGAGCTACTTGTAGTCATTTAAGGACTTATATCCTGCATTTTCTTGCATTTGATTTTTCTACCTACTTACAATATATGTATGATGATATGTACCAGTCATAATTCATTTTTCCATGATCATCTTCCAACCTGTCTCTAAGTCTAAGAAATAAACGGGCAGTTTTTGTTACTGTGTCTTTAATAAATATGTAAATGATCTCTGCTCTGATTGGCTGCCCAGTGTTGTGCCTCATTCAAATAGTAAAGAAAGCAAGAATGTCCTGGGTTTGATTCCCAAGCAGGATGGACAAGGGTCCTTTCAGTGTGGAGTACGCCCATGTCTGAATGGGTTTATACCGGGTGGGTTCTCTGGTTTTCTCCCACAGTGTGTATGTGTGGACGTGTGTCCTATGACTGCTGGGATAGGCTCCAGGAACCCCCTGTGACCTTGTTTAAGGACAAGCGTTTAAGATGATGCATGGATGGATGGGTTAAATTCTTTGAATGCCCATCAGATTTTTTTCCCCTACCTAAGCAGATGTAGTTCATCAAACTCTCCCATTGGTCAGGGTTAACCCTAAGGGTTAATGAATGGTCCCATATTTTTACATCTTGAATGAACTTTTTAAACTTATTTAAAGCACTGTGGCAACTTGTTTAAAACTAACATGAGTCTGGGCTTCAAGTTTTCCCTTCAGCTTAATAGAGCTGTGTAAAATCTCTTCAGGAAAATGTCAATAGGAAGAGAGCAAAGAGTAAAAAAATAATAAAATGCATAAATAGAGTTTTTGACAGCTGCAACATTAATCATTAAATTCACAACATTCACCTGATCCCTTAATCATGTAACTTAAACTCTTTAAAAAATGATGCTTTTAGCAAGTGGCCACTGAACGTTTGGATATCTGTTGATTCGTTTACATCTTTAGTACCTTTACTGAGAGGGTAATAAACAATTCTAATAAATAAAAGATTACTTCAGTGGATGGATCAAATAAATGACCGGATTCTGCTGCCGCGGGGACTCTTATTTTGAAATCTCCCTGTTGAAGGTGGATGAATTAAATTTTGGCCAAATGTATAACATTAAGGAATTATTAAAAAATGATCAAAATTACCAACTGTTTTCCATGGAACCAACTTCCATTGCTCACTCTGTTCAGAAAGAGACGGTCGTTTGCAAATGACCTGTAGCAAGCTGGACGGTCAATTCTTTTTATCAAGCAGTGTGATGTGCCAGAGTCCAGGCATGTCAGCTAATGGGAAATCATTATGCCTGAAAGGAGGGGATATCGTAGTGCGTGTGTTGGTGATAGGCAGGAGTGCGGGCAGTAGTTTACACGATGGAGAGCTACAGTGGGTTAATGGAAGCAGTTAAAAGATTGCTTATAGATCGCAGTGTATTGACAATGTGTGATGGTGCTAAGACTTGGGCTGTTCCTAATGTAATGAACTCGTGTGATGATCAGTGTCGTGTTTCACGAGGACCAGAGAAAGAAGGTTTACAGTGATATGAGCTCAGTGGGAACCCCAATAAACTGTAATATAGAAGAGTGTGTGTGTGTGTGTGTGTCTGTGTTGATTTAGCATTTTGTGGGGACCAGTTTTTGTCCTCTTTTGATCTCGGGCTGAAAACACTCCTTAGAACTTCAGTGGGAGTGGGCGGGGTTAAACTATTTTATGATGTCACAAAAACTAGGACGGTTCTACAGCCTAGAGAGGGACAGTATGGTTTAAAACTAACTACTATACTAACAATGTTTTTCATTCAGACTGTTTTCCAGAATGCCACACAATGCAGGACAGCCAATCGCAATAGAGCTCATTTACATATGACAACCTAAAAGACACAAAAAGCCACCTGTTTAATTCTGAGAGATACAAAAAGGTTGGGACATAGTCATGTTAGGAAAGAAAATGCAGATAAGGTCCGTTAAAAGTGGAAGGTGCGCTATGAGATCCCCAGTGAGGAATATGAACCATCACATATTCGGAAACAATTTTTGTAATGGGCCAAATCCGATGCGTGCAGTCCGGTTCGGACCAATTTCAAGCTCTGTTGTGTGAGTGTGTGTGTGGATGGATATCTCTGTTGGGTAATGATTGCAGTCTACCCCCAGTCATTGAACTGCAGCGTGCATGTGTCCTACTTCACATACACACACACACACATACGGGAGAGCTTTTAAAGTTTAACATGATCCTCACAGCAGAGAGAGATAAAGAGAGAGGGGCAGAAAGAGAAAAGAGACAAAGAGAGAGAGAGAGAGAAAAGGAGAGACTTTACTAATTCACTAAGTAGGAGGACCCCACTGTGTGTTTTTGTGTGTGCATGTGTGTGTGTGCGTGTGTGTGTTTAGCATGCTGCTCAGACAAACGTCTCAGAAATGTGAAGTTCATACACACTTCTGCTTGACTGATGCTTCACGCTGAATGCTAGGTGCAGGCTGATACACAACGGCATATAATCAATCAATCAACACACACATACACACACACACACTCGAGCAGAACAGTGTTTGCTGAGTTGTGTTGTGTTCACAGCAGGTAAAAAGTGGGCCAGCTCCATCAAACATATTGATCCACCTTTGTTTGTGTGTGTGCGTGTGTGCGTGTGTGTGTGTGTGTGTGTGTGTGTGGTTCACATGAGACTAAGTCATAGTGTACAGTAGATTTATGTTCTTATTACACACACACGCACACACACACATACACACACACACAGCCCACTACAGTAACTCACATTCTTACCTTTGGCCCAGTTTCCAATATGAAATATAGAAAAAGAAAAAGAAAACCCATCCTGGGATTCGAACCCACAACCTTCTGATTGCAGGGGCAACTCACTAAACCACCAGGCCACCAGCCGCCGATATATAATCATAACAAAAAAAATCTAATCATATAATGGATCTTGGCATCTTGCAACTGATGTGTAAGTAGAACGTGGCTGTTGCTGTTATTATCATTATTACATCAAAACAAATAAAGAGCTTTACTTTATTCCTGCATTACCACCACACATTAGCTAGCTGCAGACTAGCTAGCCTGTATGTTACTGCTGTCAGAAACACCATAGTCCAGTGTTATTAAACACTGCTGGACATAAAGACATGTGCTGGTTACACTACTCGCAATGAGAGTCATGGTCACATCAATGTCAAGCACTGCCAGGGCCTCTGGTCATGTTTACAGAAAATCAGTTTCTTCTGAGATGGGTGTGTGGGGTAAACCGCTACGCTGCGAACACAGCATTTTGACCCAACACTGCTAATGACGTTAGCTTACAGTGACAACAGTCTGGGAGACATAAAGAGACAATGAGAGAGACAGAGAGTGAGATACAGAGAGACTGTGTGAGAGACACTATTATATATTGTTCATATATTGTTCTGTTCTGCTGCTGCTATTATTTGCTTAATCGCAGCTTAATCGCAATTTGCATTTTTCTTACACTTAACGACTCCGCTGCTAGAATATAGTATCTGTCATAATACTGTATAAGTTCAAACCTGGACTGTAACTGCTTTTGTCGACTGCAGTGTATGTTGTCTTGTTCTGTTTCCTGTTTTGTCGCTCTTGTGTGTTTTTTGCACTCTCAGTCTCTTGCTCGCTTTGCACTCTGTGTATTTTGCCCTGTCTGCACTTATGTAGTCTTGTGTTATTTCTGTTTTGGTTCTTGTGTTGCACCATGGTCCTGGAGGAATGTTGTTTCATTTCACTGTGTCCTGTGTATATGGCTCAAATGACAATAAACCCACTTGACGTGACATGAGAGTGTGTGAGAGAGAAAGAGAGAGAAGAGAGAGATACAGAGAGACTGTGAGAGAGACAGAGAGAAAGAGAGAGCGAGAGAGAGAGACAGAGTGATCATGATTGAAACATGATCCACTGGTCTTTATGGTTCAGGAACAATGTCCACATTCTTTTCTCTAACCACAAAACTGCCAACACACACACGCGCACGGACGCACACACACTTCCCTCCTAGGGTTACTTGCATTAGACTTGAAAGGATGTGGAGAGAAGGATGGGGGAAAGCGTGTGTTTCACTCAGGTGGGGGAGCGCTGTGTGTGTGTGTGTATGCGTGTGTGTGATTTATTCTCCAGTGTCGGAAAACTTTGACCCTGGAGTTGTAAATCTGTCAGAGGAGTCTAGCCAACCCAACAGGAAGCGGGGCGTGGGGGGCATTCAAAAGAGAGAGAGAGAGAGGGAGAGAGAGAGAAATGTTTACAATTCCCCCTACACACATGCACACACACGCACACACACGCACACACACACGCACACAGCTAAATGATCATGTACCCCATAAACTCAAAAGAAGTATATCACTGACTGCACTGTGTGTGTTTGTGTGTGTGTGTGTGTGTTTGTGTGTGATTGCTTTTAGACATTTCTTAATTTCAATGCCTGTCTCACCTAAACTGGAGTAATAGGAGTATATATGTGTATATATACATGTATATATAAATACTTTTAAATAATAGACATAGGGTATATTATTATCACATATAGATATTTACACACAAACACATACACAGATCCACTATTTCCACTATTTGTGTACACCCTCTTTCATACACAGAATACATATGAAGCATATTATTATTACAAATAGATGTATTTACCGGCTGTATTATTATTACATGTAAGTGCTTTTAAATAATAAATATAGGGTATATTGTTATCACATATAAATATTTACACACACACACACATATATATATATATATAGCTGGGCGATATCCAGTATTTGTACCGCATGGATATCTCCTAGCTGTTTTACAAATCAGATTGCAGCTTCCTTTGATAGCTCCTACCCTTCCTATGCGTATGGCCGCATGTGGAGGATAAGCGTGAACGCCGTGTTCGCTGTGTGGTGAACACACTGTGCACTGAAAGCAACCACAGATCGGCTCAGTTTGAGACAGATGGACGTGAAAACTCCTCCGCAAAGTCAGGGCCGTGGTTGAATAGGTTGTTTAGCAGTGTGATTAATAAACATAAGGTGTTAATCATAATTAGTTGGACAGTCGGGGTGAAAAAGAAGAGCTGTGGTGCGTGGGTGCGAAAACAAAGAAAGAGAGAAAGAGGTGTCGTTAACACAGGAACGTGAGGACAGCAGGCCGGTCACATCACTCTGGTTTGGCCTGAGTGTTGACTTCACACATGGCACGCTGGGGTGCATCCCTCTAGTGGCACTAACGGACAAGATGAGGAAGGAGTGTGAAACCACAGTCACGCAATGTGTGTGTGTGTGTGTGTGTGTGTGTGTGAGTGTGAGTGTGAGTGTGAGTGCACTTCCTGGGTAACTGACAATGCATATGTGTATAGGAGAAAGAAGAGAGAGCGAGGGAGACCACCTTAAAATGTTGCCCTGTTTGCTAACAGACCACATACCTCAGTTTGGGATGCAATAATTGCTAATCTTCACACACACACACACACATGCACCCAGCCCAACTTAAGCTTGCATGTAGCATTTCAAAGATGTGATTATTGTATATCAGAGGACATTTGGCTAATGCTTTGATTTGCTGTGTTTGACTCCTCAGCAGTGGGAAGTGTGGAATGACATTTTTAGCCTTCAACCTGTGGAAAGTCGAAAACAATCCACTTTACAGTCACACTAATAATCACAGGGTCAACCAAATACTGTGTCTGTATATTCAGTGTTTACAGTCTGAGGCGCTATGAGCTCAGAGGTGTTGGACCCTTTCCTGGTTTCTAAGTAGGAACTGCCAATCGAGGAGCCGGTTTCTTTTGTTTTGTCCCAGATGGAGGATGGAAATTTTGAAACACAAGCTGTAGGGGAATGCATTTGCAACTATCAGTTAAATCTACTATTACTAACCAGGCTAGGCCTAGCACATATTTGCTATTACTATTTCCTGACCAATGGTACAGGATGCTCAAGGTTCTAAAGGACACTGTGCTTGGGCAATGCAGCAGTAGTATCCAAAAGTTGTGCAATGCTAACTGAACAAGTTACGATACAAGTCGTGGTTTTTTGCACTTCCTGCTTTTTTAGGCAAAGGTTAAGGCTGCTGTTTTTAGACCACGAACACTGTTTACAGTGAGAGCTATGAGCAGGCCCGGAAGCTGGGGCTGAAAGATGTTTGAAGAAGTTGTTGTGGTAACAGGTACGCCTGCGGCTTTAGCATGGAGAGAAGTGAAAGTCAAGAGGCTTGGATTCGAGGCTTTGATGAGATGTGCTGATGGACCATGGTGCATGTTGGAGAAGAGCAAAAGCAAAAAAGGCCAGGGCTTCCCTCACAACCTCAGATACTCAAGCCTTTTCTTTTGTTCGCTGCAGGTCTTATTGGTTTCTTATGAACGTGGCATTTAAGAGCACTTCCTTTTAGGCCCTCAGCCACAGTGGGCCACAGCTTTTCTTGAGTTATTTATGGCCCATTATGAGGAAGTGAAGGGCTATTAGAGGAGATAAGTGTAATCAGCAACATGTGCACATGATGAGGGTGTAGAGAATGAGGTTGTGCTCTTTGAGAAGCAAGTGTTCAACCACTATCTGACAATGCAAGAGGATAGCACACGTTTCTAAATAATGAAATGTTCATATTGCTGTAGAGATAGAAACCAAAGCAGGACCTGCCTTCATATCTAAATCTGTCAGGAAAGTCAGGAGAGAGCAAATAAGGGGGTGATTGTTTTGACCAGTTCATTTTGATGGGTAGAATAGTCCTGGATGGAGAGTTCAACAGGTTTTGTTCGTAAAAAATAATTCCTTTCTGGATGAGAGTTTGATCAGTAGATGGGCCGGCGAGTTGAGAAACGACAAGAATGTGGGAAGCAGAGGACGGGAAGTTTTGGGCGGACAAGGCTGAGACTTTTCAGACCGCCTCCCCCTCTCTTAGTCCAAAAAAATCTAAAAGCCTGGCCCCAATCCGTCCCCCTCTCCCCGTTAAGCCCTCATATTTAGTGCAGAAACAAAAAGGGCCGGGAGGAAATGAGAGATTGTAACAGTAGATAACAATCACAGTGAGAGTGTAGTGTGTAACTATAACACACGCATGTCAAAGTCTTGGGATGCGTCCACAATGTGAGTGTTATCTTGCTGGAGTCATGGTTTCAACTTTTCTCTAAATCCTGAGCACTTCATGGCTAAATGGGTGCTAGAGTTTGCATCACACTGGGTGGATCTCAGTGCGTATATCTGTGAAGTTCTCTCCATCTTCCCTCCACTAAGAATTCCCCTCTTTGGTTGTTTTGTGTGCTCCCACATGGCTGAACATGAATCTGTCTCTCTCTCGCGCTCTCTCCCTCCCTCTCTCCTTCTCCACAGAGAACTGACTGAAGGTGTAACAGATTTCTTGGCTCTTTTCCCGACCTGATCTGAGCCAGACCTACACCTCCTCCTCTCCTTTCCAGCAGTGGCTGGGTGCAAAGCTTGGACGTGCGATGTGGGCAATGGACCGCCCACCTGTCCGTCACAGAGATCCGTATCCTGTGCCTGCAGGGCCTTGGAATGCTTGCTTGTGAATACATGCAGGACGATACACATGCACTAGCAGCAATAATAGAGTGAGAGGATGTAGGGATATGTTGCAGATCTCTATGACGCGTCAGTTCTCATTATGGAGTATATAGGTCTAGGGTGTCCATTCTGGGCTACAGCCCAGCACTTGTTGGGGACTTCCCTACTCAAATACATCTACTGAATCTGGCAGCCTGAGTTAAATTAGGTGTGTTTTCACAGAGAAATCATAAAACTGTGCTGGACAAAGACTCTCCAGAACCAGGGGCCAGAATCAAATACATTTTCCACGGATAAAAATTACGCCCAGTCTCCACAGAGTGCCACAGCTGGGCCTATCATTGAGATATGGTGAAGCTGATTAAGTGCGACGCTGGCTGGGAGACCATGAAAACATATTTGGCTTCTTACTCTCTAGCAGGGTAGGATGACCCTCCCTTTCTCCTCATCGCTCAGCATGATGCCAGCCAATGTGGGCATCTGCAAGCCGACGTAACAGAATTGGCAGTTAGCAATCTCTTCCAAGCATGATGACAATGTGTTAAGGCTTTCGAAAAAAGAAGCAGCAGCACTTCACGTGCCTTAATAGATGTATGGGTTAGCCTTCACCCACCCAGCTTGGTAGCATTGTGTGACAGGGAAACCTAACTACCCAGTGGGAACGGGCAATTAAAGAACAAAGCTTTAAAAAATGGAGCCTAAATCACAGAAGGTATCATAGGCTTTAGCCAGTAGTCTGTTTCAGTTTATTTCACTCTGCAGGGCTCCAGATGGCGACTAAAATGGTTGCCAATGTGACTAGGTTATCATTTTGCGACTTGTTTTTTAATTTCAGTCGCCAGTGGCGATCGTCTCTCACAACCAAGAGAAATGTACAAGTACAATCTCAGGACAATGTGCAGATATACTTAACCTGAGTCTATCATGTGCTTAGTTATGGGAATTTCAGCTCTTTTTAATGAGTCGGATCATTTGGATCAGATCACTAAGAAGATCCTGCTCCTTTGCCTCCCAAATGTATATACAGTCAGGGTAGACGCCGCATTCTGTGTTCCCAGTTCACATGATCCGTCAGCGCGTGGCCACACTGTAAGTGGCGAAAGCACCATGTAAACTAATACAGGTAGATGTGGTTTTCTGATGAAAACACGTAAGACTCTGTGACAAAAAATACAAACATTTTATTGTATACACATGGAAATAATTTCTGAACCCATTTCTCTCTCTCTCTCAAACACACACACACACACACACACACAATAGTTTAAAATGATGGTTGTCACTTCCAAACAGTGGCCCGGACAAACTGACTGATCAAAGATACAGTGACTGCTTGCCTTGATGTTGACTGTCAGATAACATGCTCCGCTACTTTGACCACCTTGACTGTCTCCTCAGAAGGAATCATTAATCCTCCACTGTGTTTTAATGACAGCAAGTGGTAGCTTTGACCATTGGATGCCGGTTCAGCATGTTAGCAAACTAGTACGGCACACATCACAGGACATCTTTCTAAAAATGTGTCAAATGACACATTTGGCCATTATAAAATCCTGTATTATAGTGCTTACGTTTAGCCAAAACATTGTTTGTAGGCTGTCTTGAACACAGGAATGCATAGGGTTGCTAGTTTAGCCTGATTTGGTTAAGGTTAAGATTTTAAACTGAGGTGTATTTCATTAGAAAATCTCCAGAGTTTGAGAAAAGTTAGCTAAAGAACTAACAGCAATCTTAATAGTTAGTGCCTACATTTAGCCAAAATGTTGTTTGGAGGCTGACTTGAACACAGGAATGCATAGATTTGCTAGCTTAGCCTGTCTTAAACATTAACTACACGAGAAAAATTGTTTTACAACAATTTGGTCAATGCCGTGATTTCCTGTTTCGTTGTAGCGCTCTTTACATGTGGTAAGACTGGAGACAAAATGTGCCATGACAATATAGAGATTACGGCTCCTAAGGTTTTTATTTTGTCTGGAGCCCTGCTCTGTACATGTGGTAGCCAATTTTACATACATAACCAAAGAACATTAAAACACCTTTTCTTACTTTCATGTGAAAAAGTAAGAAAAAAACTAATAAGAAAAAAAACTAATAAGATTTTGTGATTCCCTTAGCATAGGCTTACCTGCCAGGCTACACCAGAGAAGTACTAATCAGCATCTTCTCCTTCTTTCTCTAGATTCTCATCCCTCCTTCCTCTTCTCCTTGTGTCTTTCACTCTGTTCCTTCTGTGTCACATCAGATTTGGCAGCGCTCTTGGGGAAAAGGGCAGAGTGGCCGCCGATGACTCAGAGCTCCAGCCTGACAGGCAGGCCCGTTGTAAAGGTTACCCAGGGAGGGGGGCCTCTGGCTGGGCTGTCATGCCGTGCTTGCCTGCCTTCCCCTGGAGGACCAGCCGTCACTCCTCCACTCATCACAAGCTCACCTGTTCATGCACCTAGAAACTTGGACTGTACCGACTTAGATGCACACACGAAAGCCAAAGCACATGCTTGCGAGACAGGTGCACACACACACGCTAGAATGAACACAAAGAATCTGAGAACATCCCACACTGGTCAGCATGTTCACTCAGGCTGCTCCCTTACCTCCTTTGATCATGCCTAGCTGTCCTGGGGCAAGTTTAAAATTAACATAGTTAATTATACAATTATATGATGCACTTTTATGGAGATAGAGAACCATGAATGGATGCTAATAATTGTCCTTAGACTGGGGCATGCATTGATTCTGTGGTTGGGGTATGGATGATGATTCTGTGTTTGGGATATGTGTGATTATTCTGTGGTTGGGGTATGGATGATGATTCTGTGGTTGGGGTATGGATGATGATTCTGTGGTTGGGGTATGGATGATGATTCTGTGTTTGGGATATGTGTGATTATTCTGTGGTTGGGGTATGGGTAATGATTCTGTGGTTGGGGTATGGATGATGATTATGTGGTTGGGGTATGGATGATGATTATGTGGTTGGGGTATGAATAATGATTCTGTGGTTGGGGTATGGATGATGATT
>JBBPCY010000109.1:29827037-29838799 GCA_037974405.1 Brachyalestes nurse
ACACACACACACACACACACACACAGAACTGGTGAGATTTATTACATACACACACACACACACACACAGAACTGGTTAGATTTATTATACACACACACACAGAATGTTCACATAAACTCACAGATGGATTTTTAAGTATTTTAAGACTTTTCTGTTTTTTCTATGAATGAAAAGCTGCTCTGTCTGAGGTGTGATCTATTCAGGAAACACTGTCACTTATTTACAAAGAAGCTCAATAATAAAAACATGATGAATAGAAACAGCACTCAGCAGTATCTCCTCCATGATGGACCTCAATCTATCACTGCACTCACTATGGTGTGTGTGTGTGTGTGTGTGTGTGTGTGTGTGTGTGTGTGTGTGCAGGAGTCCACACAGTGCAGCAGAGGGTCGGCTGTGAGCTGGATGATGATGGAACAGTGAGAGGATATGAACAGTTCGGTTATGATGGAGAAGATTTCATCAGTCTGGATCTGAAGACTAAGACCTGGACTGCACACAAACCTCAGGCTGTTATTAGCAAACAGAGGCTGGAGAAGGCAGGTGTGACTGCTCAGCGAAAGAACTACCTGGAGAACATCTGTATTGACTGGTTAAAGAAGTTAGTGGGTTACGGCAGAGACTCTCTGGAGAGGAAAGGTACAGTGATCTCTTACTGAAACTGCGCTCTCTGTCTCTCTCTCTCTCTTTCTCTGTCTCTCTCTCTCTCTCCCCCTCTCTCTGTCTCTCTCTCTCTCTTTCTCTCTCTCTCTCTCTCTCTCTCTCCCTCTCTCTCTCTCTCTCTCTCTCCCTCTCTCTCTCTCTCTCTCTCTCTCTTTCTCTTTCTCTGTCTCTCTCGCTCTCTCTCTCTCTCTCTCTCTCTCTCTCACACACACACACACACTGCATCCTCCCTCATGGCTGAACACTTGCTGGTCTCTTACTCTCTTGTTACCCTTAGCATCAGTTACATAATAATAAATTACCTCATAAATGTTTTAGTAGTTAATGCTTTTTTTGCTGCTGAGTTTATAAACGTTGTAAGAATTGTTGTAAAACTTCACACTTTTGTAATGTTTATTACACATTGTAAATACTCAGCATCCTAATGCTGACCCACACCTCCATGTGTTTTCCCCATTTTGTCTCTCTCTCTCTCTCCAGTCCCTCCTAAGCCTGATCTGATCCAGAAGGACTCTTCTTCTCCAGTGGTGTGTCACGCTACAGGTTTCTTCCCTAAAGGAGTGATGATCTCCTGGAAGAAGAACGGAGAGGATCTGTATGAGAACGTGGAGCTCAGAGAGACTCTACCCAACCAGGATGGAACCTTCCAGAAGAGAAGTGTTCTGACCGTCTCTCCTGAGGATCTGGAGAAGAACCAGTTCTCCTGTGTGATCCAGCACAGCAGTCTGGAGGAGGAGAAGGTGCTTCAGGAGTCTGATATCAGAGTTCTGTCAGGTAGGAGGAATCTGATTCTACAGGAAATAAAAGCTACTGTCATGTTCAGTATCACTGCGTTTATGAAGGTGATGGAGATCCACCGTGGTGTAACTCTGGTGTTTCAGGTGGAGGTTTAGTTGCGATCATCGCTGGTGTTGTTGTGGCTGTTCTCCTGCTCGTCCTCATTGCAGTTGTTGGAGTTTTCATCTGGAAGAAGAAATCTGGTAAGGAGGAAATGATTTAAACATCAACTTTGTGAACAGAGATACTGACACTTGTGTAATTCTCATAGCAGTTTCATTATGTTGTTTTTAACTGACGGCCAAACGGAGATATTTTAAAAGTGGACCAGATAATAAAGGAATGTTTTGACAATTTATACAACTCACACAATTGTCTACTTACTCTCTATGTAGTTTATCTGCTCAAACAAAATTCCATAAATGCCTGCACAAAATTTCTCTTGACCCTTGACCCACCTGAACTGTACCTAACTCTTGGTGGAGCAGACTTGTGGATGTGGTTTAGGACTGATGTTCAGTCCACACTACAGCAATTAACAAATCTTAACTGATGTTAAAACTGTCAGAGACATAAAGACATTTTTCACCAGTTTATTTGTCCTGCGTCATTCTTAGTCATAAAAGTCTCCACATCTACCCTAAACGAAACACCACACTCACCAACAAGAGTCCTCTCAAAACCTTGTGGGACTTTTCGTGAAGTAACGTGACTTTAGATCTTAACAGACACGGCTAATAACTTTGCATGCACGTTCTGAATAGACATTTTCCCAGTTGCCACCCCTGGACGCGTTTATTATCTGTCTCCGTGCTCCATCATGTTTGGTGCGACGCAACCATGTTCAGAACTTTCTCTGCACACACTGATCAATTCCATTCAACCTGGCTCACCATTTGTTCAAAAGTAAAGTTTAAAAAAACAACACAAAAAGTAAAAACAAGGTTTTTTTGGTTTTTATGTGTAGGCATTTGCCCATAATAATAACGATAGTAACAGTAATAAAAACCTAATTACTATGTTTCTGTGTATTTACAGGTCATTTGGCAATACTCTCAGATTCAGCCAAAACTCTCCTGTTAGGTCTTTAATATTGCTCTTTTACAGGCAAGAGCCCAAATATAGAAGTAGAAGTATAACACTAATAAAAATAGTAAGAGCAATAATATCAACAATAAAATCCCCTGGGGTGGGCGTCCGGGGGACCTGTTGGCGGCGTAGGCCATGAATGGGCCCCAGGACAAAGAAGTGTGAGAGACGCTGGAGTAGACCATCTGTTCCACCCAAGTCTTACAATAATTCCATGTTCATTTTCTGTCTTTCAGGTTTCAAACCTGTGAAACAAACACGTAAGTATGCTCCTGTTGTACTTAATATTAAAAACTAATAAAGTATTTATTTGAATGGTTTAGTCTACTTAATCATGAATATTTAGTTTATTTTTGAATGTCTTGCTCTTTTTACAGCTTCGGAGGTTTCTGGGTCCGACAAGTCCTTAATAAAATGAAGTGTTTTGTTAAGCTGGAGAGTGTGAGTCTTTATCCTGCAATCTCCAGAAAGCTGTGTGTTAATTCTGCATATTCATCAAACTGTGTCTGTATAAACTCAACTTAATATTATAGAAACACTCACAGTGTCTCTGTTTTTGACTTTCAGGAGGTGGAGGGAGGAGAGAGGACACTGAGGCGGATATGGAGAGATCAGCTAAACCAAACTTCATTTACACACAACCTGCAGATATTTCCTCTTCTGGATCTTTAAAATGACAATTATTATTGCTGTCTTTATCAGATCTGTCTCATTTAGGGAAGTTTGGTGGGAACAGTGCTGGGCTACACATGCTTTTGATCTTGAACTTTTTTGTCTTTAAAATGGGCTTAAGGGGGTTTGTAGTTTTAAATATTAAGTTTGAGTTTTATTATTCTGATAGATCTTGATGGCTTTGTTAAAAGCTGTACTGTTGAATTGCACTTTGGATCTGTTCTGCTTTAAGTTTTATTCATGGGGTCCTAGTGAGTCTCTACATTTTTACTCTGATCTCCATCATTTAATATATTATGTATGTGTGTATATATTTTACAACACTGTCATGCTGTGTATGGGCAAAGGATGCACAGTCAGTTATTATGCAGAAAATAAAAGGTCCTTTAATAAAGTTTCTCTAAATATCTTGGTACACCAGGCTGGCGCATACAGTCATACACACAATAACTCAAACTCTGTTCAGAGTCCTGGGACTTCACACTCCTAGATGACAGTCCTGTTTCTTGTAAGAAGACTTCAGAGGCTCCTCTTAGGTGCTCCACGTCCCGCGGAGTTCACGGCAGCGTCCCTCAAAGACTGTTCTGGGAGCATTTTTAGGGGCATATTGTTTTACCAAAACACAGCAATGTGGTTTTTCCACTTAAACCGGGTACGTAACCTCTTGGAACGTAACCCCCATGAAAAGCGATTACTTTATTAGGGGACCACTAAGACCTATATAAAAGCATACAAAATCAGCATGTCATGGGACCTTTAAAAGCAGTTGATTCTTAACTGATTGTATTTCAGTAATTTCAGTGCAAAATTAAACTATATATTTGTTTTAATTTAAAAATTGGATATATATCTTGTGCAATATATCGATTATCGCAGTATTGCCATATCGCAATATTATCGGCATCGTAAGCCATGGATCGCGTATCGTGAGGTAGCCTGAGGTTCCCAGCCCTATTCATGAAGAAACATTCTATGCAAGGATGTCTGCAGTATGCTTCTTGATAAAATCTTGACGTTAACTTCGAAACAATCCACCTTACCAGGATTTATTGTGATTCCCAATATCATTGAAAACTATCAATTACTACATTCTAGCTTACCACTTAATGTACTCAGTAAAATAACATCAAGCATAAATACACATTAATGCTACTGAAAAATGGTACTACTCCTGGGATTATAGGTACTATTTTATCATCAAAGCCTACATGAAAAGTCAATATCTTAAATAAAATATTTTATTTATATATATTTATCCAAAAACTACATTCCTATACTGGAAAGCAGTCAGTTTGGGTTCAAATTATCTGGCTATGAAACCCTGCTTAGCGAACCACCCAGTACACTGAAACCGGAACATGCAGGGGTTTGGGTGTGCCTTACTTCCAGCTCCTCTGTGAATGCAGCCAGATCCTCCTTCCACAAATCTGAAGGGACCTTCTTTTTTAGCATGTCCAGTTCAGTCAGCTACAGCAAAAAGAAACACAAAAACAGTGTTAAATTGCACATCAAGGGGCATTTTGTGCACCTTTACCACAAGGCTCAAACTAGTTTGCTCATCCCTGACCCGTTGTCACCTTTGCATCTCTTTGCTTGCAAAGCTCTTCTTTCTTTTCTTTGGTCAGGAACCACATAGGCATGCTCAGCAGGTAGTTATAGTCAGGTCCTGTTGTCTGCTCTTTCTGTTCATCCTCATCTCCTGCCTCTTCCTCCATATCCTACAGCAAGCAATAAGAGTTTGGGTTGTGTATCAACATACAAAGAGGGCTACAGTCTCAGGTAGGATTGAGGAGCATATGCTGTATTCACATATTCCAAAAAACACACAACCTCCGTCATACCTTTTCCTGTGCTTGTTTCCATGCTTTCACAGGGTCCGAGTCATAACCCATCTCCTGGAGCATGCGGATCAGCTCCTTCTTCGGTTTGTTCTCTATTTTAAAAAATTAATTTTTTAAAAGCTTAGATTTAACACCACTTAACATCTTTATCACCTTTGCTTTTGCAAGTGCTGTTTCTCAAATGAATTAGACTTCAGTATAAACTAAAATGTGCTGAACTTGTAATATCTGAATGCAGAATACGGCCTTATGACAAAAGGCAAATAAAAATAAATGGATGGAAGGACTACAGATTAATACAAAGGCAGTGGATTTTCCCCTATAATGCTCACTCACCAATGACCAGAGTGCCCTGTATTTTCTCCAAGATGAAGCGAGCTTGATTGGATAGCTTGGCACTTTCTGCTCCCAGCATGCCAAGGAGCCAGTCTTTCCTCAGCTCATAGTACTTTAGCCGGAGCTCAAAAAAGTCCTTCAGGATGTCCTGCACAGTTTCGTACTTCTTCAGACTGCCTACATGGTCAAACAGCACCTTTGTGGGCAGATGGAGGGAAGCAGCAGGTTAAAGAGAGGTTGAGTTCGGAGGCCGGGTTCAGCGTTAATGCCCTCTTGCTCAAGACAAGCAAAACGATACAGTAAGCAATGTACATGACGATGTCTTAACATAGAGCACTATTAAGAGACCATAATCTTCATTTTATTTGTGCTGTTTTGCTTGAATAAGCATGTTTATTCAAATCTAGGATATGAGACACAGTGCTATCTAGGATATCTGATACACAGTGCTTATTTGTGTAGATTTTTATCTTGTAGGTCAACTGATCATATATTAAATGATTCATATAAAAGAAGAATAAAACGCTAAATCAAAACCATCATACAGATAAACTTATGCTGAATGCAAAAAAACCCACAAATGTTAAACTATGTACTCGTTTGTCAATTTCAATATAAAATACTTTACGGTTGAGAGGTTTAAATAGTGTGTTCAAAGCGCTGTATAATCAAATCGAGAAAACCATCACTAGTACAGCATTCATTGGGGTGTGTAGTACTGTGGTTTATCCTTACCATTGAGTAGCAGGTGAGGGTGTTCTGCAGTTTGAAGACTTTGTGCAGACCAGCAGCCTCAGCCTCTCGGAGCCTCTCCTCGGTCATTTTGACCACAAAGCGCACTGTCGTGTCTGTGTGGTACTCTTTGTAGTCTGTGATCAGGGCAGGAACCTTTTCTGAGCCGTTCAGCATCACCTCCAAAACGTTCTCTTTGTATGTCTGAAGGAAGCAAACACAATTATCTGAAGGCTCAAGAGACACTTTTCATGCTTTAGTGTCTTCCCTGCTGAAGAAGCACTGACCTGAGTCCAGGTTTTCACAGGCAACTCCGAGATCTCGATAGTGGTGGAGTCGATGATTGCCACCTCTCCACTGATCATGTATTGGTTGGTCGCCAGTTCCTCAATTGTGCCTCTGAAATTCTTATAGCTGGGCAGCTGGATAAGAAAGGGAATGCAGGTATGAGAATGTTGCACCTGGCAAACATCACCATGTAGAATAATTCAACATACATGCTGACAGCACAGCACTAATTTACCTTTGCATAGATAGCAGGTAATGTTACATCCCTACAGTGTTGTTATATCTTGTGGTTGAGTATTAGCAACATTCAGTTTTGAGCAGTTATAAATCTTCCTTAAAAAAAGCATTGGCTGTTTAATAGAGAAGGTGGACTTGAAGACATGAACAATGTAAGCTAGATAAGGGTTGTCACCAATCTGGATTACTTTTCCTGTTTAATAAGGTCAAATTAACTCTAATTAGCTGCTTCCGCCACTGATCAGATATGTTTAGTTTCCCAGGAGCCAACAAGTACTTACACAAACACTGATTGTCTATAAGCAATGTGATGAACATGAAAACCAAGGACATGTGTTTCCACAGATCATATTTTTGTCTTATCTTCAACAAAATGGTTCTCAGTTATACCACAGCATGCCGGTTCTCAAACTTAGTGTTGCAGACAAAATGTTCTAGCATGCAAATAACTTCCATCCCTGTGGACATCCTTCAGCCTTCTAATGATTTTTGAGTAAAAGTCAGGTGTATACAGTATTTTGCACCAAGAAAATCTGATTCTTCCTTACCATGGGCAGTGGCTCATCGCCATTAAGCATACGGTGGATGTTGTTGATGATCTCGCGAACATCATAGTTGGGGAGGCGGCTAGCCCAACCTGTGCCAATGCCATCAGCACCATTGGCCAGCACCAGGGGGATGATGGGAATGTACCACTCAGGTTCCACCCTTATATTGTCATCAAAGTTGTACTTGAGCAGGTTATCATCCACAGGCGGGAACAACAACCGGGCAAGAGAGCTGTCCAAATGGAAAAGTGAGAGGGATAGCAATGTTAATCCTTAATTATGTATTAAAAATCATACAAAAAAAAAAAAAATAAAATACAGAAACCCCCATAATAACCCCCAGCAATCAGCAAAGACGCAATTGTTGTCTGCAGTTCGCTTCGCATTAGAGCTACAAGGTTAATGCAGCCAACAAGTAAAGGAAGCTTACACCCTGAAAAGTTGAACCATTAAATTGGTGCCAAAACTAATCCACAAAAGGACGATGTGGTTGCAGGTTTTCATTCTAAGCAGGCAGAACACCACCTCAGAACTAGAATCAACTGTTTGAGGCTGAAAAAGAAACCCAGAATAAAAACTGGCATCTTCTGTGTTTTTGTATGCACCTGAGCATGGTGAAGATGTATCTGGGACTGGCAGAGTCTTTGCCTCCGTGCAGGCGGGTGCCAAACTGACCCAAAGGCTGAAGCAGGTTCAGATTGTTGCTGCCAACATAGTTCTGTGCCAGACCCACAATGGTCATCATCAATGAAATCTGAGAGGCGAGGAGAAAAATGGAAACAATCCATGAGATTGTTAACCAAGTTAACTGCATCTGAATGAGTAGGTAATAGATTAATTCAGTAAACAAACCTCTCCATGGTGATAAGCGGACATCTCTGCAACAGATCCAGCAAGCTGAGCCACTTTCACCTCTCTCTTATCATTTCGTTTAAAGCAGCAGAACATCACCTTCCTCTGGCCTGGTTTCAGACCTGACAGAGAACCAGACACACACTAACATTTATATGGTGAACCATATTAACAAAAAAACTGAAGACTAAAGGACTAAAAACCCACAATACTCATGTTTTCCCCCTCAGAACTTCAATTGCAAGTAAACATTTTGCATTTTGCAAACTGCTGAAACTGAGTTTTGATGCGATAGGATTCTCTAGCTGAGAATTATATACCATGATTTAATATAAAAAGCTTTTCAGCAATACATTAATCTGCTTGACTTCCAAATAAAAATATTTTCCTTGAAAAGCAGATTTTGCCTATATAATGATTTGATAAATCTCTCAAACTACCAGGGCATAGACTGAAACATTTGTGGCCAAAAGTTAGTTTAAACAACTGGAAGTGTTCCCAAACTTCTAATGACTGGATAAAAGTGTGGACTCACCATCCACCAGGCAGGGGATGGAGCGTTCATTGTCAGAGTTAGAAAACAGCACCAGCTCCTTGTTGACAAATTCGTGGTAGGTGAGGGATGAGGTCTCCTTACCATACAGGTACTCCTGTGCATACACAAACAAAAGCACAGACGTTCTCACAAATTGCATCTATATGCAAATAAATGAATTATTGATCATTGCTATTGTCTGCATACCTCTGGTAAGTTGTGCTCTCTGCGCTGGCGTCGGTTAATCATGAAGCTTGTGAGCCACTCCTTTCTTTCTTCCACTTTCTTCTTACTAAAGGCCTAAACAGATACAAAGCAAATGACATTAAACAATTCAATTTGAGTAATTAAAACTCGAGCTGTGATTAAAAATCAAGTAAAGCTGATGGAAGCAGTGTGTTTACCAGGGTGATAGCCTCATCATCTGCAGGCCCAGAGTACTTAAACGGGATGCGATGCCTCGCCATGTCAGAGAAATACTCTTTAGCCTCTTTGGCTGTGCTTGTACCCAAACCTGGAAGGACAACAAAGTAATGAAAAATGATTAAACAACACACACACAAAAAAAAGACAAATGTGAATGAATGACATATGTGGCCCCTCCACCTAAACTTGTGACACAAACAGAAAAGACGACAGCTGATAAAAAAGGCCGCTTACACTTCAGGCTGTACTACCACAGGTGTTTGGGACAAACCTTTGTAGTATTTGATTTTCCATGATTTGATGTTGCTCTGCTTTTCTTTCCACTCTGTGAATTCTGGAATACTGTAAAAAGAAAGCTCCTGGTTCTTATTAGACACCTGCAGGCCAAAAGTGGGAGGTAGAAAGGTGGAGAAAAGGGAAGATAAAGTTAAGGGCCATGTCGGAGATTATGACAATTTTAGTGACTTCATTTAAGAGCACAACAAAGCAAACCATATACTGAATGTTAAAGTGAAAAATAAAAAAAATAAATTTGGTGTTGACTGATACAATAGCCAGAAACTCATTTTAAGAAAGCCAAAATTTCATAACCAAGTACATTACCAAACGTCAATAAACTGTGCTATACTATCTAAAAGCAGTCTAATCATGCCATTGTGTCTGAAGTGTGAGTCTATTATAATAAAGGAACAATGAAAAATCTACCAAAAAAAAAAAGTGTAAGATTGAGCAGTTCTTCATACTACAGCCGTCAGAGGTGATAAGTCCATAACTTATTAATATCTTATTAATGGTTTGGCCGCAGATAACAACAAATCTTCATTACACACTCACCTTAATGATGGGAGTGATGAACTCCTCCAGAAAGTTGTGGCGCAGCAGCGAGGGCCAGTTGTGGTGGATGAAGTTGATCAGAAGCCCTTTAATATGAGACCCGTCCTGATCCTGTATCAGGTTTAATTCCCAGACAATAACATTACAACCAACATTGCACTACACCACTCCCCGAAATAACCAGAAGAACTCAATCTGAGAAGCTAACCTGATCTGTCATGATCATCAGCTTGCCGTAGCGAAGCGACTTGAGCGATTCAGGGTCGCTGTAGTTCTTCCTGTACTGCAGACCCAGGACCTTAATGATGTTATTGATCTCAGCATTCTCCATGATCTGCAGGAGATGTCAACATTTCAGTGACGCAAACCGTCCTGGCAGCTTTACACGAGACAAAAGAAGAATGAGGGAGCTGGTAAAATCTGCACACCTGTTTGTGAGACGCCTCTCGCACATTGAGCATTTTACCCCTCAGTGGGAAGACCCCATAGCGATCGCGGCCCACCACGCCCAGTCCAGAAACGGCCAAAGTTTTGGCCGAATCTCCCTCAGTGAGAATCAGAGTACAGCCTGCGGAGTTCTTACCACCTTAACGATGAACAGACAAAACATTACTGTTTAGGGCTGGCCAATAGAACAAATGACTAGCAAAATAACACGTTTAAAGATTTATATCGTTTATAATTAAGTGCGTCATACAGCGTCAGCGTCTATTTGAGGCGGACACAGTCTGAGGCAAGTGTGTTATAAAATAGAAATATAGTTTGTATCACTAGCTCTGCAGTTCTGGTGTAAAAATAAGCTGCCGAAAGTAGTTCTAAACAGTCTTGCTAATGCGACTTCTTATCCTGTATGTTGATATTAGTGTATTATAGAACCTAGTTAAAAACTAAATTAACATTGTCATACAAAGTACATTCTACTTTTTCCCTAGATAACATATCTGAATTATATAGAAAAATAAATGAGATGTTTTGCACCTTCATTCAACTATTCCTAAAATGAATGAATGCTTCTATGAACCGTTTTACCTGCATCGTTGGCATCGTCCAGTTTGGGCACGCCTTTGATCTTGGTGTGTTTGACGGCGGAGCACTTCTTGTTGAGCTGAGTCTGAGCCTTAAACTTCACCCAGTTCATTATACTCTCCACAATGCCACATCCATTAGCCTGTGAAATGAAATGGGAACAATGAAATAATATGCGTGGTTACAATTTAACATGAGTTCGAACTCATAAGTTTGAGGTGTGTTGAGAAAGAACACACTAAAATGTGCAGCACAAGTGCATCTAGGATAAAGTACCAGGAAATGGATTTGATATTGGCAAGTAAATCCCCACTTTAACGTGGATCAGCAGTCCTTGCTGCTGATTGGCTACTGCCCTTTGACGTGTCCCTTGCTGTACTCCGAGGCACGGGGTTTGAAAGTAGCCAATCCGAAAACGCGATTTATTTCTCCATGCTGCCGATTGGCTGCTGACCTTTGATGCAGCTGCAGTCCAGAATTGTCCCCTGATGTGTCTCATGTGTTCTCGTTTTGTTCCTCTTAAAGCCCTGTATTTTTATTACTGTAAATTAAATTACTGTATTTACTCTGGTTATACCAAAGAAAACAGCACATACCAAAGAATACATCCGTGCATGAATTACAGTACAGTCTATTCAGGGGTAACATTGATATTCACATTCTAGCACTACAGGGGTTCAGCACACACTGTACAGATTTACTTTTTCATTTTCTTTTCAGGGTAATGCATTACGCTGAGTTTAAATTGCAATTAACCCTTTAAGCGCCAAAGTCATAGAATTGCGACAAGACGTCATCATTAATAAAATAGACTGTAGTTACAAATATTATGTGAAATAGCATTTGTATTCCCTACCACTAGTTGGCAGACATGTAGTACTTCAATTCAAGACCAAAAATACGTCA
>JBBPCY010000109.1:29847623-29882707 GCA_037974405.1 Brachyalestes nurse
GATGTCGTTGCATTTGCAACCCTTATAGCAAGAAGACTGGTGTTGTTAAAGTGGAAGGAATGCACCCCTCCAACTTTCAAACACTGGGTTAGAGATATGATGCATTCCTTGACATTGGAGAAAATTCTGTACAGTATAAGAGGGTGTTCTTTGAAGTTTTATAGTACCTGGCAGCCGTTTTTGGATGTTGTTAAAAGGATGGAACCCTGTAATATACGACAGTGTGTTTCTATTTATTTTTATTACTTTATTTATTTAAATTAATTTTTATGTTATTTATGTTATTTTTTTCTCTCCTCATTAATTTGTTCTGCCTTGTTTCAAAAATGTTAACACTATACAAATATTATGCTCTCAATCTTTACTTGGTATTATTTTAATTGTACAAAAGCCTGGGAGGGATGGGTGGGTATTGGTCTGTTTTGTATGTTATTGTAAACAATAACGAGAAAGAAAAAAAAACCTTGTGGAAAAAGAGAAGACGGTTCTGGCGCCTGCTCGACTTTCTTGGATGCCCTGAAGCCTTCTTCACCCCAATTACACCTCTCTCCTTGAAGTTAAATGGTCTATAAATGGTTGATATTGGTGCAATCTTACTAGCAGCAATATCCTTGCCTGTGAAGCCCTTTTTATGCAAAGCAATGAGATTTCACGGATTTACTTGCAGGTAACCATGGTTAACAGAGGAAGAGCCATGACTTTAAGAACTACACTACTTGTAAAGCATGCAGCCTGCCATTCTAACTTAAAACACATAGTGATCACCAGCCTTGTCCTCATCAACACATTTTCACCTGTGTTAAGGAGAGGATCACTGCAGGTCCTGTTGTGGCAGGGCTGAAATGCAGTGCAAATGGGGTTACAAAAGTTCATTTTATGGCAGATAGGGACTTGGCACATCAATTACAAATCATCAAATCACTCTTCAAAACATTCGGGAGTACTGCATATGCAAATTGCCATTATAAAAACGTAAGCAGCAAATATGAAAATATGAAAATTCATATTTTGTGTCTTTCTAAAAAACTTGGCCATGACTGTACATGTGGCACACAGCATAGCTAAACACATCTACTGCTATAGCAAAATATTTTTTCATGGCTTAAGGGCAACATTTATGACAATAGTGAGGAATCACAGGAATTCAGAGATCATGAAATAATGCTCAGAGAATAATATAAAACCCCAAAATACCCCAAAAAAACATGAGACTTGAAACATTTACAGTAGATTTTACTGTAACACAGGCACATGTTTGTATGGTGTGTGTTAGATAGTGACTCCCACACTTTATTTTGCTGTTCTTTGTTTTTTGAACATTCTGATAGGTTGCTGGCATTTAAAAAAATATTGAACATGGGGTTTAAGAAAGTTTCTGTTGCCTGATTAAATGGTCAAATTGTTAAAGAAACTTAACAAGTTTGTTTCACTGCGGTGGTGAATGGAACCAGACATCTGCCTCCAAAAGCTCCATTACAGATAATTATCTTCTGAAAGATGCCTGAGACATTGTGACCATGGCTTTGAGAAGGTTTCAGTTTCACTTTAAATTAATTCATAGTGGAGGGGTACATCCAGAACGTGGTGAGGCAAAAAAGTCCCCAAAGAAAACTGATTTAAGTCAGATTTATCACAATTTTAGCATTATCAGCAGTCCATATAAACACTTAGAAGACATGTGTCGGTTCACTGGTGGATCTGGAGAGTAATTAAAAAGGCTATATTTTTGTTGGAGACACAAGACCTGGTTCCATTCACCACCACAGAAAACTGGGCAAGTATCTCTACAGTGAACCATTCCACCTCAAACCACTTTGCTAACAATGCTAACTAAGTGGTTATAAGTTTATATTAATTGTTAGCAACATTAGCCTCGTAGCTCTAGTACAAAACTAAAGAAGTGTATGTTCCAGGGTGGCCCAGAAGACCTAATTGAGTTAGCTGCGTGGTGCAGCTCTCATAAAGGCCGGGTCTCAGGTGGCCTAGATTGGAATCCCCCCTCCCACATCCCACACACAGACATAAAAACACACAGAATGATAGAAATGTCCAGTAAAAACATCTAGGTTCTGGAAAGCTTCACATTGGAATGGACCCGGAGGACAAGGGCAATAATCTCACTGGGTCCACCTCTGTGGTCGTTCGAATTACAGCACATAACTGACTGCATTTGCAACCTTTCCCCAAATGGGCCATTCCACACCTATAGCTCTATTTCTTCAGGCCATCGGGGCAATAAAGATTGGACTGACAGTAACGTGTGATTCATATACGTGTGTGTGACCCCCCCCGACCCGCCCTCACACACATAGACATTCTACCCCTCCTCCACTCTAATGGCACCTCCCTCTCTCTCCCTCTCTCTCATCCCATTCATTTTATCATTGGTCTCGGGTGCACACACTTCTCCTGGACAGTGTGTCTACATGTGTGTGTGAGAGTGTGTGTATTTGCCAGGCAATCTTGTTACATTGCAAATTGTCCTCCAGCGTCTGGCCGGCACAGGGAGGACCAGCATGAGTCCCTGTCCCATCAGCTGAGCCTCGGGAGCAGGATCCAAGGTGAGAAACTGACTCTTTCTCTGTCTCTGTCTCTCTCTCTCTCTCTCTCCCTTTAATGAAAAATTCATGCTTTTTCACTCTCTTTGTTTACATCACTTTTGCTGAGGGCAGACAGACCGAATTGCTTTTGTCGGGACTAGGCACTGCGACAATAAATATCTATCTAAAAAGACAAGAATTTTTAAAGGGTCCACTTATAACATATGTGCCAAAAACTATCACAGTTTATTTTTACAATACGTTTTCCGCCTCTGTTTATCCAACAAGCTGTTATAGTGGGCTGACATTGACATAGGGACATTAGCTTTATTCTGGACCTCTCTTGGGCCTTCATTAAAAAAAGAAAATAATAATAAAAACATTTAAAAGCTTTGAAACACACATTAAAACTTCAGTGTGAATGGGCGTGGCTAAACTGATGTAAGCCAAATAGGTGGGTGTATGTTAACGAGTTGGTCCTTGTGACCTCACAAATACAGTAAACTCAACGCAGGCTATTTTTGCAGAGTTGTTTACATATGTATGGACGAAAGGGGCATATCTTGAAACTTTAACAATGTTACGCACTACATCAAATTATGAACATTTAGCTTTTCCTGACATGAGCCCTTTGAAGGTATTTATTACATTTAAGTGTATTCTACATTTATTTTTTTACAATTATGATATTTGTCATAGTTCATTTTAATTTTGCAGTGCTAAACCACTGTAGGTGGAATGATTGCATGTGAGTATCTGGTCATGTTTGTGACATCACAACCATAGTGAATTCAGTTACAGTGCTCCTGTTTTTTGAAGCCAAAGTTTTTAAAGAACTGCACAGACTGATGAGTGACCAGTACATTTTTAAACAGGGTGGTCTAAATGGTACAGTCCTGTGACTTCAAATGAGCTGTCAGTGGGTGGTGTGTTTTGAAACTTTGCATCAGGCTCTTTCATTTAAAAAACGCAAAGGTTTTCCATGACATGTTACACTTCCCTTGAAATTCAGATACTATGGAAAAGATACTTTAAGTAAAATAAAGTTGAACTTTATAGAATTATCTCCCAGTTTTGTAGATGTTCAGCAACGTTTTTGTGTTGTTTAATTTTTTGGCCAGAGATTTGCTGACACACGCAAAGTTCAGTTTTATCTTCAGGCATCTCCATATCGATTTGTTTGCTATTGCTTTTTCCCTGCCTGTCAGCTACTTTAGTGGTCTTGTGCCACTAATACTTATAGCGTGAGCGTGTGTGTAAATGTGTGGGGGCGGTTTTATGGCCATTAGGTCCAGGCCTTTGGAGGATGAACATCTTATTGGAATATATACTGAGTCTGTTCATGATTGCTGAATTTGCCCTCAGCCATGGTTGAGAACTGGCTCCCTTTTGTAGACAGAAAAACAGAGAAATGTAGACAGAGCTGAGGACAATACAAACACAGCACAATAAATACACAGTGCAGTAAATACAAAGGTCAATAAATATAGGACAGTAAACGCACAGGACAATTAATAAACAGGATAATAAATACACAGGACAATAACTACACAATGCAGTAAATATAAAGGTCAATAAATACAGCACAGTAAACACACAGGACAATTAGTACACAAGACAATAAATACACAAGATAATAAACCCAGGACAAAAAATACAGGACAATTAATACATAGGACAATAAATACACAGGACAATAAATACATGGGACAATAAATACTGGACAATTAATACATTGGACAATTAAACAGGATAATTAATGCAGGATAATAAACACAAAGGCTAATAAACACATAGGACAATGATCACAGACAGGAAATTGTATATAGATATAAATAGAAAGACAGAGACAAACAAAAACAATGAGAGACAGACAAAGTGAGAGACAGATACACAAAGAGAGACAAACAAACAGACAGACAGACAGACAGAAAGATAAATAGATAGATAGATAGATAGATAGATAGATAGATAGATAGATAGATAGATAGATAGATAGACAGACTTACAGACTTACAGACATACTGACAGATAGATAGACAGACAGATTGTCACTGGTAGTCTGTGGCGACTGTTGTTTGGGTCTTTCTGTAGTGCTGTTTGGCTCATAAAAATTTCAGCAGCACCTCCACAGTCCAGTCCAGCAGCACTAAAACTCTTCTAAAGGCTCAGACCATGAGCTGCAAGGCCAAATGTGCAGTCAGGGAGGACATTTCTGCTCTAACCTCTGTCTATGAGCGGAACAGAGATGGTTAAGCCAGGCTCCATAGTTCTGATGGCTGTAACCTGACCGCTCGCTCCACACCAGTGGAGGTGCTGGGCACCAGATGGCTCAGAGACTCTGCCCTGGCACGCCCCTCAGGCTGGGCACAGCAGGTGTACTGAGCACTCTCCATCTGACCAACTGGTCAACACTGAGTGAGTGTGTGTGTGTGTTTGTGTGTGTGTGTGTGTAGGTTGGAAATTCACGAAAAGTGGACACATACAGCATGCCTAAACATGTTCTTCACTGCCTCTGAAGTGATGCAGCAAATTAATAAGACGTATTCTTTCCACGCATGCATGCATTCAGTGCATCACCGCTTTCAAATCAATTTTTCAAATTAACAGTTTTTTGTTTTAGATGTAATGTTTTTTTAATGTGATAAATTATTTAATTATATGAAATTTAATTTATACTGTTATAATGAAACAGAGATATTATAACAGTAAATACATTCTTCATAGTAAAAAAGTTACACAATAAACAATAAATAAAATTGAACTACCTTGTTTGCTCATTTTCATCATTTTAAGTCTTTATTTGTTTTATTATTTAATGTTAGTATTAAAATGTAATAAATACAAAAATAAAAGCAATGCCCACAATGCTTTTATAAAAATATGTTTTAAAATTTTCTATTAAAATATTATTTTCTATTCAATAATAAAAGAAGGTAAATAAATAAATACGAAATTTAAAAAAAATGCAAAAAATGTTTTCTTTTCCGTCAGGTTTGAGCAGCAATGTCTTCCACCCTTCTGGCCGAGACGGAAGAAGATGTGTTTGGTGAGTGACCTCTTCACCCTCCCATCCCCCGCTCCATTAGACCTTAATTTACACACACTCAGAGTGCATTATGGGCAGTGAGCGACCAGCATCCCCCCAGCTCCTGTAGAGCTGATGATACTGTCTGGAAACAGGATATGCTTCTACACACTGTCCTCTTATACACTGGTCCAGTCCGTGACTACAGGGTGGTAGTACATTTGCTGAAATCTGTGTTGTGAGGCTTTGGGCTCTTCACATCCAGCCTTGGACAACTTTTGTTGAGGATTGAGTGGGCTGGACTTGCCCTGTGCTGGTGACCCCAGAGATAAATCAATAATAAAAAAAAGCACCTTCAGAGTCAACGACAAAATTCCCCCCTCAGGATGGCTGCTGCTTATGGCTTTATTTATGTTTATAGATAACAGTGACTCACAGAGCGTCTTATACCATAGACTAATACCACATAAACAAGTCTATTAGGGATTCCCAAACGCCTCAAGGCAGTATGAGCTAGGCCTTCAGTTAGCATGCTAATTTGTGCAGCCAGCTTATATTACTTGTTAGCTACGTTAGCCTCATAGCTCCTGTGCAAACTAAAGAACTTTGTTATACAAGGCATATCTCGGATAATTGTCTACATTTGGCGGGAGAGGCAATGGGATGTACATTTGAAGCCTTTAAGCCAGGATTGTCCGAAGCTGGCCTGTGAAGAAATTTGATGTCACCCCCTTTTCCCAATAAAAGAACAA
This sequence comes from Brachyalestes nurse, assembly GCA_037974405.1. Lineage (NCBI taxonomy): Eukaryota > Metazoa > Chordata > Actinopteri > Characiformes > Alestidae > Brachyalestes > Brachyalestes nurse. The sequence goes on from JBBPCY010000109.1 coordinate 29,853,944, forward strand.
TTGTTATACCTAAATTTAAACCTACCTAGTATCTACCTACCCTTGTATGCTGCTTTGGCTTTTAGACCCTGGACCTACCTGAGTTATGGCCCACCGAAGCCATAAAAGTAGTCTGAAACAGCTCCATTTCTTCTGCCCTAATGAGGCAAATGGCTCACTGCGCCAATATAGCAACCTGGCCAAGCCCGATCGATGGTTTTAGTTTGTGCTGTGAACAACATCGCTCCTGACAGCTGGATATTGATTCCAGCATCCACGCAGGGCGTCCTCCTCGTTCCTCATTTGATTTTCTTGGCAGTAGGAAGGCAGTCGCAACTCTGATTAGAAATATACCGGGGTCACAGAACATCTAGGGTCATGCGCAAGGATGTTGTGTGTGGTACGCCAGTGAGCAGGTTGATACAGGTTCTGACATTCTTGTACTGAGTGTAACATGGCAATGAGACTAATCCTGGATCAGTATTTTATTCTAAGACACTTCATACAAATTCTGCAAACTATTATAGGTGAGACCGTCTAGAGTTATCCATGCTTACACTGTCCCATTCACTGGAGGGTAAATTCTCATCCTGGACCCTTTGATGCTTGGGTGTAATTTGGAGAGTGATTATGCATGTTTCAAGACATTTTTTTTATCACTTTTGTTCCCAAACATGCACTATGTGTGTAGGGGTGTGTGGGCGTGCCTGTGAGTGAGTAATGAATTTCATGAATGCTTAACCCCCACTGAGCCCATGATTACAAAACCTGCCTCCAGTATTGGGGGAGCCACAGTGTCTCTTGTGTATCAGCACAGAGTAATATGGGCAGAACAAAGGGGGAACAGCCCCACATATATACAAAGGAATAACCTCTCAAGTATTTACTTTTAGTCATTTAGCAGATGCTACAAAAATCACTACACAGTACTTGAAGATACTTCAAGAAGATGTAAACCAAGAGACAAGAGCTGTACGATAGGAACCCATGTGTAGATGGGAATAAAATTAGGTAAAGTGCAGTGGCGTTGAAGAGAGATCACGTATTGATTCAGGAAGTGTAGTAAGTGCATTAAACTCGGCATTGCCTGAAGAGTCTTTAGGACCATTGCAAAAGGAACTGAATGACCATGTAATGTCGAGTTCAGGGAGAAGTTTGTTCCACCACAGATAGACAAGGACACTATGCAGAGAGACGTTGTTGTCCATGTCTTTAGAAATATTGCTTCCAAGATATTTGAAGAATGGCACACAGCTAAATGGAGAGTTAGTTAAAGGGTATTGGTGTAAAGGGTGTTCAGGTGAGAGACTGGGAGACCACTGGCAAAGCACTTGCTGGAATTCAAGCCACAAGAGTATATGGTATTGATCTTGTGTTATCTTGCAACCTCCAGATGACAGAAATCACTGTCCCACTATCTGCCTCAACATCCTTAGTCAGGACAGTTGGGATGAAGAGGAAGAATATATTAAAAGCAGTGCTGTACACAACCTTGCATCCATTGAAAGACCCAGGTTCTTGTCCATCTTCTAGTAACCTTGGCCCTTGTTGCCTTGTCAAAATGACTAGTTATTTATAGTCTTCTTGTGACAAGTGTAGTCCAATAAGCCTGTCCAACCAAGACCACAATTCACATTGTCAAAGGTCCACAAATATAAGGAACAGATCTAATGTTTCTGCAGTTGAAGAGAATCTCTTCAGTGCAAGACATTCAAGGAACCATGTTTTTGTATTCTCTGGAGTGAGAATAAGGTGTATTGGATGACAACACATAAGTAGCCCATCTTCATGTGAACAGATCATACACTTTAGAGACGTCTTGCAGTCATTCTAGAAGTTTTCTGTCCCAATTAGCACTTTTGGATGTGTCAAAGTAAGTGCATCATCCAACAAATGGTCAGGTTTTCAAAACGTCTTCTGACGGCACTGTCAGAGTGTGTAGCTTCACTGTACTTTCACTCATGACAGCAAGAATTGGATGTTTGTGAAGCTGTTTGCTGTCTGTGAGGTACCTCTTCCAAAAGAATGTGTAACCCAGAGAGACCCTTCACAAGAGGTCTGGTCTCACTCGCAGCTGCAGTGTCAATAATGAACTGCTTTATCCTATTGCTGTTTAACTCTGTGTAAATTATGGCTGGGGTCAAAGAGCATCCTTATGTCCCAAGCCAAAGTGTGATATTACTTTTTGATTGCAGGCGGAATGTCTTGATATTGCCTAAGCAAATGTTGTATATGAACGATGTTTCGGTCACATAGTACTGTTTCATTGTAAACTACCCTAAAGCTTGCTTTTCTCTTGGGGTGTGCTCTTGTAGCCTTTGTCTTCCCGAGACGACTCCTCAATGCAGTGGAGCAGCTGTTGTCTGACACTGGGACGTAACCACAGTGCTGGCCTGTACGTCATGACTGGGGTCCACTGCAGCTCTGCGATCCCCTGCCAATTTTATGAGGGGTCAAAGGGCACCCAGTTACTGTGTGTAGCCACCACAAAGCCTGGTAGGAGTCTTGGTGACAGAGAAGCTATGTGGTGTAGAAGCTTCACTCACACAAAAAGAAAGAGTCTTACACACATACATACAATCTTACATCATCCAAACAGGTCATCCTCAGCTGCTGACAGCTTGATAAGATAACATAAACCTTTATTAGTCCCACAAGTGGGAAATTTGCATTGTCACAGCAGAAAGTGGACAGTGCAAAGTTAGCATGATCACAATCAGTTAGCATGATCACAATCAGTTAGCATGATCGCAATGTTAATAACCTTTTTTAACTTGGGGTCAGACTTGACAGAGGCGGTGCCTGAGACAGAGAGACTGGACAGCAGTCTGCAAAAAGCAAAAGCCCAGCTGTCAGTCAAAACCAGAAGACACCGCCCCTCCAGGTCCCGCCTCAGAGACAGCCTGAGTTCTACAGAGGGAGAAGATAGCCTGGATGGAAAGGTGTGTGTGCATGTTTTAGTCCACTTTCAATCCAAATTGACACAATTGTCAATGTGGATTTAATTTAATGTCAAAAAGTCAGAATTCCCATGAGCAAGTCATGGTTTGGGTGAATGTGTGATTTAATCATGCACTTCACAAAGGTAATTAGTGGGTATAAGTTTCCTTTACCTGTGAGCCACATTAGCCTTGTTTCTCCAGTGCAAAACTAAAGAAGCAAACGTCTTGCTCTAGAGTTTCAGCAGCCCTCCCCACAGCACCTACTCTCCTCTCCATGCCTCGCTCCGTTGTTCCTCACCATCCACTGACCTCCAGTTCTCCTCCTCTCCTGCATGGAGGGACCGAGCCTTCACATTAGACCCTTTCCCTGAGACTCCGGAGCAGAGAGGCCAGTACAAACATCTGCTGGACACCTCTTCTCAGGAGACCCTATCGGTGACAACCTCCAGTTTCCCCTCCAAACCCTGCACTAGGTCTGAAACGTCCTCTCCAGCCCACTTGAGCCAGAGGGACCGTGGCCAGCTGCATGAGGAAGACCATACTCTTTTGCGCCAGAGAGAGCCTTCTCAGAGCGAAGGTATACACATACCACACACTCGTCATCCACTTTACTAGAAACCTCTACTTCGTACTCACTGGTCACTTGGTCAGCCTACCTTATATGTAGTACGTATACCAATATAGGTCGACTATATGAATGTACAGTTTAGAACATCTGTGGTCCCATGCTTGTCATTCACCCTTTATTACATTCATTACTTTGATCACATCTGATCACAGCAGATTTTATTTGGGTGTTGGTTACTGGATGAAGTGGCCCACCACCCAGAAATATCCTTGCAGAGAACTGCTCATCTTTTTGTACAATGACAGCGAAATTATCCATCTTCTACAACAGCAGCTCTTCCATTTTCTGGCCCGACCATGTAACATGACAGGGGTTAGGACTCCCAGATGATCTAAAGGGTGGTAAACGAAGGCCAGGACCTTTCATTGACCACATTCAGGCTATCATAGCTAGCCACACTGGCCTCAAAGTTTGTTAAAAATTACAAGACCTGTTATCAGAGAACTGGCAGCAATGACTGTATGGCTTATAGACCTGACCACACATAGAAATTATTGCAATAACTAATCATGGTCAGTTCTGTTTCTTTAGCATTATATACACTAATTACTGTAATATGCCATTATGTATGTCCAGATGACAGCCATGACGTTGGTTCAGATGAGCCTGGAAGCCCAACAGTACTACTGGACAAGAAGACCAGGAGACGTTTCCTCGACTTGGGGTTGGTACATGGGTTCTCAGCTGTGTCCCTAGTGGAGCTAAATACCTCTCTCTTTAGGATTGAGCTTGGTGAATGCTTACCCTTTCCTCTTGATTGCTTCTTGCATTAACTTGAATACTGCTTGATGTGTTTCCCTGGACAGGGTCACTTTGCGTCGGACATATGGGAGAGTCAGGAAGGACAGAGCCAACAGGCTATCAGCAGGAAGTCGGTATGAGTGGAGTGTGTGTGTTGTTTGAGCATCCTCTTGTTTGCCCTACAGAAGTCAATGTGGCACTATGGCGTCATTAAAAATGTATTTATTCAGGTCACTTTATTTGTGTGTGTGTGCTGTAGGGAGCCCGAGAGAGCAGAGGCCCGATCGCGTTCCTCCGGCCCTCCGTTCGTGACTTTCTCCTGGTTCAGTGACAGAATCAGAGGGTCTAGCTCCCCCAAGTCCTCCAGCCAGTCTCCGGCCAAGTCACTGGGCAAGGTAGCACAAACCTCAGTCACACAAAGTGGCATTCACAAAGTGTTTATGTAAAGAAGCCCTCTTCTATACTTTTTCTTTTGAAATAAAGGAGCAAACTGAATGTGATTTGTCATACAACTGCCTCAAAAGAAGTTTTCCCACTGACCCCAGATGTAGACAGTCACACATGCTCTTCTCATTACTTTTGCACTGTAGCTATGAGGCTAATGCCTGAATCGTCCCACACTTGACTCAAACTACACCTTAACAGATTTGGTGACCAGCACCCCCATGTGGCTCCCATAGGAACTGCCAGTCTATTCTCACACTTAGGGATGACCCAAGTAAACAAAACGCTGGGTATGGGTTATACTGATCTCAAATTGTGTCAAACTACTAAGTATCTCAAATCTCAAATATCTTATGCAGTTTCTGTCACTGTATGACACACTCATATCTATGAACAAGGACTAAATTCAGACTTAAGGGCTGCTGCCACTACTGTTTTTAGCTAAAGAAATGAATTGCATATACCAAACATGTCATGGCTGATCTGCTTTCTTTGAACTGTTGTGTTAATGTGTTGAGGAAGGGTGTTATTTCTCTCTCTCCTTGCTCTGGAAGGGCTCTAGCCAGGATGACTTCGACTCACCCACTGGCCTTCTGGAAACTCCCAGCAGGCCCAGCAAAGCAGTGTCCTCTCAGCCATACCGCAGCCTGTCTGAACATTCAGATGAGGTGAGAACATGGCGGCCAAAACACAAGAACAGAAACATGGTTCAAGATTTAGGGTTTCATTATCATCAGCTGTTATACATAGTGTGATGAGCTGTTTCTCCACAGACCACAGTGCAGCATATAACGTTCAACATTCTAAAGAGATGGCATCCCACTGATATATGGGTCCAAAGTAGGACTAAAGAGCTTATATTACCATTTGACTTTGAAAGATATTATTGCACCAAAGAAGTCTGACAGGCAGATGCATAATCATGATGAAGTTGGATAGTAACTGCAGTTTATATTTTGATTTGTTTAAACTTTATACTGTATATTGTTCTTGTCTCTGCATGTATTGCAGTCATAGCATAAGCAATGAAGTTTTATGATCCTGACTCTGATTCTAACATGTTACCACTGGGCAATATGATGCTATTTTGTTGTGAATTGTTTCATCTCAATCCTCTATTCTGAGCATATTGAGAAATCAGTTTTGTTCGTTTTTATAGGAGACCACTGCAAAAAGGTTCAGTTTCTCAGGTTTTATCTTTTAAAAGTATTTCTAAGTATTGAACTGAACAGCTTTAATAAGATAAATGATGCATTTACAGAACTTGAATAATTCAAAGAAAACAAATCTCTTGTTCACTCAAACAAAATGTCAATAATTACGTTTGACGTACTTCTAGTAGCAAAAGGAGAGTGTTGATTACAGCAGTGTTTTTATACTTTTCTCATTAAATAAGATTTGATTCAGGTGATCACTAATCATTACCTCATAAGCAGAATGAGGTGCTGGTGTAGGAATGTAACAGACACTGGCATGGAATGGTTGTCATACTCATAGAGATCCTGATTTAAAAATAAATTGCAGTGGTTTCTTGTTTTTTTCTGGAGCTGTAGAATATAGTTGGTGAATTGGTAGTTTAGCAATTGATGTATTTCAGGCTTGTGACAGCCCTGGAGGTGTGGACCCCTGTCTTGTGAAGAAGAAGGCCATTCTGCCTTTTTCAGCGAGTGGAAGAGACAGGACGGAGAGGCAGAACGGCATCCACAGCAAAAAGGAAGGCGATCATAACGGTGAAGGGCAAAAGTTACTAACCACTTGATTGTGGTACACGTCTGTGCTTCCAAACAGACATTTTTGAGATGTAAATACTGTAGTCGTATTATTATATGCAAGCTTTTAAATCTGTATTAAATAGTGGCATAATAAACACTTTTGGAAGAAATATGAACTCTGGCATTTACTGAAACATATGCACAAAAAACCAAGGCTGCTCAGGCCATACATTTGGCCCATTTCAATATATTGTATGGCTAATAAAAAATAAATGAAATTTTTTTTGTTGAGACATATTATGCAAAACTCACTTTTTGCATCCTTTTGTACTTCCACTTGAGTCTCTACCACTCCTTTAAACACTCCAAGCGCAAAAAAAAACATCCATCCGTTTTCTGTGAGTCAATTGAAAGATTTTGGTGTCAGGAATCATATGCCTCTATGAGCCGTTTGAACGGCTCCCTTATTCTGAGGTCAGGAAATTTGCACAGAACCACCCCTCACCTGTTGATCCCCACCCACTAGATGAGTTGAAGATCCGCCATTTTTGTCTGCTGGTTTTCGAGCACGCATAAGACGCCGAGTGCTACGGCTACAGGCAAAGGCGAGTCACATGAAGTGTGTTTATCTAGCTCTGGGTCCGCCTCAGGTTCGAACATATAGGGCTGGATAGCGCCTCGGTTTTCTGCCGTGTGGTAAACGTGCAGCGTAAGCATGGGATGGGGCATGGCCAGCAACAGCTTATTTGCATAAAAGGGACAGAGCCCTTAAATGGCTCATTTTGAAAGGGACTGAAACAGTCAAGAATAGAATCTCTATGTGAGAGTGATTTTGTGCAAAGAACTTCATGAACATGTTTTGTACAGCCCAAAGACCTATTTTAACTTGTTAAAAAAGAGGTACAATATGTCCCCTTTAAATCTGGAACATCCCAAATCTGGTGTGTAGAAACAGCAAGCATCCAAGGGTCAAATGTGAGTGTTTCTAACACTAGGACAGCAAACCACACTTTAATTTTACCCCTTAAAATTACTTTTATTTCCCATACTGGGAATTCAGCAAAATTAAGGGGATAAGTGCACAGATTAAGGCTGATTAAGGAGTAAAACTACGGAATTAACACCTTAAATTTAAGATTAAGGGGATTCACACTCATGCTTAAAATCTAATTTTAAGGTAAAATTCAGGGGTCGGTTTCACAAATTAACGGCCACTTAATTCAAATCAGCGTGTTTGATCTATTTTCAGGAGTGAATAAGGTAGGGTTAAGCACATTTTAAGTTCATTGTGTTTTGTAGTGTGATATGGTGGAGAAGACAAATAGATAAGGCTCTAGATGTTCTCATCTTGTGCTCATTTCCACCTACCTTAAGGTGAACAGCTTCACCAGGTGTTAATTAAAGGGTAAGTCCATTGATTGGTTGTTTCACACAATCTGATTCAAGATTCTTTATTTGTCACTTTGTCATTCTTTATTTGATTGTTCTTACAAGTACAACATGTAGCAAATTGTGCCATTAAAACATTCTTAAGACTGCCCTGAGAAAATTAGAGAAAATTAAAAATAACATTCTATGTAACAAATTTTATAGAAAAACATAACCTGAAGTGTGCAAGTGTAATAAAGAAGAGTATGTACTGTAGTGTAACTAAGTGCACTGTTTCACACTGTGTGATAGCGTGCTGTGACTATAAGGGCCTCTTTACATTATAACCACTTCTGAAAAAAAAATCAATGGAAGTTCCAAATGGGTGACTGTGAAAACTGAAAAAATATTTTACAACTGAAATCCTAAATCACCAACAATGCAACCTCTTTGAAATTGCTTGCATTTTCTGTCTGATAGTAAATAATAACACGATTAAACGTAAAAGATTATCGAGAAAAAAATAGATTTGGTAGAGTCGAGCCCTGGTCAACGGTCACGTCGAATTTAAATTTCAAACTTGCGATTCGATTGGACGAACCCTCACACCGGGGAACCAATGGCGTTTACTTACACTCAGAGTGCTCGACCAATTCGATGACGCGTCACTACTTCCAACATGGAGCCGGTTGTGTGGAAACGAAGGGAATAGAAAGGCAATTTCTTCGATTTTTGACTAAAATAAAGAGTATTTCAGGTAAAGACGGGTTGTTGCTTTTAATGTTTAAGTATGATGGTAGTAAGTGCCAGTTATGTTGTGTCGAACGGTTTACATGTGCTTTAAAATGAGTTACTTTCCAGTGAAGACAAAGCTGCTGTGGTCTGTTAAGTCTGGAGACTTCATGTTGTTTATTTACGTGTTATTTCCTTTGTTTCATTATTCTGGGATATTTAGTTTTAGGAATAAAAACTGTGCATTCCTGCCGATGTATAAGGAAATAAACGATATGGACGAAGTGTTGGGACGCCTGACCATTACATCAACAGGGACTTTAATGACACTGCGTTCAAATACATAGACTTTAATATTGAGCTGGTCCCCCTTTGCAGCTATAAAAGCTTCCACTATTCTTGGAAGGCTTTCCTCAAGATTATGGAGTGTCTGTGGGAGTTTGTGCCCATTCATTATATCAGGCAGTGATGTTGGACGAGAAGACCTGGCTCACAATCCCCGTTCCAGGTCATCCTAAGGTGTTGGATGGGGTTGAGGTCAGGGCTCTGTGTGGGCCAGTCAAGTTCTTCCACACCGAATTCATCCAACCATGTCTTTATGAACCTTGCTTTGTGCACTGGGCCATGCTGGAATAGGAAAGTGCCTTCCCTAAACTGTCCACAAAGTTGGAAATGTCTTGGTTGTCCAAAATGCCTTGGCATGCTGGAGCATAAAGAATGCCCTTCACTGGGAGAAAAGGGAAGAGCACAAACCCTGATAAATAGGTGTCCTGATACTTTTGTCCATATTGTGTAGCTGGTGGGACACAAGAACCAAAGTCCTGTCCTTCAGTAAAAGCAGGCAGAAAGAAGGGATGCACTAATTTGGTTTTGCAATCCAATACTGATACCAGTTTTTCAAATTTGACATTGTCAATGCACAAGCATTCATAAAATGTAGAAATTGGCACTACATCAACCAGAATTTGAAAAATACCACATATGTCTATGCTCTTAGAAATAAGGTAAAATGAAGCGGTTTCCTGCATCACATAAACAATTATTCTCATTCAGACTGTAGTAAATCCATCATTGAATATTGATTATTGAATATTGAAATACAGATGTCAAATCTAAACATCTGTTTAAGGTGGTGTAATTTTTTTAAAGCAAATAACTGCAGATACTGACAGGGTTCTGGTCTCATTTTGCATCCTTATCAGAAACCCAAGCCGGTCCTCTCTGATGGAACTGTAGCTGTGCGATACAGAGACTCTCATATAGAAACTCCATTTGAGAAAGAAGCTGGTTTATTACAGAAGCAATCAAATGTTTTTTAAAACTTTAAGGGGCGCTTCCGTTGATTATTCAACATTGCTGCATAAAGTAAAAGGTTTTCTAGAGTGGTATGAAGTGAAAGGGATAAACAAATATATATTTTTTTCATTGTTGAATATGACCTGATGTCTGAAGCACTTAATTCCTTTTATGAAAATGCTGCCTAATTTCTCATTTCACTTTTTTTTGAGAAGGTTTTGGCCTTTATTCATAGTGGTATTGCAGTCATGTTGCACGTACGCCGAGGGACTCTTACTGGCATAGCATGGGGCACTATTTAAAACCCATTCAGAGGCAGAGGGATACATGCAGGGCAGAATAATCACTGAGTGATTGAATTGTGCAGAAAATCTTTAATTCAGTGTCAGTAGAATCAAAACAAATCGCCCAGTTAGGTTGATGGTGGACTGGATCTTAACAAGGTTGACATATGACTGAAAAATAATTTAAAAATCAAATAGTATTAAGTATCCTGAGTCAGTTGTTCATAGAAGGCCTGTAAACTTTTTACATGTGTGGAGGAATACAGATGTCTTTTTCAGTTTGTCTCATTCTTTTGCTGTGACCAGTCAATCTCAGTTAGATCATCTTTGCTTTGCAGTATGAAGGTTGTAAACCTGAAGCAGGCCATCCTGCAGGCGTGGAAGGAGCGCTGGAGTGACTACCAGTGGGCCATCAACATTAAGAAAAACTGCCCCAAAGGTGCCACATGGGACTATCTCAATCTGGCAGGTGTGTTTTGGGTCACCTCGATTATGGCAGGAACCACATTTGCTCGAAACATATTGCCTATCATTCTTGCTCAAATATAGTCAGTCAATCAGTCAGTCAGTCAGTCAAAGACACATAGACTGATATTGTAGTGCCTTGATAAGTCTGCACTGTTTTTGGCTGGTGGTTATAATGTTTTTGCTTTGTGTCAGGGTTTTAAATGTATTTTCTTATCAGGTTTTATATGTTACCGTTTATTACTGTTATGTTGAGTAGTATGACAGATTGCCTGGTCATAATCTAGTATTTTGCTTCTTTCTTGTAGAAGCTTTGCTGGAGCAGGCGATGATTGGACCTTCTCCAAACCCTCTAATTCTCTCCTACTTAAAGTATGCCATCAGTTCTCAGGTCAGTCCCTGAAGGTTAAAGATTACAGTTATCTGGACACATTTATTTTTCATATTTAATGTACTTCCAGTGCATATATCAGCTGTGCTCCTGTCATTTTTACTTTAACAACACTACTTACATTACTATTACATGCAGTAATGGACTCGAATGCCATTACTAGTGGATTAACTAGTGAACTACTTCAGCAGTTTTATTTATTTATAGTATTTATATATATTGTAGCTGACCAAGGAGAGTTGGTACTGATCCAGACTTAATTTTCAGCCATTCAGCAAGACCAGCTCTGTATTGCCTCAAGTTGAGGAAACAGTCTTCAGCGAAATGTTTGGCGCAGACATGCAATTTTTTTGGAAGTCGTGTCCGCATATTTCCAGAAAAAATAAAATTAACGCACTGGTTCTTCAGAGGCTTGCGTGAAGGAACTGAAAAAATACATTCGTGCTCATTTTTACATCTAAGGATGAAGCAACTGACATGCTTCGCTCGTCGGCAAGCCATGATTGTCGGTGGAGCAAATTGTTTAGGGGAAGGCTGAAATTCTCTTGGCGGGCAAAGAACGAGAAAGGGCAGGGATCATTTCCCCTTATGACAACATATGGGGCTAAATTCCAGATCGGGCCATCTGAACTGCCTCTCTCTGAACGGTGGAGCAGGATGATCAAAGCATACTTTACACATATCGCAATTTCTAGCCACGGCAGGACCATAAACAGGCTAGGGGAACTCGTATTAATGTTAAAAAATCTCATAAAGTGCAATTTTCATGTCATAGGACCTTTAAAATTGCACATGGCACGTACCCATACTGGAAGCCGGATAAAAGGTAAATTGTCGCCATGCTGCATATCAGCTCTTTATGAATATGAAAGAGTGAAAGTGACCATGTCATACGTGAACACACCAGACAGTGGTGAACAGCACAAAATTCTTCCTCTGCATTTAACCCAGGAACACAGCACCCGGGGAGCAGTGTGTGGGGACAGTATCTTGCTCAGCGTACCTCAGAGGTGCTTAGCAGTCTTGGGAATCGAACCCACAACTTCCTGATTGTAGGGCGAACACCCAAACCACTAAGCTACCCGCTGTCTATGGAAGTTCCTTTTATTAAAAAAAAAAAAAAGCACAGCAAATGGCTGTTAGACTGTTTTACACTGTTTTTGTTTGTTAAAATCAGTTTTTACTTATACACTCTGAGATTTAAGAGTTAATTGTATTTATTTTTATTTGTATTTTATCGTGATGCTGTTGTGTGTCCATGCCACGCAACTCGTTTTGTGAAACATTTGCATTTCATCAGGCAGCATGATATGCTGTGTGAGTCAAAAGATTTCATGGTAAAGGTTGAACCAGCATCAGTATAAATATGATTTCCTAGAACATATTAAAATAGTTCTTCACACTAGTTCTTGCACTATTTTCTTCAGAGCATGAATATTAATAGTTGGATTTAAAATCTAATTTAAACAGTTACTCCTCTGCTAGTGGGTGTGGTTTAGGACAAAGTATTACCTACTGTAAGCTGGGTTTGGGAAGACAGTTAAAACAAAAGTGTGGCCGAAAGCTTTGGGTCTCCAGTTCAGACTGCAGGCTCCGTATAAATCTTACCAGATACATAAAAAAAATCACAAAATCATGTATCATAAATGTACTAGACTTCACTTTGTGATTTCACTTGCCAAGATCCCATTGGCATTTTAAATGCATGCTATAAGCCTCAACGTCTGTTTCTTGTAAAACTGTCCTAACTCTGGAATTAGAGGTTACTTTTTAAAACATTCTGAGTGGATGGCATTTTTTACTCCTAAAATGTATTTTGTATTTTAAAGCCTGAAATGAGAAAAGACAATAGCTGTCCGCAAATGTCTGTTTCACAATGTTTTCTGACTCTGTTTGCCCTGTAGATGGTGTCCTGCTCCAGTGTTCTCACAGCTGTCAGCAAGGTTGGTATTCATCTATCCACTCATTTCCATTTCACAGAAATAACCGCCCTCCAGCTGTGCTTCACAAGCTCAGTGGTGACTCCTGTGTTAGTGGTGACTATAACGCACAAAGATGTCTGGATCGACTGAATTAGTCACATTTACTCATTATTTTACTCATGAACTCATTAGTTCAGTTTCATAACCCTTTAAACCCCAATAGGCCAGATCCTCACTACATGACTTTGTATAGTAGCTCCACAGTAGTTACTAATTCATAGGTCTTCAAATGGGTGTCTTTTAGGGTTTTCTTAGGGTCTTGTTGTTTGTTCACTGAAGCCCAAATTATTTTGTCTATACATTAAGCTTTATTCATCATGTCTATATAATACATCATTTTGGGATATTATAATTAATAATATTGTGATAAGTAATTGTTGTAATAAAGCATAAACCCTTTGTTAAAAGGCAGATATCCTACTCTGATGTTTGTTTGTTTTTTTTTCATCAAACAGTTGGGATTAATTTTCTCACTTCTCCTTTCCCCTTAGAATTACTTTTCCCTTTTTTTGTTACTGTACTGACAGTAATTAATAATAATATTCTTCGCGAAAACACCCTCCACATTGGCCCAAATTTACCATTGACCCGGTATGCTCGATGGCCAGTCCAGCACTGTGTCAGTGCCGCTTTAACCTAGCCTTTTTAACAACGTCCGGTTCTAAACGAGAACTCTGAACTGTATTAAAGTCGTATCACCGAGCTAAAACTACAAAGATTTTCCCCTCGCTGTGTGTGTGACCGTTACTGCCAGCTCTGCGCTGCTTTTTTTTTTAACACACCCGTTTTCTGACAAATACAGCCTCTTTCGGCTGCGATTGGCTAATAATATGGCGACTTCTGTGCTCAGATTGGCTAATTTTATACAACACAGCAGATAACCAATCCTGGCGAAAGTAGCGTGGGACTACGAGCCAATCATGATCCAAAACCCAAAATTCAAATATTATTATATCACACGAATCACGCATTGATTTACGGGCAGTCTTGCGGGCCATAAAAAATTTCAAAATGGCGGGCCGCCAGTTGAATAGGCCTGCTCTAATGTAACACACTCTAGTAAAACAGTGTTTTGACACTACCTATGTGAATCAAATATCGTCAATTATACACAAAAATGTGAATTTCTATTATTATTTATGCCCATCTAACTATGTACTATAAAGGCCATAAGGAATTAAACATAATTCTGTAGTCACTAAGCTGAAGACATGACCTGAATAAAGCCCCAAATGCGTTCCTTAAGATGTCATGTCAAAAGCTATGGATTTAGCTTTTAGGTTGGTATAATAGGTATCCACGGTTTGCGAAATGCTGCTTAGTGGTTTCTATTCTTGGCCCTCGCTTGTATGTAACATTTCCTTGTTCCAACATGCCTGATTAGACTGTGGAATGGCTTCAAACACATGTCTGGTTAAAGCAGGGAGAAAATAAAACCTGCAAGAACTGCAGTGACTCTTTAGTGCGTTTATATTGCAAAGATCCTTTTCAGGAATGACGTAACAGACCATACTTATTTTTCTCTCTAGTTTGATGATTTCTCCCGAGATCTCTGCATCAAGTCCCTCTTGGAGATTATGGACATGTTCTCCCACTGTCTCAGGTATGATACACAGGGCTACCATGAAGGTCTCATACAACCTTATAACAAGGTTCTATATTATGTAATAATATAAAAAAAAATTCAAATGCTTGGGTAATTGTTCTTTACGTTGTTGTTCAAGTCTATATTTGGCATTGGAAATTTGGCAAAATTTGTCACCTAAACTGCAACGTTCTGTCAGCAAAAGCATTTAACAAGGAAAGTGCGATGGAAGGAAGGAACTTTCAGAGGTCTTTTGGAGTCTATGCTTTAACAACTGATGGCTAATTTGGTAACACGAGGGGGACCTACCCAATATTGGGCAGATAGTTTAAATGTCATGGCTAATCAGTATATGTAGATATGTTTAGTAAGGCTTATCCAAGTACTGCTCCTTGGTTGACACTAAACCTGAGAGCTCAGAACCACAAACCAGTTTGTTGGGTGAGTTCTGGCAGTGGCGTGGCCTGGCCTACCAAACTGTAACCCTGATGGTAGTTAGTAAAACGCTTCCTCACAAAAAGTGGCTCATGAGAGGTTACAGTTGTTGCCTCTATAGCAACGTATGGCGCATGACCTGGTTCATACAATGTAACTGCCCATTATATTAACTTTAGTAATGAAAATACTCAATTTTGGTTAGGTTGTCTTTTTAAAAGGTTGATTTTGAGGACTAATATTTGAACACTGAAAGGGCTGGCTGTAAAATTCTGTTCAGGTCACGCCTAAATATAATGCCTTTTTGTTGTAAATTCTAGATGCTTCTGTAAATTCTAGATAATAGAATTTACACAGCTCTCCCCTAACCCAAATGTAGTCGATCCACCAAGACACTGTCCATTTTGTGCAGTTTGTACATTGCTAGTTGTTCTTGGTAAAGTTAAAACTTCACTGAACCTACACTGACCAGTGCAAAGCTAAAGAAAGGCACCACTGTGTAATTTCGTTTTTACTGGGTAACCATATAATAACTTAAACTAATGTTAATGTGGCCTGAAACATTATATATAATTGAACCAAAGTATTCCAAAGATTATTGTATTTTACCTCTCAGTCATGTTAACTCTCTCCTATTCTGCTATTGTCCTAAGCTGCCATGGGAAAGCAGAAGAATGCATTGGCCTGTGTCGCGCCCTGCTGGGCATCCTGGTGTGGCTCCTGCAGGGCTGCGCTTGGTACTGCGAAAAGCTGAGAGAAACTGGAACGCTGCCCACAGGAGAAGCGAGTCTCAAGGCTTGTCAGGAGCGCCTGGAGATCCTTCTGCAGCAGACCAAGAATAGAGCCCTGGTGCACATTGCACGCCTCGAGGAACAGGGTGAGTATGAACTGTGCTAGTGATGCATGCCTAGGAGTGCGCATGAAATGGGAATCCTGATGTCAGCATTATGGAGAAATATAAAACTGTATTTCCTTAGGATTAATGTTAAATAAGTAAGTAAAATACAGATATTTTCATGTAACGCAATATTTCATACATTTCAGTTTTAAATTCACCCTCTGAAAGTGAGCCTATAATCTAAGTTTATCTTTTTGTACCTTATTCATTTGTCACATTAAACACCGGCCATCGTCTTTTCGAAGATTTGGGAATGTCCCCCTGCTTCAGCGGCTAGGGAATTATCATATTAAATAATGTTTAAGTAATGTTTCACTTCTCAGTCCTCTCATCACCCACCTGAGGGAAAATGTTCCCTGAGACCCGACCCTAACGCACAATGAATGCATCTGATGTTAAGTTGACGGAACAAATAGAAAAACTGATATAAGGGTGAGAATCAAAAATGAAATATGTGACAGGATGTCAAAGCAATTTGAACATCACAGTGGTGGTCTGAAACTGAAAGGACTGAAATGAAGTCGACCCTGGTGCATGTGTGTATGTGTAAGTGTAATGAATTTCTGTGCCCATCTTGATGCCATTCCCAACATTTCTATGCAGCCTCGTGGACCAATGTGGAGCAAGCTTTGATCAAACTCACAGAGAACCTCAGCAGCTTGACCAATCAGACACTGAGGAGCAAGCTCGAAGAATGTGTTTCTTTGGTAAAGAGGTGGGAGTTCAATATATTTTTATAGCTGATATGTAATCCAGACTGACCACAAATAACCTCCCTATGTCGTTTCTCTGTAAGTGTCAACCGTGACAATTATTCATTGTTTTTCTGGAAATTTCAGTTCTCCAAAAGCAGGAAGTCAAATTTAATAATGGAACAGTGTTACCATTTCTTTGATATAATGAGGAGTCTTGCGCAGTAAGGGGGAAATATGGATGTTGTATAGAAGTCATTTTTGTGTTTCTTTTCCTTTTTTGTACAAGGCTGTATGATGTCCACTATGTAGGTGTTCAGTTGACCAATATACACACTCATAAACATTGTTTTGAGGAAAGAGGATAGCTTTGTAGGATGTTGGCAAGTGTGTTATTAAGTTATCAACTGATATTTTTTTTGGTGTGTCAAAGGTCAAAAATCTAGTACAGATTTTTCAAGAATAGATTAAGGGAAAAGAAGTATTCAAACTTTTTGTTATTTAATATAGTGTCAGTGCGTATATCTTTACTATCTTGTTTATATATTGACTTTTTTTTAAATCTCAAAATATGGTCAAAATTTATTCATAAGCATGCCAAGAGTGTGCAAACAAATATAAATCAAATAAGGGGAAACTATTCAGACACTAAATAATAATATTCAGATATGTAAAGGTTAGAAATAAGTGTGGAAGAACCAGTAAATCGGACCTGGGCATTACTCATCATTAAAGGAGGCATGAATACAGCGATTTTATCAGAATATAGAAGAAAATAGATGTTTCAACATTAAAACCACCCCAAACACACATCCTTAACTCAATGTTTCTTAAAAAATGCGACAGTGCATTTGTGACCTCACAGATCTTTACTGGTCATTCTGTATTAACCACAGGACATCTGTTGAACAGCTATTATTTTTGTGGTTCTCAGCATAGCAGTAACTCTTGACATAGCGGAGCAGATGTGTGTTAGTTCATCTGTTTTTCTGTTCTTTCTATTCCTGGTCAGTATCCCTCAAATGCTGTGTGTTCAGAGTGACCCTCCAGTCCAGACCTCCTTCCCTTCGGTTCACGCCTTCATCATGCTGGAGGGGACCATGAACCTGACCGGAGAGACGCAGCCTCTTGTGGAGCAGCTTATGATGATCAAGAGGATGCAGGTGGGACTGGACTGTAGCCCCCAGGCCTTCATTAGCTCTGTCTTACCTGCTCACCATAACCGTCCAAGTATTGCTGGTATTGTGCGATTGAGTCCTAGCTAGTGGGTGGAATTAGAGATCAATTGGACAGAACATCGAGAAAAAGTCCTCCCCAAAAACTTTCACAATGCAAGATATGTCAAAATATTTATACGTTTCTGACATATGGTAAGCCAGAATGGACAAAATGAGGCAATATGGATGACATTGTAATATAATAATAAGCATAATATTTGAAAAGGTGTGATAAAATCTATAGAGCATTACTTATAGTCATAATTTTAGAGGTAATTGGAAAAAACCTAACAAATGATTATAAATACTTGCTTAATCATTTAGGAACTTATCGTTCCCAGCAAAATTGAAAGAGACATTTACATTTACGGCATTTACCTGACACTCTTATCCAGAGCAACGTACATCAGTGCTCAAACCTGTAAAGCTAAACTTAAATCAACATCCGCTATTCAACCAAGTACACCTAAACAACTCCTGTCAAAGAAAAGTCAGAGGTTAAGGCAAATTTAATGAAGGCATGGAAATGAGTATGTTTTTTTGTTGTTGTTTTTTTTTTTTATGAATGTGGGGAAGAATAAATAAATAATCAGAAACAAGAGGCATTGTTAGTCCCCAAAAATGTGTATTCTGGTTTACAATGTTTAAGTCCTTACTGTTTGTTGTTATTCTTAAAAAAAATAACAAAAAGAATATTTCTTCAGTTTATTCCAATTACTTCCCTCTGCATGTGTTCATATTTTTTCCTCACTATTCCTGTGCTGTAGCGAATTCCTGCCCCACTGTTTGTTCTGGAGGTCTGGAAGGCCTGCTTTACTGGACTCATTGAGTCCCCTGAAGGCACAGAAGAGCTGAAATGGACTGCATTCACCTTCCTCAAGGTTTGTACATGGCAGGAGAGTTCAATCTGATATGAGGCTAATCAGTACACCTTTTTCTGTTTTATTTATAAATATCGTGGGTATATTGGAACGGCATCTAATCAGATAGGCAATGTCTTTTTTTATATATACACTACCAGTCTAAAGTTTGGACACACCTTTTGATTCAATGTTTTTTTTTTGTTTATATTATTTTCTACATAGTAGATTAATATTGAATACAAACAAAATGATGGAACATATGGAATTATGCAGTAAAGCGGAATAGGATTACTAACTGTGTACCAACCCTACCATCACAATTGATGGTCCCAAACACTTTAAGAAGGCAAGAAATTCCACTAATCTTGATGAAGAAAACCTACTAATTAAATACCATTCCAAGTCGATTCCTCATGAATCTGATTGAAAAAAATGCCGAGTGTGCTGTCATCAGAGCAATAGGTGATCTTTTAAACATTAGTCTACAATGTAGCTAATAATAAAAACAGGAAATCTCTGAATGAGAAGGCGTATCCAAACTTTTCACTGTTAGTTGTTATATGAATGTTTCTATTAGTTGTCCCTTAGTTCCCTCACATTTGGAGGACATACTGTCAGTTGAATAAAAGTCTAAAAATCTATTGTGTTCTCAGATACCCCAAGTTTTGCTGAGGCTGAAGAAGTACCCGCAGGGAGAAAAGGTACATTCAGAGCCCACTTCACCCTCAATCCTCTCTTTTAGGTTGTATTAACTATAGACCATAAACAACAGCTTCAGGCAACCTGTTACCTTTCACAAATTGTCCTTAAATTACAATATCATTTAATACTGTCTGTATTTCTTCCGCTAAATATTTACTGTTCACCCACCTGTTACTGTGACCATAAGCTATATAAAATAAGCTCAGGTTTGTAATGATAGTGTTAAAAGCAAAAATAGAACCCTGGCCAAAGTAATGATTTATATGATAACCTGATGGAGCGTGAATGATGCACACTGAGTTGGTGTGCCTATAATTGATATATTCAATATTAATTCATTTAGTTAAGTCTGTCAGTAGAATTAAAAAGTCAATAGAAATGAATTTTGACACACCAGTCTCTCGCAAATTATTTCTGAGAAGCGAACTAATAATTGTTTGTGTAACCCCCACACCTACACAGAAACTGCAGATATCCTCTGCTTTTTTTTTGCTTTTGTGACGTCCGGGCCTCGTCCCCCACGCCCCCTCGTCCTCGTGCTGGTTGTTTATGTTTGGGGCGCAGCGGTTTAGCAAGGCAATCAGATGGACCTGAATGGAATGAGTCTCCGCTGTTCAGCGTCTCGCTCAAACATAAACAGCCTGAGGACAAGGGGCATGGCGGATGAGGCCCAGACGTCAAAGTCAGCTGTACTCAGAGGCGGGAGGTTCTCATGTTTTTCGTTTTAATCTGTATTTTTATCACTGTAAATTAATTTCATTTATTACTGTTTTTACCTGCTTATACCAAAGAAAATGACAGCGCATACCAAAGAAAGTATTAAATCAGTGGTTCTCACCCTTTTCAACATCAAGGCCCACCCATCTATCACAGCATGTTGCCAAGGCCCACTTGGCCACATTAGCTGATATTAAATAACCAACTGTGGACCAATGGCCTGTCACTATTTTAGATTCGCGGCCCAATAAAAAGCTTTCGCGGCCGAGTGGTTGAGAAACCGGGCATTAAATTACAATGCAGTCTATACGGGGGTAACATCGATATTTTACATTCTAGCACTGCTTGAGTTCAGTGTACACTGTACCGTACAAATACGGACTTACCTTTAAATTTCCTTTAAGGGTAATTAAAGTGTTTTTTGGAGCATATTTGGGGGCATATTTAGGGTTTGCACTATAAAATAGGCATTTTTGGCTTTTTTTTTTTTTTTACCACATCACATACAATATTAGCAGATTTCACTATACGAAGGTGCTCTTGGAATGTAACCCCTGGGATAAGTGGTGTTTACTGTACTTGGGTATACACACCAGCAAAAACTGCACTGTGTGTTCTTTTATCAGGATTTCATGGACGATGTGAACATGGCTTTTGAGTTCCTGCTGAAGCTCACACCACTGCTGGACAAAGCAGACCAGAGATGCAAGTATGAAACCACAGTGCATATTGTATTGATGTATACAAAGAAATGGGTTCTACTTCATTACATTACATTACTTTAATTTGGCATACTACCCTTTCAGATTTAACACTGTCATATTGCCCACCTGTATTTTGCAACTTTTGTCGTCCTTTTTCTTCTCTCTGTTTGCAGTTGTGACTGCCTGAGTTTGCTGCTTCAAGAGTGTAATAAACTGGGCCTTCTCTCCGAGTCCAACACAACTGCTCTCACTGCAAAACGGTACGGCTTTCAGTCAGAACAAATGTCCACAGACCTTTTTCCGTTTTGTTTAAGCTTGTCTTTTGAATTCCCTGTTTTGTGATGCATTTTAAAGAGTCTAGATGGATTTCTGTGAGAAAATTCGAAGTGTGATTGCATCGTTGCTTTGGAGACACCCAAACATTGCTTTTATGGGCAAAAAAAGTTTGTTATAATCTTTCAGATCAAAAAGTTATATCCATCCACCCAGCATGCACATTGACACTGGAACCATGGCCATATTTCAAAAACTGTAGGAGAGGAAGCAGTGCTAAATTCAGCTATAAAAAGAATAATTATAATACGAAATAATTATAACACTTCACAAAAAGGTAGCAGCAACACTGTAAAATTTTGTAAATATCAAAAACACGACAATCTTGGCTGAATCATCCAAATCAGTGGTTCCCAACCTGGGGTCCGGGCGCTAGAGTTCGCAGGGGGTGCGAACAGTTTTGTCTGCACTGAGGTTACCAAAATTAGATTTGTACACATTAAATTCATAACATCCCAATGTCTGAGAAACGTGTGTGTCTGTGCGTATAAGAGTATAAAAACAAAAACCTACAACCACTGTATTTTTTGCAAAGTAATGAATCACTTTAGTCTTTTTGTGCGTCTATGCGGGTAGGAGTTGGTGTTGGGGGCCTGACTTGTTTTGGACACAGGCAAGGGGGGCTTCACGGAAAAAAGGTTGGGAACCACTGATCAAAATAGTTCAAGTGTTATGTCCATTTTAGCAGCAACACCTGTGCAAAAAATAAAGTGCAAAACTAATAATGTAAAATAGAGACATGACATGCACAGAGTGTAATCTAACCACTGCTGTATTTAAGGTGGACCGGCCGAATCACGAGATGCCCAACTTTAGCCTTGTTGTGTTTTTAGAGATAGATAGAGGGGGAGAGGGCAAAAAGAGCCCCTGAAAGAACCCCAAAGAGGTCCTGAGGGAGAGCTAAGAGTCTTCTCTGATATTCCTTTTGCTTTTGGGTTGTCTGCTGTAAATTTGTTGCGTTTTTGGAAAACATTAACGAGCGTCTGCTGCCTCATGTCTTTTTCTTGCTAGCATAAACTCCTGGTACTCTTTGCCGTGAAATCTCTGGAGGTGCTTGATTAAATTTGTTGTATTGTATGACGTAGCTGTACTTCCCCCCCTCGGCATGCTGGCTTTACACACATTGCAAGTAGCTGTCTTGCTTTTCGCCCGTTGCCAAACTGTAGTATCTCCAAACGAGCGACATTTTGTTCAAAACAAGGCTTGCTCAGATTGAAGTTGCTGCAGGTTCATAGTATGGGTGCGGTGAAGCATCTCGTATTACACAGCGTCGAGTTTAAGGTCCATAGAGATCTGGGCTGGAATATAGAGATCTGGGCTGTCCAACCGATATCCGATATCAAATTTACTGCTATATCGGACCCGATACTAATATCATATCGGATTGGGCCCATCTCTAATAAGGAGTGTTTCCACCACAGATTGCTTTCTGAATGAAGCACAGTGCAGAGCAGCCAACTAGAACAGAGCTCATTAACTTAAATCTATATCAAAGCATGGTGACGTCATTAGTGGACCTAATGATGCAAGTTGTTCTACAACAGTGGTTCTACAGTTGTCCTGAAGGCCCCCCAGATAGGGGGACTGTTTGAGAACCACTATTCTGGACTCTAAAGTCAACACTACTGTAAAATCTTAGGGATTAAGCCTAGTTTTGGATTACATTTGATTTTGGATGGAGATTTTCTTCTGAAAACATCTAGGCCTGGCCGCTGTCCATTAAATTAACACTTGATGTCACTTATATTATCAGGGAAGGGCATTCATTTTAGTTAGCTTCCAGCATGTACCTTTGTAAAGTACAAAGTCCCTTATCCTCTTTCTGGCTGTATTTCCACAGTTCTGAGGACAGGGAATACGCCCCAAAGCTGAAGACAGCAGAGAACGCCAACATACAACCCAACCCAGGCCTCATACTGAGAGCAGAGCCCACGGTCACTAACATACTTAAGGTATCCAGCCCTGACTTACTTCCTACTGACCATAACATTACATAATTTACTCATTACATCACTGAATATAAGTAAACTTTCCTCTGTTTACTAAACCTCCAAAGCTTGAGTCACTGCACTCATGTTTTGAATCATGAGCAGGAGGGGCAGTGTCACAGTGAGCCAGCAAATTCCAGTCATGTGTGCTTATGAAACATGTGAATTGATATTAAAAATAACGTTCTTTAACTTATGTTCACACATTATATTACATTTATTACATTCACATCTGTAAATTAAATGAAATACATTTAATTAAAAGAGAAACATAGTGAGTTCTTATGTTGTGGTGCATTAAAGGGCATAAAATGCATTCAGGTGCATTAAATTAAAAGCTGTTAAATTGTAAAAAGTCACATTTTAAGTTAAGACATAGTAAAAATATTTATTACTACCATATTCATACAATTAAACCAGTTCATTGTTCATTGCCTCAGTTCATTGTGTAATAATTCCTGTAGGGATTTTCCCTACTCTAGTATTCGATAGTATTCTAGTATAAGTAACAGCAGAGTTAAGCAATAAAAATTACAAATCTGTGCCAGGCTTGAGGGCCATGAGTAACACTGGAATGAGCGTCAGACTGTTGGGAAAATATACCAGTGAGTCATTCCTGACCTGTTGGCGTGTTTGTCAGGTGACTCTACCTTAGTGTAATATCTTGTAGTCATATTCTCTCTCTCCATAGACTGTGGATGCGGATCACTCGAAGTCTCCTGAGGGGTTACTGGGAGTTTTGGGTCACATGCTGTCAGGGAAGAGTCTAGACCTGCTCCTGGCAGCTGCCGCAGCCACAGGGAAGCTCAAGTCCTTCGCTCGCAAGTTTATTAAGTAAGCTTACTCTGAAAAGCTGTTCTGAGAAGTGATTACTTGGGGTTCAGGCCTAAAGACTGATTGAGATTCAGTTCTGAAGGCTGATAAAAAAAAAATAAGTGAAAAGGACACACTTCTGCACATTTCTACACACAATTACCAACCACAATTTATTTCCCGAAGAACAGTTTTATTTTTATGTTTCAGTTTTCTTTTTAGTTTAAAAGAAGTAAATAGAAACAGTACACTGAAGTTATTTTTTACATTTACTTGAATTGGGGTATTTTAATGTTAGCATATGACTATAGTGTTGTCGGATCCACGAATATCACATTTTTTAAATAATTATTTTACGGTGCATGGTACGTCATGATTGTTCTCGTTGTAATTGACATAAAAGAGCCCTTATTGCCACATTAGACAAAAATATCAAAAGCTTAAAGGGCAATTTTTAAAAAATGTTTTCCACACTGTGCTGTGCAATGAAACAGGAATAAATATGCCACAAATGTATTAATAGTACCATCCTAGCAACCACTTGGAACACCACAACAGTCACCTAGCAGTACCTTTACAGCCACTAGAGATACCATAGCTGTCAGTTAGCAACGTGCTATCAGCCATCTGGGATACAATTGTAACGACCTGGAAGACCAAAGTAACCACCCAACATCTCCCTATCAACTACCAGAAATAGCAACTAGAGAGTTGTCTTGTTGCCCAACTCCATAACTGGACCATATTAGACTATTTTAATATTTTTAAATTATGTATAGGGTTGTTTACCCTAGTACTTACACAGTACAGTGGGCATTTCAATGTAATTAAACCAGACTATTTTGGAACTTAAAATCTTATTACCCAAAATAATTCCCTAGTACTTCGGAATTTGTGCTTCATACTTACCTTGTAATACCCACAACTTAAGGTGGAATTATCATATTGATCATTTTGTGAACTGCCTTGTTTTCCAAATTAAAACTTGCTCTCTTTTACAGGTTGAATGAGTTTCCGAAACACATCAGTGGTGAAGGATGTAAGTTTTCATTTCAGACTTTTTTTCCTTCTCTTCTGTGACAGCAAATCAATATGAATACTTAGTTGAGCTCATGTTGCAGCAGTAGAAGTGTGTGTGTGTTTGACAGCAGTGTAATTTTTGTGATGTGTTTTTTTTGTTTTTTTAAAGCTAAATCTGCTTCAGTCCGAGCTCTGCTGTTCGACATCTCCTTCCTCATGCTCTGCCATGTCGTCCAGACTTATGGATCAGAGGTCAGTAAGCGCACACGTGCACACACCACACACTCTTGCTCTCCAGTGTACACTTCTTCAGTCTGATTGACCTCCTTGTTGATTTGTCTACCAGTAAAATGTGTTCAAATGATGGCCTTTCAGTCTGTACAAAATTTCAATAATATTTAAGTCTAGAGATGATGTTGGCCACTCTTATCTTTGGCTCTTTGAAGTAGTTCAAAGCTGATTTTCGGTGCGTTTTGAATCATGTTTTGTAGTAATATCAAAACTGGTATCTTCACTGACAGGGATTTTAGCTTACAGGATTTGTTGGCATAGTGGAAGTAGATTCCTTTCTTCCCTTGTTCGGAGGATGTTGCTAACTTTTATGGTGTCTCAGGTGGTTGCTAAGGTGTTGCTAGTTTGCTGGGGTTTTCCAGGCAGTTGCTTAGGTAGTGTAACAATACCTTCAACGGTCTATAGATGATTCAAGGCTCCCAGTTTATAGATGATTCAAGGCTCCCAGTTCAATACACTTACAGTGTATTGAACAAAGTAAGACTGATAATCTTACAGTAGACAAAAAAAAATGTAACTGTATTCAGTTCTGTACTAATGGAAGGTGATGGCGGAGATGTGTGACATTGTGCTGGACTTGTTAGTAGATTGACACTAATTTAATACTATAAACAATGCAGAAGCATCACATATGACAGTTAATAGTATGATTGTTCTTTATTGTCACATGTCCATAATGCATATTATCACATCTTCGTGGATAAACTGTGGGCTGAGTCAAAAAATCTGGCAAGCAAATAATGCTGCTAAATATATAATCAAATAACGGTACAGTGCACAGTCATGCACTGCAAAAATCCTAACCGGTTGAACGCTGCACTATAAATAGTAGAAATAGAAATCATGGCTGTGCAAGTGAAACAGCGGACATCCGATCAGAGACCACAGAATAAGCAGATTTGAGGTAGCGATAAAGACTTACTTGGAAACAACAAAAAAAAAGGAAAGTGTTATTTCAGCCAGAACAGTTTTTTTTTTCAGCTCTAACAGTGAGTCACATAATCCCATGACTGCCCCTTTTTAAAGGTTGGTGAAAAGCAGATACAAGATGCTGAGATTATTAGCAGGGTTAAGGTATAAAGAGAAAAGCGAAAAAAGTGAATGGGAAGTGAATGGAAAATATGAATGATATTGGAAAGTATTATTTTGCTCGCTTGGTTTTAATCTGGCTTCATTTTCACCCTCTCCCCCAAGTCTTTATTTAGTTTCAATTCAGTTTGAATTTGATTCACTGCGTCCTGTCTTCTGGTTCACTTTAATGGTGTAATTCATGTCATTTTTTAATTCGGTTCTATTCAGGGTCCCCGCAGATCCTTGAAAGGTTTTAAAAAGTCTTGAAAAACCTTTACGATTTTAAAGCCTTTGAAAAGTATTGAAAAGTCTGGAATTTTAAAAGGAATGGCATTAAATTAATTCTAGGGTGAAATGAAGCAACGTGGGTGTGTGTCTAGTGCGAGAGAAGGAGAGAGAGACCGACAGAGAGTGAGAGACACAAGGAAACTGTGCTTGGGAGCTTGTAGTTATGTTCCAACTTACCCTGTTCACTTTAGATCCTCTAACAGTGTTGTATTAGCTCTTTACTGGATGTGTCATTACTGACTGTTAAGTACTTAGTTCATAAGGCGCTGTTGTGCTATTTCTGTTTATTTTCTGTATCAGAGCCCTGAAATGGCTCGTTTTGAAAGGGACTGAAACTGTCAATAATAAACCTGGTGATATCTCTTTATGTGAGCGTGATTTTGTAGAAAGAACTTCATGAACATGTTTTGTATAGCCCATAGACCTGTTATAACTTGTTTTTTTTATTGAGTTCTGTATAATATGTCCCCTTTAAAAAAAGATAAATAAAAATTTCATTCAGATGATTTTTTTTTCTTTAATCCATGCGAGTGTGTAAATGCAAGTTCAATGACAGATGGTCGGAGGATAAGAAGTACCGTGGCTGGTTGAAAAAGACATTTTATGTTAGCTGTTGCTCCAGCACAAAACATAAAAAAGTATGTGCCTTGTTGAAATCAGCTAAATTCTAGGCTATTGTTTTTTGCTGCTTTTATTTTTTCCTCTTAGAGGTCTTGAAAAGGTCTTAAAAGTTCTTGAATTTGCATATCAAAAATGTGCAGATACCCTGTCTAATATCAAAAATAAACTAGACATGCTGCACCTACTCATCCATATGCTCTTTCAGTTACATACATTCAGCACCGATCTCACCTGATTAAATGTATTTGTTTCAGGGCTGACAAACGATAACAATTATTAATTGGGATTAAGCGCAATACATTTATTTTGGGTGTTAAGTGAAATTATCTTTTTTCCAGTTTAAAAATCTATGTATTTTGTTGAAGCTACATGACTGGACAAAGGACATATTCATCAATATGTATTTATTACTCTGAAATGTTTATCATGGTTTTCATCTTGCAAATGCATGAACCTGAACATGAAAATCTTCATCTCCATTCACTTCCTGCAGTCTGCAGAAGGTGTCCTCCACTGCTTGTGGTGATGATGATGGCATCATCACTGTTTCTTTATAAAGGATACTTGAGGGATTATGTATTTTGGACATATATTAACCATGGCAGTAGCAGAATATAAGATGGATCTTGTCATTTAAAGCTGTGTTTGAACAAAGAAAGTAATGGATTCAGTCAGAGCAACATACAGCTTGAGCTTCAGCCTGCACTCATATGGCTATAATAAAGGTTTAAAGCGTCAAACTAGAAAAGGAGTAATTACACAGTTTCATACTGACCCCAATTGTAGTTCATTAGCTGCTTACACATTTTCCTTTTTTGTTATAGAACTAGAACTACAAGACTAATGTCATTAACAAATACTGAACATCAGTAGTTACCCAAATTTTTTCATAAAATTGAATCCCTCAGAGTTCAAACTGTAATTACCTAATTTAAAAAATAAATTCAAAAATTAAAAATAGTAAATGACTAAAAAGTTTATCAGAGACCCCATGTATATGTGTATATATACATATATATCTTTTTTTTTGTATTTACAGTAATCCCCCACTTATTCTGGGTGTTATGTTCCAAGATATATAGTGAAAAACCGCAATGTTGTAATGTCGTTAAAAAAAACACTCCCAAAACACTTTCATTTAAACTTCGCTTAATACATTACCATTAAAGAAAATGTAAAGGTAAACCTATATATAGAATGTAATATACAGATATTACCCCTATATATAGACTGCACTGTAATGCATGCATATGCGTTTTCTTTGGTATGCGCAGGTAAATACAGTAATAAATTCATTTAATTTACAGTAATAAAAATACAGGGCTTGAAGAAGAACAAAACAAAAGGTTCAGGTGTCTGATTGCCTTGCTAAGCACTGCGCCCAAACATAAACTACCAGCCCAAGGACGAGGGGGTTTGGCGGCAAAAAAAAAAATGCAGAGGAAATGCAGAGGTTTTGCGAACAATTATAAGTTTGGTTCTCAGAAAAAAATCTGTGATAGACTGAAGCCGCGACTGCTGAACCACATACAGGCGGGGGGGGGGGGGGGGGGGGTTCCTTT
>JBBPCY010000109.1:29882807-29894279 GCA_037974405.1 Brachyalestes nurse
GGGGGGGGGGATTACTGTACTTGTATTTTAAATCAAAAAGTACAACTAGTAATGCATATATAATACAATAAATGTAAATGAAATAAACTTCAAACATTTGACAGGCATCTAAACAGCTCTTTTGATGTCTCTGACAGGTCATCCTCTCAGAGCCCAGTCCATCGGGGGAGACGCCGTTCTTTGAGACATGGCTACAGATGTGCATGCCGGAGGAGGGAAAAACTCTGAACCCAGACCACCCTTGCTTCAGGCCTGAGTCAGGCAAAGTGGAGAGTCTGGTGGCTCTGCTCAACACTTCATCTGAGATGAAGTTAGTGTGAGTGATACTTTGATGTTTTTTGTGCACTTAATTTGTTTGCTATGAACTAGTAAACAAACTGCAAACACAGTATGCTTCCGCTACATCATTACATTACATTATTACATTCATTTGGCAAACCCTTTTTATCCAAAGCGACTTACAATTTGAGGAAACGCTCAAGTTTCAGGGCAGTGTGAGAACCAGAGGAGAGTTCTAAGTGCTACATCTTTATGTAGTGAGCAGTGCAAGGAGAGGAGATGCTCTCTGAACAGATGAGTCTTCAGGGGGTTTTTGAAGCTAGAGAGAGATTCTGCTGCTCTGGACGGCTTAGGCAGCTCATTCCACGAGCCACAAAAGAGAAGAGTCTGGACTAGGTTTACCTTGTGTGTAGAGATGGCAGAGCCCGACGATGTTCCCTGGAAGAGCAGAACCGAGTGAGTAGGAACATAAGGCTGAATGATTGGTTTAAAGAGGCTGGGCTTCCGACCCAGACGTCAATCAGTAGGCAAGAGTTAGTGACATGAATTTATTTCGGGTAGCCAATGTAGGTCATCCATTTTGTTCATCCATAATTCACATTAGGCCACAGCAGGAACAGAAATCTTAAAGTTTAGGAGTGAGGTATAGAAGCCCGAGGCAGGATCTTCACACTAATAAACCTTGGGGTTGGGGGCTCGTGGTTGTGTCCCAGGATAAAGAACTTAACTCCCTTTTTCAAATGAGGCGCTGCTCTGCTTATGATGCTGTGTTGCAAAATCACCCATTTCTATTGAAAAATAGGTAAAATGCTATTTATTGTTGTTGTTCTTCTAGTTATTATTATTTCCATCCTCTGAAGGGATTTAAATGCCCCTTTCGCACTTAGACTTGTGCTTATGTGTTAGTTTTGCTTTGTCTTCTGACTGGAAGTGCCTCAGTTTCTTTGAAAGGGTTCCCTGAAGTCATATGAATCAGCAACATTTCAGAATTGCATCAAAGTTGTACATCAAAGTTGCAGCTTGCAACTTCAGCTTTAGTCTGACACCCACTTGGAGCAATTTGGTGGGTGATCAGCGTCTCATCGGCCACCTGGATGTCTCAGCATAGGATGGGTGTTCACACCTCGCTTTGATCATTACCACAGAGTCTGTTCACTATATCCTCTAAAAAACATCAGACTTCTGAGGGAAAAAATGTTGTAATAATAGTCAAGTGATTGGACTAAGGTGTGATTTTAATTATTTGATTGATTGTTTGTTTGTTTGTTGCACCGTCCTGTTTAATGTGATTTCAAGTGTTCAGACACCTGGATAATGCTTTGCCCTAGCATTGCATCAGAACTTGTTTGAAACAGTAAATGTAAAGATTACGGTTAAAGGTACTGAATCATACTGTGACCATCTGTGCGTAAAGCGCGAAACTATTTCTGACCTTGCTGTGGAAATACACTGAGTCAGACTTGTTGCAAGATGGAAACTGTAGAAGCTTATTTAGAAACTATAATTAATATAATGAGATTAATGAGACAATCTTTTCAGGCTAAATATGAGACTTTTCACTTTCTAATTAGTAATTGCTTTTCTCACTGACCTTTATGTTAAACACCTACCTTATTGGTTCACATGAGTTTTTCTATGGCCGATATTTAGAAATCAGGTTCGGCCAATATGTGACGCGTCGATATCTGGACTAAACTAACTTTAGGCTACTTTTTGTACCTCAAAGTTAGTATATTTGTGTATTTAAGTAGATGTATATATAAATAAAATTGAATTAGGCTATGTACTCCCAGTAAAGGGGAGTGTCACACGTGTTCCACAACAGCGGCAACACGGGGCCGAGCATAAATGCGCAGTAGGAACATAAGGCTGAATGATGGGATTAAGGTAAATGGGTGCTGCTGAGATGCAAAGTCATTCAGAGTGATTTAATGTGAGTTTTATTATGGTTAGTCAGGTTTGTGGAGTCTATCTCTTCTTTTGTGAGCCAGACATTTTAATCTAGTGGATGTGTGGCTTTATGCATTTCTTTTGAAAAAAAAAAATTGAGTCAGTGTTCATGCACAGTTTACAAATGGAAACAGATGGCACATTTCACCATTGCTGAATATTTCACTCCGCCGCCAGGGTATAAATCTCAGTAACTGGCCTATTCTGCTCAGCCACTAGTATATTTATCCTAGTTGCTATCATTAACTGGAGTGCTACTTAATTTATGCTTACATATTTTACTGAGTAAGGGGCATTTTCCAGTCAGACACTGGCGTATTTAATTCTGTTACACTCAGATTCATCTCAGTTGCTAGCATTTTTTGATCAGTTACTGACATATTCAAGTTATAACCACTGGTGTGGTGTATGTTAAACCCTTCAAAAAATCCAGAAATCTTTTTGTCTAAACCCATGGCAGAGCTCACATTGCTTTGAGTTTGCATCGAAAGGATCAGTCAAGTCTTTAATCTAAATGAAACTTATCTTATGAGCTCTTCTTCAGGATTGCAGCTGCTGTTGTTTAGCAATGCTTGCATTCTCTAATTCTCATGTTTATTGACTGATTCATGTTTTACAGTGTTATACCAAGTCAGAATCCGCATACACAGCTTTATATGAGATTATTGTTTATGTTTGTTGTTTGGTTATGTTTAATGGTGTAATTAGTGTTATTTTTGGCGGCCTATGTTAATAGTCTAGTCAAGTTTCAGTCGACTGAAAGTCTGAGTGTGTGTGCACGCAGCACTAGGTGTAATGCAGTGTCACGTAAGCAACTTTATTTGAAAATACTCTACAGTTGGAGAGTAGTGTGTTATTTTAGCACAAATTTAGTTAACTGATGTTTACTGTTGTGCATGGCGTTGTCCAAAATGTCTTGGTTTGCTGAAGCTTTGAGATTGCCCTTCACTGGCAGTAAGGGCCCATCTGAATTCAATAATTAAGAGGTCTGTCCCGATACTCAACTACATTTATGAAAATGGGAAATACTGAGCCATCGGTTTAAATTATTTGCTTTGTTTATTATTTTCTTTCCCTGTCAGTCAAATGAAATGGCATGAGATCTGCCTGAGCACTCCTGCAGCCATTTTGGAAGTTCTGAACGCGTGGGAGAACGGAGTTTTGTCTGTAGAGGCTGTGCAGGTACTCTCATTCTTTCATTCTGTAACTCCTTGTTAATGACATTTCATATACCATTTGTCCCCACTGTCTGTTCCATTGGCTTGTTTGGTTGATTCCCTTTATCTTTCTTTGGTTATCCATCTTATTTCATCTAAGGCTGTTAAACAAATAACAATAATAATTCAACATTCATGAGACTGGCTTGAATAATTCGTATTTGAGTCTATAATCACTCCATACAGTTTGTATATGCAAAGTTATCTGCAAGACAGCCTGTTTTGAATTCACAATATTTGTCATATCCCCACATTTACGTATATCAGTCCTTTCGCAGTTTAGCCTCACTCATACAGGCTGCTTTTTTCTTTCATTAAATGCATGACAGCCAGTCAGAACAGTTCTCATTTACATTCTTAAAAAGGTCAAGTGGGGGCCAGGAGAAAAATGTATGAAGTCTTTTCCCTTTTTCGTCATTGAAGTTATCATGTTTTTTTATTCTCTCTCTCTCTCTCTCTCTCTCTCTTTCTCTCTCTTTCTCTTTCTCTCTCTGAGCAGAAGATCACTGACAATATCAAAGGAAAGGTATGCAGCATGGCTATTTGTGCTGTGGCCTGGTTGGTGGCTCATGTTCGAATGCTGGGACTGGACGAAAGGGAGAAACCTCAGACTATGATTCGGCAACTCATGACCCCTCTGTATGGAGAAAACACCCTGCAGTTTTACAATGAACGGTGTGTAACGCCCACACACACTTAATTTTGAACAAAAGCTAGATGTAAATGTTAATTACCATCACCTAAGCCAAAATAGAGAAAGAAGTCAAATGTCATAGCCTTTAAAGGATTAGTTCAGTGAAAAAACAGCTTTTACTGCATTTTTGACCAGCTTAAGTTTAGAAAGCAAGGTGAATGTTGCTAACAAAAATTAGAAATCAACAGTCACCCAAATCTTGGGAAAAGTACATAAATAACACTTCACTGCTACAAGCATCCATTTCACATGACATTCACAAATTCTACTAACCGCAAAGCAGCCATAAGGAGGCCCAGTTAGGGATTTTAATCTTAGACTTTGTCACAAAACTGATTTTAGATCAGCACTCCCACACATGAGGTAGTTTGAGAAGCAAAACCTGTTGTTTTAAACAACTCTCTCTCTGTCTCTGTCTCTCTCTCTCTCTCTCTTTCTCTCTCTCTCTGTCTCTCTCTCTCTCTCTCTCTCTCTCTCTCTCTGTCTCTCTCTCTCTGTCTCTCTCTCTCTCTCTCTCTCTCTCTCTCTCTCTCTCTCTCTCTCTCTCTCTCTCTCTCTCTCTTTCTCTCTCTCTCTCTCTCTCTCTTTCTCTCTCTCTCTCTCTCTCTCTCTAGTGTGGTCATAATGAGCTCTATCCTGGAGCACATGTGTGCAGATGTCTTCCAGCAGACAGGTGTGTCCCTACGTCAGGCTGTGGAGGGTCAGGAGCCAATCCCGTACCGCAGCCTGCTGCCCCCCCGCCAGCCCATCCGCCAGGCCCTGCAGGCTCAGTTCCGCCAGGTGCTGGCTAAAGGCTGGGTGGACTCTCGCACACTGCACCTGCTCGAGAGTCTGCTGCACATGGGTGGAGTCTTCTGGTTCACCAACAACCTTGTAAAGGTGAGCGAGATAGTACATTTGTTTGAATGAATGTGAAGCTGCATCCCAAATTGGGACTCGCCATGTATTAAAGATATAATTTCTCAACTATGTCTCATTCATGTTAAGATAAAATTTCACATTTTGTTTGACAAACCTCCCATCTTTATTACATTTTGGCCTAAATTTTACAACCTGTTTTATTGTTGCTCCCCACTTTAAAACACTGGTTTAGGCCTTTTAAAAAAAAAAAACTATTGTTAAACAATATTTCAGGCATCAGGCACAGGATTCGTAACACTTTCTTGTGATAACTGTCTGTGATGGAACTTTGAGACTCTGGTTTCAGTCAGTGACACCATTCTAAGGTTCTGTTGGGAAACAGCTTCAATCCCTTACAACAGAATGATTCATACCATGTTCTGAATGGAGCTTCTCAATCCCTGTCAAAAGTGTTTGAGATGTTTGGGATGTTTGTCACAGCTGGTACACTGCAAACTTAGTAGGTGCCAGATGGACAGGTTCTAACTAACTGGTTCTAACTGAAAATGTGTGTGTGTGTGTGTTTTTTAAACAGGAGCTCCTGAAGGAGACTCGTAAGGAGTGGGCATTCCGTGTAGTAGAACTCCTTTACAGTATATTCTGCTTGGATCTGCAGCAGGTCACTCTCACACTACTGGGACACATTTTGCCTAATTTACTGACTGACCCGGCCCACTGGCACAGTCTTGCAGACCCACCGGGCAGAGCCCTCGCCAAGTAAGCCCCTCTCTTCCTGCTCAGGCCCTTCTCCCTCCTCTCATACATGTTTTTGTCCTACATTTTTTGTTTCGCACACTTGGTTTGTCTTTTCTAGGCTTTGAATATATGCCAGTAACTGTTAGACCCCGTTCACACAGGCGTCTGAATCAGGCGTTTTTATGGGGTTCGTGGCGCCAGGTGAGCGCGGACTGAGCGTCGATCGTTTTTCTGCTCGTTGGAGTAAATCACAGTGTTCACACGGGCGCTCAGCCCCAGCGCTCGGTCGGCTGCACGTTCGGGTGGCGTCAAAAAAACGGTGCATCCAACGCTTTCCTGGCGTCAATTTCTGACGAAATCCTGATGAACGCATAGAAAACGACGGTACTGTGTTTACATGGCGTTCAGTTGACGTTCTGGAGGACTGAATATGTCCCATGATTCAATTGTTCCGGGAACCGCGACAAATCAAGTTGTGAAGGAAAATGTGAAACTACAAATCCCAACAAGTAAACAATCTGGAGAGAATAATTACTGCCCCCACAGGTGAATACAGGAAACTACACATTGGGCTGCAGGCTGGAGTCAACCAGCGTCAGACGAACGCCAGTATAACGCCAATCAAGCGCAGATACAAAACGCTACAAAAACGCCTATAGCGTTCAGAGCACGTTCATTTATCCAAGATTCAAACGAGGCCTAAGTCTGTTACTTGGGGTGATGGAAATGAAAACGCCATTGTCTCCTGGCTTTATGATAAAAGGTTTTATTTAACCAATGATAAATAAGCCTATAAATGTCCAGAAGGACAAAAGGGTTAAAGATGAACTACAAATATAGAAATGAACACAGACACAAACAATTTGTCAAATATTCAAATGATTTAGGTTAGACTAAATATAGAAATTAACACCAATATAAACCATTATTAAAATATTCAAATTATTCTAGTCAGCCTTATTTAGCATACTCTCTAACAATTTCGTAAAGTGCTAATTCTACAAACAATGATCATCGTTTTACTTTACATTCTGCTGCACTTCAGCAAAGAAATACATTTTCCCTTTCCTAACATCTAACTTTCTTCAGCTTTTTTTTAAATAAAAAATGATACGAGTACAGTATGCTGTAAAAATGGTGGAGTCTCAAGGAAGTAAAGATAGAGATTCAGACAGTCTGCTGGGTTGAAAAGACCTACCTGTGGGCCAGGTACAGTGTCCAGAAGCTCTTTAATGTTACCGATCTCTGTCTGCTGGGTGTAGAACAACTCATAATGCCTAATTTTCCACAATTGTTACAGTAGGCACGAAAAAGGCAAACATGTATGGAGTGACCAAAAAAAGTACAAGTGTCACAAGACACTTTTTTGCATTCGTCAAAGTAGACCTGCCTTTCTCTTAATGCATTTTTACACACCCTTGATCTCAATCCAACTGAACACCTTTGCAGTGAACTGGATATCATTTGCAAGCCATGCTCTTTTGACTAAATGGCCACAAATTCCCATAGACACTGTGTCTTGTGTAAAGAATTCCCAGAAGATCCTTTTGTATTTTTTTAATTGCTGATAACTGCTGAAAATTTCTCATTGGAATCTCATTGAAATCTTTATCCACTGAGTCAGAGATATATTGCAATTTCTTCTGCGTTTCTTCCTTTTTTAGGAATTTCACTTTCTCAGAAATGTTCATTTTGTACATTTTTTGTTTCGTTCCTCATTTTAATTCATTCTGTGGTTTTGTTTCTCCTTTCAAAATGATGGGCAAAACTGGGCATCTTTCAAATGAGAAATAGGCCTGTTCGCACATCTTTCTCTTGACAGGAAATCTGTAGACAGCAGATTAGATTTTGTGCAATGTAAGTTGCCGGTTTGGTGCAAACGCTAATGTTTTTGCAGCAAATGTTCAGCTTTGGTACTAAAAGGAATTTGAGGGAGAGACAATCTGTTAAATCTGCCTAGGCTCATGTAACCACCCATACACATATTTTTAAACATTCTCTTCCCATTGGTTTGATTTATGTTGAAGCCCTTGATGAACTCTGGAGATAAGCTGGGATGTCACGCGTTGATATTTTCCAGACTTGACTGAATACCATTCATTTTTGTGCTTGTGTTCTTGTGTGCTTTAGGTTGTCGGTGTGGTGTGCTCTCAGCTCCTACTCGTCTCACCACAAAGTCCACGCCTCAGTCCGGCAGCGCAAGAGACAACGGGAGGATATAGAGGTCATGTAAAATCCTACTTACTCACTCGATTACCGCCCTCCTTAAATTTGATCTTTTATTACTGACCTTTTATTACAAATTTATTACAAATTCCCAAATGTTCCCAGTGATTCAAGCTCATATATTTATCCTTCTTACCCCTCCTCTTTAACTGGCACCATTCTAATACTTCTGATAACCACAACGACACCTTTCATTGGTCAACAGGACTATAGCAGTCTGTTTCCACTGGACGATACACAGCCGTCTAAGCTGATGAGGCTCCTGAGCTCCAATGAGGATGAGCCGGTGGTGTTATCCAGCCCAGGTCAGTCAGTCAGCAGGGGCCTTATGGGTCTTTTCAAAGTCTATAAAATGAGTGAAATGCACACAAGGTCTGCATTTTGAGATTGGAATATTTGGTGCATACGTGCACAGAAAATATTCCGATCTCAAAATGCAGACCTTGTGTGCATTTCACTCATTTTATATGATACGGAGTGAGATACGTGAGAAGGAGCAAAACAGCTGTATCAAGCCCACAGAACTAAGAAAAACAAACATTCCACTCACATCACCTGAAATACTGAAAAGCAGCTGACTGCAGCCTGAAAGAAAGAAAAATCCTGACCAGGTTTGCTGTGTCACTGTGTTAGTAAAAAATGTTGTCACAGATGTTTGTTTTTTTTTGCTCTCTTCTAAATTTGTGCGCTCATTGTGTTCATTTTGCTTGGCCAGTATTATTATTATTATTGACTTTTGAATTACGATCGTAATTAACGTAATAGATTCATTCTTATTTATTATGATAGGCATTACTAAGAAAAACCATGATTACATGCATGTCCGTCGTCTTGGGGATTTCTGTTGTCTAGCACCTTGGTCATCGTTCGTTACGAGATCAGTCAGGTCTACTTCCCGGCTTCTTGCGGCATCATGAGTTGCAGTGTGTGCAGCACTGTGCAAAAGTTGACATTTTGCATAGTATGGAACATTGCTTAAAATACATATCTCAGCGTTTTTTACCACTTAAACCATTACGCAACATTAGCATATATAGAAATTTAAGCCTAATGCAGTGGAACATAAGCAGAAGGGTTTTTGAAAACCAGTAGGTGAACCACTAAACCCAGTTTGTACACACTTCTATTGTGATAGGTAGAAAAACAAGGTGAACCGAAACTGGCTATAAAATACTTCATCGATTAACAGAGGAGAGTTTATAACCATTCTGTTCTGACTGCATTTTTAGAAGATAGTTCCATCTCCCAAACACGTGGCCCCTCTGGACAGATACACCAGATCTTTCTTCATGCCTTTTCCTTTGCTGTCCCTTTTTCCACAGCCAGTAGTGATCAGTGCACATGATTTTGAGTGTACAGTTCCATACAATGCAATGAAAAGGATTAAACATTAAATATTTAAATTATATTATTTGTCATTTGCATAAATGAGATTTTACTAATATTAAACCACTTATTAGATGGTAGATGGTATTAGATTCTGGAAGTATAAGGGAAAGTTTAGCTCTCATGAAATCACAATGTGTTGGAAGAATTGTTATTCTCTTTAAGGTTCACCTGTGTGTCATCCTTATGTAAGCGTCCACAATGTGTTTTAACCACTTGTTAAATTTGAGTTTGTTTAAGAGTCCTTTGGAATTTCACTGACGCAATGTTTTGTTTGTTTTTTACTTTTGTAGGTGATCGGACAATGAGCAGCTCGCTGTCAGCCTCTCAGCTCCACACTGTCAACATGAGAGATCCACTCAACCGTGTCTTAGGTGTGTGTGTGTGTGTGTGTCTCTGTGTGTGTGTATGGGAGAGAGAGAGAGAGAGAAAGAAAGAAAGAGAGTGTGTGAGTGAGTGGGTGAAGGTGAAGGTGTGTGTGTTTTTCCGCTTTTCTCAGTATTATTCTTGCACTGGAGCTATGAGGCTAACATTGTTAGCGTTATGGAATCTTGTAGTCATACTCCAACAGTCAGAATGTTTTAAATATATTCTTTACTTAATATAAAAGTGTTTCCTACAGGTTTTAGGTGTTCGTTTGTCAGTGGGTGGGGTATGGGGATGTACGTCTTGCGAAGGGGAAATTTAGTTAATCGAGTGTCACTTGGATGGATAAACGTGTTGATAAATATAGATAGCTGTTAATATACGTGTACGGCCTGCACAAGGTTAGTTTGTGGGAAACGCTGTAATATACAATGTAGTATATTATTAGTTGCTGTTATTGTACTGTAATCATCACTGTATTCTATCTACTTTTATCAAGCTATCTGCCTTGAGGTTTGATCTCCAGATGAATTCTTGATACTCATTTTACTGTGACTCCGTTTCTACTAATAATGTTCTTGTTATAATGTCCTCCAGCTTTCTGAGTCATGTTAGAATCGTCTATAGCTCTTGTCATTCTGGGCACATTTAACTTTCCATCTTTATTTACAGCTTCCTAGTGTCCTGCGACTTTTCACAGGACTAACATACTCAAATAAGTCATTTTATGTTCTTGTCTGCAGCCAAACTACAGATGTATTTTTAAATGATAATAATTTTCTAAATGTGGATGCACCATTTCTCTTTATTTGTTGAAATTAACACCTTAAAAATAGACTAGATTTATAAAACCTAGATCACTGTTTGTGTTGTACATTTCATGTTACATTCAGAAGATAATCGGTACATGTGCAGAAGTGTGTTCACCTTAACTTCTGAGTTTACTTTTTACATTACTGAAAAATCTAGAACAATCTGTCCAGCATCTGATTCTCTTTTTTCCTTCTCTCCCTTTAGCCAATCTGTTCCTTCTGATCTCCTCTATCCTGGGGTCCAAGACGGCGGGGCCTCACACTCAGTTTGTGCAGAGCTTCATCGAAGAGTGTGTGGAGTGTTCAGAGCAGGGCAGCCGTGGCAGCATTCTGCAGTTCATGCCCTTCACTATGGTGAGAGAGTTACCCCACACACACCCTCAGCTGATAAACAGTTACAGGAATGCGAAGAGGTCTTTGCAAAGAAGCTTGCGCAGTTTATTTAAGGGCTGGAGAGGTCAGAAGACTGTGACAGGTTCACACATTTTTTTTATGTTTACTGCTTCACCAGCCTACTATTTACTGAAAGCCCCTGCAAACTTGGTTTCAAACTGCGGCAGCTGGCGGCCTGGTGGTTAGGGAATTGTCCCTGCGATCGGAAGGTCATGGGTTTGAATCCCAGGACTTCCAGTGGCGCCACTGTGGTACCCTTGAGCAAGGTACCGTCCCCACACACTGCACCCCGGGAGGCATTGTCTGCTGCTTCACTTGGTGAATGGATTACATGCAGAGAAAGAACTTCACTCTGTTCGCACTGTGTGCAGTAGTGTGTTTGTGTGACAAATGGACACTTTACACTTACTCAGTTAATATGTATATATAAAAAACACAATAAAACAATTACACAGAAACTCCAACGCAGTTTATCGCAACCCAGCAGCTTATAGACACTTTTAAGCCCAGTGTCATAACTTACATGTACTCACAGCGAATCAGTTCAGCAAAC
>JBBPCY010000109.1:29930205-29940645 GCA_037974405.1 Brachyalestes nurse
GCCTTCTTTGTAAAATTGATGACTTAGTGTGTTTATTATATATTATATATTGGGTTGACTTAGAATTGCGATTAATCACGAATAATTTTTTCCAGATTTGCGATTAACTAGTTAATTTTAATTAATCGCTTTACAGCCCTACTAATAACGTTACCACAATGTGTGATCGTGAGTTATTTCAGACTAGGCTTATGAGATTAGATCAGATTTTTTTACTCCGATATCGCATCCAATATTTTCTAGTATTCGGCTAATACCCGTAACCATCAGTGCCAACATGCCTCCTTTACATCTGAGGTTTTACTGATAGGGAAGGTAAACTGGCTTACATTTCTGAGAACTAGATAAATACTAGTGTCATTGTTGTTTATACGTCTGTGTGTGTGTGTGTACGTCAGGTCCGCAGCCTGGAGCACATCAAGCAGCTAGCCCAGCAGCCAGAGCTGTCTCACCTCTCAGACATGCTGCCCCGCCTCTCCCTGCAGTCACGAGCCTAAGAACGTATCATCCGGCTCTATTTGGACTCAAAGCAGAGCACTACTCAAGGCCAGGGGCGAAGCAGGACCACCTGAGTCCAGAGAGCGTGGAAGACAAAGTTCACCAAATCATTGACATTTCCAGCACTAGCTACGCCTTAATTCTCATTAACATCCGCATTAATGCTTTTCTGATTAAGTGAACATTCTGCACTTTGTACATTTTTATGTGTAATCTCATAAAGTATTCTAACATGCAGCTCACTGTCTCAGCCCCGTAGTGGTGTTTCACTTAAGAGTGTACTCACACAAAGCAATGTGCCTGAGCACGTTTGACTCCTTAAGTCCTGGTCATTTGATACGCATCTAGCGTGATTGCTAACCACGCCCTAGCGCTGAACTCGACTGTAACTGTCCCATTTAACCAACACGGCGGATGATTTTGGTCTCCGACAGAGGTGCAGTGTTTTATAAATTTAGGCAGGCAAGGGAATTCAGGAACGACTGGACATTACTCAAAAGAATCTGAGATATCTGGTAAGATCTTGATGCACATGGATCAAAGACCCATTGACTAATGAGGTGAGGAGCCAGATAAACTGCAGGTTAAGTCCCTAAAGGTCCAGGTCGCACCCTGAAAATCTGGCAGCTTACCAGACGAAGCAGTGAGGCCCGCAATGACGTAAGCATGCTTAGGTGTGAAACATTTAGCATAATGTGAGTGCGCAGCAGTAAGGAAAGGGGCAGTCATTCTCGGGCATTGTACAATGCAACCAGGCCTAGTGTGAGAACACTTGGACTCCTACTGAACAAAAGTGTGTACAGACAGCCAGCAAACCGTGTTCCTGAATTGTCACACGTGCCTCAAAATGTTGGTTATATCTCTGGATTTTAGTGCAACATACAAGATACTATTTAAGGCAGGGGTCACCAACATGGTTGGACCACAAGTAGCCCGCAGACCTGTTCTAAGAACAGCACAACTCAACAGTGAGCAACATTTAATTTTATCCTGTTGCTATTCTTTAATCCCATTTGCATATACATTTGAAAATGATAATCTAAAAGGAAGCGTTTAAAACATGTTTACATTAAGTTTAGGTAAACTGTTCTAGTGTGTCATTTACGGCATTTTGCAGACGCTTTTATCCAAAGCAACTTCCATTCCCTAAGTACAAGGAACAGTCTCCCAGGCGCAACTAAGGGTCTTGCTCAGGAACCCAGTGGTGGTTTGCTGAAGGTAGGATTCAAACCCATGCCCTCTGGCAGATATACTACCCACTAGGCCACCACCCCACAAACCGGTAGCCCTTCATATGGCTCAGTATCCGTGAAGTAGCCCATGAAGGTTTCAAGGTTGGTGACTCCTGATTTAGAGTAATTAAGGTCAAATATTTTAATTTACTGCCTAAAACATGAAAGTATCTGTTACAATAATAAAATGGCTATAACTGAGCAGCAGATATCAGTACTTCTGGTTCCATTCACCACCACTATAATGAAATTTGAGTCAAAGTCGGATATTGCTTGCATCTCAAGCACTGAATTATGGAAGACCTTTGAGAAATCACAGCATTTTCCCTTTAAAATTGTAGGATCTGACTGTAGTATTGTCATACTT
Source organism: Brachyalestes nurse (assembly GCA_037974405.1). Lineage (NCBI taxonomy): Eukaryota > Metazoa > Chordata > Actinopteri > Characiformes > Alestidae > Brachyalestes > Brachyalestes nurse. Next base: position 29,932,303 of record JBBPCY010000109.1, read on the forward strand.
ACCATAGTGTCTTATCGTTTTCCTTCAGAGATCAAAAGGAAGGACCTACTACCATTTTGCTTTTTTTATTGAGCTCTTTTGTAGTTCAGCAAAGATGAAAAACATAGAACACCTGCAAAGATGAGCAGCATACTAAGGACAGCAAGCTAAAGTCTTGACATCCCACTCCAATGTACACACACACACACACACACTCTTGCACACAAACGCACACACTCACACAATGGTGATAAAGTGGTGGTGAAATTCGGTCTGTAATGTAAAAATACAGAAAACACTTCCCCATTAAGACGAGACATGGCGGAGCTGCTCACCTTTGTCTAGCACTGAGAATTATCAAAGTACATTAGCGTGGATCGTAAGTAATTTAATTACTTTAATCATACAATACAATGAACTACCTCCACCCGTCATGGTTCGGACATGTGCAGAAGGCCGGGTCCTGCCGTTTCACAATGGGCTTAGTAACCCGGAAATCAGTGAGTGGGTGGGTAACAGTAGAAGTTTATGGTTATAACTGGAATCTGCATTGTATTTTTATTTTTCTTCTAGTCAGTTACTGTTTTGTTCTCGTGGACGAGAAGGAGGAGAAAGTAGTCCAGGATGGTCAATACACCTGCGTCGTCCTCTTAAAACTAAACAGAAAACAAAATCTGGGAGAGGAAAAAAAAAAAATGCAGCTACTCATAGTCCAGGATGCCCCCAATCTGGCTGAAGGAGGAGAGTTTCTGGTTCGATTCAGTCCTGAATGGGCTGAGCATTTCGTTTTGGGTCATGTGTTTGGTAGTTGTAGTAGTATGGAGAGGGAACTCTGTTTTGGTGCCTTTTTTTTGGGATGGCGGAGAAGTTGTGAGGTTAGTTTCACATGGATCAGATCACCTCCAGTGTAAGTGGACGATTTTCAATCCAGCTCGATGGGGCTGCTGTTCTCCTGAGCCTCCTCTCCTTCCTCTTCTTCACCCGAACCCATTAGACTGTTTAAGAGATTCCCTGCGACATGGGGAACAAAAACGAAAAAGAATTACACACCCTTCACTGATAAAGTACTCTGGAAAAATGTTTTCCCCTAAACATTATTTAAAGGAATAAATTAATTTAAAGGAAAACCAAATACAAACACATGTGCCTCCATAGTTCGTCTGCCAAGACGTTGAGCATTACAACTTTATTTTTGCACAGGAGAGGAGGAGCTGGAACTGTACTAGAATGGTGTTGCTAAACCAGTAGCAGGAACCATCTTGAAGTCTGAACTGTCTGCACTTTGGTCCATATTATAATGTGAAGCAACTCACTCCATGTTAGGGTAAAATTCCATATCAAATAGCTTTCAGTGCTTCGTAAGGGCTGTGATTTGCACCAATTAGTGTAATTACAGGCATACCAATGACAGTCATTATTGGATTTAATAACCAGTAATCTGATTGTTCTAGTGACCGTGTAAACATCATACTCTAATATCCAATACTGGATTAACAGCGTTATCGGGATTCCAAGAAAGACCAGGACTAGGGCTCAGTAATGGGGTGTCCCATGTACGCCCGATTTCACCGCATAAAGATGGTTTTTGCAGAAAACAGTGAACACAACACATTCACAATTTCCCACTTGTGGGACTAAAAGGTTTATCTTATCTTAAATGATGGAACATTACTGGATTTAGTTAAATCTGAATCAAGGGCTTAGTGAGAACACTACAACAAGAAGTCTAAATAATTGGTCATGTGCTTCATTTTACTGGCTATAGCATGCATCTCATGACTTGTGCAAACAGAGGAGTCAAACACTTGAACATTTGTTAAATTTTGAATTTTGTTTTGCCAAAATCAGAGTATTTGAGTGTCCGTGCTGGGTGGAGTGCAAGTTTCTCTTCCTTGCAAGCATCATTAACGTCATAGTTTGAGTGCGAAACTAAAGACACAATCCTCTCTTGGCTAACTGACTACAATTGAAGTAAGGGGGAGAAATTACAAAGTTTCTTTTTTTGCTGCATTTAACACATTAGAACCAAAGGGAACCAAAGGTGATAGACCCCAAAAATCAACCTGTGCATGAAACACAGCAGGACATACCTAGCAGGCCTCCATATGATGATGACTGTTTTGGTGGCACTCCAAAGAACAGCTGTCCTATTCTGTCCAGGTACTGATGGAATATACACACAAATGGGTAAATGAGGGCACTGTATGCACATTAGCACTGTTTGTAGTGAGTTATGGTCATTAGACTCAATTAACTGCCTTTATTCTTAAACATGCCATTCTCTCACTCTTGCCATTCTCTTTAAATTGTGAAACCTGACAGTTACACAAAGTAATATGAGAATTTACACTTGAAATAAACGCTGTTTGTAAAGCTTGGAGGATTAAAAAAATGATAGATCAAAATAATTACAAAATTATCTAACCTTGATCTTAACAACATTCAGTAAAACCTAGAACAGCAACCCTTTGTACCAGAGTGAGAAGACAAAGTCCAAGACAGTTTTACAGATTCAAAACATGTATACATATATATTACAATTCAGGACAAAAATTAATTAGTGCACTACATCGTGTGCATTGTAGAATAAAAATCATTGTACTCAGTTTTTGACAGTGCTTCAAAAATGTGACATTACTGATGCTATTAGGTCTGTTCCAATTTATCAAACTTCAGAAAAACTAAATACTGTGATGCTTGACATGTATATTGAAAATGTCTATTACAATGTTATACTTTTGCCCACCACTATTTGAGCTGACCGTCTGATGTGGTGCGTGTGACTATGGCAGCTGACCAGAAAACAATTTTTAAGCATTTTATTGTTATGTAAGAGTCATTTTAGCACATAAAGTGTCAGGACCGTGTGTATTGAACTTACCTCGTTATACATGGGATCCCTTTTCAGTGATGGTTGATATTGCTCACATAACACTGTAAAGACTGTCAGCTTCCCACTGCAAGCATAAAACACGAGAGATGTGTGAGTATTTGGTGACCTTAAGTGGTATCTCAAGAGAGCTTCAAATACCACTTCATAATGCAACTGTAACTGTGTTCTGTGGCATTTATGACTTTCTGTGGGAATTTGAAGAACTGACACTGACACCCCAACCAAGCAGCCAATTAAATCCATTACAATTTACATCACCAATCCTGGTGAAATTTACTCCAGCTTCAGTAGTGCTCATGTCGGTTTTTGGGTGATTTAAACAGGTCAGAAGAGTGATAGGATTCCTACCCTTCCACTGCCAAGAGCAGGAACCAGAGGAAGTTGAGAAGAGGCTGCACAAATGGAGGACCTTTCTCTATGGATGGGTGCTTCTGTGTGTATGTGGTGAAGACCACAGATGCGCTAGTTTTGTTCTTTAGACAGAGGAACCTGTGGATCAAGTAAGGAGAATTAAATGTTCATAACCTACTAAAGTTGACACCTTGCTTACAAGTTCAATAGACAAGTGTACAATCAGATTATTTTGATGCTGGACCACTCTCAGAGCAGCCCTTACACTGACATGGCAGTAGTCATGAACGTTTGTGTGATCCAGGTGTACCACTCAGCTGTGCTGCTGGGAATTTTTTCATGTCAGTGTCACTGCTAGACTGCTAGAGTGATCCTCCACCAAAATAAATCTAGACAAGACTGGCTTGGGTGAGCAAGATGGAGCTTTACGGGAGCAGCGTCTAATCAAGTCAATGATATTTTGACACCAGCTGGATTCACTGTGTGGATTTTTTTTGTTGCAGAAAGTAAAGTCCACTCACTGTAAGACTGCCTGAGCCACAAACATGTCCACCTCACTGCGAAAGCCCCTGGCGGCAGAATACTCCACCAGCATCTGTGCGCAGCCCTCACCGTCAGAGGAATGGAGGAAGTGGTAGCGTGACTCGCTGTAGTTTTGTTCTGATGGCAAGAAATAACAATCAAGTTAAATCTATGACTAAATAAGTACATTAAGTGATAGGATCAAACACATTTCTTCTGTATACACCTCAACAACCACTGCACTGACCACTTCTTCACATAATTCTCATCTAGTAAACTCCACAATCTATCTATCACTATATAGCAAACATTATATATAGCAATCACAATATATATCAAACACAATGTGATACTACGTACTGTATATTGTCACATCTCAGCCTGTGATAATTCGTACATTACCGTCTGACTGCACAGTTCGCACAGGTACACAGATTTCCATTATTTTAGTTTCATTGTTTTCTGTTATATTACGACAAATGTATGAAAATAATTTAAAAAGACCCACCATGGGTATAAAATCAACAAAAATCAAACTTTTTAGCAGCAAGTACTGTTTATTCAGTGTGAACACCTTCAAAAAGCAGCAATTAATAATTTGTGTGATTATTTCATTTATTACGGTTGGAAAAGGCCTTTTGCCTCAGAAATACCTTTCCATAGTGTGACTGCCAGTAGTTGATGAAGTTTGGGGTGTCCCAGTTTCCCTGAGCCCCCTGTGGACCACTTGAGTGCCCTGGAAACAAACGCCACCCTCTCGGGCGAGTTTGGATCCATTAGACTAAACAGCTTAACCAAATGCTCTAAAAAAAATACAAAGAAATACATTACATGTGTAACAGCATCGCAGCACTGCAACAGCAACATTATGACACACAGATGACTGTGCAGGTATGTTACAATTGTGAGATTCATTTATGTTCTTGATTTTATACACCTATCAGTAGTGGGTGTGGCTTATACACCTAGCTCATTAATTAGGAGAGTGTAAATGTACTTTTGGCCATATAGTGCAGTTTTTGCAAAAATGAACTGAAACAGAAAGGGGGAAAACAAACAGCTGGTAAAAACAAATGAATGAAACAAGATAATGGAATAATAGACTGACATCCAATCAGTTACTGGTTACCACACAGGTCATGCAGCCGCTATACACTGTTTATTGTTTGCAGGTTATAATTGTGTCTTTTTTAAGGTACATGCAGTTGTTCAGAACTCTTGAAACCCAGGTAACACCCATCATATACTCAGGACAGTGTATTGTCAGAGTTGATCACAATAACATTTTCATACTGAGCACTATAAAAAATAAATCAGTTTGATTAATCTGACTCCAAAATACATATGCAGACTTACCTAATATGTCCTCTTCTACCTGGGCCTCAGACTTCTCTAGAGTCTCTAGCACTAGCATGGACAAATCTGCTGCGCTGTTTTGCTGTTGGTGAAATATGAAAGTATTTAAAGCCAAGCCCAACGTGTCTGGAAGTGTCTATGCTGATGAACTAGTGCTCTTTAGACCTTCTCTCTCTATCAGCCTTCTAAACAGTTTCAGAAATAAACATAAGACTTCAGGCCACATCACAAGGTCTTGAAAACAAAAGTTTGCATTACAGCTGCAAAAATACCTGCTTCCCCGCCATAACATGTGCCACCCCGACTACAAGTCTCCTGATATTAAGCATCAGTGCTTAATAGGACTAAGATAAGAGAAGGAAGAACTTTATTTATCCCGAGGAAAATTCTTTGGTCATAAAAGTGCTCAATGCAACAAAAGGAATAAAATAAGACAATAAAGAGTTAAAAAAAAAAACAGTAGTAATAGTGCAAACGGAATAATAAAGTAACGAACAACTACAACAGATAAAACAACAGATTATTACTTCAAGTGGTTATGAAAAGTGACTCAGTGTTTGTGCCATGAATAAAAAGAGATAGCAGCATGTGATGAGGGTGAACAGCATGTGGTTAAAAAAATACATACAGATGAGTAAATAAATAGCAGATGAGTAATATTGCACAATCCGAATGAGAATCTAATGACATTAATGCTGAGAAAGATCACCTACAGAATGAGGAAGAGTTATGTGGCGTTCGGTTCTGCATTTGGAGGTAATGAGTCTTTTGCTGTGTGTGCTCTGATGGTCCATCATAGAGGCGTCCATGGAGTGAGAGGGGTTGTCCATGATACTGAGAAGCCTTTTCAGCATTCTCCTCTCAGACACCTCTGCCAGGTTATCCAGTCTGACACCCAGGACAGAACCAGCCTTTTTAATCAGCTTGTTCAGCCTTTAAAGCGCCTTTAAAGTGTGATTATACTGTGAACACTAAAGTGCACATGCAGCTTCTCCTTTCTAACAAAACTGAGAATAAAAAAAAAAAAGTGGTGCCACCGCTACCAAAACTATCTTTGTCCTGATTTGTCCTAACACCCACAGAAACTCATCTGTGATTAGTCAGGATGCTCACAACTGCACGGTCAGCATTGCAAAGACCAACCTTCACAATTAATTAAACATTGTTTTCTTGCCCTAGTACACAAGCATCCGTCAGCACCAGGAGAAAAAAAAAAAAAAACAGTCAACAACCTTGAAAGCTGTGCGCGAATTTGAGCCTTCCTTTGTATGGCAGGGGTCTGTTTTGTTCCAGATATGCATCATTTGAGGGCATATGCCACATGCTTTTAATCCAGAAATAGCCAAGAGAGAAATGTGAATGCGAGTTCCAGTGGGTATAAAAGTAAGATAGATAGCCCTCACCACCTTCTTAGTTAAGTCTTGTTAAAGGGCAGTTAAAAGATTGCAGCCAATCGGTTGATGCCCAGTTTGTGCTCAAGCAAGAATTCGGGCCCTGATACGCTCACACACACACCCATACTTATGCAACATTTCAGGACAGAAACCTCTCCCCCACTTTGTTGCAGTAACAGCCACTACTATAATCCAAAGGTATTACACTAGATGTTGGAATGCTGCCCCACAGACCCAAGAGCATTGCTGAGGTCAGATACCGAAGCTGGATAAATGGTGCTCCATCAGTCCAAGGAAGACTGCACCTCTCTATAAACCAGGGGCTCCCAAACCAGTCCTGGAGTATCCAGACTGCAGACTGTAGTGTTTTCCCATCTTCTAACACACCTGAAGTAGCAGTGTGCAGGGCAGGGGTACTTAGGGACCATTTTGGGAACCCCTGTTATAAACCAATTGAAGAGGGTGATGCTGTGGTGACCATAAACTCTTGTGGCAGGTCCAGTGTGTCCCATTGGTCCATCACCCAAAAAACTCAATCTGGTCAAGCAGAAACATACCATTTATGAACTGGGTGGACGGCAGCTGAACAGAGGAGCAAAAGGTAGGCTACAGTCTGTGCAGGTACATGGAGGACCTACACCAGGACCCACCTAGTGGATCTATAAGGTATAATTCAGGTATACTTCGTGTATACTTCAAAGCGGCCAAAAAAGGTGGAAAGTAGAGGCTTTTGGTAACGTGGTTCCATGTACAGTTGGCATAGAAAAGAATCACCCCCTTATTTTGAAGCCTGAAATATAGACACACACAAAAACTAATTTTCCAGCTGTATTTACTCAATGTGACTTATAGCATCCACAAGAAAAATCTGAAAGCAATAGTTCTGTAAACAAAAATTAAAGAAAAAAAAAAAATCACTGAGATGGATTAAGGATCACCCCCTGTGTCTCATTTAACCACCTTTGGGTTGGGATACTTCTCTACCAGCTTCACACAGTTAGACATTTTCCCACTCTTTTACTTTACTGTTCTTTAAAAGACATTCATCGTTTTCTCCTTTAACCACCGTGTAGTCACTTGCGCTGTGTGTTTTGGGTCACTGTTGTGTTTTAGGCTGAACCTTCTTCCCATTGAGAACTCTCTGGCAGAGGGCAGTGGGTTCGATTTTTCCTTCCATTTTGAAGTACCCCAGTCCCTGCTGACACCACACTCACAACAGGATATTACCAACTCCAACCAACTGTTGGTAAGGTTTTCTTCAAAAGATGAGTTGAATTGGTTTTCTGCCAGATGTACCGTTTAGTGCTGAAGCTAAATTTGATGAAGTTTGATTTTGGTCTCATCTGACCATAACACCTTTTTCACTTGCCCTCAGAATCTTTAAGGGGCATTTTGGTAAAGATCAATCGAGACTTAATGTGATCTTTCTTGAAGACTGGATTTTTCTTTGCAGCCCTCCCATACAAGCCACATTTGTGCAGCACAATACTGCTGTCACATAACCACTCTGCCATGAATTCCTGAATTTGTTTCAAAGTTGCCATAGGGCTCTTTCCAGTCTCTCTGACAAGTTTGCTCTTCTAGTATGAAGTGACGACCTGATCTGGAATATTTCTTGAATAGCTTTTACACTGAACTAATCAAAACAATTACAGCTAATCAAAATGACTACAATTAGCTTGGTGCAATGGAGAAGGTTATCCATTATAAAGTAATGTGACCCCTTATAGTCACAAGTGAGCACACAGTTTGAACAGTGTGAAATTATTTGTCTGCATTTAACCTAATCAAGTGAAGCAGTGGGCTTCCACCAACGGGGGGGGGGGAGCAGTGTGTGGGGACAGTACC
>JBBPCY010000109.1:29948520-29979199 GCA_037974405.1 Brachyalestes nurse
CCCAACACACTCAGTCTCTCCTCAGCATCCTCCTCCCAACACACTCAGAGTCTCTCCTCAGCACATGTCCAAACCAATGCAACCTGGCATCTCCGAATTTTCCTTTAAAAGGCCCAACTCAAGCTGCCCCTCTAATAAACTCACTACTGATTCTGTTCATCCTTGTCACTCCCAATGCAAATCTTACTATTTTCAGCTCTGCCACCTCCAGCTCTGTTTACTATCTTTTCATCAGTGCCACTGTCTCCAAACCACACAACATAGCTGAGTGCAATATTGAAGATACTGAAGATTCAGTTCACAGTCCGAGTGGGTGTGTTTCTCTATAATGTATCTCAAGTTCATGTTCCAGTTAATTTCTACAGCACATTATCATACACAGAAGGTCATTCAATGTGTTTTACAGAAATATAATACAAAATAAAATAACATCGAAAACAATAGAAAAAATAAAAGAAATGAAAAATAAAAGAAAACTGAAAGTGTGATAGAAGTGCAACTGTTGCGGAGTGTGGCGAATGTGGCGGAGAATAGTAGAGTTTTTAAAGTAAAGTAAAGTGGCCTCTCATAGCCGCACATGAACCCACCAGAGCACAGCACACAGTGTGAACAATGTGATATTGTTTCCCTGCATATTACCCATTCACCAAGTGTAGCAGGGGGCTGCCACCAACAAGGGGCGCAGTGTGTGGGGACAGTACCTTGCTCAGGGGTACCTCAGTGGTGCCACTAGCAGTCCTGGGATTTAAACCCACAACTTTCTTCTTTTTTTTTTCTTTTTGGCCGAAAAATAAATAAATAAATAAACCCACAACTTTCTGATCACAGGGGCAACCCCTAACCTCTAGGCCACCAACATTTTAAAGCTACAGTTGGTGCAGATCTGATACTGATGCACAGTTTGTTCCACCAGTGAGCTGACTTGACAGTAAAACCTCCTTGCTTTGTTTACTCAACAACAGAATTAAGAACAAATTTTGACAAATAGGTGCAATTGTCCTTCAAGTTATTAGAACATAGACTACATTTCCCAGTACAGCCAGAGACCGAGATTGGCCAATCACAGCCCTCGGGAGCCGCAGCGCCGTCTCCGATTGGTCGGTTTGGGCCGGTGCTGGTGACGTAGTGAGTGAGAGGGCTCGGGCGGGGGGAGTTCGGATGGAGGCCGAAACAATCGGAGATAAAAATGTAGGTGGAAACAGAAGCAGCACGGCTCACACTCACAGCTTTCTGGTTCGGAACGGTGGCTCTAATCGAGTCTGTGCTGCAGCTCAGCCCGCGGAAGCTGCATTTAATTCCTGAAGAGAAATAAATCCCTCTGTTTATACGGAGGGGCGCGCGCTGGAGGAGCGGCCCGGTCACGCGCCGCGACAAGCTAATGCTAACAGCGCTAAAAACAGTCAGAGATTTAAAAAAATACACCATAATAAAACGGAGTGGGGCCCATTTATCTCTTAAAGACATGGACTTATTTATTACCTGTCGCGCGTTTGTGTTTTGTAAGTGTTTGGTCTCTAAAGCACATTTATCTTCTGCTCGAGCCGGTTTGTTGTGAAGCTGATGCTAATGCTAACGGGCTCGCGCTGGTTCTAACGGTTAAAATTAGATAAATGTCTGAAGTGTGTCCAGGTAACCTTCCTAAATATTGTTAAACACTCGTATTTGGTCATTTTAGTCAGGTTTAATGGCGACTACTGCGTTAGTGAGCATGTTTCTCTCCTAATCGTACCGGTTTGTTGTGCTAATCCGTCGTTAGCCAGTCAAAGTTGTGCTAAGATAAAGGCTAACGCCTAGCCCGACCCGAGCTTTGTTTTTAAACTGTTCCTGTCAAGTTAGTCGCGTTTTCTGGGGAAAGGAAGCCCCACATTCTTCTCAGTAAATCAAAGTAAACGCTCTAGATGATAACCGGACGAGTTTATAGAGAAGTAACGTTAGACATCAAATTAAAAGGCTAACTGCTCTAATCTGAGTTAACAGCTCTCTCTCTATTCTCCACGACTCAAAAACCGTGATGTGAACTAGAGGAACATGTCAAGCATTTCTCTATTTGTGTGTTATAAAGCTTTTATTTTTGATAGTTGAAGCTAGGGAACACAATATTGTCCAGGATCTGAGATTTGTGATGAACTTGCTTGCTGGCTAATGAAGTTTCAGAGCTTGCTGATCATCAGGCTAATTTATGGTAGCCGCATAACCTGATATTTATTGCTTTAGATAAGATTCTGTGCTTTTGGTGCATACTGGGCTGGAATCGCCAGCCAGGAAACCAATAACCTGATTTTGATGATGGTTCTTTTATATAGAGTTGCTGAGTATATTTCATTTCAGTATTAGAAAACTTTATTGTTCTCAGACGAAATTGCTTTAAAATGTTTTGTGAGATCATTTGTGCCTCATAAAATTACCTGTGTATTTCCGTTTAGCTGCAGTTTCACTTAGTTTGACAACATTAACATCATTGGTCACACCAAATTTAGACACTTCATCTATACCTTGAATGCTGCTTAAATGAATTGATAATAATGCCTGACTGTAGAGATGATGCACTTGATCACACTCCCTGTTTTCTTTGGGCAGAGAATATGAAACAGATGCCACAATGACGTCAAGATTTGGGAAAACCTATAGCCGTAAGACAGGAGATGGGTCCTCCAAGTTCGACGAGGTCCTTTCCAATAAAAGGGCCACGCTAAGTACAAAATGGGGTGAGACTACCTACAAAGCCCAGCTGGGCTCTAAAAGACCTGGCCTGAAGACGGATAAGGCTGATCGGACCAAGAGGCCCAAGCTCACAGAAGGTGACGGCTCTGAAGACCCGTTTGGGTTCGACAGTGATGAAGAGTCGAAGCCGGTCACCTCTCGCAACATAGCTCATCCCAAAGTGTCGTCGGTCAGGCCTACCTCCGTGGAAGCGTCCAGAGCAAGCCTGACTCTGGAGCCCAACAGCAGAGTCAGCCAGCCGGCCAGCGTGGAGGCTGTGGCCCCTAGCCGAGCGTCGTCGGTCTTTAGCGGTGACAGGAGTGCCCATCAGGTTCCGGAGGACCCTGCAAGGTTCTTCAGCAGCTCAGTGGCAGGTAAATCAAGCCTTGTGGTGAGCCTTTTGGCAGGAAAGATTTGTGGTACTACTTCCCCTTTTGTTTTACTACATTTGTCAGATTTTTCCCCTTCCGAAAACCACCTTTGAAATCATCGGAACTACTAGAACTTTTCCCAGATTTCCACCATTTACTTTATTTTACTTAATTTATTTTTTCTCTTGTGAAAAGTTACACTTGCTTTGCTGAATGTGGGTGTATGCTTTCAATTACTAATGAGCATTTGATGACAATGATTTGACTCTGAACACACCGTTGCTTACATTTTAAACTTGCTTGTTGCGCTTGGTTAAAACTTTATCATGTCATACTCAACGTAATGTCACCACTGTTTTTTTTTTATTGTTTTTTTTTTTGGCAATCTTCATTTCCCACCTTTTTAATATAATATATCCTCTGACTTATTTTCGTTTTTCTAGTTATTTTTGTGCACTAGGATGTTTTAATAATGAGTCTCATGTCTTTGTCGCATCCTGCTTTGTAACAGCAAAAAACACATAATTGGAGATAAGATCACTGTATAGAGAAGTCTTCAGAAATCTTGTCTTTTTAAACTTGTCTGGGTCGGAATGTCAGGCACAGGTCAGAAACCTTGCCAGCAGTCTCCTCCATAGCTCTTCAGGCAGTTGAGGAGGCACTCCTGTCTGTCGCTCACGTGCGTACCTGTTGGGGAAAAGGGTTCTGTCAGAGTGACAGGAGGGTGTTGTGGATCACGGCTGAGCGCGGTGAGCTCGGGTAGCGACGGCAGCCTGTGAGAGCACTCTGTGGCTCATGGTGACACATCCCTGACAGGAAGTGGCATGTTTGGCAGCGTCAGATTGGTTTGCCATAGAGCTAGGCCAGAGTTGAAGCAGCAGGTGTTTCTGATAAGCTTTCAGTGTTCATTTCTGAACATGGAACAGTGCGTTGCTGGCTGATTGCTGTTGTGCATAAAGATTAGACCACGCCGCTGTCATTGCCACCGAGACAGATAATGTCCATAGAACAGTCCTGTCAAATGTTCTGTATAACCGTTTCGCTCAAACAGGTTCAAGCTAGTGTAGAGAGGAGAAAGCATCTAAGACATCTCCAGGTCTGAGGATTTTGTGCATTGGCACGAAGTCCGGGATGTGTTTTGAAAGCGTTTGGTTCCTTAAAAATCTTTCTGACCGAACACTATTGTTGAACACCCACACAGTTTGTGCAAGTGTAGCAGCACAGTGTTGATAATTTCTGGTAAAGATGTTAAAGTGAAATGACTGTTCAAAACGCCTGACAGGTTTTATATTGCAAGAATTCTTTTTGAATGGGGGATCGTTCAGCTCAGTGCTCAAACGACCAGCTGTAAGAAGCAGCATGTCATCTTTTGGAAGACGAGTGGCCTCTCTGGTTGCAGAGATTCTTGGAAGCCCAGTAGACCTAGAAATGGGTCTCTCATGGCCTTATTTTACATTTTCACTCCATAACTGGAATATCTGTCAGGTCCCTCTCTGGGGTCCGAGATAATTATACGGCTGATTGAGTCATCAATTAGCTGAAGCCCAGTTTGCGAACACTGATGGAAGCATTGTTAATAATAGGAGATTTAGGCTTCAGTGAGGCCTTCATGTGGCTTGTCAGCTTCTTGCCTAATATATTTATCTAATTTCATATTAAAGCAATGGAATGAGTTCAAATATAGACTGTTAGCAGTTTATTGCTGTATACTTGTCTCAGCTTCTGGTTCTTGCAGCCTGAATGTTATCCCTGCAGTAAGAGGTTTTAAGGAAAGGGACGTTTATCTCAGTCAATGATTTAAATGCTTTGACAAATATATCCTTAAGATCTTTTTAGTGTAGCAGTAATCTGATGATACTCGAATTACTAGTAAGTAAACTAAGGAGAGCTCGACTGAAAGCTCTCTTGAGCTTACTTGCTATTAACGTTGGAAATGTAACTTCAGAATGACTGATGAGAGTAGAATATCATAAAATATGTATTACAAGTGTGCCAGTATGAAAGAGTGTTTGATTTCCTGTAAGTAGCTTAATAGATTTAAACAGTGGGTGTCGCTTGCTGTGCAATTAGCTAGCTAGTCAAGGATCTTTGTAGGGCTTGTGGAGGACATGAAAATAATATTTTTATTCAAATGGGTATAAACATTACTCTGGAATTCATGTCTATATATGACCTTCTGTATTGGAATAGCAGCATTTTTATTTATAGCTTGATAAGAGTGCTTCTGTGGATTCATCATAGTGTTTTATGTTAAACAAATTTTGTTTGCAGTGCCATGAAAGAAATCATAAACAATCTCTTATTCCTTTTTTACTTGTACAACTTTGCCTTACATTCATTATCATTTTATTTGGATGCTACAACATAGCGCCAAGGATTATCTACAGATGTTCAAATTGATAATACGCTACTCTCTAAAACTCAGCTGATGGCCATCAGTTATCTAGACCACAGTTAGTCAGGACCATGATGAGCGCCAGGGTTAGGTTTTTGGGTTGAGGTTAACCTTATCATAAAGCCTGGAGAAAATACAGGGGAATTTAATTGATAAGTTTATTGTAAGTTGAAGATAAACATCTAGGCATCCACAAAAGTGGATTATGCAAAAAAAAAAGTGTTACCTTCATTTCACTTCTGTATCAATTTTAGGAGAAAGCAGAGACTCTTGAGACAAAATGAAGTGCTAAACAATAATTAAAAGTTTGTTTGTAAAGAGCTGAACAAGTTGACTGAAAGCTCCCCTGAGCTTACTTGCTAATGAAAGTGAGGGAGTGGAAATGTATCGTCAGAAAGACTGATGAGAAAAGAATATCATTAAATATGTATTATAAGTGTTCCAGTATTAAAGGCTGTTTGGTTTCGTGTAAGTAGCTTAATAGATTTTGCTATTTTGTTTCTCTTTGATTAGAGGAACAAAGCATTGCAAAATGCATTTTGCGGAAGGCCAAAATTTGCAGAAGGTGAATTAAAAGCATACGGTGTGAAATTCTTTTAAAATTCCTTTTAGAATTAATTCTCCCTGGGAGCAGTGTGTGGGGATGGCACCTTGCTCAGGGGTACCTCAGTGGTATGACTGGTAGTCCTGAAATTCAAACCCACAGCCTTCTGATTATAGGGACAACTCCCTAACACCAGATCGTCAGCTTCCCTTTAGCGACGCATAATACACCCTACTGGAATGGTATTAGCATTATTTAAGTGCAGTGTTTCCCCGTCATTAATCAGGGAAAACCTGCATGCTGCTTGGCTTGATTAAGACACAGACATTGGGATGTAACTGGCGAAATCTACTTCCCAATGTTTATTTATATTGTGGTATAATTTCTTGTTTTAGAAATATTCGCAAATCTTCAGGCTATTTTCAAAAGTAAACTTGTGCAAAATGTATATCCAAAGTTCTGTGAGGTTCCGTTCATTGATCTAACTGTGTGGTTTTGTGAAGTGACCATTTTGTTGTGAACACACCTCAGTGTGAACAGCACAAAAATCTTTGTGTATTTAACCCATTCACCAAGTGAAGCAGCAGGCAATCAGGAACACAGTGCCCAGGGTGCAGTGTGTTGGGATGGTATCTTTCTCAAGGCTACCTCAGTGGTGCCACTAACAGTCCAGGGATTCAAACTCCCCAGCAGCCCCTTTTAATCAGATCAGAGCGAGCAGAGTCTACACTGATTACTCTGAAAGGTCTACCACCCAGTCTCAAACAAGCGTCTAGGTTAATCTTTGTAAATGAATTGAATGTTGGTCCGACATTACAGAGCATTTGGTACTTTTTCTTATCCGTGTTTGTCATTAAATTAGTGTTACAGAAAATTGTAAAGGAGTTTATAACAGTATATTTACTCATCTTCATGTACTGCTAAACAAAACCAATGTTACAGGTATTTGCACAACAAAAATCAGGTATTTGCACTGGATCCCAGTTTGGTACTGTAGAACTGATTTTTAAAGTATTACTCAGTGTACAAATCACTCCGTGGTTTGGGGCTTAAATACATCTCTATGTTTCAAGTATATATTCCTGGTAGGTCTCTTAGATCTGCAGGAGCTGATCAGCTAGTGTTGAAAAGAGCCAAAACTAAACTTGGTAAAACTGCCTTTAGTCACTGCTGTCCAACCAACTGCCTATTAATATTAGACCTGCACCAACTGTAGCTTTAAAAAGCTGCTAAAACTGCACTATTCTCCACCATCTTTTAAATGTCAGCACTTGTATTGCACTTTTTGTTTTGTACATTTTTTATTATTTTATTCTGTTATTTTGTATTATGTTCCTATAGAGCACATTGAATTACTTTTGAGTCTGATGATGTGCTTTATAAATAAACTTGAACCTGGATCTACTTTGCTAGTCCAAATTTGAAGTGCCTGTACGAAGTACATGTTAAGCTGATACCTTTAGTCGAGATATTAGAATCAGTATCAGGCTAAAAAAAAGGCAGATTTGCTGCATCCAGACCTAAACATACGCTCTCAAGGGTAATCCTCTGACAAGATAACAGGGCGCAGAAGTGTTAGACTGTGGTCTAGACTTTGAGGTCAGAGTGCAGAATGGGATTCTGTGAAGCCTGAGATTACAGGAGATGGACAGAGTGAGCACTTGCCTTACATTTTTTGTGCCGTTTCTAAACAGATTTTCTGGTGTGATGTCCACCAAGATCTAGCATGTTTGGTTTATCTGGGTCATAATTACATATACATACATGGGTTGTGAGGCAGTTTTGAAAAATTATCAAAGGGCCCATATCTTACTTTTTTGTATTTTATCTTGTGAGGTCCCGTTCTGATGTTTGCGGTATTATCCCTCAAAAAAACATTGATTTTGCATCAAAACTATTTTCCAACTTCTCTTTATCTGTAGAATTAAACAGGTTGTTTTGCCGTTCTGACTGTATTATATAAATGACCTCTTTTCTGATTGGCTGCCCAGTATTGTGCCTCCATTGTGAACAGATTGAGCAGAACTGCTCTTGGCTGAAATGATGGATATATGTGAATTTGTTGAATTTAATGACCTCACAAAACAGAAGTGAAATGAATTTGTGCATGGTATGGGCCCTTTAATTAACAAAAAGGGAAGGAAGCATGAGTGAGATGTTAATGATTTCAGTACAGTATTTGTGTACACCTGCCCCCTTCTGAGGGACTGTCGTTTACCAACAGATAATTTGTGTTTTGTTACAGCCCTTTGGTCTTAACTACCTGAACAGTAAAATCTCCATTCATCCCCCAGGTGCAGCGCTGCTTTGCATGGCGGCGGGTTTGTTCGACTGTTATTAGCTATACCGTACTGATGTGCTTTGCCCTTCTGCCTTCTAGTTAATGCAAAGCAAAACTGACATAGTTGCAGTTTTTTGCTTCAGTAGGTGTCCAATGTGGTACCAGAGAAGATTAATAGAATGTTGACGGTCAGACTGATGATCCAGCAGGCCTTGTCTTGTCTTCCGCAGCAGCGATTGTTTTGGGTTTGTCTGGGGATTGGAAGAATTACACTCACTGCTTGAAGGCAAAGGGTGTTCAGAATAGGATCAAATGTTTGTTCAGTAAAGTTCTTCACTGAGAAGTTCCCTTTAGTGCTAATCAGCCAGGCTAGTTTAATAACTATTATCCTTAACAGTGCTTGGCACAGGGCAACAGCTGGCCTAGTACTTAGGGAGTTGCCCCTGCGATCAGAAAGTCGTGGGTTCGAATCCCAAGACTTCTAGTGGCACTGAGATACCCTGAGTAAGATACTGTCCCCACATACTGCTCCCCGGGCGCTGTGTTCCTGGCTGCCCGCTGCTCCACTTGGTGAATGAGTTAAATGCAGAGGAAGAATTTTGTGCTATTCACCCTGTGTGCTGTGCTGTGTTCACGTATGACAGAATGGTAAGGGAATTGAAGATGACAGGAGATGAGGGAATTGGCAAATGATGCTTGGAACCCACATTCCACCCCCCACCCAGCTGTAGCACAGTGTCATTCGAAAGTATTGGCACGTGTTTAAAGATACAAAGTTAAACATGAAAGATTCTTTTCAAGTTTTTAAGCAGGATGAATGTATTATTTTTGTTTGTTAGTGTGGGGTTGGAGGGGGTTGGGGGAAAGACGTGCCATGTAAAAGTTTGGGGCCCTGCAAGGTCAGTACTTTATAACACTGCCTGTGGCAAGTATCACAGCTTGTAAACACTTTTTGTCTTTCGGTTCTTGTTCGGGGGATTTTCACCCACTCTTTTTTGCAAAAGGTCCTTGAGTCATCTTGCATGCATCGCTCTTTTGATGTCTGTCCACACGTTTTTGATGTTTTGGTCTGGGGTTTGTGAGGGCCATGGTAAAGCCTAAAGGTAGTACTTTGTCTATTTTGAGGTGTGTTTGGGATTATTGTCCTACTGTAGAAGTCAATTTCTTTTCACCTTCAGATTTTTTAGACTGTGATGTTTGCCTACAGAATTTGCTGGTATTTATTTTAATCAATTCTTGCCTCTACTGGTGAAATGTTTCATCAAATGTTGCAGCACAGGCCCAAAGTGTGATCGACCCACCCTCATGTTTAACAGTTAGAAAGGGAAAAATGAAATTCTATGCCCTTTTTTCCTCCAATCATACTTTTGCTCATTATGGCCAGGAGGTTTGATTTGAACTCCGTCAGTCCACAGGATGCATTCAGCCTTGTTTATTTTTTCCTTTACAAACAGATGCTGTATTTCATGAGGTGAGTGGAGAAAAGGTTTATTTCTGATCACTCTTCCTTGAAGGTCATATTTCTGCAGTAGAACAGTGAACCACTCCTCCAGCGTCTTCTAAATCTTCCTGAAGGTCTTTTCAGTCATATTGTGGGGTGTTGCCTTGCTAGCTGTCATATGACCACTTTAACTTGACCTCTCCATTCATGTTACCTGCAATTTCTTACTTACATTACAGACTTGCCTGAACACACGTTGCTGTCTTTTTATTACCTTCTCCTGCTCCGTGGGCATTCATGCGGAAGCAATCACACAATTGTTTTTTTTTTTGAGTGTTATATTAGTGTGTGTGTGTGTGTGTGTGTGTGTGTGTGTGTGTCGACACTCACAATACTGTTCTTTAGTTTTCTTTTTATTATTCTTTTTCTAGCCAAAATTGGTGCAGAATTTTGGAACCGCTTCAGTATCAAAACATATGCTGTGTCATTCAGTGTATTGATCATTTTTTTAAAAATGGTTAAGAAACATATTGCGAGAGAGATAGAATGCTTTAGAGACCTTTAAACGGTCCGACAGAGATAACGTTGGGGAAAAAAAAAACAAAGTTGACAAAACACGTGGAGCAAAACACACAGCACACTCATAAAATGAACTTCCAGCCACTACAGTTCAGGTGAGTTTGGGCATTCTCAACTTTAAATGAGTTGGTAGAGCACCAGACTTTCAACCAGATGATTGAGGTTCAAGGCTGCGTGGATAATATTTTTTAAACACTTAACCGTTGTTTGGTTGTTTTATAGCAACCACACAATCAAACTTCGTGGAAATGCATCTGCTAGTTTTTATTATTCCTTTTTATAGCTGGAATTTGGCGCCTCTTCTACAGTTTTTGAAATGCCTGCATGGTTCCAGTGCCAAAATGCCTGTTTTTGCTATAAGAAATTTTTGCTAGATGTCATCTTTTTCTCTCCACTGTTTCAACCATGCACATATCCCCTTTAAAGGGCAACTCCACTTAATTTCCAAAATCCCCCATAATGAAGTGTTTAAAGTGTAAACAGAGAGGTTCAGAGCAGGTTTGGTGTGAAACTCAACAGGACAGAAGTATTTACTGTAGTGGTCAACGGAACTACACGTCCACCTCTGAAAGTTCCCTCACAAAAAGTAAAAAAGTTGAAAGTGCCAGAATGTAACTGCTGCACATTAGGAAAGACATAGCAACAGCATAGCAATAATAGCAACCTTTAGGGACCACCTAGCAGCCGTAGTAATATGTTTGAACATCTAGTAACAACCAGTTTGCATTTGCTTGCGGAAATGCAGTCTGGTAATTATTTTTATTCCACTTATGTTTTGGAGTTTCTTCTCTGGCGAAGCCGTGTGAGTTAGTGGGAATATTCCAACACTGACGTGCCGTAGACCCTCCCCTGTTGCGCTTTTATTAAGTTTAATAAACAGGGTCCGAGTATTGATTAACATTTTTTAAATTACAAATATAACAGAGTTGTCTGGGAGGGAGGGACTGTGTGTAAGTGGTGCTTTTGACTGAGTTTAAGTACAGCGGTGTGTTAATACATAAACTGTAAATACACTCTAGACATGTAAATGCTTTCATACATGGCAGGTCTGTAAAACATTTTTCTTCAAAGAATAACCCACGCAGAGTGAGTGCGTGAAAAGAATATGTGAACCAGAAATGTGAATCAGAAGCCATTTAATTAAAACAGTAAATAAATGTGCATCGTTAGTTCAGAAATACTGAAGCACAAAATAAATACAGGAATGCAAGATGAGCTTTGACTCATGGTGGGAAGTGTGAAAACTAAGTGTGTCTTATCAAAGCATTCAAAGCATGTGCTTCTTTTTGACCTTCCATTATGTTGTTTATTTTATTCAATTATTTCTTTATTTTTTTTTAGCTTTGCATGATTTAAGCCTCGCGGGTCGCCATGGAGAAATGTTACCAGCAGAAACGTACATCACTTTTCTTTTCAATTGTCAATTGTTTCATGAGAAGTTCTATGGTTTGTTCAGACAAGCAAAATGTGATTTTAGTGCATTTTCTGTAGTAGTAGTATTGTTAACTGCCTTTTGTTCCTAATTTCTCTTTAAGGTAAGTCCTACAGTTGGTCCAATGAGAACACAGAGCGGCACAGCTACTCATGGTACAAGAATGCCTCAGAGAGCGACCGCAGACCCCTGGCCCAGACTACGACTCTAAAGTCAGAGAAATCTGAGGACAAGGACTCCTTCGATGCATGGAGCGCTGTGGTTGGGCTGGGGGCTCGTTCTACGTCTCCTCTCCCCGCAACCAGGGACCTTCCATCCAGCACGTGGACCTCTGGAGGCTATGAGCGCAGCAGGATCCAGACCAAGCCCCTAGCAGAGACCCACATTGAGGAGGTGGGCCAGGGGGACTTGGAGGTTCCCGTGGAGCCTTCAGAATCGGAAGACCACTCGCAGTCTCTCCTCAGGGCTTCCAACTGCAGGACATACTGCAGATCCAACAAAGGAAAGCAACTTGTAGGGGCAGACGGCTTTGGAAGCGTGATCGACAGTAGTTCGACAGCGTCTTTAAAGAGTGGCAGCACTGATGCCACAGGTAAGACAGTGGGCCGAGGCAGGACGAGAGACTACACTGTCCTCCATCCCTCCTCCGTGTCCGTTTGCAATGTTACCATCCAAGATTCCATGGACAGAGGCATGGAGGAGTTCACATCCAACACTTCAGCAGCAGATCCCGGAGAAGCTGGAAGGCTGAGGAAAAAAGTGGAAACAGAGACCAAACCTGTCAGGTAATTCGGCACAAACAGACTTGGTAGAATTGGTTTCTTTTCTAATTCCCTTCTCTGGGTGATGTTTTACTGCAGCGCTGTCACAGTTGTCAAACTTAAATTGGGTTGTTCAAAGTTTACAAGCTACGATCACTGTCTTGTTACACCATAAATATCAACTAGTGCTTTCTCATTCGGCATGTTAAAGAAAAGGTATGTTAGTAGGCTTTTCACAGATGTTTTCAGAATAGTCCTCATTGTACTATGTGCTGATCTCCCCAAAATTGAGAGCAGGGTCTGTCCTCATTAATTGAGTAAATTAGATTTGTTCATTTCAGTCTCATTAGTATAATTTATAAATGTTTTAGTTATTCTCAGGAGTGCTGAGATATAACTGTATTAGTTACAGGATTGCATGCAAAGAGACTGATTTATCACTGCACATAAATTTAAGTGTGGATTCTTCAGCTACAGTTTAAAACTTGAACACACAAACTTTGCCGCATTTGTGTTCCGAGGGTAAGCCGTGCTATTCTATGGCCAGACATGAAGATTCAACCTTTTGCAAATATCTAAAGTTAAGCCTGTCATTCTCAAAGTATCTGTGAAAGTTTGGAGAGAATTTCAGAAGGTAAATTTCCATCCAGTCTCTGGGGAGTCGTCTGAGCTGGCGAGGTCAATGGATGCAGTTTTCTGCAGGTGTTCCCAGTGAAGGACTTTATTACATTCACACAGACTGCAGAAATGCCTGTTGCAAGCTTTACTTTGTGGAAGGATTGTTGATGTTAAAGACTTCTAAGCTTAACTTTAGCCAAGTTACTTTGTGTTCTTATAGACGAAGGTTGATCTCCTTTGAGTACATCCACTTTGGAGGCACATGCGAGGGGGTTTTGTAACCGTTAGGGCATCATGGCTGTCATCGTTGACTTTAATAATTTTGTCATCTTAAACTAAACAATAAAACTACAAAAACGCTCCATCAGTGATTCAGTGGTAAAACGCTGGGCACTGAATGAAGAGAATCGGAAGGTGGTTTGAATCCATGCTGTGATTGTTTTTTGCAGACATCCTACCTGTGGGGCTAATAAAGGGTTATCTTACCGTTAAAGACGATGTACATGTTGGTCATATCAAATTGATGGAATTTCAACAATATTGCATCATTTAGAGTGCTTCAGGTGATTGTTGACAAAGATGGTGAAGGAAAAAAGAGGTTGCTTTGTCTACAATGCAGAATAGTCATTTTTTTGCTACCCAAATCCACTAGTTAACCTGTTGCATAGTGGAAAACTGAAAACATTAGGTTTATTTCCCTAGCAATGTTTTGCATTTGTACCTTCCTATTATGAGTGGATGTAAAAATATCCATATTCTAAAACTAGTTTATTCAAAAACTATTAATCTTTCTCAGGCATTATTTGTAACCATTTCATGTAATGACTCTGTAAAAGAGCTTTTAGAGGCATTCAGACGCCTGGTTCCTATTATCACAGCTGTGAACAATTCTGACTCAAGTTAGAGTGGAGTATTTCACATCAAACCAATTTTGAATGACTTTTATGTCTAAACTAGGGGCCGGTGTGGCCGCGGTGTTTTCGTTCCAAACAATCAGGAGCAGACCTTATTTAACTTTGTCTCAGTCTTCAAACAATTGATCAGATGAGCTCCTGCTTGCTTGCTACAAAACCTGCAGCCGTATTGGCCCTGTGTGCATAAGATTTGGCACCCCTCATCTAAACAATTTATACAAAAGTTTAAAAAAAAAAAAGAAAGTCTCTTACGTGCTTAACCATATGTCATTTAATATTACTGGTTTTGGGATTGTATAGGTCCCTACAGGACACTGCCCACATTGTTTCTTTGTTTATACAGCATGAATTTCTCATTTTACTTATTGAACATGTAATTGTATTTTTATTGTGCTGACAGTCGGTTTAGACCCACTCAGAGCAAATCCAAGAAGGACAATAAGCTGGAGTTATTTGGCTTCGATGACGGAGAGACTTTTACTGAGGAGGGCGACCTGGCTTTCCCGGGCGGATCTAACTACAAGATAAAATATTTTGGATTTGATGACCTGAGTGAAAGCGACAGCGATGAAGATGAGAGTACTGCTGAGAGGAGGAGGGCCAAGAGGAAGGCCATGTCCGCTGCTGCGCCTGAAAAGGTTCCTATAGAGACCAGCGTAGACAGCCCTCAGCCTAGATCATCTCAGGAGAGCCAGAGCAGCAGCACAGGTCAGAGACTTGGCCTCAAGCGAGGTCAGTATAAGCTCTGTGTACACAGACATGCACACTCACAGTGGACGGTTGTTTTAGCTTTCAAACACTGCGGTGAAATTATGTTGTTTAATACGTTTACAGTTTTTGTCCTTCAACTAGTATACTTTCTGTCTGGCCTAATTTCTTTTTCTTTTTTTATTATTAAAATATAATTAAATTTTTTTATTAAATATAATTCATGACCTGTAAAAGCTCTTATGTCATTTGACTCTAAGTTAGTGGGGTTGTTTTGTGGCCCTCACACGCTACATGTCCAAAGGTTTGTAGACGCCTGCTCATCCAGCAATTCCTCTGAAATCAAGGGTTTTAATAATGGGTAGTTTGTCCAACCTTTTACTGCAGTAACAGCCTCTCCTCTTTTGTGAAGACTTTACACTAGATGTTGAAATGTAGGCATGAGGATTCGGTTGCTTTCAGCCCAAAGAACGTTAGAAGTTAGGTACTAGTGCTGGATGATTAGAGTATGATCACAAACAACACTCGAACTCATCTCAGCTCCATCACTCCGTTGCCTGATTTATATCTCCGCCTTATATCTGTCTATCTGACACTTGGCATTGGGCGTGGTGATCTCATACTTGTGTTGAACTGCTTTAGAACAGTCCTATTGTAAGTGCCTTTTTATGTAGATTGATTCAGCCTTTTGTGCACAGTTGAAAATCTGCCCGCTCCTTAATGTAGCTGAAAAGGCTGTCTGGGCACTTTTGGACATGGAGTGGAAGTCAGCAAAAAAAGTCGTTTTACATTGTGATGTTTAGTTTTTTGTTTTTTTTTTTTGCAATTTGACAGAGTTCAGTAAAAAAAAACCTTCCTTAACACAATTTTCCCACTTACCCTAGGTGTAATCGATCAGATGTGCTTCTTTAATTTAGTGCTGCTGCTATCAGGCTAATGTTGCTCACAAACACTAGATGCCAATATTGACCCAAATCGCTTGACTAATTTCCATTAAAATAAATCACCAAAAATTCCAGAACCTGCTCAGACCACCTTCAGATCTTCATTAGGGTGGACCAGACATGTGGACTTGGTTTAAAGTCGATCATAAATACAGAGGAATCTGATCCAAGGTCAAACTGTTGTGTGTTTTTTTTTTTTTTATTATTTCTTTCTTATACAGTTAGTCTCACTGCGTTCTAACCCATGTCCACAAGTTCGACCTTAATGAAGAGCTGAATGCGGTTTGAGCAGGTTGAGCTTTGATGATGGTTTTCTTCCGAAACAGTTTGGGTACCTCTTGAGTTTGAGTGTTTATCAATATTAGCCTCGCAACAGTTGTAAAGAAGCCGGATTTGGACACTAAAAATGAGTGTGCGCACACAAACAGAGAAGGAGCCAATCATGTTTTCACAGGAAAATAAAACACTGATGGGCTTGGTAGTAACACGTTCATCTCAACACTGGCTGTTGAAGAGCTTTCGGGTATAATTATGGTCACCTTCTGGCAGTAGTACAGTGTTTAAGGCAAGATGATAGCGTTTATTTAATTTTTTTAAAACATTTTTTTAATTTAATTTTTTTATTCAGTGAGTTTGATAGTCATGACACATGCCTATTAAATATCTTTTCTGGTTGACAACATCTGGGATAAGTGGGAGATGTGCAATTTAAGGAGCTGTTCCATCAGACACAGATAAATGGAATTCAGAGCTGTACAATAGGGGTATAACGATACACACATTTGTTAGATCTTTTTATACAGATATTGCAAGACAGTTTATACAAATGATGCAAGAATACATGCTAAAAATTATTTTAGGACCTTGACTCAAAGAATTGAAATGTGTGTTGGGATTTCTATTTTTGCTTGCATATCAAGTATGCGTCATTGTGGTCCAATACAATACATATTGCATGGGAATATTTGTGTATCGTTACATCCCTGCTAGACAGTCATTTGGGTGTTACCGGTATTCTTAGACTATGTGGTGGAATATGCCCTCAGATTTTTTGGAGGCACCCGAGGCCAACTCTTGCACCATGTCTGAGGCTCTGAAGAAGCCTCAGGCCAAACCTCAGGAGAAAGCAAAGGAGAGCAGCAGAAAAATCTTCAGTGGACCCAAACGGGTGAGTCAGTGAACTATTTTATTATTTTTTTACTCTACCCATGATTAGAAAGCTTATTCAGGGTACAGAAATGGATTGCCTGCATCTGACTGGAAAATACTGCAAGCTGGTTTTGACACAGTCCTGATGGCACAGCTCTGAAAAACAAATATAGTGTGCCCTCAACTACAAATTCTAATCAGACTTGACTTCTTGTTGGATTATTCATCCATATAAGGTTGAACGGTTTACCCAGTGGGACGGCTTTGTCATCTTTCATCGTCCATCTTCCATGACGTTAATGTTCTGGAGTGTCTTCCCTGTTGGTGCGTGTCTGAAATTTTTTGGTGACTGATGTGTATCTGCCTCTACAATGAGCCCTGGGTTTTGTTATTGGTCATGCAATGCTCAAAACACTAAAAGGATTATGAGTGCTTTAAGGCTGTTGTAGATGCATTTTGCTTAATTGGTGAGAGGTGGATCAGTGGTAGTTTGGATTCTCTGTGCAGCCAACTCTTTTGTAAGCTGCATGCTTCTGAGTGGTCAGGTGTTTGTTGCAGTGTATATGTGTATGTATATAAGTGTATGTATATGTGTGGGTGTGGGTGTATATGTATATAATATACACATGTGTATGTATGTGTGTGTGTATATACACAAACACACAGACATAAAGAGCATTTGTAACAGTAACAATATTTGGGGTTATTCTTAACCATTTTAGACTTCCTTTGTTTGATCGGCTGTAGGTCTTGTTTTTGTTATGAAAAGAGAGGTGAAGCGTTCTCTTTCCTATAAGCATGTGGCAGATCTCTAATTACATAAGAATTTGCCAGCCAAATGAGTCCACTAGCTTGGTGGCTTGCTTTGTCGTTACAGTAGAGGACTTGGTGCTGCTGTGTCAAAGTTCCTGCGGTTTCCTTGTTCAGTGTGAAGCCTTCAGACAAGTGTTTGAAGTCTTCTGGTTTGGTGTCTTCCCCTGTTTTTTTTTATTTTTGGCATTGAACATGAAAATTCTTCACTGGTTGGGATTGTAGACTGTAAATGCCAAAGCATGGCAATGATTCACTCAGTGCATTGTTGTTGAATGTAAAATTTTGGGCTATGGTCAACTTGGAGTGACTCCACCAACCAGAGCAGTTACGCGATGGTTAAAAATCTGTCAACGTGCATTTGTCTTCATTTTCATAGCCAAGTGAGTAAGTGTGCTGTGTATGCTTACACTTCTTGAGTGGCGTCCTTACTGACCTGGGTTGTATGGATAGAAATAATTTGAAATAGCTTTTATTGGTCAAACACAGTCACAGAATAGTACTACAGAAATCAGAAGCTGAAGCAGAATTGGGGAATACTAGAACACTTATCTGCATCATGATTAAATTATGCTTTTCTCAACCCGTTAAGGATCTTAACACAGACCAGCTGCATGTGTCATTATAAAGAGAAATTATAGTTTGAAATGATGAATTAAAAATAATTTGTACTTTTTTTGATTTTTGAATTTTTTTATTGCGACACCAATGTTTCATCTTTGTCCTTTAACTTATTACATATCAAAAAATAGTGACACATAGTGTGTCATACTTTTTTTTTTTAAGTATCATGATATATTTTTGCCATATTGCCCACCCCTTGAAGCTATTTCAGTGTTTACTTTCTCTTGCTTCACATGAAAACGTTTTATCATCAACCACCCAGAACAGCTATTTCCACAGGTACTGTGAGGTTTTTAATTTGGAGAGGTGGCCGTTGTGATTTTTGTATCAGAATTATTGCACAGCTTTTTCTATTTTTTCATGGACAAATTTGTACTCAATTTATGAAGCAACATGTTTGCCTTTGTTACTCAAAAT
Source organism: Brachyalestes nurse (assembly GCA_037974405.1). Lineage (NCBI taxonomy): Eukaryota > Metazoa > Chordata > Actinopteri > Characiformes > Alestidae > Brachyalestes > Brachyalestes nurse. The sequence goes on from JBBPCY010000109.1 coordinate 29,967,209, forward strand.
AGTGCTTCTGGTCAGTATTTATGATGTAAACATTTTCAAAAATTGTAATGAAAATGGAAATCACCCCTGTAATAGCTGCTGAATATTTGCTCTCGAGAGAAGAATGTGATGAATGTTAGTATATTGTGTGAAAGGGGTGTGTGCTGTATGAATAAAAGTGAACTTTGATGTTGTACTGTGAGCAGCCAGTCATAGATGCTTTGTGAGTGATCGATTGATCAAGTCCAACAAATGAAGCAGCTGTAAATACTGCTTCGCTGTGAGTTCAGCTGCATTGGTTTTTATGGTTGTCCCCTTTTTCTGGCCAAAGCAAGTCCAGTCATTAGTGTGACTGCGGAAGCAAGCACACCATTGTTCTTAAGTTTTATTAGTGATAGATTGTATGCAATCAGCAATTACATGACTGTTCTTACGTTTTATCTATATTATTATAATAAATATTTTTTAGCCAAAAAACATGCTCCTTTTGCTTGTGCGAATACTTTGTTCCATCAGTGTGCGTGTACACAGCATATCGATCATACGATCAGGGGCCGAGTATTGATTTTTGTGGTCGAGTCTCCTCTTATACATGAAGGGAGATAGCAGGCATAATATATACAGATATAAATCACAGGCATTGTCGGTTCTTAAAGAAAACTGGAATGTTAGTTTGAAGTGGTTTTGTTTAAATATGGTGGCTTATCCCTAAACGGGGTAATAAGACACGAATCAGCACAAGTTTGCTCTTGCAGACATAAGCAGCCAGCTTCCTCAGACATTCAAGCCTTAATAATTCAAAGCAGATCCCAGTTGAACAACTTCCAAAGAAACATGTAGAGAAAATAAAACCGTCACATGTGTGATGTGTTCATTGTATTTCCAAAAAAAAAAAAAAAAAAAAAGAATAATCTAGCATACAGTCTGTGCTGTTCCTTGGTTTTTTTTTGTTCTATTCAAAAGAAAAGCACAAAAAGACAAGTGTTAAGTATGGCTGGGTGATATTGCTTAAAAACCTATCACAATAAAATTTATTTTGATATCTGTAATATTGATCATTTTAAATAACCAGTTTTCAATAATTACCAGGAAAAAGGTTGACTATATTATCACTTTAATTTAAACGTAAACTCTGTTAATCAATTGCAGAGAGTTACTTATTACAATATGTAAATAAATTAGACAAATTAAACATAATTAAGGATAAAGGGATGGTCACCACCAATCCATATTAAATAAAGCAAGCAGAATCAACTTTTGAATTCCATGATTTTGGTCTTCAGCTCTTTTGTAAGATGAAAGTAACATTCTGTGACATTGAGTAATTGTCACAGAATGAAGCACAGGCTTCACATATGACAGTCATGTATGACTCCCCAGAAAAGTATTGCCTTTTCTTTTTGCTCAAGCACTACTGTTCTCATTCTCTGGCGGGAACCTCGCCTAGTTGGTGACTGTAAAAGCAGGTGTTTGGTGAGATTGAGCTGTTCCTGAGCCACTGCCGGATCTTTGTTTTTCATTAATATGAAAATGCGAACACCGATTTGTTACACGCACCAATGATTCTTTGTCCTTCCTTACTGACAGAGAAAATTAGCAAAATGATCAACTATAAACAGATACAGCAAAGTGATACTACAACTCTTCTAAATATATACATGTAATTCTGAAATGCTTGCTGCTTAGCAAAATAATGTATTATATAAAAATGCGTAACATACTAGAGTAAAATGCATTTAATGTTATTACATTTCGTTTTTTTGACCGTTATTGTTAGTATTGGAATAATCAGCAATGGTCCATTGTAACCACTACTCATCAATAGCTGAATTCATGTGGTGGCCAAAACTGCAGCAGAGTCCATCCATTAAGACATTTATTTGATTATTTTTGTCAAGCTGTCGGTGGTGATTCACACCTGATTGTTTTCATTTAGACCCCATGAGACGAGTGCATCAGTAAAGACTGGTGCAATCAATTTCCCTGTGAGGTCTTCAGGAAAATATGTAGTATTTACTCATCAGACCCCATTAGCCGTCTGTGAAATGAACGGTCAAATATATGCCTCACATGTTTGGCTTGCCCAGAGATTGGTTGTTGTTGCCAAGCAAGAGATGAATGATTCTTTTTTTTTTTCCAGACACACCATATTTCAAAGTGTTTGTGGCCCAGGACAAGTCAGTCAGTCGTCATTGTTGTAGCATTTCCTTAGCAATGAAGTACGCTAATGCACTGGTTATGTCTTTGTACCATTTGAATGTTTTGTCATACATTGTTTAAGTACCTCTCCATTTTCGACTGACTAGGTTTTTTCTTGAGATGTAGCAGATAGAGGTTGTGACTGATGGGATGATGCGGCAATGTGATAAAACAAGTTTGTTGTATTCCCAGGCTGGTTCGGGATGGTTTTTCTGCATTGTTTACACACAACAGTGATCTGACATCTGACAAAAACAAAAAAAAGAACCCACCACAACAGAAAACCAAACAACCAAAAAAGCTACAGTACTGATGAGGAGACCTGACCTTTGTTTATCAATAATTACCTCACTAGGGATGTCATGATTAACCAGTTTCACGATTAACTGCAATTTAAAGCGGCACGATTAATTAATTGTAAAGGCTTCTCAACACTGTTTCTGTTGCCGCTTTTAAAATCATAGAACAAAGAAACCCTGGGGGGCACGTGCTGGCGTCTGAAACAGGCTGAGACAGCAAGCGCACCGGGCACCTCTGCCTAGTATCCTGCTGGCTAATCTACAGTCACTGGAGAACAAGCTGGACGACCTCAGGGCCAGAGTTACTTGAGGGATTGTAACATTCTGTGCTTCACTGAGACATGGCTGACCCCCACCGTGCCGGACCATGCCATAACTCCGTCAGACTCATTCTCAGTGTTCCGTGCGGACAGGACGGCAGAATCGAACAAAATCAAAGGTGCTTTGTTTCATGGTCAACAGAAAGTGGTGTGATTTTAGGAGCTTTTCTACTCTCTCCAGTGGCTCCTCGCCTGAAAATTAAGTTTCGCCCGTCCTACCTGCTCCACGTGTTCACCCCGGTCATCCCCACAGCGGTCTACATCCCACCCCACGCAGGCAGAGGTACAGCTCAAAAAGGAGCTGTTCAGGATACCTTTCACTGTGTGACTTCACTTGTATGACTATGCATGTGACAAAGAATCTTGAAATCTACAATCATGACATCTCTATTCCTCACTGGTCTCCACACATTCTTAGTTTATGCTGTTTCTGTTGGTGGTGGTGCACCCTGTAAAATTATTTGTCTGCTTACACGTCACTCGTTCCACGGTCCATTATCTAGGTAGTTGATGGACTGTTCACGAGCCAGTGCAGTAGCCTTAATCCAACTTGGCATATGTGCTGTCCTGGCAGTTTGTATGTTTGTTTTTTTTATTGCCTTTGCGGTCTCTATCACGATACTTCTCAGGAGAAACTCATATCAGGAGAAGAGCCTGGGAGCAGCGCTGCTCGCATTAAGGTGGCAGCAGTCTGAGTTACAGTCTTCTCTCTAAGCACAATAGCGGGGGGATGCTGTGACAGCACTAGGAGAGATTTTGGATGCATTTTCGGGTGCATTTAAACTTGAAAGTTTGTGTCCAAGTCTCCTACAAGCATTCACTACCTCAGGTTAGATTAGTTTAGATTTCCCCACTTAAAGAGCAATCATCTACGTTAGTAGCACATCACTGTAGCAGACAATCCTATCTACACTTGGTACAGTGATGATACTAATAATATATGATATTTTAGGCATGTGAATAAACTGTTCTGTTGCTGTGGCTTGCAAGCTATTGATTTTATATGTTGATTTTGTCCAAACTTTGGACTACTTGTGTATTTTATTTTGCCCTAGCAGGCTGTGAGAGTGTGTGCATACGAGTGGTGTCAGTAAACGAGTGCAGCATCGTTGTTGTGGACAAGCCAGAGGCAAAACAGTTTGTGTTCTAGATACTCACACTCACTCACTCACTCACTCACTCACTCACTGCAATGCTGTCAGAGACAAAACTGACCGCTGCACCGACGGAGACGGGGCTTAAATGAATCACCTATGCAGCAACGTTTGTTCTCCCTCTACTTTGCTTTTCTCAGAGTCCCTACCTCGTTCCGTAGTACAGTGTTTGATCGTTTTCTGCTCTGCTGCGGTCCTGCTCAAGCAGGTCTCCGGCACTGGTCTCTGTCCATAACTTCTCTGCTGTCGTTCCTCCTCTCCGTCTTAGTAATTGCCCTGCTGTTTGTGTATATCGGTGCCTTCTCTCAAACGGAGGCAGAGCTGCCTTTTTCCATTATCTCTCTTGCACTCTGTTCTTTGTTTTATGTTTCTACAGGCTGTGCTGGCTGTAGGGTATTTTTAATGCATTTTTTATCATTTTAATTTTTGCCTTTCATGCTGTGGGTTCATCATGGTCTTGTTTGCCAGTTCTTCATTCGCTAGGGGTAGTGTGGGTTGGTAGCTGAATGCGGCTGCCCTGTACGGTCAGTCCGATAAATTACACAGCTTTGCATGTTTTTTTCCCCCCTCTTTTCCGAAGCCTAGTTTTACGACTGCTATTTTATGGCTCTTAGTAATTACTCATTTCTGAAGCCTAAATATAATTTAATCCGCATAACTGTATGTGCCATTATTGCTGCGACCAGGCCAGCATTTAATAAAAAAAAACCTCTGCCTCTAAACGCACAGGTGTTGGCCGTCAGCTACTTTTTTTACCCTTTAATCACGATCATTTACAGCATGGCTAAACCACCAGGATAGCAGTCGGAGGTTTGCAGTATAACGTTTTATCACAGTACCATTCATCTCTCAGAAACAGCTCTTGATAGTGCTTATAATTTTTCTCCGGTTGACTCAGCTCTTTCATTCACATTTTGCCTTGATCAATGTATTTGTTGTGTGTGTGTAATTTGATTTGTTTCTCAATGGAAGAGTGAATCAGTGACCAACACTATTTTTTCCTATACCTCAAACATCATTACTCTGCAGTGTAGTTTTATAGATACTCAACTGCAGTGCCAGTTCATCTGCACTGTTTCAGTTTAGTGAGAAGGTGGTTAAAAGAACAGTATGCAGTTATTTACTTTAGTAGTCTGCTGGGAATAAACTACTTTTCTGAAATGTAGTAAAAATGTCAAATTTATGAATAATTATACCTTGAGCACTATTGTATTGTCGTAGTGCAAAGCAGTGATCATTCCAGGGCTGTCTGCTGCAAGGGGCTGTGGCTAAAATGGCTAATATATGGTTTCTTTTGGCCTTTTTTTATATATATACACTTCTGTTGTGATGGCAGATCCTTACATGTGACTCTCGCAGGGTTTCTGAAGCCGCAGTGTGGGGTCAGTATGTGTCACTGTATACTTTTCTGAGCCTATCATGAATGTCTTCAGTACTGACAACTTCATGTGTCCTTGAAGGTGTAAACAGTGCTATTCAGTTATTTCCCCAGACTTTAGAACTATTGCATATCAAGCAGCGGAAAAATATCTGCTGTATTTTTACAGTGTACAGTGATGTTGTATTTTTGTCGACCTCTCTGTGTCTGGTTGTAACTGTGTCTTTGCCAGTCTAGTTGTGAAACTCTCTGCTGTAAACCTGAAGCCCTGCTTGGCACGACCAGTCATATTCCCGGTCACTGAAGCCCATGAAAGACACTTGAGCTGGTCCTTCACTCCCTGCTAGCCAGAGGATCGCTAGTTAATTTCTATAAATGAAAACCAGCCTCCTGCAGTCCAGCGTCTGAGCCAGTCCTGTGCCCTTCTCTCGCTTTTCATTCTTCTTAATAACCCAGCTGCAGGTCTACCCACTTTACTGGGCTTATGTCCCGGTTCGGTTGCCAGGTTGTGTCTTATTCACTATGCCGACTCCTCTCTGTGCAACTTGGCTCCTTGTCTCCAGTCGCGCCCTGCTGTTTGAGGGGGCTTGGCATCGTCTGCAGTTTTTAATCTGTGTTCGGTACTGACCCCGTGTCCTGCAGCGGCTCCTGAATGCTTTCCTGCAGAGCTTAACGACCTGTGCTCCACTCCATGCTCAGCCCATGCAAACAAGAGGAGGATGCACTTGGCCTTAATGAGTTTTAATTAGAGACTCGTTAAGAGTTTGGAGCAAATATGCACTTCATTACACTTTTTTTCTTTTTCATTAAGACCTCGCAGTGAGCATTTTGCTCAGTATGACAGCAAATTGAAGAGCAAAAATAATCAACACAATGCTTTTTAAACCTTCTTGATACGGAGTGTGCTGTAGCGCAATGTCTGTCTTAGTGGTATTACTGGATAAGAAGCATTAATATTTAATTCTGTTAAGTAGTATCTCTGCTGCCAAGCAGTTTGTTTTTAGTCTGATGTTATTCTTTATTCAGCAATTTATAGATATACTGCAATGTAGAACAAAATATAAACAAATAGTAGAGAAAGGAAAATTGAGTGTCATGTCATGAAATTGTCTGATTTCCTGATCATTTTGTGAAGAACAATAATCAAGGACACTGAATTGCATGTTTTGCAGTGGAGTGAAAACTTGAATAAAACAAATGGACTTATTGTATTTTTCAAATGGGGCAACGCTACCCAACCTTAGCTAAACTAAATATAATGATGCATGTCACAAATCCTGAAAATATTGATATATTGTGGTATGTTCCACTGTCTGATAAAAATAAATGATTAGTTGTCATTGCTTTGCATTCTATGGAGGATTAGTATAGCTATCAGTTAAATAAAATTCTAAATCAACACATTACTAAAAAAGTAAATGACCTTGTTTAAACCTTATGTTTTATATTCTGGTTCTGGCATTCACTTGTGTGGGACAAAACAGGGTTTCTTTCTGGTGGTCGTAGCCATCCCCGCCATTGTTTTTCTGCTTACTTTCCTTACTGAAATTCTAGTTTCCTGTTGGTGAATGTAATGTGTAAAGCTCATTTTGGTGCAGTTTTTAGAAAAAAAAAAAGAAAGCGGAGCAAAGTAATCCCCAGCTAAAACGAGCTGTGTCAGCTTAGCAGTCAGAGTAGCAGAATTCAGAAAGCCTAGGTTCGTTAACTGTACTGATGCTGACTGAGATCATTTTGATACCATTTTGTCAGCACTACCCAGCACTAATAAGCTGGCAAGCCAGCTTTGATTGTCTTTCATTTGGTCTTTTGGTCAGGTGTTTGTATTACATATGCTTTTTGCAGACTTTATTTTCCTGTTTTTATTTCACTAAACTGCTCTGAAATACCTGTGCGCTCTTGTGTCTGCAGTCTCCAACAAAAGCTGTATATAATGCAAGACACTGGAACCAACCAGAGCCTGAATCGCTGCCGCCCCCTCCTCCCTCTGCATCACAGGCCACTCCGGTGAGTACTGCAGCCCCTGTCAAGAACTCTGGAATCACTAAACCTTTTCAGTTTCTTACAGATCAACAGCTAAATTCTCAAATCATACAAAATTAAATGATTTAAATTTGAATGGCATGTTTTTTCATATCAGTTAGAGGAAAAATCTGTTGAGTCACTCAGTGTGGAGGGAAAAAAAGGGCAAACACCTTTTTGACTTCTCCCTGAGCTTTATGATGGACTTTTATTAATGAATAATGCGACTAGCTGGTTCCAGCGTCCTTTATTATGCCATCCATTGTTTCACAAAGCCAGAGTGTTCAGCAATTAAACAACATTTTTTTTGTCCTATCTGGGTTTTTTGGGGAGGTGGGCTAAGAAGTGAGAAGTGTGGTGAAGCAATTTCATAATTTTTGCCAGGGGTTAAAAAAACCCCTACACACCACAACGCTGCTCCAGATGACGGAACTACACCTGCAATTGATTGCTCCTCAGTGTTTCTAGGTGGATGTTATGTGAATGCACTTGTCTATTTGGACACAATTGCTGTGTATTTTCTGCCCATACTGCACTCCCTCTTCCAGTTGTTTTTGCTGTATTTGTGGCTTGTGCTAGTTCAGCACCTAACACCAACTGTTGAAGGCTTCTCTCTCTCTGTGCCAGCACAGCAGAACCATGCCATTGCCAAAAGTTACTGTCTACAGCTGCTGTGCCCAATGAGGCTTGCAGAAACTTTATACAAACCCACTAACACTTTCAACTTCACTGCCTATTACACACTTGCTACCCCATCAACACTTCCAGCCTCAAGCTGTAATAATGGCTTGCCGCATGTACCAAGCAGCCACGTTTTACCGCTGCTTGCTACACATGATGTGTTGCATCGTGGTAATTGTTTTGAGGTGTTTTTAGCTTTGTGTATTGTTTCTTTCTGGACTGACATGCCCATTAGTTATTTTGGCCTTAAGGGGATGAATAGTTTACTCTGTTCAGTTGGATTCTAATTGGCTACTCTGCTGCAAACTCTCCTGACAGTCACAGCTGTTACCCACAAAAAATCCCCCTAATGCCTGACTCACCTTTTTGTGACTTTCTTTTTATATATGCGCACAAAAAGCATTGCTAAAGCGATCAGCTTCACTGTTTGTTCATAATACATACAGTCACCTTTTACTGGAGACTTTAAGATTTTTTTTAAATCATTGGTGCTCATTGCAATGACATGGTGCTAGCAGACTTTATATTCAAATGAGCTTGAATCAGAACAATTCTGTGTTCGTACTATTTGAGCCCAGATGGGTATTAAATTCTCTCTCCCTCTCTCTCTTCCTCCACCTCTCTTCATTTTTGCTGCAGGCTGGTCCCTCTGGAGGCAGTAAAGATTCAAACGTGCACAAGGGGGATGAAGGGGTGTTCAAAACTCCTCCGTTACCACCCAAAGTAATCAAGTCAGTGACCATTCCCACTGAGCCGTACCAGGACATCGTCACAGCACTGAAATGTCGGAAGGAGCACAAGGAGGTGAGACACGGCAGGTTGGACTACAGTGAACGCTAGACTTTGCCATGCTCCTTTGAGTTAAAGGGATGGTTCTAGTGTAGCGCTGGCTCTTTAAGACTAAAGCTGGGAACAAAAACTAGGAAATAGTCGCCCAAATCTTTTCTGTAAATACATCCCCAAATTGTCACTGCTACAGACAGCTATTACAGGAAACCATTTCAGATGGCACCAGGTTTGGTTTACACAAAACACGCATAAAAGAGAATTGACATCTGTATTTATGAATATTTTCACAAAAATCTATATCAACACTCCTCCTACAGCCTGAATACAGGTTTATCACAGGGTTTTTATCTGGTTTTGTTCATTTTTATAGCTCACAATAAATCAGTCTGTGTCCAAAAGTCTGTCTTAACGAAGAACCAGTATGAGTAGATGGAAAGGGTTTGGGATGTATTTACTGGGCAGATATGAGTGACTGTTGACTAATGTAGGATTGCAGCGATTGGCAAGTATATATTGACTGATCAGCTAAGTTTAAGTGTGTGAATTAGAATTTTTTTTTAAAGTTTTTTCGTAGTAAATATTGGAATCATCATTTTGTGCAATGCATAGTGGGTCCCAGCTCTGAACGGTCCTACGCTAAAGTAAAACTGCATTGTGAAAAGCTCTGTGGCTCTACCACGCACAACTAGAGGAAAGTTCAACCACAGCACTGAAACCGTGTAGGCACAGGGAAAAAAAGAATTGGGAAAAATCTCTGCATCGTTAAACTACACCTACTGCTGCCTTCACCTGTTTTATGTTGGTGTGAGAGCAATGGTCACTGGCCCTCGGCCAAGAACCGAGAATAGTCTGTTTTTTTCCACTCACATTGGCGTGTTAGCACAAACTCCCAGTTATGTAAGTATGCAGCTTGTCAAATGTCTTGTCTTGGGGGTCCACATCTTTTTTGTGCAGATATGTTAACATAATATTGGACTTAATTGCCTGATTTTACTGCAGTGTGTTGAAATATTGAGTAGGGATGCACAATGATATCAGAATCATGTTGGCATTGACAGATATTTGCTTGAAAATTATCTGCATATGACAGATGTTGAGTTTTGACTGATATTTGAAACTGGAATTTAGTAATGCAGGTTTAGGTGATGTTAGAATAATTCTCAATTTACTTTTAAGCTGGTAGAAATAAAAGATGTGCTTTTCTAATTCAAGTAGATGTGGATCCAATTTTTTATATCAGTTTCAGCAGTAGATATGTACATGAAAAATGTTGGAAATGAGCATCAGCCTACAAGTCTGACATTTATGCTTCCTTAGTATTGAACCTCTTTTTATTGCTTCCTGTAGATGTGTTATTGTCAGTTTAGGATAAGCACATAGCTTCTCATTCTGACAGTATAGGGACAAGTTCATGGCAATAACTCTAGTCTTTTCCTTTTCTTCATCTTGCTGCAGTTATACACGGTAGTCCAGCATGTGAAGCACTTCAACGACGTGGTGGAGTTCGGAGAAAACCAGGAGTTCACCGATGACTTTGAGTACCTGGCCACCGGCCTCAAGAGTGGTCAGCCTCTTAATACACGCTGCCTTAGGTAGGACCCCGGCCTGCACACATTGACTCATCAGGTTATAAACTTAATGCGAATCAGTTCAAGTTACAGACTCACAGTTTGGATAACAGTGATGGGATTGGTCTGTGTGATCTTGTGATAAATTACATAAAAGTACGCTTGTCCAAGTATGTCATGTCACTACTTCTATAACATTGACCAACTGCATGTATTGGAAAGACTGGTTCTGACAATAATTGGTGCACATAAACGTTAAAAGAACTTGTAACTGATTAGATGTTACTGGAGTGCTGTTTCGTTTGATAAATCTGAATGCCCCTTTCTCTCTCTTACTTCAGTATTATTAGCTTGGCCACGCGATGTGCTTTGCCCAGTTTCAGAATGCACCTAAGGGCCAGAGGAAAAGTGGCTCAGGTCTTTAAAACCATCAATGATGCCCCCCAGCACCCTGTAAGCCAACCACTTTTACTTCATACACACCTACAAAGACAGTTTCTGTACAGTCTTTTTTGGATTTTTGTATTTATTGACCTACCACTTTACACTTGGAAAACAAGAATGCGTACCAAAATGAGAACCTCTCTCTCTCTCAACTTCTCTCTCTTTCTTAGAATCTAGCTCTATGCACAGCGTCTCTAATGTACATTCTGAGCCGTGACCGATTAAACATGGACTTGGACCGGGCCAGTTTGGAACTGATGATACGGTTGCTGGAACTGGAGCAAGACAAGTGCGCTGACAGTCAACTAACAGCAAAAGAGATGAACAAAGTCAAGGAGAAGATCCGCAAGCTCTGCGAGACAGTCCACAACAAGCACTTGGATCTGGAGAACATCACGGTACTGTGTTTCTGGTGCTGAAGAGGGCTTTAGAAATCTCAGTGTCTGTGAAAGGCTCAGATCTACACTTATCTCTAGTATATGTGTGTTAACCCAAGTGGTCTTGTGTCTGGGCTGTGAAACGTTTTAAAAAAGATTTTGGATGGTCCAAAATCTTGACTTTATACTGGAGATGGTCACAGTCTGGTATGGATGATGTGACAATATCAGCAGAAAATGCTGGGTTGAATATTTGAAAGTGGGGCTGAACCAGTCATAATCTAGCCTGAGGTAGCACACACGCACACTGTGTGAGGTTAGGTTGTGAAGTGTGTTTTTCCTGTAGGGCGTTTTTAATAGTAATTCTCTTAAGAGCAGTGCATTTTAAGGCTTACATGAATTTAACCTGAGTCATTCAGACAGCCGGCATTCAGTGAGCTAGAAGAGATAAACAAAGGTGAGAAGACATGTTTGCTGTCAGTTTGCTCTACAGTATTTCTCCAGCTCTCGCAGTGATATCTGCATTTCGCAACCCAGTTTCCATTTTTTATGTGCAACGTTTTTTATGTGCGTTTGAAGGCACAGACAGGTCTGGTCCTCTTTAGCGTCGTCTCATGTAGGGCTGAGCAATTAATCGATATCGTATCGAAATCGCAATGTGAATATGCACAATTTCTAAATCGCCTTACAGCAAGATTTTTTCTGCACTCCCGACTTTTCCCACGGTATGCTATTTGAACCAATCACAACGCAGCGCGCCTAAACAGAGCGCGAGAACAGGAGA
>JBBPCY010000109.1:29996759-30034892 GCA_037974405.1 Brachyalestes nurse
GAAATATTGTTATTTATGTACTGTTGAAATAAACATTACTATTACGTGTTTGTAAGATATGTACAGTAAAAATACTTCTTATATTTTGTAGTGATTTAACACTATGAGGAGATTGAGGGAGTAGCAGGAGAGAGAAGATACATCAAAATGTGAGGCAGTAACAGCAGAACATGGAGGTGAAGTAGGAACTTGGGGCAAGAAAATCAAGCAGCCCAGGGTTCGGCGAGGTGCTGAGTTTGTTTCGCGGCGTGCCAGGGATGAATGGTGGTTTGTTTCACCAAGAATATTGACCAGGAGCTGCCACTGATATATATATGTATATACATGCGATATGTGTGTATAGCCTTAAGTTTGAGAAGGTGTTCATTTGGCATCATATGATACATTTGGTAACATTTTATTTGGATGGGCCACTGTAGATGCTCAGCTTGTCTTTAGCATTCAACCCAAGATCTATTTAAAACTAACCTTAAATTTAATCCTAAACCTAATACTGCTAATGATCCAGATTGTTTAACAATTAAAGTGTCTAGATAATCTGTAGGAGACCATCAAAATAGTCCACAGAGGCTAAAATTCCATGCTTATTTCTGAGAACACAATTTTTTTTGTGTGATTTTTTTTTGTGGACCTCATCAAGGGTTGAGAAAACAACAGATTTTTAAGGAATTTTTAAGCTTGTGAACCTGAGCTCTGAAGACTTCTTGAAGACTCAGTAATGTCACTTAATATGACACTGTTTTTACATGACAGAATAGAAGCAAATGTGAAGGACAGGTTTAAAGTAAAAAAAACAAAAAAATTCAAACAGTAACTTTGTTTTACCATTTGAGAACCTCAAGGACTGTATAAACATGTATAATACCTACATACCTAATAAAATGACATATTCAGTGGCCTGTACACCTGTTTTGCTCTAAATGTCTTTACAGTGGTTGGGAAGATCACATCTTCAATACAAATGTAGCCAGAGTGTTTATATGGAATGCTGATGATGGTAAAATAGTGGCAAATCTGAACTAAATCAGTTTTCTTTTGGGACTAATTTGCCTCATGATGCCCTGTATGTGTCCATACACCATGAATGGGTTTTACCAGAGTTTTAGAAGCTTCTCAAAACTCTGGTAAACCAGTGTCTCAGGCGTCAGGCAGCAAATTTCATAAAAATAACTTTCTGTGATGGAGCCTTTAGAGGCAGAAGCCTGGTTTCATTTACCACCGCTGTGAAAAAAAAATCACACTTTCACACCGAACCCACTCTAAATAGCCTTGTTTACATTTTATAAATTCTGTGGAATTGCCCTTTAATGGGATAATGAAAGACCTTTCCTAACTGCCAGACACCAACACTGATGTGTGTGTGTTGTGATCTAAGGGCTGGTTACTGAAGTAAAAGGACATTAAGTAAAGTGTGGAGATATTGCTAATCTATATCCGGTAATCCTGCGTCATGCTCTTCTTTTCCCAGACGCAGATTAAGTCTAATCCTAGACTAGATTAATCAATTACTGGTGAAAAAAAGGCCCTGAGTCTGAGGAGTGCGCCTGAGACTGTGCGTGTGTCCGTGTTTCAGCTCTGTTCCTCTTCCCTGCTCCGCGAAGTCCATCATTGTTTCATTGTTTCCGTCCTAATTTATTCCTGATTGATCTCCTTGTTGTGCCTGAGTGATCAGGAGACGAGAGGCGTGGCTCGCCCCATCCTTCTCTCTCTTTTGCCCCCCGTGGATCCCCCTCCCAGGAAGATAATTACTTTCTCTTCATGAAGCCATGGCCCTTTTGGGGTCCGACGTGGGTCAGTCGTTTGTAACTATCTACCTCCGCAGCTTCCTCTGAAGCGCCGCTTCCTAATAATTGCCCGGCCGCTCTTGCTGTAAAAGTGCTCTGGTCTTGGCGTTGTCACCAGTTAATAGGCTTTTTGAAGATGTATTTGCAGGGGCTGTTCGTGGTGAATTTATCAGCAAGTTCGAACAAACCCCTGCCATCACATTCAAGAGTCCATTTGCTGCTCTGGCGAACGGCGATCCTCCCGTCTTCAGCAGGCAATTACACTAGACGGAACAGAGGAGAGCCTGCAGAAACGCTGGCTTCTGCTTAAGGGCACTTCAGATGCTCTCCTCATCAGCTGGATGGGCCTGTTGGAGTCTTAACCTTGCGTTATTACAGCCAGATTGGAGTAGGTGGTCTGAGCTAAGCGTTTCATGGAAACCTATCGTTGGACCCACTAGCCTTCCAACTCCCCTTCCCTTCCAACTCCCCTTCCCTTTTTCCAACAAGGGGCCCTGAACCGCTGATATTTTGTTCACATACACCAAACAAACCACTTCAGATGGCAAGGTTCACAATGCAGCTAATGAGTAGATGGTACCAAATTAGCATTATGTTAATGAAATCCAATAAAATTAGTGGACATAAGCATTCTCTAAAGTTCTCTAATTTATCCGCCCTCTCCACTTTATTAGAAACCCCTACCTTTGTAGCTACAAGTATACAGTTACAGACTGTAGCCCATGCACATCTTCCAGCCCTTCATCAGTGGCCAGTTCTGTTGTCAAGGGCCAGTGTCAATTGTCCTCCAGCCTGTACTTTACACTAGATGTTGGAACTTTGTTTTGAGGATTTGATGGCATTGAGTCGCAAGAGCATCAACGAAGTCAGGTACTGATGTTGGATGGTTAATTCTGGATCGCAAATGCCATTCCAACTCCTTTCCAAAACCATGGGGCTCCATCACATTACATTGGGCCAACGCCGGCGGTCTGGATCTGGGCTCTCCTATTGCCTCCTGAAGTGTGAAGAGTCAAGTGAGCTACTGCGATTTCAAGCTCAGGGACAAGACGTAAACTGGTAAAATGTCAATTTTGTTGAATTTCTTCAAACCAGTAGGTCGGCTGGCCAAAGTCATTCTGTCTGGTCAGCTGAGGAGGGCAGCAGGTGGCAAACACATTGCTAAAGTGTCAGGTATTCCGCTACATAAATAAGCAAGGATGTTAAAATGCACCCATTTATCTTAATTAATAACCTCTAGAACTATTAGATTTGTTTAATTTCCTAAATTGTCTTCCTGTCCTGTCGTTCTGCTGTCTTTGCACAAAGCAAAAGGCCTTTGAATAGATGGAGGAACTGAGAGAGAAACATGTCGGCTCCAGCGCAGTCTTTGATAAATGTATTCACAAAGAAATTTCAAGGCCGTTTTGAAAACGAACGTCAGCCCTGGAGCTGAAAGACGGCACTTTCCTGCTTGCTCCCTCTGAAAATAACTGGCGGCATTTTAAATGCAAAGGGTTGATACTGCGAGGGCCCGACTTCACGGGTGATACGAGTTTATTTATCCACACGTGTAGCGATCTGGGCAGAGCTGGGAGCCAATTAAAGTCAAGATCAATACTGGCTCGTTTTCAGGCTTATAACTGTTTCTTACATGGCTACAACCCTCTCTCTTCTTCTCTCTCTCTCTCTCTCTCGCCCTCTGCCTCATCACCGAACCATCTCATTTGCATTCCTCTTGAGACTGTCAGGGTTGCGTTATTAGTCCTGCTCCTTGATGTGTTTCATTTGCGAACGCTGCCATGCTCGTGAGTCCTGGCCTGCGTGATTAATTAAACCTCGCATTTCTACTCAAATCCTGAATTAGTAACAATGAACATCAACTCTGCCTTTTTAAACGGGCTTACCTGGCTGCACGTGCTCAGAGTGGAAAGCAGGTTCACAGACGGCTTGGTCTGACTTCACATGTTTACCCTCACCATCCACTTCATTAGAAACTCAGCCTTGTACTTCTACTTGCAGCCTCTACTTTATAGTGACCACTTTATTAGAACCCCCAACCTTGCACTTCCCTTACTAGCCACTGTATCAGAAAATAATTATGTTTCAACTGACTGTGGCTGATAAAATTCTATCTGAACTGGACTGTAGCCTGCACAATTCTCTGATTTGAACTGCGGCACAACAAAATTCTGTCTGAACTGAACTATAGCCCTACAAAAGTCGGTCAAATCTGATGACTATAGCCCCCAAAAGTTTCTGAACTGAACTGTATAACCACAAAACTCTGTCTGCACATGACTGTATCCACCAAAATTAAGCCGGGACCCACCTGTAGCCACTAAAATTCAGTCTGAACTGAAACATAACTAATAAAATTGAATTATAGATGCACAAAAGTCCATCTGAACCCAACTGTAGGCCACAAAATTATGTGTAGACTAACTGTAGTCCCACAGAATTTTCTTTACCAACTGTAACCCCACAAAAGTCTGTCTGGAAGACAGAATTCTGTCTGAATTGACTGTAGCTTAACAAAATTATGTCTAAATTGAACCACAGTCTCAAAAAAATTCTGTCTGAACCCAACTGTAAGCCCACAAAATTCCAACTGAGCCCACAAAACTGCCTGAATTGAACTGTAGCCCCACAAAAGTCTGCCTGAATCGAATTGGAGCCAACAAACTTCTCTCAGAACCTGATTATTAACCACAAAAATCTGTTTGAATCCTGTCTGAATTTTCTCTAGCTCACAAAATTCTGTTGAGATTGAACTGTAACTCCCCAACTCCCCAGTCTGTCTGAACTGACTGTAACCCAACAGAATTCTGTCTGGACCAATTGTAGCCCACAAAATTCTGTTTGAGCATGACTGTATTTTACACAGGAACTGGAAGGGCTTCATAGTAGGACTCCCGAGAGCTGAAAAAATTTCGCCCACAAGGCTCCAGCGACGTTGGTGATTTTTATTTGTTGTCGGGAGCTGTGTGTTCAGTTCTCGCTCACTCACACAAACAGATGCCTGTCCTCAGTCTGTGTCGAGTTATGTGTTGCCATACAAGGAGCTGTAGGGATGCGTGAAGATGAAAGAGCTTTTGGTCTCCCACTCTCTGCTCTTTCCCCAGTCCATTAAAAATGCATTACTACGTGGTGTATGAAAGTGATGCAAAACTACCTGTCAACAAACTGAAACAAACAAGCAGCACACAGTCATACTAGCAAGTGCTTTACTACTACAGGAACAGTTCGTATTCACACAGAGCCAGAAACAGGACCTCAGGGCCCTGGGTTTGCCAAGGCCTGCTATTACCTAAACCAGCAGCTTAAGAGAACAAAACATCACAAAACATCTCGTTTACACAATTATGTCAATCCATCAGCCAAGATATGTTTGAGATGAAAAGCCAGCATTTATCTGGAAGTGATTCTCAACAAACGAATAACATTTCTAAAATGCAGAATGGACATTTTTTCTCTGTGGTATCCAGATGTAGATGTAGCTAAACAAGTTCTCCCATTGGTCAGGCCTTGAGGAAAACTCCTACCATGTCAGATCAATAGGAAAAGGAATCAGACAATCATGTACTATGCTTATGGTGGGTGGGAGAAGTTAGGTAGAACGTCACTCTAGGCCTTCTAGAGGCTCTAGATATGTCAATGACTGTGAATAGGTTAGGGATAGTAAGTTTCCCTGATTCGTATAAAAGCTGACCGTGGGTTTGCCCCGATTACAACACGTGCAAAGGATTTGACAATTCGAGATGAAGCTTTGCATTGGTGAAATCCCAATTCGTTGTATGTAATTATTATAAGAGGCCCCAAGCTTTCGTTATCAATTAATAACCAGTAATATACCAATAATATACCAGTACTTTGTGACAAGTACTTCTATATTTAGATTGATTCCCAAACGGTTTCTCAAGTGCATCTCCACTGCCATCGGTGGAAAATTACCATCAAGAATTAGAGGCGTGCCTGGGACAAGTCATAGATTATTAAAGCAGGAAGAGCCATACATTTCATAGAATTGCTACAAATAAATGTTTGCCAGCAGAGTTTCTTAAGGGAGATTTGACAAGATACAGGTTTTTTGACAAGATACAGGTTTGTTGACAAAATACAGGTTTTTGGCAAAAAACCTGTGTCGCTAATATTTATTAAAGAAGGAGTTTAATTTGGTTTAGTGGGTGGTTTTGTGATGGCAGGACTGGTGTTTACAGCAGCCTGCGACTGCCAATAATAGTTTACCATTTCACATTTGAAAGCAACTGTGAAAGACCCAGTAGCACATTGCGCTGTGCTTCATTGTTCATCCTGAGCACTCCTTAATTTGTGAACACTGTGTGTGTGTGTGTGTGTGTGTGTGTGTGTGTGTGATGTAAATAAAGTGTAACTGCAGGCACAGAGCAGGATTGATTTTTGGCAAGGTCCAGGCTTGGTTTTATTTTATCTATTGTAAGACTATTGTAAGAGTTTTCTGGAAGTCAAATTGAAACAGCACGACTGAGCTGCTTACTGAGCATTCAAACAAATATGTAAACTAAAAAAATGGCACTTTTTGCATCGGATAAGTAGTGACTTCCTTTGTATCTTTAAAGTATCAGATCACTGCCGATGCATTGAGATGTGTGCTGCAGCCGCTGACGGAGATGGACACGCCTGGAAGATGAGCAGAAACCCAATAGGTTTAGGTGAAATGGGTGCTTGGGACAAGTTTCATGAGAGATAATGTCACTCTGGGCCTTCTGGAGGTTCTAGACATGATACTGACTGTGAATGAGTGCGAGTCTAACCAGTGGGTGCATGTCAGATGGTCTGATGTCTTTTATGAGCTTCAGACCTCCTTGTTTAAACAAGAACAGCCAAATATACTGATGTGTAGTGATGTCAGCTTAATATTAAGGAGCACATGTGTGCTTTTTCCTTGCTTTATCATGTTTTAATATTTATGGCACAAACAGGCCTAGCTCTAATGATCATGGCTGATCACGGCTTTTCTCTAAACATATTTATTCATTTGAGAATTCATTGCCTCCAGCAAAAGTACAAAAAAAGCTTTTTAATGAATTCTTAAATTAGCCTTTTTTGACTTTAAACTTCTCTTTAGGTTGAATGTGATCTCAGACTGCCCGTCCCTACTCTGGGGTATGCTGTTTTGAGGTAACACTGTTATCTAATGCAAACTATAATATTGTATAGTTTATATATTAAAAAAAAACATTTATAGGATAGTCTGCACTTTTCTGGTGAACACTGTGCCCAACAGTGTTACGAAAGAAATAAGGAAGTATATTTAAATGATTTAATGCCCTGCTAATTGCTGTGGTATCATCTTCCATTACTTGCTAGCTAAATTAGCCTTGTAGCTCCTGTGCAAAACTAAGGAAGCAAATTCTGCTCAGCAGTGCAGCTGTCTGTAGCCAATGTCTTTCATCCAGCAGAAACTTTTACTTCCCTTTCTCTTCTCCGGTCCTGCTTTTCTCCTTTTTGTCCGTCCTAATCAATACATTCTGGAGCACTCCCTCTTTCCTCTTGGGCACTGGTTAAAGAGTGAAAGCTGTAATTCCAATCAGGAGCTGGACCTCGGTGACTTGGTCACACCAGGACGCAGCCAGTGCTTTTATCCTCCTTCTCCTCCTCTGCGGCCACCAGGAAATTACAGCCCATGTGTTAACGAATGGCCAGCTGGTCAGCAGCGCTCCAGGGAGCTGATCGATCACCACTGGATCAGCGCACAGCAGAGGCACACAAGGGCCACACAGCGAGCCGCTTTCCACGGCCCCTCCGCCACTGAACGCACTGCTCTCTTGTTCTCACTGGGGTTTAATAACGCAGGTCAAGTGAAAAACTTTCAGAGGTCTGTGTTCTGTCTGTGGATGTGAAATGGAGTTTAAGCAAGCCTAAGAACGGATTCTCAAGAGAACAACTTGAAAAATAAGACCTTTCAAGCACTGGTTTGACTTTCCCTGTGCCGGTGTGCCCATTAATAGTGGTCTTATTTCATTGACATAGAGCTCCAGCATATCAATCTCAATCTACATCCACTGGCCTATTCGAGCTGCACCTGCCTCATAGGTCCACTGTATAAATTAAGTTCATTTTAAGTGTATTTGCATAGTGCTCTACATAACTGGCATTAGCACAAAGCAGAAACCCAGCTCCTGGCTCTGAGTGAGCAACCCAAGGGTGACAGTGGAAAGAGAAACTCCCAGGGAGCAAGACTAAGAAACCTTGAGGGGATCCAAGATTCATAAAGGAAACCCATCCTCCTCTGGTTGAAGTGGTAACAAAAGCTATTTGCATAATGTTGCATATGAGTCATACAAAGGTGAAATGACTAAAGACAAAGGGAAGGACTAATTGTCCGTACAACATACAATAATGCATAATGAGAAAAAAGACTTCCGACTCATGAAAGGGCAGATAGCAGATGCCAGCTCAGGGGTCATCCAAAAAGAACGAGAATGAACTGCATGATTGACATGAGGACATAAACAGCAAAGGAGCCCAAATATGCATTTGGGTAATAAAATACCAAGCTGGGTCAGCCGCCAACAGCCCAGTCTGAAGGGTTTTTTGGCCCAACAGGAAATCAGGGTTCATTGTGCACCCGAAGGAAGGGGAAGTTAGGGATCCTGGATTTGGTTAATTAGTCTAGAATTGGCAATATTGGCCCGGGAAAGATCCAGCAAGTATCTGAGCAATCTGGGGAATAATGGAGAACAGAAAAGAAAGAAATATATTGAATAATGTATATGAGCATTAGCAGCTCTTTTCCAGTTACTTTTCTTTTTCTGCGCCACTAAACCTCCATTTCCTCCCCAGGAGCAGCAAACATGTACATGATTTCAACATGACCACCCCCTAGGTCTTTTTATACCCGACACACATGGATCGCACTACAAGTAAGGCACACCACAGTCTCAGATCACAGAAGCACATTTGAACACAACAGGGATTACTGTAATCTACATACAAGTAGATATCTAGTTCACAGCACTACAACCCTCCATCCTTAAGGGGAGAAAGAGGAAGGATGCATAAACACAAACAACATAAACATACATGCATAAACATAACCATGGACACAAAGTAACGGAAAATCATCCCTGTCTTGGCCAATGCTGCCACCATCGGACAAGACCGAAACAAAACCAGTAAACAACTTGAACATTGCTTTACCACCACCATACCTTCCACAAATAAAGAGGAAAACAACATGTTCACCACCACAATTCTAAATCCTCGGTTCCTCAGACATAGGCCTGTGCCACACCTGCCCTGGCAGTGAATAAACAACATGCTAAGATTTCCGAACCCAAACTTGACCTCAAAGGCAATACTGTGTCACCCAGCCCGTCATCCCACTACGAGATCTCAATGTGCTCTGAATCTGAGCACTGTCCCTCCTCCGCTGCCATCAGATCCCTTAGCAAAAAGTAGCAGTATACTTGAAGTTCATTTTATTAAGTATGCTTGAGCATAAATATAGCAAGTATACAGACCATGTACTTGTAGTGTACTAGAAAGTATACTAATTTAATTCTTCTTCAGACTAATTTGGAACATTTTTAAGCTTATAAAAGTATACTTTATAAGGTCATTTTACGTTTACAAAAGTATACTTTATATACTTTCTTTATACTTATCAGTATGTCAAGTATACTTCACTATAATGTTCTTAAGTATATAAAATATAGTATATAAATAGTAAACTTCAAGTATACTGCCTCAGTTTTAGTATAAAATAAGTTTACTCATAGTAAACTTGAATAAACTACTTTTTGCTAAGGGATACAAAGAGACCTCCTTGCTGTATCGCCCAGCACCCGATCCAGACCCGGAGACAGAGACAGGGAGGACGTAACAAAGGGCTGACAGCTGCCGCGCAGGCTCAGCACTAAACTTCTGTCGGATGTGAGGCCATAAACCCCTCGCTCCGCTCACAGCACCAAGTCTGCACGGCAAGTCCACAGAATCTGTACGTCCACTTGGCTCTTCTTGACTGATGTCCTTCTCCCTGCCCAAAATCTGGAGGCTGGTAGCCATCTAAATTAGCCCATCAACGATGCACTGAAACCTAAAAGTTAAAAAAAAAAAAAACATACACAATAATAACCCCTCCCAACTTAGTGGGACACTACATAAGTCCTGTAAGCTGGTCAGCACCTAATGGACAATCCAAAAGCGATGGGACTTAGATTCACTAAGATACAATGGGGCTAGCCCACTGGACTATAGTTAGAGCTTTTTCGAGGATCCACAAGAGTGTCCAGCCAGAAGGACATTACAGTAGTACAGTGGCGTGGAGTTACTCACTGTAGCCCATCTGTGGCTGTGCAATTTGTCAGCCACTCTCTCACTGGTCAATTTCTGACTCCAAGACTGCTGTCAGATTCTGTAGCATTCTCAGCGCAGTAATAATACTGACTGTGTTGTTGTTTTTGGCACAGGTATGAGTGTATCGGGAGCAGCAGGGGTTTTTTTACGTGTCACTGCTAGCTTTGAAGTGGGTTCACAATCCAAAAATATCCAGCCAAAAGTGGCTCTGCAGTCAAAACTAACCACTGATGAATGTCTAGACGATGGCTCATGCAACCTGTGCATCAACAAATCTAAACCAGGTAGACAAATAAAGATCAAAAGGACTACAGTGTGCCTCTGTATGGGGAAGAAGAGGTTTGTGAGGACAGATTCTCTACACAGTCTCGACATCAGCCTTCTCATGAAAGACAGTTTCCACAGATCATTAGTGGGGTGGGGGGGGTGGGGGGGGTTGGATAGGGAGAACTCATCTGTGGTCACTGGACTCCGTCTGTCCAGAAGAGTATGAGAGAGGAAACCCTGCGAGACCTGGATTAGCATATTCATGCATAATGCAGCCTGTTAGTCCAACAGTGGAATGAATCTGAAGCCACTGCTACAAATTCTTATCCTCTGCCGTATGAGTTCAAATTAATATTACATTCTGTCGATTCATATTCGATTTTTTTTTTACAGGATACAAATGGTGCTTGATGTGGGTTTGACATTTTAGGCATATTTACCATCTATGAATGCATGACAGATGGAAGGCATGAATCATCGGAAGAGTTAAGTTATATATTATTGATGCAATTTACATTGAAGATTAGTCATTTTTCTGCCTACCATTGCCCAAACTGGGAGCAGCACTTATTTACCAAGGAGCAGAGAAAATTACCATAAACTTGGGTCAGGTTCAGTTCAACATCATTCAGTTCAGCCTTATTTCTACAGCGGTGCTTTCAATAACAGAAACTCACAAATAAGCTTTCCAAAAATGTCAGAAAAAAAGAGCTTTCCAGAAATGTCAGAAAAATGAAGAAGAAGCACTGAGCTGACCCAAGACTCCAAAATTAAAACTTCCTATCAGCATGAGAAAGAATCACAGAGAGGAACCAAGACTCTCTAAGAGCATGAGGAAGAAACACTGAGAAGTAACAAGACTCTCTAAGAGCATGAGGAAGAAACACTGAGAAGTAACAAGACTCTCTAAGAGCATGAGGAAGAAACACGGAGAAGTAACAAGACTTGAAAGAAGAACCCATTATCATCTGGGCTTTATCTGATCATGCAGCGAGGATAGAAGTGAGAGGAAAGAGGAAAGATTATGAAGATCTGTAGGATTCACTGATTGTATGGCTCGTATAGGGTGGAGAAATGTATTATGAGCATTAGGCAGCATCAAGAAATGGGTCTATAAGGATCCTGTTACCAACAACTCTCTGGTTTGCAGCTCAGTCCAGGGATTTTGTTCTAACATTCCTGCAGACAGTGACTATGCAAAACAGTATTCTGATCTAGTATTATAACAGTTTTCTGTCCGTATTTTCTTGGTCTTCATTGTACAAGTAAGGCTTTGTCTCAAAGACTGGATCGGTTTCTGAAGATGTTTCCTAGTTTGCACCCCATCCTCTAGGTCCTGCTCAGTTATATCACATCTGAAAGAGTGATAATAGTGCGTATAATTAAAATTGATTACTCAGCTCCAAATGTCCCTGCGATCAAGAACTGTTTTGAATCTCTGTTTTGCAAGACCTACCTCGTCTCTGGGCTCTGACCTCTTCATTATACATGAAGCCGGGCTTTGAGAGTTGAAAGGTTCAGGCATGCTGTCTCCAATAAGAAATGGTTCGGCCACCGGGCTCCTTGCTAAACTCTCCTTCGCAGCATGTTATTGTGACTGTGAAGTTCCCTTGATCCATGAGTCTTCATTAACTACATTCAGTTTCCCCAGTCTCTGTGAACTTGGCACAGAGGTTCAGCGTAAGTTCACCGTAGGCTATGAGGAGTAGGCCAAGCAGACGACGCCTAAATTTAGCATTACGAAAACACCTCTCACACGTGAACTGCCTCAGAAACAGATTAGTCAAAAGGTTGCAGTGACTTGCAGGGTGGTTTTAATTACAGGAAAAGAAAGTGGCCCTTAGCGGTTTGGGATAAGAGCTGCAATCCCTGCATGTGGCCACATAGGGTGCTAATGTTACCATAACTAGCGCGGCATGTTATAATACTACGAATCAGAAGCAGACCCTTAGGAAAAGCTTTTCTCTTTCTCTGAAGACTCTTTGAGGAATGTAGTTTCTACACCAAGCTGTGATTTGACGCACTTTTCCAGGCATGCTTTCGAATCAGTGATAACTCAAAATGGACTCTGTGTCAGCTTCGTGGAAACACTGATTCTGGATCAGCTGCCGGCCTTAGCATTTTCAAATGGAGGGGGTAACAGAGAGGGGGCATCTCATAGACCCCCTGGACAAAAAGAGGGGTCGAAGCACAGAGATTAAAGCTTTGTCCACCTTTTTTATTCTCCCCGTACCCTTTCACTCACTCTCCCTCCCTCACTCGTCTTCATGCAGTATTTACCACAATCTTTCGTGGGCTAATCACCCTCTCCATCACGCTGCTGCCCCGACGAGGACTCCCTGCTGCGGGCCGGAACCCTATGAGCTGAGGAACTAAATTTAACTCCACTGCGTCACCAGCGACAGCTAAGAGTGATGACGAGCAAGTGCAGACTGGAACGGGCTCAACCGGCCATTCCGCTCAAGATAGAAGGGGAGTGTTTCATCAATTAGCCATTGGATGGTGCTGTGTCCCTTGGAGAGAGCCTGTAAAAAGAGCAAAAAAAATCTCTCCCCTCAGGCAGAGAGAGAGAGAGAGAGAGAGAGCACGAGAGAGAGAGATGGTTAGGAATCAAGGAAACCTCAGTGTAAAACATAGCTGTTGGAGCTCATTAACAAAAGCCATGTGGTAACCAAACACGTCGTACAGAGAGGTATCATTTTGTGTGGGACTTTAGAGGTATTGTATTTTTTATTAGGCACTCTGCAGGCCGTGATCACAATACTGTAGCGCTCATCATACACATCATAACCCATTTTTTGATGCACATTTTGCATTGGCCCTCCTTTAGCCAACATGTATAATACCTCAACCTCCTTAAACACATCTGATTCAAACCATCAGCTAATTAGGAAGGTCTTTATAGATTAAATTGAAAGTCAAAACACTCATTTGTGCAGTGCTGTGGTTTGGAAAGAGCCCAGTTTGACAGACCCCATTTTGTTACTACTCCTATTTGTCACCATTCACAAGATAAGACAAGATAAGACAAGTGCTTCCACTAGTGCCCAGTGATTGGGAGCACAATGAGAGTGTTTCTAATAAAGTGGGTGGTGAGGTAAAGCACAACTTTGGTGTTTCTGATAAAGAGGCCAGTGTAAAGTGTCCATTTGTCATACGTGAACACACCACAGCACACAGTGTGAGCAGCACGACATTCTTTCTCTGTATTTAAGCCGTTCACCAAGTGAAGCAGCGGGCAGCCAGGAACACAACGCCCGGGGAGCACTCAAGGGTACTTCAGTGGTGCCACTAGCAGTCCTGGGATTCAAACCACAACCTTCTGACCGCGGATGCAGCTCCCTAACCGCTAGGCCACCAGCTGCCCCAGTGATTGAAAGTACAAGGAGGGTGATTCTAATAAAGTGGCTGGTGAGTTGAGGCACAAATTTGGTGTTTCTCATAAAGTGGCTGGTGAGTTGAAGCACAAATTTCTCACCAGTGTTTCTGATCAAGAATAGTGATTGGAAGCACATGGAGGGTGCTTCTAATAAAGTGGCCAGTGAGTGGCAGTACAAGGTAAGTGTGTCTAATAAAGTGGCCAAATGCTCAGTGAAGTTTCTGGTAATCCACTACCCTGGAGAACTGTAGTTCTGCTTCTAATTTAGTTCCATTAACCTTACTGTTGAGGTGCAGCCATATATTGGTGCTAGGTATGTTAGTGAATTAGAACTATTCTCTGCTGGACGGTGTGTCTCCAGGCGCAGAGTCTACAACCCTTGTGGTAAATTACAGCTCCTACCATTTAATTTTCTTCTACAGCACTGACATTTTCCACCTTTAGAGTCTCTCTCCTTCTCTCTCTCTCTCTCTCTCTCTCTCTCTCTCTCTCACACACACACTTTCACTCATCATTGCTCTTTTTATTTTTGGAGGACAGCTGCTGAGTCTGCATGCCTAGCCATTATTATTATATGAGGAGAAAGAACAACTCATTCCCTCTGCTTTGCTAAATCATCTGCATCACTGAGAGGGGGACAAAAAAAAAGAGGCGCATTCAGAGTGGCCTAGTCCTGCCACCTTTGTTCAGCTCGACCTTTAACAAGTGGGCTTGCAGCTGTGTTTTAAGCATTAGAAGTGGGTTGTCGTGCCATTTTTGACCACTAGAGAGCACTCTTTCCCCTGGAGGGGTGAGTTGCCCCATGGGCATCATTAATTTTAAATAGGTGAGAGATGTTGAGATAGAAACTGTCTTTGTGACTGATTGAAAAAGCCTGGTGATGAAAACATCTGTCTGGTCTAGATGCCTCTGCAACACGAGGGACTGAACTTCATGCTGCTGCTAAAGTTGTGTGTTATAATTAGATGTATTCACACCTGTTGGAAACAACTTGTTTTTTAAATCACTGGCCATTTCATTGGAAACACCCTCCATATGCTTCCACTCACTGGCCATTTTATTAGAAACACCTACCTGATATAAGTTCCACTACATGGATGTACAATTGAAGAATGCAACCCGTTTTGGTATGATTTGAACAGTAGATCATTCTCAGCATAGGGTTGAGGATGAAATGGTATTGGCCTGGTTGTGTGTGTGTGTGTGTGTGTGTGTGTGTGTGTAGCACAGTTATGAGTGTACCAAGGAGAGAGGTATTGCTAGGGCTTTTACAGATCAGTGCCGCTGCCACTTTGAGAGTGGTCCACCATCCAAAGCTATCCAGCCAAGAGCGGCTCTGTGGTCAGAAACTGATCATTCATGAAGGGCTACAAGTGTGTTTCAACAGTTGGGCTTCAGGCAGGCTCTACCTACAAGAGCTACAAGATCGGTGTTTCCAATAAAGTGGCCAAGGAGTGTATAAATATGGCTTGTTGAGACACTACCCACAGGGTATCTATGACGCTAAGGGGGGCTCAAATAAACTCCCACTAGTCAGAGGGGCATCCACATAGTTTTGGCCCTGTAGAATGTATTTAGGCCCAGAGGGGACCAAAGATGACATGAGGAAGATTTTTAGCATGTACATAAAGTCTCCTCGCCTTCTCATCCTTACTTTACAGTACGATGTTCATCCAAAACCTCCAGTGCCCTTCGTCAGCTTCTATCAGCGTCCCCTCGCCCCAGCACCGCAGATGCCGGATCGGTCCAGAGAGTCAGGGGTGACGAGCTGACACAGGCAGCCATTAGAGCTCAAAGATTGATGTGCCGGCTGCGACGGCTGCTCGCGAGGTGTGACGTGAATCCGTAAAGAAGAGTGGTACGGCGTTAGGGGAACAAGACATCTCTGTAGTCCACTGGACCAGAACGATTCAAAGCATGGACATCTGTGAGGATGGCTATGCTGAATGGAAAAAAAAAATACATGTGGAAATGTTAAGCAGCAACACAGCAAAATTACTTTCTGCCTGTCCAGACAAACTGATTCAAGATGAAGAGATATGATGCTATTGTAGCAATGATAATATTGGGAAATGGGACCAATCAATTAGTCGAAATGTGTCATTATCTTGGGCAAATGTGAATGCACATTACATTATGCATCTGGTCCAGGAATCCAAGAGAGCACAATTGTCCTCGCTCTCTCTGGGAGTAGAAGGGTCCTCCCTCTCATTCAGTGCAGTGCTAGCCATCTATTGGTGAGATATTTGGTGGTCAGCTTTCTCCAATGGGTGTGTTGCGCTGTCCAATGGCAGCACGAAAAGACATGGGGGAATTTCACATTTTTCAGAGGAAGCATGTGCGAGTTCTTACTCTCCTATTTCTTCTGGTAATGCGTGACTGGGGGAGTCCTGGCTAGTGAGTGGATCTGGGACACAGCTAAAATAAAATCTGGATTTTGAGACCCCCCAAAAAAAGAATAACCTCTGAGTGTTCATTATAAAAATCCATTTTTTTTCTGAAAAGTGGTTCTTTTACTCAGTTTCTATCATTACAAAAATGTAATTTTTGCCAGCCTCTGTATGAGAATCAATATGTAATATTAGCATGAAGGTAACTAAGCTGTTTGATGACTCAGATAGCTGAGGCTCTAAAAATCTATGGCTCTAAAAATTAGATGACAAAAAAAGTAAAGAATATGCCCCATCAAAATATCCTAAAGTATTAACGCTGTGAGTGGTGTTGCATCCAGTGAGGACATGAAAGATTTGTGGTTTTTTATTTGGGCCACAAATCGCAAAAGACTGGAATCCCCTGGCCAAGATTTATTATTAAATTAAGATTTTTTTCTCCACTGATTCTGTGAAATAGATTGGTCCATTCCAGAGGCTTTACCATCCATTCTGGTCGTCTGTTTATGTACCTGAATGCTGCATCAACACACTATGCTAATTTGAGACTGATTGTATTGGCCAATAAAACTGGGAAGGAATCTAATTAAACGGCAGACTTGTAGTGAACGCCACTTGATAATGTTTCCTGGGCCGCTTGGACAACAGAAGGGACTCCAGAATAAGTCCAAATGAATGGGTTCCTATGGAGCTTTTGTGGAAAGCTGTAATTTCCAAATGATTAATCCTTTATACACAGAACAAATGCACTAATTTTCACAACAGCATAAAATATTTCAGCACTGCCATGATATTTTACAATGCTGTTCACTGTTAGATACGGGACTTTCCAACAGTCACTTTGTACGTTCATGATGCCAGTGAGAGCTAACAGCCAACTAATCAGCACACAGTAGCCAGATATCTGCCAATCAGCATGCGGTAGACAGAATGTAAACCAATCAGGACTCAGTAGCCAGAATGCTAACGCTCAAAAGCCCAAAAAGCCTAAAAATGTTGGTATAAATTAGAAAATACATTTATAAAGTTCCATTTCCTCTGTGAACGACTACTTTAGCCATTTAGCCCTTTTTCCTCGCATTGAATGAGGCCTCTCTCACAGGTGCTTTTTTTTATAGTGTTTTTTCAGTTATTTTGTGATATTATGGGAGGAATAGCACTTGGCCAGGCTGCAAATTAACAGGCTCCGGAGTGACCACCCATGGGACTTAACATTCATGAACACATTCATGAACACTTTCATGCTTAAAAACATTCACATTAAACTACAGAAGCAGTGCTGTGTGACAATGTTTATACTTGGAACCGTGTGTTCGTTAATCCCTCTGAAATTCCAAGCCTATACTACATCTGTAGGGCCATCTATATTGTCTGTAATAATAGATCACAGTGTTTATTTATGCAATTACTTTGTGACCCAAACATAGCCCCATTACAATAATGCTGATACACACACAAACATAAATAGAGAGAAAAATTAAGCCGAATGAAAACAGAGGGATGGAGGGATCATGTGGACTATCTGAGTGTACAGGTCTCTGAACTCATCTCGTTTCTAAAGAGGGCAATGTTAAACCCAGAGTGGGGTTGTGCAGACTCAACGATGTTAGCTTACTGCTAATATGACACTGAAACTCCATAGACAGGCCAGCAAATTAGCTTTAGAGCAGCTGTCGTGATTTCTGTTAGAGTATCAGCTTCTCACATTTAGGAAAAAAAAATCTCGAACCCTGTTTACAAAACGTTTTGATCGATAATGAAATGTGTTTTGTAACTTTTTGACCCGCCCGCTCGCACCCACGATATTTTAAAAATGTCTGCCCTAAAACCGCCCGCACCCGCAGATCACGGGTTGACCCGCGCATCACTAGTAGGGGCAAACAGCTATTTTTTTTTTACTGGCAAAGTGAATGTTACATTTTTTTGTCAACGGGGGTGTGGTGTTTTTCTGATTGCCTGGGGTTTGAACAAGAAGCTACTGATGGTTTAAATAATAATTAGGGTTGGGCACGTTAACATATTATTTACTTAACACCAGCAATTATTTAATCACATGTCAATGCAGTTTTAAAAAATCCTTTTATTTTGAAAGTACGTTGCGTTTTGTGTTTTTGTGCTTGAGAATCGTGGCTGGTTTTCGCGGGGGTCAGGCGACCATTACACCAACAGGTATTTTAATGACACTGCATTCAGATACATAGACTTCAATATGGAGTTGGTTCCCCTTTGCAGCTGCTATAAAGGTTCCGCCCCCATATTCCAGAACTATTTATCCAATATCAGGACCTGTGGCTGAACACGATCAAATCCTCACACCATTGTTCCAATCGTAGTGTAAACTCTTCCCAGAAGAGCACAGCAGCAAAGAGAGGACAGATTCCCCATGATATTTGTGATTTCAGAAGAAACTTATGTCTAAAAACTTGTCAATTCTTATGATGGACAATACAAATGCCCACAAGTCAACATACACTATATGGACAAAAGTATTGTCCAAAAGTACAGGGACGTTAATGACGCTGCATTCAAAGACATAGACTTTCATATGGAGTTGGTCCTCTTTGCAGCTGCTATGATTTGATTACATTAATGTTTAAGTTGAGATTTACAGAAATATTTGAACTGCAGCTGTGTGACTGTGTTAAAGGGAACACTGCTGTTAAAAAGCCCCTTATTTGTTTCAAGTGTTTGCAAACCAAATGTTATGTTCTTATAGCAGTGCTTTAAAAATAAAAGTACGCAATACACTATTTTTGAATGAATTATTTCATTTCGGATATAACTATGCAATTTATCACAGAAAACCATGTGATGAATCGCGATTAAAAATGTAATCATTGTCCAGCATTAGTAATAATAAATAATTATTTAGGGGGACCGAAGAACATTTGGGGGGGTGGGGGGGGGTGATACAAAGCAATACATTTCCATTTTTAATTAAAAAATTAGCTTCAGACAAAAAAAACAGTCTCTCCCACAGAAAACAATCAGAAATAAGCCCCATGGTCAGCAAAAAAGAAACATAGCCCCTCCATTAGACAGCAGGAAGCAGCAAATCAAATTAATGTGCAAAAAAACATTTTTTTTCGGGAGCCTTAGGCAGCGGCTGATGCTAAAATTCCCAATGGCCTTTCCTGCTCATTTACTCTCTCTGTACACCTTCGCTGCACACCTTCCGAGGCACAGCCCGTGCCAGATCTGCATCCTGGAATGTAATTCCATAATGCACAGCCAGGCATGGAGACCAGGCACCAGCTTGCTTAGCTGCACCGCTAATTACTAATTTAGGGTGCTAATTGACTCATTAGACCTGGATCTGTGGCAGTGGGGGTGGCATTCCCAGAATATTTCAGCCACCCAGGGAAGCAGCACCCAGTGTATGAGAGCTTTCCATTTGCCAAGTGCTGATGTAATTATCCACAGCTTTCCAGGACTGCGAGAGTGTAACTCTGCAAGATGAGTCAGACCAAAACGGCTGTGCGGATCACGAAGGGATGAAATGATGTGGAAAGAGATACGAGATGATCTGAGACCTAAGGACGTACAACATGAAGGAGGACGGAGACATGAAACAATGGGAAACTGTGTGACTGTGTCATAGAAGGGGAACAAGTGGGAATTCCTTTGGAATAGGGTTAGGAGACAATTACATTTGATTAAATGAAAGGTTAGAGAGTCTGGACAGACACATTGCGTGAATAAGTTGAGTGATAGAGGAGAAACAGACTGTAATTTCATTGGAATAGCCAGGAGATGCTCCTGGTGGTGGACTGGAAAATGGAAAGACTGTGTGATTGTATGGAAGGTTGAAGGGTCTGGATATGGGGATGACTGATAAAAAAAAGGAACATGCAAAGGACAGCAGTGGTAAACTGTGATGAAGGGATGGATGGAAAGATTGATTGAGTGGTAGAACAGGTACAGATGGTGATTCCATGGGAAAGGTATCAGGAAATATACCTGGAGGTGGACTGGAAAACAGGAAATGTATAAGACTGGATGGACAGTTGGAGGGTCTGGGTAGAAGGATGAATGATAAAATACAGAGTGAGAGGAAAGCAATAATGCTCTCTTGGCCCTCCAGCCGCAGATGGCTGTAGCATTGCAGTGAACAGCGGGGCCGCTCAGTAGCCTCCAGATGCTATCAGTTTTAATTATACAAGCAGATGACAGTCGTTATGTGCTTTAAGGAGCAAATGGTGGATATGGGGGCATTTTTGCACTTTGTCCCATTATTTTTAACGTATGTACAGCTGGCTCAAAAGGTTTCTGGATCTCTCTGAGAAGCCAGGATGACCTGCCAGCTCCATTGAGGGTCGTTGCTGCCTTTGTGTCTGCTTTTCGCTCTCTCACCTCGGCAAAGCTCCTGCATTCCGCCACGCCTTTCTGTCTGAACGACAGTCTGGCTTGTCCTCTGCACAGCTTTTGTTACATGCACAATAAAGCTGTTCTTCTGGGACCACTATGTGAAAGTGGCCTTGCTTTGGTGTGGACAGGACTCTAATGAAACCTTTGCTTGTATGCATTTATCTCTGTAAGCAACAATGTCCCCAGGATGACATGTTTTGATGTTTTTGCCATATTGGTTTGCACTCCTCCAGGAAAAATGCTTTTTTTTCCCCTGCAAAAAAAAATGTGCCTTTGAAAATAATTTCACCATTTTCGTTGATGAATTTTAACAAGACGGTAATGTCAGAGACGGACGAATGTACAAGCAATTCAGATCCAAGTACGTGCATGCACTCAATGTTAGATATACGTTTCCAAGTATTGCATGCTTATGACTGGTTGATACTGGTAGTGCTGCCCTGCTACTATCACTCATCCTCTAGTCATTAAACATAATGTAATGTTCTCCCTGTGCTTTCCCTGTTCTTTTAGGTTTTAAATGTTCTGTCTTCTCTCTGTTATCTGGTCTGTTGTTGTTTACATTCTCCAAGTGCCTGTTTATGTGTCTGTTTCATGTGAGTATGAGTGTGTCTGAAATCGCGCACTTACCTCAGTGCACTGAAATGTAGTGCGTAGTGCGCACTCCACACTTCCTTCTGTAGTGTACACTGCCGTGGTTAAGTGCTGTCCTAAATGGCACACTAACATTTAGCACTTAGCGGAAGTGACGGACGAACATTTGATCGCGATTCTCCAGTTCCGCCAAAATATCGACCGGCTTTTGTTTACACAGTGAATTTCCTAGTGATTTTATTTGCTTTTGTTTTTGTTTAGTTATCTCCGCTTGGGCTTGCACCGACATTTCACTGTTGGCCGCCATTATTCAACTCTGAAAACTTGTCGAAAGACCCCCCCTTCCACTACGTAGTCAAAATGGCGTCCGTTTAGTGCGCGTAGGGTTCGTGTTCCGCACTGCGTTTTCTGGCCGTTTTCAGTGCACCATCCGGGTACTTTCAGTGCACTGAATTTTAGTTTAGTTGTCAGTGTGAATGCACTACACACGCGCACTAAAAGTGTGCAAGTGCGCGAAGTGCGTGCTTTGGTTGTAGCCCCACTTTAGCTCCGGCCCCTTGTTATCCTGTTCACCTGCGCCTAGTTCCCGTCTCCGCCCCTACCCAGGTGTTCTCATTTCCTTAATAAGTATTTCAGTCTGTGTTTGTGGATTTTTGTAAAACCTCTTGTCACTCTGTGCTTCTGGAATATTAAGATCATTTCTAATTGTGTTGGTTTTCCTGTGTTTTTGTTAAAACCTGCTTATTTTCCCCTTTGTTTCTGCAGTGCTCCTGTACTTGTTATCCCTGGACCCCCTGTTTTTGCTCGTCTTTTCGTGACTTGTTCTTTAGCGTTAAACCTTTTAGATCCTGTGATTACATCCAGCATGCCTCAACCCTCACAACATTAAACATAAGCTTTGAGCGTTAACTTGCTTGGCAACTCAAATCATGGTAACATGGTGCTTTCTCCACCACAACTGACAATAAAACGCTCTGCAGTGTGGGCGCAAAATCAATGGTGAAAAATACCACAAATCTCAAAGGGCATTTCAACCCTTAAGAAATAAATGATAAGGTCAGTTAGACTTCCATCACAATCACCTCAAAATGAAGTTCTGGTTGGTCAATTGACCCCCAGATATTTAGGATCTGATTTGGTCAGGATTTGTAGGATCTGAAGGGCCGTGAGGGACAATGCAAAGCAAAAATTCAAAAATGTATCCACCTTGTTAACCTGCCATCACATAGTGTGTGTGCTAATGGGTGGTGTTGGAGCATGGAGGGCTTTATGTCTTTTTATTGCTTATTTGACTATGTTGTGAAGCACTTTGTGGCTTTTGCCTGTGAAAGGTTCTATATAATTAAAGATTACTTACTTACTTATACTGGGGCATTGCCTCTGTAACGTGATACATCATCTATCAGTTCTCACATTTTGTTTGTATTCATAACGTAAACTGCTGCACCTGAGTATGTTTGCGTAGCTGTCCACACACGGTTAAATTCCCTATCTGGCTTCTCTACACCAGTAAGAGTGCTTGATCAAGATGCCTAATGTGCACTTACATCTTTAAAGTAAAGTCAAGTGAAGTGGCCTCTTATAGTCTTTCTCTGCATTTAACCCATTCACCAGATGCAGTTGGCAGCCAGTGACACGGCAGATGGGGAGCAGTGTGTGGGGGCGGTATCTTGCTCAAGGGTACCTCACTGGTGCCACTAGCAGTCCTGGGATTAGAACCCATGACCTGTAACCACCAGGCCACCAGCTGCACCATCAATTCGCTGTCTGCCACCCTGGTTACATCTGCTAGCAATATTCACAGGCAGAGAATTTGCCCATCAGTAGACCTTAGATGGGATGGGTGGAGTGTGGATGGAGCATCGGTTTAGGTGAAGCACGGCAGCATTTACTCTCATACAGAAAAAATAGAAATCACACACATCAGTACACGCCTGTGTGCTGCGGTACAGAGACACTGATAGCATGTTAATTCAGTGGTTGCAGAAGGTCTGTGCAAAATTATGGAGGCATTTCATTCATTAAAGAGAAAGGAGAAAAAACACTCAGACTGATCTAAGAAAGATCTGTGTGTGAGAGAGAGAGAGAGAGAAGGAGAGGGGAGGGGGAGAGAATGAGTAAGAGAGAGAAAAAAAGGAAAAGTGCAACCTGCTGCTTTAGCTGGAGAGGTGTTGTGGGGTGTGTGTGTGTGTGTGTGTGTGTGAGAGTGTGATTGTGGCATACAGCAGGCCTCACATTGTGACTTAATTGACATCCCACCCAATACCTTTCAACCCCCACCCCTCCACCCCCACAGACATTCACACCAACACACATACCCAGTGTGTGTAGCAGTGTGTTTGTGTGTTCCACCAGATGGCAGC
Source organism: Brachyalestes nurse (assembly GCA_037974405.1). Classification (NCBI taxonomy): domain Eukaryota; kingdom Metazoa; phylum Chordata; class Actinopteri; order Characiformes; family Alestidae; genus Brachyalestes; species Brachyalestes nurse. Next base: position 30,020,224 of record JBBPCY010000109.1, read on the forward strand.
GTGGCTAAAGGATAATGAGAGGAAATGAGATGTGAGCACTGATGATGTGATGAAGGGATATCTGTGTGTGTCTCACACACAAGCAGACCCCCACCCACACACACGAGGTTAATAGAGTGCGGCTGGTGCACATACTAACCGTGACTAACGGTGACCTTGTGCGCAGGGAGTGGCATGTGTGTGTTGGTGCAGTAGGTGGGCACGGATTTTTGTAAGGGTCATCGCATTACAGAGTAGCTGGCCCTGTGTGTGTGTGGTACAAAATGAACAGGGTCACTGTTTTAGTTCATGTTGCATTTCCGTTTATTCAGCACGACCTGCGCTCCATCTATTAGCACAATTAAGCTACCTTTGATTTCCTTCACAGACTTCAGTGACACACACACACACATAATAATATGAGCAATGGCTTCTGTGAACCCACAGCAACATTAATTGTAACGAAGCTGGTGGAAGGGTTGAAAAACAAAAAAATTACAAAACAGATGAACAAAAGAACAAATAAACAGATATTTATTGACGTGCAGATGAAGAAGCCCAGTGGAGTTTCTGTTTATGGAGAAAAAAAAACTGAGAAAGAATATAAACTCACACAATTCTCATTCTCTCTCTCTCTCTCTCTCTCTCTCTCTCTCTCACTCGCTCACACTCACTGTGTCTGTCTCTTTCTCTCTCTCTACCTCTCCTCTGATGTAACTCGAGACCTGGTCAAAGCTTTTGCTTTTAAAGAACAAAACACACAGGCTGGTATTACTATCTTGCGAGGACACTTCACATCCTGTATCTTATTAATACTACACCTAAACCTAACTCTGATATTAGAGTTTAATATTAGAAACTTTAATATTAGAAACCAGATGCCAGTCTTTCTGATCTTTTAGGTTTTCCCTCCAATGGTTTTCCAGTATTCCAGTAATCTTTATTTGGTCCTTACAAAGAGATAAACACACACACACACACACTTCCTTTCTCTGGTTCTTTCTAAAGCGGTTCCACTGGGACACAAGTGAGCCTCAGTAACCACAGTGTGAGTGAGAAGCAGCTCCTGTAACGTTCCTGAAACTCTGAGGAGGTCTTCTGTGGTCATCTTGCAGTCTGACCACATCCGGCCTTCATTACTGATAATGAGAGAGAGGGAGGGGGAGAAAGTGAGAGAATAGTTTGTTGCATGAAATCTCCCCTTGTTTTGTAATCCTGCAGTGTTAGAAACGCTTATTAATGACTAATTAATGACTGTTCTTAATCATTCATGAAACCTTTATAAGGGTAAGCTTATGGCAAGTGCATTTTTGACTCTTAAAGCCTCGTACCTAGTGGCATAGGCAGGAGGTCCGTCCATACAGCGAATAACATCGGATTCAGAACACTAGGCATGATTGAGGCTGTTACTGCGGACGCCTTTCATTTCTCCCATAGTCAAAAACAGGTCGGATCCTCATACAGGCAGACTACAAAAATGACTGCACATCTATGCGAGAAATAATTTAAAAACTGTAACATGCTTAAACTACTGAATAGTGCAGATGTTCGGAGCTGTAGTTTAGAAATTGGAGTTCAGGAGATGCCACAGCTATATGTAATCAAGAGAAAGTGACCATTCTATCATACGTGAACACACCACAGCACACAGTGTGAACAGTGTGAAAGTCTTCCTCTGTATTAAACCCATTCACCAAGTGAAGCAGCGGGCAGCCAGGAACACAGCGCCCGGGGAGCAGTGTGTGGGGACTGTACCTTACTGTGTACCTCTGGAGCTGTGAAACACTTCTTTTCCACCACATATTGGTTATTCCTGCCCTATCCAGAGGTCAGACTTTAATAATAATTGGAATATCAAGATCAAACTATCTTTCAAATAACGAATGAGCCCTGGTTGAAACACAATTTCTCCAATTCTGGGAGAATCTTAGCAGTAAAACTTGAATGAATATTACATTTATGACCCAGAGAAAAAAAAGCAGTTGTTCATTTTCACACAGCAGAACTGTTCATTTATCAAACATTTAACACATTTATCAGTTCATTATTTCAACCATTAATTTCAAACTGTACATTAATGAGAGAGCGAGAGAGATATGGAAAGTAGAAAAAGAGAAAGAGAGAACAAAGGGATAGAGAGAAAGGAAAAGGGAGAGAGAGAGAAGGAAAAGGAGACAGAGGGGGGAAGACAGAGAGAGTTAGGGAGAAATAGGCAGAGAGTGAGAGAAAGTAAAGGGGGGAGAGATAATTAAAGAGGGGGAGTGGGAGAGAGAGTAAAGAGGGAAGAGAGAGTTGAGAGAGAGGGGGCCTTCTTGGCTACTAAGAGACCTATTAATAGAACATACTTCCAGGATGGCCATGTGCTGAGTGTGTGTTAGTGTTCTGTGTGTGTGTGTGTGTGTGTGTGTGTGTGTGTGACTGTGGTAGTATTGTGTGGTGTGATATAAAGGAGCTCAGAGCTGGGAGCAGATCAGTCAGAGAGAAAAACAAAACTCCTTACTTTATGTTTTCTGGTGATCCTGCGCATTAACTGATCTCTGTTGTGGGATTGCACTGACAGCAGTCATGAACAAGGACAAGTGCAAAAAGAAAATGCCAATGGAAAAAGCAGATAAAGGTGAAGAGAAAGTGGCAGTGAGGAAAGCGGAGCCCACAGAGGCCGCTCCTGTGACTGATGGCACGGCCGGTCTGTTCACGGCCCCTGGGAACATTTACTCGGCCATCCTGAGCCGCAACGAAGCTGTCAAAGACGAAAAGAGGCTGAAGGACTTTCTGGAGCTCAGGGACAAATACGTGCGCAAGAAAGTTGTGTTTAAAGACCCTCTCTTCCCCGCTGACGATTCCTCACTTTACTACAGCCAGAAATTCCCCCTCAAGCTGGTGTGGAAACGTCCATCGGTGAGTGAACTCACGCTTTTCCAACCTTACCTCTGTTCACAGTGCAAAGCCGGTTACCAAGAAAATAGTTAAGTAATGGTGCAGCCGGTGGCCTGGTGGTCAGGGAGTTGCCCCTGTGATCAGAAGGCCGTGGGTTCGAATCCCAGGACTGCCTCAAGTAAGGTAACGTCCCCACACACTGCTCCCGAGTGCTGTGTTCCTGACTGCCTGCTGCTTCACTTGGTGAATGGATTAAATGCAGAGAAAGAATTTCACACTGTTCACACTGTGTGCTTTGGTGTATGACAAATTTACACTTTACATAAAAGACAAACCTGTTCACTCAAAACACACTTGCATGAGAAGTCATAGGCAGGTGCTGAACTGCTGTTCTGCTATAAGTGTCAACAGGTTCATCTGTTCTTATATAAGTCTAGGTGAAGTTGTCTGTGGCAGTGGGCAGTGCAATAGTCCTTTACGACCGGGCCGAGGCCATGCCCATCCCGGCACTTCTGTATTTAGATCTGCAGTCAGATTTTGTCTTTTTGTTAGTGCTGACTCATATAATGACATATAATAACATACTACAAATTATTCATGTTAACCCCAGAATCCTCAGGTTTAATATTCAGTTTTTATTCTTAAGGCTTCTTTTTACTCAGTAGTTATTGTAGGTGGCATTTTACATTGATTTCCTTAATGTATTAAACTTGAAATATATATTTTTTATTTAGAGAGCGAGAGATAAAGAGAGATACAGAGAGAATATTGAAAATGAACTACATTTCGATCATTTCGATAATTTAAAACACATAGCATAACTACACGATTTTTAAAAATTGATTTAAAATACTTTTTAAAATAGTCAATTATTTGGTTAAAAAAATTAAGCAGAAAAATGCAAAATGCTGTAAAATGTGTGCAAAATTAGAACCAATATTCATTTGTATATTATCTACTTTACTAAGTTGCTGTTAGACTACATGTGTCTTCTGTTGGTATTGTGTGACTTACTTCCTAGATTTGTTACAGAAGTGGATCTTGTTTGCTTCCATTTTCTGCTGTTACCTTTAGTGACCGCTGCTGATGATTTCAGAATCAGAATAAGAAAACTTTATTTATCCCAGAGGAAAGTGCTTACATTGCATTGACACAGAGACACAAAGACAAGAACAATGTAAAATATAAACAAAACGCTCCAGAAAATACTCAGTGTACTAAACACAATACTATACACCACTGCAAATATCAGCTTCTACAAACCTAAATGATTAAATGAAGTCAATTAAAGAGTAGCTCATCTTACTTGCCAAGGGTAAAAGTGGCTGCAGGTTTTCATGCCGCCTGATTTCAGTCAGATGGTCTGAGATCTTCAAACCGTTGACCAGGGGTGCTTCTACTTGTTCGGAGTGAAAACCTGCAGCCCTTTGCAGAAAAAATTGATCCGCCTGGGCTGGAGTATAAAGGGTTAAATCACAGTCGCACACAGTACAAAAATACAATCGTTTTAAAGTGATGTGATGTTTCAGAGCAACGCTATGTGTATTCAAAATTCTTTACTTATACAAGTACAACTTGTAGTGAAATGTTACCCTCAAGACAATACAATTACCAAATAATTAAAACTCATTAAATAGAAATTTGGAAAGGCTAAACTAAGTAAAATAAAAGTATATTTAGAACAAACAAACATTACAAATGGAAACAAAACATGTACAATCTACCTATGCTGCCATTAGTTATTAGTAATTGGAAGGATTTCACTCTTCACCAATTACTGACTGCTGTATAAACAAGACACTTGTGGTCATTTCCTCTCTGAGTGGGCAGCCATGCTGGGGCCTGAAATAAGCGGCCCCTGCCCCGTTGCATGCCGTTAGAGAATGCGAGAGCGACCCGGGCAGAGTGCATCTGGGGAATAGCTGAGGCTTAACGTGCTCTTGGGTCTCAGGCACCTGACTCTACACATCAGGCTCAGTAATGCGGCCACTGCAGGGCAGCACAAACCTCCCGCAGGGTCAACGCCCACGTCCTCCGAACCCGATAATCAGCTTCTGTCAATGCTCCTGTTTTACAGCTCTAAACCAAATCCTCACTACAATAACATCCTCTCATGTTAACTTGTGGAAACTTACCCTTAAACTGAAAGACGTGCATTGAAGTTACTGTCTGACATCATTTAAATATCAATAAAATACATTATACCAACATGTGTAAGTGTTAAGTGGCCGGATCTCATACGAGAACAGCACACAGTGTGAACAGCATGCTCAAGGGTACCTCAGTGGTGCCACTGGCAGTGGTAGGATTTAAACCCACAACCTTCTGATCACAGAGGCAACTCCCTAACCACCTGGCCACCAGCTGCCTGGTGGTGAGGGAGGTTTGAAATGCAGTCTATAACTGTTTTATTGAGTTGGCAATAGTAGAGGAGAACGGGTGCTGCCTGACAATGACAAGGTACATCAGTGCCCACTTTGGTGTGCCTTGTTCCCTGCATTTAACCCATTCACCCCGAGTGAAGCAGCAGGCAGCTGACAATGCAGCGCCCAGGGAGCAGTGTGTGGGGACGGATGTGGGGGGTGGTGAGAAAGTGTGTGGGGATGAATTTGAACCTTTAGCAATCCTGGGATTCGAACCCATGACCTTCTGATCATAGGGGGAACGCTCTGACCATCAGGCCACCAGATGCCCCAACATGGTTTGGTCTTTTAGTTCAAGCCACTGGGAGAAGCCCCAGCACACCCAAGACCCTGGTTAAGGAAAACCAGTTCAGAAAATGATTGTTCATATTTTTTCAAATTTGACCCTTTCAGATCATGTAAAAATTGACGATATGCCATTACATCACTCTCTCTGTATTTGGCTGGAGTGCTTGTTGGATGTCTTCGTTAGTTCACTGAGTTTAAGTCTACCATGTGCAATATCGTGCCATATCATACAGGTGCTAAAACATTGTCATTACGTGCAGTATCATATTATTATGTTCAATAGTCTTACTATGTCCATTATCATGTGCATATTTCTTGTTGGGTGCTAGATCATTTCATTATATGCAATATCTTATTATGATTATGTGCAATAGACTTATCATGTGAATATCACTTATCTGATACTGATCTACTACTGATCTCTATTATGTGCAATAAAAAACCACAATTTGTGTTTCTAGTAAATCACTTAACTGTAAGTTATTTATTTATAGTATTTATACTCCTGCATTTGTGTATATAGTACAATATATTCCATATAGAGTGTTTACTGGATTTATTTTAGACTTTATATTTTAATTTGCTCTTGCCTCTCTTGTCTCTGTATGTCTGTACAGTCATAACATGAACAATTTCCTCTAGGATCAATAACGTTTTCTGATTCTGATTAACCCCCTAAGTTCCTTAAGGCATATTATGCACAGACTACACTGACATATTGAAAATAAATAACATAAATTACTAGAGGATGGATGCTAAAGGGGTTAAACGCATTGGTATGCTACTGAGGATGTATGACAGATAACAGGTGGCGTATATAAAAATGCAAAGTTGGCACTGATGTGCCTTGTCAAGCCATTTGTCGGACATTGGCAACCCAATGAAACAGTTTTGGACTGCGCTTCAAAGTGACATTCTAACCGCATTGCGACTGTGTTTACTGACTGTTTACTGTGCATTTCTCCATAAATACTGTGGGAGAAAGTGTAAAACAATGTCATAGTTAATACCCACACAGCTAAATATAGTCTGTCTATGTGTATTAATGATTCTTTTAACTTACGGCTCATAAAGCGGTGATAAAAATCTCTCACTCCTGTGCTGAGCAGCTGCTGCAACTTTATGCCACTCTGTCACATTATATCTTCATTTTAAAGAGCAGCTTTACATTCACATCTACAGTAGTTTTATTACCGAACTGCCCATCTCAGAGGGCCGAATGTGGCGGCTTGTCCTCCCATTGTAGTAAAACACACAAGATTCACCAATTAAAGCAACTGTTCAGCAAAAATGGCAGGAAATGCAGAAGAGAAAAATCCAGTTTACAGTTTACAGCTTGAACCAGAGCGATAAAATGAGAAAGGAATAAAAGGAATTCTGACAAACATCCAAGAAACTGCTCATCATATTTATCCGTGAAAGCTGATATTCATATTTGGCCTGAAATTGGAATTGAAAATATACCACTTCAGTCTCCTCATGAGGAGTAAAGCCACTCAGTATATGGACTCAATATATTGCAATACTGACCTGTACATGGTTGGTGCTTGTTTGGTGTCTTTTGACAGTTTATTAAGTTTAACCCCTTAATCTCCTCAATTCTTTTTTATTTATAGACAACATGGAAAACGATGCAATATGTTCGGAGTTGTTCTCTATACAGAGCCTGTTATTGCATGAAACAGTGACATATTGCACATGATGAGATTATTGCGCATGACAATAAAAATATTGCACATAATAATGATTTAGCTCACTCTTGCACATCAGAGTAGGAGCATTTGATTTGGGTTCCTATATGGTTTATCTAGTAGTGAATATCACACCCAATTTCAACTTTTGTCCTATCTGCATTTACATGTGCATGAACTACAAATGCAGCGCATACAAAAGAAACAATGTAGCAGCCAGTTACTTATGGTACACATTTACAATTATAACTCCTTAACCACTAGGCAGCTGGAGGCCTCTTGGTTACTGGGTTGCCCCTGTCATCAAAAGATTGTGGGTTTGAATCCCAAGACTGCTAGTGGCACCACTGAGGTGCCCTTGAGGTACTGTCTCCACACACTGCTCCCCGGGCACTGTGTTCCTGGCTGCCTTACTTCCCTTGGTGAATGGGTTAAATGCAGAGAAGAATTTGTGCTGTTCACGAGTGGGCTGTGCTGTGTTCACTTATGACAAGTTGACACTTTACATTTTTATATGTTTCTTGTAATAGAGTGTTTTCCAGCCCTGTGGTATGTATAATTATACTTATGGTATACATACTGTACATACTGTGCATTTTTCATGCTCCAACACACCCGGTTCAACTAATTAACTAATTACCAAGCCTTTCCCTGGCCAAAGTGGCTGTATAAAAGGAAGAAAAACATTAAAAGATGCAATTTGGAAGACCTCCAGGACTGCGTTTACGAAGCCCTGATCTAATATATCTGAGAATACACTGAAATTTATACATGTGCTCTAATCTAGAGCTCCTCACAATGTAATCATGTTACAGTTGTAGGCAAATATTGCGTTGGGACTCCGGTCCAAGGTCTGTTATTGGTGTCGTGTGGTGTTTTCTCCCAGGTGGGAAATCAAACCCCAGTCTGCTATGTGGAGTGTAACAATATTACCTACTACACTACACCAACACTCAATTTAAGGCTGATATTCTCCACTTTATCCTCACTATTATCATTTCATTACAAATATCATGTCTTAGAGTGCAGAGCCTCAGAGGATTATTTGTATAACATGAGCTTCCCACCTCTTCACACAAAGTCTCTAATAAGGGCTAATGTGTTGGTCCACTTCAGATCAAGTGCTTCTCAGAGCTACATAGAGATTTGAAGCACATTAATTATAGCTCCGTCTGCACACACATATTGAATGTCTTGCTACTGATGCCTGCTTCTGTTTCCCCCAACAGGAAATTTGTAAAAATCCCCAGTTCATTGTCGGAGGAGCTAACAGGACAGATATTTGCCAGGGAGACCTGGGTAAGACATTTATTAGAGAAGAAATTTCACTAAAGCATTAAAACAAATAACCATCAATAAGCACTACATAAATACGTGATTGTAACTGGTGGGTAGGAGCTTAACTATCAGTCATTTTAACACTTTTGACAAAATTATTCTTAAAAGAACTGTTATCCACATAAATACAATATTCATGTTTTAATTTAATTACCTTCTGATCATGCCTTTACATTACTGACCCCTAGGTCTCTTTTACTGACTCCTAGGTCAGTAATGTGGGAATCTTTAACAATAATATATGCAGACACATGACTAATAAAATAACAATAAAATAAAAAATATAGTAATAGTCATAATATTAATGAGCTCTCTGTGAAATTGAGAGATTTGCTGGCCTGATAAAATACTCTGTAAAATGCTTTGTCTCTCCCTTTTACATTTCTCTTTCACAGCATTGAGCAGCAATGCAGTATAAGCTTACAATGTTCATTTTAAGCTTATATGCAATGGTGGAAACTGCAGTTCTAGATCATCACACACTTATTCAAACCATGTCGAGCTGTTAAGTAATCTCTAAAAGACTTGGTATCATGGTTTCTGACACTGTATACACTTTATACAACATACTGTGATCTATAAAAGTGGACAGAAGGGCCAGTATGGCTTTTAATAGCTGCTCTACTATAAAATCCATCTCAGAACAGCATATGTTGTGTTTTGGATGCTGGTGTGCTGATCACTCACCATTGCTACTTTAGGTGACCAGCTAAACCAGTACCAGACCAGTACTAACCAGCTTAGACCAGCATGAACTCTATAATGGTCTGAGCTGGTTAGTACTGGTCTGGTACTTAGATTTTTCAGTAGGGTTTTTTTCAACTTTGTCTTTTCTGTGGATAATGGTATGTCATACAGTGTCTGAAACTTCTATTTGAAATTACGTCACTTGTCTTGATGCAGTGCGAGACAAGTGTGATGATTAATGCATGTGCTGTTTGCACAGTGCTGATTAGTGGTGAATACTTCACCAGTCCATTACTAATTATCTTCATTAGCCATGTAGCTCCAGTGCAAAACATTATGAAGAAACCTTCAGATATTAAAGATTGGTTAGCCAGATAGATATAGAGCAAGGAGGAAAGTCAATTTCATCAGATATTTTTCCAAACCACTGTACACTGTCAGATACAGTCACTTTCAGACTACAGTCACTGTCACTTCAGTATCTTCAGCTAGGGAACATAATTTCATATTCCACTGCAATATTATACACCCTATTTTCAGTCTATGCTCTATTCATATGGAAGAGTGAATATAATGTACCTTTAAAAACAACTGAAGGCAAACAACTGGACCTTAATAATCATGCTGTACTTTTAAACGGTACAGTTATGTTGTTTGAACTATGTGGGAACTATATGGACCCGGCTGACAGTGTGTATATGTGTCCAAATGGCAAGAAATAAATGTTCTATTTTGCTTAAAATGAGAAGTATTTACATATCAGGGCAGCAGAGGCCGCATTGCTTTTTCACTCAAGAACTCGAAGCTTGATGTGCCCTGACAGCTGGAGCTCTACGGCTCTTCCTGAGGCCAGTTGCGAAATCCTGACCCTTATGACACAAAGCCAGGTGTTAGTGGGCATGCCGGGGCTGAGTGAACCGACCAAGCAGCCACAGAATCCAGCGACATCACAAGACTGGGCAGGCTGACAGGGCCGAGTGTGTGAGAAAGGGGTGAGAATAGTTTGTGGAGGAACACATGAGGAGCCAAATGTACACAAGAGAAGCTCTCTGTAACCTCACCCCGACAGCATCTGTTTTCAGACGCTCCGCTGACGAGCCTGAGCACACTGGACCCCGTCCTCCCGCCGTATAACACATCACGCAAAAATAGCCCAGTTACGAGCCACAGATGCCCTGCAAAAATCATCTTCGTCTTAATCAGGGCAACATCAGTGGAGCGAGCCGTGCCAGGGGGGTCCTGTTTCACAGGCTATGCACACCGGGCCACGGGAAAGGTTTAAATCATGTTTACCTCAGCACTTGTACAGTACTATAGAGGTCCGGTTCTTTGGGGAACCTGCATATCTGGCATGATCTGGCAGAATGATTGTCGGTCATGTATGTGTGTACAGTTTGTGCTAAAAGAAGAAAAGTGACCAAGTTTAAGATGTTCGGTTTCATCCATCATGGTCACTTTTTCTCCAGGATCAAAAGAGCTGGCCTTTCCCTTGACAAACCATCCTGTATGAGGGTTCACTCTAAATGTCATCTATTTTGATGATGAAATATGCTAGCAGGCCACTTTATTGGAGACCCACCCCCTTAGCTCCACCTCCCATTAGACTATAGGCCATGCACTGTTTATATTAACCATCTTCTAGCCCTTATTTTAGACTACTCTGTTATCAGTGTCTGACTACAGAGTTGCCCTTGGCTGTAGATGTTTGTGGTGGGACTAACCCCAACCCTAACCAAAACCCATGAGATAAATTCCCAACAACACTACTGCACCTGATATTAAAGTAATAGAAGCCATTTTAAAATCATTTTTGGATGCAAAGCACTTTATGCACCTGGTTTGCACATCACTTACTCACTCACTGATGTAAATTATAGTAAGCTAAACGTCGATATGAATTATGTAATGTGACAGAACTTAATTGTTTTAATTAAATGATATCCTGCAAGTTAACTGTTCAGTTTCCTGAAAATAGGTTCATAAACACACAGTTAAAGTACTGTATTCCCAAAACACTGTAACACACACTACTGTACCACTACCATGGCAGTGTCACTGCTGTGTTCTGGTCGACAGTGGATCCTGTGGCAGAAACTGACCAGTGATGAATGGAGGAAGGGGCAGCTGACAATTATGTACCTTATTTACTGTGTTCATACAAGGTCTACATTTACGTTTACTCTGATCTTCTGCAGGAGATTGCTGGCTACTGGCTGCCATTGCTTGCCTAACTCTGAATGAAACCCTTCTGTACCGAGTCGTTCCTCCAGACCAAAGCTTCACTGAGAACTATGCTGGCATTTTCCACTTCCAGGTATGATCCACTTCCAGGCAGAGGGGGCTAGTTTAGGTCCAGATAGCAAAATTTTGAAGCCAGGCAGTTGGAAAAACACTTTTACTTTCTGGACCCAAATTACCCACCTCGGCTTCCAGGTATGAATTACGTTTTTCACAAACAGTGTTCTTATTCCCACAATGAGTGATGTACTTTCAGCCAAAAGAAGTTGATTTTAATCTATCTAAACCCACTTTTTCTTTCTTTCTTACAGTTCTGGCGCTATGGCGAGTGGGTGGATGTCGTTGTGGATGATCGACTACCCACATGCAACAATCGTTTGGTGTTTACCAGGTCTGGCAATAAAAATGAGTTCTGGAGTGCTCTTCTGGAGAAAGCTTATGCCAAGTGAGTTTCAAATGTAGGCACAAACTAAGGGCATAACCCTGTAGATTCATGGATTTCTATAAATCCATGTGTTGCTAGAAGATCAATACAATGATGCGTTTATCATGAGATGTTTGGTTTTTGTTTCAGACTGCATGGCTCCTATGAAGCCTTGAAGGGAGGAAACACACTGGAGGCCATGGAAGACTTTACTGGAGGAGTGACAGAGTTTTATGAGATCAAAGATGCACCTAAAGAGATGTACAACATCATGAAGAAAGCTTTGGATCGAGGTTCCCTCATGGGAAGCTCCATAGATGTGCGTTGATTTTATTTATTTTATTTGTTTGAATGTTTTTCAAGTGACTTTTTCTACTGTTTGACATACTCCATCTTAATAAAGTTTCCAGTGACTAGCATGAAATGAGAATAAGAGTCAACAAAAATGGACAAATACTGTGAGACAAATACTGTAGTACAAAACAGTAGTAGAAGCCATGTTAAAGCATCATCTTTGGATACAAAGCACCTCATGGGCCTGGTTCATTGTTAACAGCATTGAGTAGCTGGTCTCATCCACTTTTGTCCTAAACATTTTATCAGGTGCAAGAGATAATAGTGACAGACTGTGAAGGACACAACTGTAGCATCCTAGAAAATTATCAGATTGTAGACGGAATGGCAATGGATTCTTCTAGTTGGAATGGCCTTTGATGACATAACAGTCTAGAAATGTACCAAGTAAACCACAACCTTGCTAATGGAATACAGTTCATGTGTTTTGATTTAGCTTATTATTGTTGGTTTGTTGTTTTTTTTTTAAATGTGAAGAACCTCGTAGACCTGGGTACCTAACACATTCACTCACACACTCACTCTTAGCAGGCTGAAACTTCTCCACCAGGGGGCACTATTAGCAGCTTTTGGCGCTTTGCTTCTATGACACTATGTGTACTTGCTTGTATTGTTATCCATATCCATAGATAACGGTATGCCATACAGCATCAGAAGCACAGTAGCAAGTCTGTTAGAGATCATACTTTCTTTGTTATTGTTGGACATCTACTAATTTGTTGTTCATATAACTTTTTTATTAATTCACGCTTTGCATTATATTATCTTTTCCTTCTTCTTCTCCTTCTCAGGCTTTGGTACCAACTGCAAGCGAGACCAAAACTAACTCAGGCCTTGTGAAAGGCCATGCTTACTCAGTCACCGCAGTTGAGCAGGTAAAAGATCAGGGGAAAATACTACACCTGCTTTGTCTATGCACCAACTGACCTTAAGCCAAATCCTGGAGGCCACATTTTCGGTATATTTTTGTCAGGGCTTGATTCAATTTGTAGAGAATGGGATCCTAGCATAACAGTGGTTCCCTAGACTTGATTTTTTCTTTTCTACAACTCAAGCATCCCAACTCAGGGCTTGAGAATGACCTGAGTACATGTGAGCATGATAAGTAAGAAAGCTGAATTCAGCATAACCGAAGTTCCTGAAACCTGCTCTTAAAATACATTAGGCAGTCTCAGGCCTTCTAATGAATGTGTTGAGGTGTACATTGACTTTGTGTGCTGTGTTTTTTAATTGTGTGGCAGGGTCAACAAGAGGACGGCAGGGACACACGTATTCGTCTGGTTCGTCTGCGGGACCCCTGGGGGGTCGCTCCTCCCCCGTCCTGCAAGACCAGTGACTGGACAGGTCTAGCAACCTCTGAGCAGGACAAGAAGAGACTGGAGCCTGCTGAGGCAGGGGAGTTCTGGTTAGTCTTCTGATTCTAGAGCTAGACTTTAAAATACAACTGGACAAATGACATAAATCATTAACAGATTGACCATCTCTAATCGTAATGTCATGTAGTGTTTTTACAGCAAGAGCCCATTTACTAACATGGTAAAAATGTTTTAATGGTACAATAATTTCAACCATGTCACAGCTTTAACATTGCACTGGTGTCACACAACTTATGTCAAATGCAAACTAATACATCAAGTACTTTCACCTCTCTTTACCATCAGGATGGGCTTTGATGAGTTCCAGCAGACCTTCACTAAGCTGGAGATCTGTAACCTGACCCCAGACGCCCTGCAGGATGATGAGATGCTGAAGTGGACTGTGTCCGTGAACGAGGGTCGCTGGGTGAGAGGCTGCTCTGCTGGGGGCTGCAGGAATTTCCCAGGTGATCAAATTATGCTGCACGCACGGTCCATTTTTTGCAAAAACTCTGAATATATTAAGGAACAACTGGCAAAAATGCCAACTTAGCAACAATGCCATTCTCCAAACACTTTACCTGTACATTTGAATGCCTATTAAACCAAACATATACACCAAAATCCTTTTTATTTTATTTGGTACATCTACATTGCATTTACACATTGTTAATTTTATCAGCTCCACTGATCACACATGTGCACTTTGTAGTTCATATTATAAACTGTACTGATCACTGTGTGTGTGAACTTTGTTCAGCACACACACACACACTAACATACCACTATCATGTCATAGTCACTGCTGTGCTGAGAATGATCCACCTCCCAAATAGTGCTTGTTCACTGGTGGTCCTTTGTGGGTATGGCCAATAAAAAACAAGGTAAAGAGGCAAATGATACGGATGAACCACAGTCTTTAACCATCAACTCAAAATCAGTTAGTGATCCTATTCCACTACGGTTCTACTCCACATTATGGCAAGAACCACTTAACTAAGTAAAAAACAACAGT
>JBBPCY010000109.1:30054931-30086580 GCA_037974405.1 Brachyalestes nurse
CCACCAGTACGATCCTCAGTTCATCATTATTCATCAGTTCCTCCCACACTGTTAAAGAACAAGTACACCATTACTTTTAATTCTGCATTTAATACTCAGACACTGAAAAGAGTTACATTTCAAACATGTGCTTCTCATGAAAATCTCTCACAAACTCTCTCACAAATTAAAAAACATGTTAAACACATAAAAATTCTCTTTGGTGATGCTTTAAATTTACATTTACAGAATTTAGCAGGCGCTTTTAACCAGAGTGAGATACATCAGTGCTTAAGTTGTCTGCCTGTCCTTCAAACCTGTATAGCTAAATTTAAATCAACACTTTAACCAAGTTACAGCCAGCTAAGACACACACCTTAACAAACCCTGTTAGAGAAAACACTCAGAGCTTCATAGAGGGTTAAGCAGGTACATGTCCGATAATGAAATTATGCATAAGACATAAGCAAAAGGGCCTAGTTAGTGACCAAGGTGCTCTTTGAAGAGGGAAGTCTTGAAGAGAAGGGTCTTGAAAACAGCAAGGGATTTGATCGGAAGAGGGAGTTTGTTCCATCTCTGGGGACCAAGCAGAGATGGGGACTCGAGTCACACTTGAGTCTCACAAATAAAGACTTGAGTCTTGGCTCGGACTTGGGTGTTGTGACTCGTAAACAATGTTCATTTCATGGAATTATTTATTCATATCTCGCACTCTTTCCAACATTTTCCATAATAACCCCGAAACCGCTCACCTCGCCGTGGTGTCCGATTACTTTAGTCCAGCATGGGCGTACATGGGGATCCGTTCCACACCCCTCCAGATCCACCCCACCCACTCCCACCCAAGCACAGATGATGTAGTGATGTATAACTCATACTCCTGTTTTAGGGTCTAAAACGTTTTATTTTGCATCTTAAATCTAAAACCTGAACATGTCACTCCATTTACCGTTCTCTTCGAGCTCCTCTCAGCACGTCTTGTGTTATTGTTTTGGCAAGGAGCTGCCTCATTGGTGCCCGTACCAAAGCCCCGCCCCCCAAAAAAGTCCCGCTCCCAAGCCACCGACGATTCGTCCAGACATTTAAATCTGAAAAATCCCACATTTAGAGTCGCCATTTGTAAACATTGCCACTCAAAGACTTGATTTGGACTCGAGCAGAAAGACTTGAGACTTGACTTGACATTGCCACTCAAAGACTTGAGACTTGACTTGGACTTGAGCACAAAGACTTGAGACTTGACTTGGACTTGGTGAAAATGACTTGTGAACATCTCTGGCACACGCGCAGCAACCCATCCAACAACCCCCTGCGAGATGTAGACCGATGCTTCCCCCCCAACATTAAAACTGCTTCGGGCACCCCTGCTTGAGTGACTTGCAGGCAGCTGGTTTCATAGTAGGTCTCAAAAGATGAGTTGTTGTGAAACTTCCTAAAACAATGGAGGCAGCAGACTCAGTGGTGAGATGAGCCTTCAACACGAGCTGAGAGAATGTTTACCCTCGGAATAACACTGTTTAAACTCTCAGGTGTGAGATGTGTGAGAATACACAAGGCAGAGTATGCCGTTGTGTGGCTACAACATGCTTGTGCGGTTCATATTATGTTAGACTTTTCTTTGCTGGAATAGAACAGAACCCATGTGGAGTGCTTTGGTGAAAAAAACGTCAAGACCTATATCTGTACATCACTAAATGTTCATTTTCGGTTCCGCCTCAAGGTTGCTCATGGTTTCATTATTTCGTTGAGTCTTTTAAACACTGTGCAGTCAGTATACAGGGCTGTTCACAGTTTGTGTGATAAGCTAGAGCACAGCAGTATTTGAAGTCTACCCAGCCTACTATAAAAACTTTAGGACATCTCCAACATAAAAAGACGCTCCCATCAAATTGATCTACGTCTCCTCTCGCCCTCTAAGGCTCTTTCTGAGCTGCAGATGATGTGTAAGACGCAGGATGAGTGATTGTGTAACATTTATTAATTAATAGCTTTATAATTAGAAATCAGATGTCATTCATCTTGAAAATAAAACATGATAACACAATTACCAGCAGCAAAAGAGGAGAGAGTTGGGCTTGGCAAGTCGAGGACCGGGAGCGGGCAAGCGTGAAGTCACATCAATCACAAGTCGGAAACACTTCATCAAAACACTGTACCATCACTCCTCACACCTGTCAACAGCTCGCACTGCTCATTAGTATTAATTATCTCAGAAATTCATTAACCCAGAGAGAGCGCGGGCGAGGAAAAGAGAAAGAAACCTTCCTCCATCCTTCTTTTTCTCTCTCTGCCTCTCATTGACCCCTCTTTCACGCTACTTTTTTTTTAACACTCTGTACCGTAATCCTCCCTTTAGCCTCTCTGTCTCAGCGTCATTTCAGATCTATAAACGTGCAGAATGCTATAGTGCCAATCACTGTCGAGCCCACAGCTAGGATCGGCTTCAAAAACGGTCATAGGCCGAGCACTGGTTGAACTTTGTCTTCGTCAAGAAGGTTTAGACGTTTCTTAAGGCTTTCTTTCAAGAAAAAAAAAAGAAAGACACTGCACATGGCATTTGCTACAGACAGAAAAAAACTCGAGCATACACTCAGGTCAAGGCCTCAAGTAGTCTTTCATGTGCACTCACTCACAAGCAAACCTGATTTTTTTTCCTTCAATCAAGACGGTACTAGAACCATTATGCTGCAATTTCATGGAGCCGACCTAAAAGTGAAAAATAGATTTTTCAGTGAAAAACTGAATATATGCAGCTCCGGAAAAGAAAAAAAAAATGTTTAGTTTATAGTTAGTAGTTTATACCTTTTATAGGTGCAGGTATTGAACTGAACAGCTTTGCCTTAGTTTTTAAGAACTGCTGACAACATCCTCATTTCCAAACAAAAATATTGTTCTTTAAAGCATCATTTTGAAGGAAATGACAAAAACATCGAAATAAGAGAAATGATGCAGTGTTTACAGAACCTGAATAATTTAAAGAAAACAAATCTCTTGTTCACGCTCAAACTAAATGGCAATAATTACCTTTGACGAACGTGTTTTACCATCCACCTGGTCTCATTGTGAGAGGAGAGTGTTGATTACAGCAGTGTTTTTGTACTTTTCCTCATTAAATAAGATGTGATTCAGGTGATCAGTAATCAGTCCCTTATAAAGCAGAATGAGGTGCTTGTGTAGAAATTTACACTGGCATGGAATGGTTGTCATACTCATAGATATGCTGATTTAAAAATAAACTGCAGTGCTCTCTTATTTTTTCCGGGGCAGTACTGTATGTGTTTTTGATCAACAAAGCTATTTTAGCTTTAGATAATGAGAACACGAGAGCTCAGTATTTACCCAAATAGCCCGAATTGTGTTAAGTGATGTGGACGATCAACTGATGTGTGTTTGGAGTCTAAATTTAGCGCTTTACCTACCAGGCTAATGTTGGTTTTACAAACACTAGAAATCAACAGTGACCCAAATCCTTTCCATAAAAATACACTATCAAAAATTCTCTTGTCACACTCAAACCTCGTTCTGTTTTTCATCAAGGTGTAGTGACTTGTGGTTGCTGTTTGGGACACAGAATGACTTATTGTGAGCTCTAAAAAAAGAACAGAACATCACCACCTCAGGCAACCATTTCAGATAACACCTCGGCAGGTGCTTACAAAACCGGTATGTTACTACACCCACAAGGGAGCTAAGAAGTCTGCATGGCCTTAATGAAGATCTGGATGTGGTTTGAGTGGGTTGAGAGAACATTTGGTGATATACATTTACAGAAAAAATTTGGGCTTCGATTGACTTCTAGTTCTTGCAGATATTAGTGAAAAAGAAAGAGAGATGCTTGTTTTGCCGATATGCCAGAGTTCCTTCCTTCCTCCCTCTCTTCCCCCTCTCTCTTTATCTTTCTCTCTCTTTTTCTCCTCTTATCTCCCATTCTCACCTTCTCCTTTCTGTTTATCACATCTTTGTGTCAGTGCTCAGACAGAGGTGGGAAAAGAGAAGGCTGGGCAGCTAATAGAATTCAAATCCTCCTTTCCAGTAATGGTCATGTGAATCCTGACCCAGGATCAGTACACCGTTACTAATCGCATAAAAAAATAAAAAAGGCTCTGGGAGCCAGCTGATAATAGGTGTGCTGCTCAAGAGGAACTTAGTAGGTGTTTATCAGTCTTATTAATCTCGGACGCAGGATCTGTGGTGACATGTGGCTTAGCTGAGTGGATGACCGCCTTTCGCTTGTCAAAGACCCGCTTGCTGTGAGTCATTGTGGCCACTCGCTCTGGAGCAGGGATTGACTTTGGCCAATCGAGGCTTTCGGTCAATCTGTGTTCTTAATCAATGCTTTCTCTTTTCCCTTCTGTCGTTTTCCTTCTCTCTCTGGTGGATATCGACTGTATGGTCTTCAGAGATAATTTATCCCAGGTCAAACGCTATTATGATGACGAGACAGCTTGGGGTTCCTCAGGGGTCCAGTTTGGACCCTTTTGCATTGTTGCATTAGTTCTAGCCCCTTGTCCTGGTATAGAACAAAGGAGGCCCGACCCATCCTATTTACTCCGGCTGTTTTTTTATTTCATCAGTTCTGGTTTATTGAATTTAATTATTTCAGAATGATTAACTCTAGCTCAGCTAGCGGAGTGAGGGAGCCTCAAAGGGGCGTAACTGCCTCTTTTTTTTTTTTTTCTTTTTTTTCTCTGTCCGGACGCTATGGGAATGAAAAATGGCTATACAGTGGCTGTAATGGATCTTGCATGTTGAGGAGGTGTTTTTCCCCTCTTATGTTATTAATGTGCTTGTGCTACAGAGCATGCTGATTAGCCCTCCTAATACGGTATTATACCGGGGATCCACTCCGTTTGCCCCTGCACCCACAGGGGCAGATCCACTGGGAACAGAGGCTGCGGGTTTTGCATTGCGCCACTCCAGGAGTTCTGTAAACACCTCCCAGTGTCTTTGCTGTTCGCACCGTTATCAAAAATGCAAACAAAATAACTCTCAGATACAAAGTGTAAATGAGCACATCTGCTACGGTGGCTTAGCCGGTATTTTATTTTATACTGTTTAGCAATCTCTGGGAAACACGAGCATATGGGCTTTGCTTCCTTACTCGGTGGATAACTGTGTAAACAACAGATTGAAGCGCAACGTGATGAAGCAAACTGCAGATCACATCCAGACTGATGCGGTGGTGCGTGCCTCTTGCTTTCTTATGAATCTGTAGCCCAGCGGCTTTAGTTGTTTCAGATGGCCAGGGCACTGGATGTTGCATTACACATTACACAAGGAGGACAAAATGAGTCCTCCTCAACTGTTATACAGAAAGTGACGTTTCCACACACTGGCAGAAGTGCATTAGCGTGTTTAGTTTACTTACAGTTTACCAGATAGATAATGGGAAAGTTTAAAGGCTTATTGAGGTCTAATCTAGTGTATACCCTCCACTATGTGACCTACAGAGTACCATATTGAAAACTTCAGGTGCCTGCTTAACCAACACATCCAAAAAGAGCAAGCAACTTCTAGAATACATTACTTGGTAGATATTTTGGACTTTTTTTGCAGATTTTGGTGCACAGTTTTCTCTCTTTATGTGCTCAGTTTTAAATCTTGGAGAAAATATGTGCCATAGTGTAACATTAAGCGGATAGTGGAGGATGTAAAGGCAAAAACACAAATGCAAAAACTCATTTAGAAACACAAAACACTGATTCACTGTACTAACTAATACAAAATCCAAAACACTAAACAGGAGTTACGGTATATCGGTAAATTACAAATAAACAGATGGCAAACCAGGAACAGCTGTGATGGTGCAAGGTTACAAAAGAGAGGTAAAAGTACTATATTGGAGGGCAGAACAGAGTGGAGCAAGAGGCCAAAACAAAGCATGTGGAGCAGGACGTGACCGGGAATCAGAATCAACAGAATGCACATGTTAGGGCGTCAAACAAAGTGACAAAACGATGAGACTGTTACAAAACTTTTACACTTCCCCGTTTTATGTTTAGTTTTTTCCCTCAATGTGTTAAAGCAAATGTATAAGTAACTACTATTAGTTATTATTACTATCATTAGTAGCATATGTTTACATTATTATGCCCTGTAAAGGACTGGCAACCTGTCCAAGGTGTTTCTCCACTTTACACCATATAAATGCAGGGATAGACTCCAGCAGCTCTGCGACCCTGGATCAGGATTAGCAGCTCAGATGTCAATTATTATTAGAAATTTGATGAATTATTTAGTCATTAAAAGTGTGTTCAAATACACAGGGGGATACATAGGGTGTGGCATTTACATGGTAAGTACAGAAAATGCAGTAAGGGTGCACGTATGTGAAGTAGAGCGAGTGTGATGAGAAAAGATTGCGTGCTGGAAGTACTGCACATGGGTGCATGCCTGCCGTGTGTGTCCGTGGCGCGTGCTGTGAATGTGTGCGCTTGTGAGTGAGCCCCCCTGCCCGAGCTTGTGCTGCGTAATTAAAGAGCCAGGACAGTTGGCCTTTAGAAAGAGCAGGGCTGGGCTCTGGTCCACAGCTCTCTCTGCTGCGATGTTGGCTCACGGGACTCTCCACCGTGCTCTTTATGAGGCCATTCCCCCCCTTTCCCCAGCAGGACTAGTGCTGGTAATGTGCTAAATGAGTGCTTATGCAGCGTGTGTCAAAGCGCTAAACTCAGCCATGTGTCAAAACAGGTCCCTCTGTACCTCCCACCTCAGCCTCCACAGTCTTCCCTACTGTCTGCCTTAAACTGCTGGGAGGATGAAGGTTGAACTAGATTTAAGAATGTTCCTGCCGATGTGTTAAAAGAACACATAGTAGGAACCTGGCTGAATGAGTGAATACACAATTAGGGCTCGGTTTGCTGCCAACAGCTGTTCAAGTAAGCAAAGCCACTGTTGGATTGACAGAATTGCAGCATGTGCACCGTGGCTGTAGTGAATTCTGATGGAGATCATGGCAGGTTTCGTCTGAAAGCTGCAGATCTCTGTCTATAGAGGGAGATGAACGTCAGCATTAACGTTTTCATTGGGTGGGAAAGTGCTTTTGTTTCTCCATCGCAAAGCCCTTTCACAGCAAGGTGTTTGATTGACTACAGCACTTAGCTAATTAACCTTCACATGTGACTTACAGATGAGCAACATGTTGGCATGGCAGCTCCTTTGCCTGGCCTGAAGCCAGAGAGTGTAATTTATTACAGATCCAAACCATCAGCCGCTTCAAAGATTTCACAGGAAGTCCTTTGATTCAATAGAAAGTTCCTAACCTACAATGCTGACGGAGCTTCCACAACTTAATGCTCATGTTAACATTGCTAACTGGAGCAAAGGGGGTCATTAGAAGCCATGCAACATGTGAAGTTCCGTAGTGGGGTCCGCAGATGGAGCGTGGGGCTTTTCAGTTGAGCACGGGGGGATTTTGCAGCTCTATGCATAAACATTGGCTTCAGATGGGACAGGGCCATGGCCAAAGTCACTGTATGTGCTTGGAATCTCAGAGGATGTGGCAGCAACGCTAAGCCTTTTCTACACTCAGCTGATGTGCATATAATTGGGGGATTTCGCGGCCTCCCTGCAAATTGCAAAGCACACAGCAAATTACGAGAGGAGAGGGCGATCCTGTCCACTTCCATAATGTACAATGTAATCTGCCCAGGGCTAATCCCCTTACAACACTACACTGGTTTCACTTTCAGACGGGGAATTAAGGTGAGCCTTGACTGGGATGGTGAGTGAGGAAGTGCCGTCATTTTTCTTTTATTGCAACAAGATCAACTAAAGCTTCCGGCACACTCCAACACTGGCCATGTCTGCAGAGCTCTGATGGGCAAATTAACAGCTTGAGAAAAAGACCTGATGGGCTAACAGGTTGCTTTGATGACCCACTCAGCACCGGCACTAAAGTTTTATAAATGTCACGGAAGAAGGTCAGCCAGTTCATGCTGAGATCCAGCTGCGAAGTGGGTTTGGTGACTGTGCGAAATAGTGAAATCACATGCGTGCCTCCAAAGATAACTAGATGTTATCCAGTGTTAACTAATGTACCATTGTTTGCTTGTTACTGTAATTTGTCAAATTATCTCATTAAGACTGGCCTTCACTGGAAGTAAGGCCAAATGATGAAAAACCAGTTAGGGTTTTTTTTTGGTCCATATTGTGTATATAAAGGTTGTAAAAAAGCTGGTGTTACAATCAAATATACATAATTTGGTCATCAGATCCCACACTTTCATCCAGGGAGACAGATATATAACTTGGTTTATAGAAAGTTTGTGCAGGAAGTCTTGTCCAGGCCATTCACACTGGTCCGGAGTGCCCCAGGGGGTAGTACAAGGTCCAGGGAAGGTCCTGACAGGCCAGCAGGTGCTGCAGGCTCAGCTGGGCTTGACAGCTGAGTAGTTGTATATGAAAACATTGCATGAAGCTAGAGGTCCACAGCTTCAGCAGCCTGACTTTGCCCTCAGCACTGGGTGTGAAGTTAGATGTGGACAACAACTGGAGAAGCACACAGGTGAAGGAAAACACAGCAGGGCAGAGTGACTGTGCTGTGTGTTGCTGAAAAACAGGCATAATTGACTGCTTCGATAACAGGCAGGACTTCACATTGTAGTGTTATAGTTAGCAACTACTGTGCCATCATTTAAAATGTAAATCCATTGGGATTTGATTATGTATGTGGGCTTTGTCTTGGCTGGCCACATGTATTCTTGCTCTCAGGGAACAGAGAGTGTGGGTGTCTGAATAGCCCTTGCTGCTTGCTATGAAACTAGATCCCACAGTAAGCCTGAATAGCCGGGAGGAGGTCTTTTAGATGCATTTGTAAAGTGCTGTTAGAGGACATAGTTTAGTGTGATGATACAAGTGTGTAATCATCCAATCTAGCATCAATCATTTGAAAACACCAGCTATGTTAGTGCTGTATGAATACAAGGAGTTTAGCCCTTTTTTAATATACAGTATATATGTATATGTGTGTGTGTGTGTATATATATATATATATATATATATATATATGATTGATGAATATGTATATATATATATATATACATATTCTATAAATTCTATTATATGTTATATACATTTTCTTAATCACTTCATATTTACTAGTGATTCCACAGCTTGGTGCAGTGATTAATAGTGGGAGCACTCATGGCTTTGCAACCCAGTGCCCACTTTTCTGAGCAATAATGCAGTTTGCCTCTTCAGAGGGCCAAGAGGAAGCAAGTGGAGAGCAGTGCCATGCTCTGTTCTGCATTTAGCTTCATGACTGCCCTCTTCTGCATCCGATGGAGACCCCCTGGCTCTCACATCCTCACACCCACATTGTCTGCTCTCCACAGAGAGAGGGAGATTAATGTGCCTTTGTCTTTGATCGTTTTTTTCTTGCATTTGTAATAGATTTCTTCAAGCCACGTCAAGAATTTGCCTTTAAGGCCATAACCCCCTTCAGACTCTGTTGGCACTTTGTATCAGTTTTGCTTCCATGAGACGTGGACTTAGTAATAACTTTACTTAAGCCATGAGATGGCAATTTGTTTGGAGTTCAGGGGAGTGCTCCAACCTTGTTTATGCAGTACAAATGAAAGCTGGAGGTGTTTGTGTTCTGTGCATTCATTCTTCACTGCATCTAATTGGATGCCACTTCTTTTTGCTTTGTTCCAACTACTTCCTCAAAGATCAATCAAAAATCAATTAGCTGTCCCAAAAAGTCTCTGAACAGTTGTGTGAGACACATCCAATGAATGAGGCAACATACATATGACATTCATTTGCCTGCATGATTTCCAAGATTTGTGAAGTGTACCATTTGGAATAGTGTGTGAAACTGCCCTAACGCTGCTTCTGCAGCCCTGTTGACCAGAGCATGTTAACCTTAGGCCAGGTCTATGCACTTCTCCATCATGCCACCAGGGGCTGTCTAAACATTTACAGAGAAACAAATCTCCTGGAACAGCAGGGTGCTCTCTATTAATAAGCACTAACCCTGCTGCTGGGAACTAGAGAGGATAGGGGCTCAAGAGAAGAGGGGGTTAAGGATTCAGCCAGAGAAGGAACCTTTCAGCCAAGACATGTTAATGAGAGAGGTGGGTCATGGTAGGGACTGTGTGTTTAAGGCTTTAGAGGTACCCTAACCACTTAGACACGCACACGCAATGAGTTTAAGTAATTTATAGATGTATCCTTCCATATCCCGCTATGCTGTCACCGCTTACAATTAGCTATTCTTCTAACTCTGGAGGATTTATTGTGTTACAGAACATTCCTTAATGTTTTTGGGCTTCCGTGCATGGGACGTGCTTGTTGATGAATTGTTTGGTTCAGCCATGTGTGCGGCGTTGCCGTGCCTCTTCTAATTAGGCTGCCATTGCTGATTAATATAATCCAATGCGCTGTCCTTGTATGGACTCACCTCTTACTAACAAAGTAGCCGAATTGCTGAAGCTTGATGATAACGGTCCCTGGCTTTACTCCTTGCATTCAGTTGGACTGCACATACACAACCACAGCATGGCAAAAGCATTTATCACAGCTGCAGTGGGCTTTAGCCCTTCAGTTCCAATGCAAAGTACACTTTGTGTGCATAGGTAAGACTTTGAGCTTTCTGTGTGCCCCCTTTCTAGAAAAAACTTTTGGGTTCAGCCTTTGTGATGCCACAGCCATCCGTGGCTGGATGAGAGTATGGTTGGCCTCCCTATTTCTAGGTGAGGGTTTTTTTTTAGTGTTCCCTCTATCAGACAGCACAGTGCTAGCTAAAGTGGGAGTCTGTTCTCTGACCTAACAGAATTGTCAGTTAGCAGCCAAGCATGTTGAGCTGTCCAATGGTGTTGTGTTAGCAGCTGTTTGAAAAGATGCTAAGACGCTAGTAGTGCTTCATACGGCTGGAAGGACACGTGTGCTCTCAGCTTGCATCATGTGATGGGGTGAGCCCTAACTAACAAGGGGGAAAAAAGAAGTTCATGCCTTTTTGCTTTGACATTAAAGCAATGAATAGCAGCTGCTTTCATTGGGTTCCCATCCCTCTCACTTCTTTCCCTGAAGCATGTGTAGCTGTGCGATGTGCTGTTTATGAGTAGACGACGCCACTAAACAGTGCAAAAAATGAGAGTCAAGAGAGCTTTGTAGTGGAATGCCACGCTTCATCAAGCGCTCCAGATCAGTGGAGTGTGTGCACGCGTGTGTGGGTTTGAATAAAAAGACGAGGAGAAGACGCAGTGTCAACAGCACTCTTGCCTTGTTTTCATAGACGGTGGATCAAATTGACAGCTCCGAGTGACTCCAGATGAAACAATGCAGCCCGCTTAACCGCCAGCAGTATGTTTACTCCCGCTCCCGACTTCCTGCTTCTCAAATTGTGTGCAGCCAATTCCAACCCCAACCGCCCCACCCACCCCACCCCCACACCTACACCATGACTAGCACACGGCACCACTGAGGCTTCATTCTGGTTTCGCGTCGTCTAAATAACAGGGCGAGCAGTCGAGGGAGATGAGGGCAGGACAGGCGCCAGACGAGATTGACAGCATTCTATTAAAGAATCTGCAAGCCTTGGTCATACGGAGGGCGAGTAATGATGTGACAGACACACATAACACACACACACACACACAGTGCCATTCCTCACCCTCCCACTCCCCTCCACCACTGGCGATTATTGCTGCCAGCAGCCACAAACATATCATGAATGCATCTGCATTAATGGCCTGACGAGTAACTGGGTGAGTGTTTGTCGAGATGGATGATCAAGTCCCTCAGCTTATTTACTGATCTGAGGCTTGGGGAGCGGTGGCGGCAGCAGCTGGGCGCCCCACATGGACACCACCAGCGGGCAAGTCCAGGCCAATTAACCTGGTAACGTTTGCTCTGTTGTTGACACATCTGTTTGCCTTTCCGTGATCCGCAGACACACCATGTTTCACCTCTGTTACGCCCCCCCCCCTTTTCCCCCTTCCACATGCTTGCTTTTGTGCGAATAGTAGTAGCCTTGTACACTCAGACCTGGGTTTAAATTAGGATGTAGATGTGGGGAGCACGTGTATCTAATAATATAAAAAAGCTATCAGTAAATAATAATCTAAATAATGTATAATAATATCTATAGACTTCTTAGCATGGATATAATAATAGACATGTGAGTAGAACTATATTTCCAAAGTTCTCCCTCTCAAATCAGTGAGTTTAGTCATTTTAAGTTACCCCCAGGTCTGATACAGGTGTCCAGAGATGCCAACACAGGTAGAATGGGACTCCATGCTCAATGCTAAGTGTAGGCTAGAGAGGTATAACGGCCTTTAGCATTGAGGTGTGGAACTGCATTCCATCCAATGCCTTTGGTATGACCTGGAGTAGTGTTTGGGATCTTTTAACAGCAGAACTCCAATACTATGCTGTAGACTGTGTCAAACCAGTGTTCTATGTCTTGGTCCAATCGCACTATATGTCGTTTGGATTGTGGGTTTTATTTGAGCTCAGTGGTGTCTGTCTTGCATGTTTCAGTGTGTGACCCTAGAGACAAAATTTCATCTCATTGTGTTTTGCCTAAAGCCAAGATGACAATTAAAACCTGACTTAACTTGACATTCACCGATGCTCTTGTTACTGCCATCAGAAACTCCCCTGTTGGTACCCTTGATGTCTGCAAGCCTCTGGGCTTATAGGTGTAAGTGTCTTTTGAGTGCAGGTGGCAAAAACAATTAAAATCCATTCTTGTGGAACAGGCTTATCCTATGAAGTCATGGTTGATTAAACAATTTGGACTTTCTTTTATCTACCTAGGCAGGCAAGGCAAGCTACATATGCAAAGAAATAACTTCAGATATGACATGACAGTATGAAGAAATGACGACACTGAGTGAGGCTATTTTTGCAGTTTGCGTAATGAACTAATTTATGTAGTGAGTCGAAACACCATCAGCAGAATGAGAGGAGGAGAACATGGCACTTCACAAGATCATATAAACATGCAAAGAGGAATGCTTGTGGAATGTTTGAAAGAGAGTGGGTGGACGCTGGCACATAGCGTTCTGGGGGCTGTCTATCAGAGCTGTTTATCATGTTGAATGGCTAAATGGATTTCACAAAGATTGTGTTAGAAATGATTTACAATTCCATCAAATTATAGCAGTGGGGCTCGCCATTCACATAAACCGAAGCCCACTAAGTAATCCAACCCTTTCTTGAAGTTCCACCTTAGAAACTGGCCCGTCTATTACTACACAGTTTCAGTTACCAATGACGGGTACTTTTCTTGAACTTCATGGAATTTTTGATTGAATTGTTTCACCAAATGCATCCCAAAGCACCTACTTCCACAGTATGTCCACAGGTTTACAGATACATATTCATCCAAGCTTTCTTTGGAAAGTGTCTACTCTCCTTGGAAGCTATACACATGATTCTTGGGACATTTTTGGGAGGATTTGTTTGCAATCATCCATGACAGCATTAGGTATTGATTCTGAATTAGTTCCGAACTGCAGCCACCACACCAACTTATCCCAAAGGATATCCCAATGGTGTTCCATCACTCTGCTCTACTGCTCCACAGCCCAGTGCGGGGAAGGCTTTATATCCCTCTTGCTAATACTTGGCACTGGACATGGCAACCTCAGGCTCATTGCTGGCATCTCTTTCTTCTTAGCTGGATGGTTCTGGGTAGTGTGCCGCTCCCAGATAGAAGTGACGTATGTTGGTATAAACCTCAGCAATACTGCTCTGGTGGTATGTGGAGCCACTGATGTTCTGAGAATGGTCAACAGCAGTCATGCACTTTGAAAGGGAGCAATAATAAGTGGTTTAGAAAATGGATGATGCATTGTGGAGCACCAGGTGGCCTCCAGTCGACCTGCATAGTGGACCTCTAAGTTGAAGTGGAAAAGTACAACATATGAAAGGTTTCTCATAAAATGGATGGTGAGGGTAGATTTCAAAAGAGGTTTATCAAATTAGCAGGAGAGGCTCATCATGCTCATCGGTCTGTCAGCTGGAGGTTTGCCCACACAGCCAGTAGGACATCTGGAGCCCTTTACCACCCATAAAGTGCTCCGGGTGGTCTGCTGGGGCCAAATACGATTAGAGTGTGGGACAGTGAAACAAACTCTCTAGATCTGGAGAGAAATAATGAATGCCATTTAGCTCTGATGATGATTATTGCCATTTAGTCCTAGGAGGGATATTAGAGGAAATACATGTGTATAGTGAATTCCATATTAAAAAAACGAACCTTAAACGCTGGTGCAGGAGAGAGACTTCCTCATGTGTCTGCAGGATAATATATATATATTAGCCTTTTCCAGCAAGCATCCACACATTTTGAAAGAGAGGGGAAAAAGAAGGGGAAAAAAGATTTTTTTCATTTGAGCAGCTTGTTTCATTTTAGCTGCTCACTGTGAAGAATTTCCACGCCAGTCTAATTTAAAACGTATTAAAGCCAGCTCACTATGAGGAAACCCATTTCACTCCACGCCTTCCGTCGCCTCCCCGGCAGACGAGGAACGCCATTGATTTAGCGGAGCTAAAAGTGCTGCGGTATCACTGCGCTAATTTCAATTACCATACTGTCCCACCACCCACCCCCCACACACCTCCCCCTAGCAATTATTCCCAAAGGAGGAGGGTTTGGGCTTTTGGGAAGGTCTGATTCGCCTTTAATACAAAAATGACCCTCTAAGGGCCTGTCACTTGCAGTCTTGAGCCTCACGTCCTGCTGGGTCGTGATTTAGAGTGGTTAAAATGCAAACTGTTTCTGGACTTAGCTGAGGTGGGATGTGACAAGCTGGAATGGCAGCCATGGAGAGCATCTTTCTGGTGTTCTGCCTCAGTAGGCAGGGAAATGTTTTGTTTTTTTTTGTGCCACGTTTTTTTTTTTTTTTTTGTGCCTGTGGGCTGGCAGCAGCCCGCCACTCATGGCTAGATGACCTGGATATTTTTTTAATGGGCAAAGGTCGAGACATGTTGGCCGAGAGGTCTGTGGCTCGCTTTTCTGTTTTCATGTGAGAGAAGCGGGAAAGAAAGGGCTCATGACATGGTTTAGGACCTTGTAGACCTCGTTTATGATGATTAAGACGGAAGTGCTGCCTGGGGGCGACAATTAAGACTAATTTCATCATTAATGCTAGTACATTTCTGGAGTTTTTCTTTTTTTGGTCAGTTCTGATATACAACTTCCTGCAAAGGTCCTAATTTATCTGCACGGACCCCTATAGATTATCTACAAATTTGTTAGCAAAGCATTTTACGAATCTTCAGAGATTCTCAACAGTGCTAGTGTTAGGACAAGGGCCAGGGTTAAGTTTAAAACCAGGGTTCAATTTAGCTCTAGGTTTTACCTCGGTTAGTATTTAGGGTTAGAGAAAATTAAAGTGAAGAGATATTTAGTCGGTCACAGGTTCAATGCATGATAAGCAGCTACAAAGGATTAGTTTCTTGAAATATACCACCTTAAAAGTATTTGTTTGACTCCAAAGCACTGAAAGCTTATATATTATTTTATAATATTAGTCCTTAAGACAGCCCTGTTACAAACACATGCACATACACATGCTTGTGTCTCTTATGATTTCAAGGCTAAAATGTAATTAATTGTTCAAATTTCAGTGAAAAATAGAACAAAAACACTTCAGAGCTTTAAAGACTAAACACATTTCTTGTTCACATTCCTTGAGCCTGAGGATATGGTTACAATGAGCTCTTTCATTAACTAAAAAGCATTTAATTGATTTAATATATGTACCCAGATCTTGATAATGGAAGTATCTTTGTCTGTAGGCTGAAGTGTTATTACTCTTCCAGAAAACTAATTTCCTTATTCAAATGTTTATTTTCACCAAGGGTGCTATTATGGTTTTATTTAAAGCCTAACTGTGCTATAGATGCTTGACCTGCAAGGATGATACAGCGATGAGTATATTTTCTTTCCAAAGCCTTGGGATTTCACATCCTACTTCCACCGCAGAAGCAACTTGCAGCTGCGTCTTTTAACACCTGGAATCAATTTCAATCTTCTAGAAATTCTCACCTTCTCAGACTGCGGTTTGCCACATCTGCAACAAATCAACAAACCATTCTACCAAATGAAAGGAAAAATCCCATTTGGATTTCACACTGTGCTTCAGTAGAGCACTGGCAACATCGATGACCATGTTATTTCACATCCACTGTCCAGCCAGGCCAGGTTTTGTCATTCTGGGTGATGACAGAACAGCTAATTTGATGATATAGATTGGGTCGGGTTCAGACAAGATTTTGGTCTGGGTCGAGTTTGGACATGAACCATGATGCTGTCCTAGGTCAGAAAATTCTCAGGTTGTGTTCAGAATTCAGATCAAAATTTCAATCCTGTTGAAGCTCTAGTTTATCTCTAGCGTTTGTTAGTTACATTATACTTTTGCGCAGTTACTATAGCAGCAGAAATGATTTCCACATGGGGGTGCTTTCAGCAGGGGTGTGGGTGTTTTGTATTTTTCATTTAGATTAAATAAACACTTACCATAGAATTCCAGCAGGTATATGGGTCTGTGATATTGTGTCTACGATGCAGTTTTGTTCCATCCTCCATAGGGCATCAAACTGGAGAGAGTTCCAGGGCGTTTTGCTTGTTCCAGCAAACACTTTGCTTGTTTTTCTATGATTTATAGCTTCTACCATAAAGAATGCCTACTTGACCCTGCAACTGGTAAAAACCACGATGACGGACTCACACATTTGTGTATGTTTACTAAACTATTCACTTTAAAGCATCACATTGCATTTAAAATCACCTCCAAAGAGGCATTCATTAGAACAACCATGCTTTATGACCATAAACATCTTTATAAGAGTAAAGAATGAGCACTTCATGGTACAGTTGTTCTGTTGAGTTTAAACGTTTCTCTATGCTTCAGTGACTGTTGATGTGAAGTTTGGTTTCACATATAACAAATTACAAATAGAGGGAATCTGAAGTTTTCTCTATTATGGAAGAAGAGGTTAAATGTGTCTTTTTTTGTCTGTTTTTATTGTGTTTATCATGATTTTTTACTTTGTCATGCTGTGGCCTATAGATAAAGGTCATACAATTCAGTCAACTTATGAAAAGCAGTCACCTCTGGGAAGCTTCAGGGATGGAGTTCCTGTGGCCACCCCTATTGAAATTCCAGGGTAAGCATCATATTTGGAGTGTGGCAGCACCAATAAGGAGTGCACCCTACAGTTATGGCCATTACTGCTCATTTACATCAACTTACATGCAAATCCAGTCAATGGTTTTGGGCAATTCTTCCTCAAATACAGAAGCATGAGGGAACCTAAGATAACAGCACACAGGCAGAATGTGTCCGATTCACACCTGAAACCTGTGCAAAAATCCTCCAGGCTCCTTGGTTCAGGCTATAATATGTCAAGACCAAACTGCATAAAAGTAAAATATAAGATAAGAAAACTGTAGCATTTATACTTAAGACGTTAACCACATGGCCACAGAAACATAGATCTAATTAAAAATGACCACTTGCTGGCTTCCTGGCTTAAAAGAATGGTTGTATTGTATACAACCATATTTAACCATGATCAAATTCTGACCAGGCAGCTCCCACTAATTGCTTAGTTAGCTGCTGGAAATGAAATAACGGAAGCCGATGAGATAAGGTTACATCTATGTGGTGGCTCATCTCAGAGAAGTGATGTGAGGTCAGACCAAATTGGTTTAAATAAAAACTCACAGGTTATGGCAGCTTGAATGTTCAGCAGTCTTCAGCGTTGGCTGGGAAAAAAATATTTACGTTCAGATTGTTCAGAAAAATGCAGTGAAAATGTTCACATATTCACACTCCACTCGTTTATGTAGAATCCAGCAATCTGTGAGTGATCCAGCGATCAAAAAGTTGACTAAGAGTGTGACTAAAGTAATGGCTAGGATTTTCTTGGGGTATTAATTCAACAATCATACCATGAATGTGAAATGATGTTGTGTTTCATTCTTGAAGTCAGTTAAGAAAAACTGTAACTCCATAAAACTCAATAAAAGTAAGAAACGGATCTCTGTTATCGGTGGCCTTTAATGGCTAATTGGATAGGCCTGGAATTAGTTTCAAAGACACTGTGAGTGTCAAAATGATATACAGTTGTATTTACCTTCGCAGACATCTGGTAAAGAGCACAGAATAAACAGTGGGAGAAACAGCAACTGTTGGACATCAACTCATTAATGCGCTTTTTGTTCCACTAAAGTGCCATGAAAGCACATCCTCGTTAATTTTCCACTTGTGGTCAAATGCCGCACATAGTTTCAAGGAAGTTCAGCCAGGACTTGGTAGCGTTTTGAGAGAGGGTCCCATGGTTATTTCTGGGTGGTATTTTATGTCGCCATCTTTAAATATGGTCTCTCCAGACCCACTCCTGTGATGTTCTTGCCCCAGTGTTCGCTGACAGGGCAGTTATGATGCACTGTAAAGTTTCATTATTCCCTTCAGCGGTCTGAGGAAGTGTGGCATGTGTGAAAATAGCACTTTTCTTTTTTCCATTGGCCAATTATGTCCACCACGCCGCGCCTCAGTACTCTCCAAGCTTGCTACATAGTAACAAGACATAGCAAGCTAATGCTAGGGCTGCTCCGGGGTGAACTAGCGAAGTCGCCAACTGACTGACAAGAAGAAGCAGGCCAAACTTGTCAAAAGCAAAACACACTGAAATGATGCTAAGATGGACATAGGATGCTTAGCTAGCTCCGTAAACATGCTTATGTCAGCCGTTCAATGTTCCAGATGAGCCTGCTTGCAATCAAGCCAACATCAGTTATTTCAAGCAAATAGAATTACACACAATCATCAATAGGGCTAATTTAAAAGTTCACTATTTTGGTTGGCGAGGCTTTTTTGTTGCATGATTTTGACTATGGTTTGGACAATTGATGACAAACATTGCTTTGTTGTTGTGGAGCTACAGAACTGTCTGGTCTGGCTCGGTCCAAGCTCAATAAAATGCTCAAACCAAGGGAGGCTGAGAACTTGCTCCCCCAGTGGCCTGTGTGTGCTCAATGTTTCATCCCAAGACAGAAAAACAGCTAAGAAGTGGCAGAGTAACAGCCAAGGGGACAGCCACGCTCGTCCGATGTCACATACGATGAGCACCCGTGTATATTTGACAGGCTTCTGTGCCGGAGAGAGAGAGAGAGAGAGAGAGACAGGCTGGACGCACTAGCCAACAGCTGGGAGCAGCACCAGATGGTCTCCCTCTTGCTTCCCTGTTCCTCCCACTTTATATTTCACTCTCCATTTATTTATGTTTATTCTCTCTTCATGGTGTGGATTTCAATTATTCAAATTTAGCTCGTATGCCCCTCACTAAACAATTAAATCGGCTGTGGATTTGAGGATGCGGAGCTGGGTAGTTGACTTTCATGGACCTTTGTTGACAGACTGAAAGCTCTTTTTTGTTTCTGAGGAGTCTACAGCTGCAGTATAGTTCTTCTACTTGGGTTTGTGGACTGAACCTGGGATTGGACCTCAGTTTGGGTGCCTGACTAGTAGGAAGACTTTGTGGTTGGGGCTTTGGCTTGTAAGACTGGCCTCAGTATTAGGAACTGACTTGCAGGATGGCCCTGTGGTTTGGCCACTGGCTTGTGAAGTCACTCTGTAATCAAGCTTTTAGTGGTATAATGACCTATGATCAGACCTATGAACAAATTCAAGTTAGTGTTATCCTCAAAGTCAAACGACTTGAAGGATAACACTGATTTGAATTTGTTGGGTAGGAGTGACCTTGGTTTTGGGATTACCCTGTTGTTTGGTCTTTGGCTAGAAGAGTCACCCTGTGGCTGGTTTTGGACGTGTGATCAAGGTTTGACTTGAAAGATAACTGTGATTGCACTTTGTCTAGTAAGACTTGACTTTCAGGATGGCTTGGCCTTTGGCCTAGGCTTTGAGAACAGCATGACTATCCTGCATTTTGGTGTTTTACCCTGGACTGGATGATCCTCTTTTGGGGTAAAATGTTCCATGATCTTGCACCTGTCCTTCTACCTTCTTCAACATCTCTCTCTCAAGCACAAATGTGCCAGCATCCCTTACCGTTCCGGCCTTTTCAATATTAATGCTCCCTGACCAGGTAGCGCTCTGACGTGCCAGCATGTGACATGCTGATTAGTCAAAAGTTTAGTTGCGTTCTTCTCTGCTCATCACTTTCTTCATGCTCAGCATGTCCAACTTCTTCCTGTCCACCCCCATGTTCCTCATGTCTTCCTTCTGTCTGCTCCAATCTCCCCACTCTCAGTTCACCTAAAGAAGACACAGGAAAGCTGAGCTGACCGCTCATCCAGGCCTGTCCATCTAATGAGGTCATCTTACTCAAGCAGAGTAGAAGCCATGTGCCCAACAAAGTTTGGGCATTCACAAACACACGCACACACATGTACTATGAAAGTTTGCTGTTGCAATCACCAGGGCTGCATGGCATGGCTGACAAACACTGAACCACAGTTTGTTTAAACATTCCATCCATTTACCCTCGGAGGCAGGGAATGGCCAGCCTCCGGCCTTCCCAACTCACTCTGTTTCCGAGGCTAAAAATAACCAACAAAGGAAACGGTAGATGAATTATGGATAAAGGGTTGGGTGCTCTGTTTTTATGTCACCCTGGTCCCTCGGTCCCTCGGCTGGTGACACACGCCAGCATCCTGAAACAATCCCTCTTCTCTACCAACAGCATGCTCTAAAGCTGGAGAGATGTGAGTCGGTGTGGTAGGACAAAAGTGCAGTAAAATACAGATTAATTTTACAGCAGTGAAGGCGAAGAGTCGTACAGTTTTTATGTTATCCAAGTGAGACGGCTGAACTTTAATGTGGACCTGATGTTGGCTGGCTAGGGGTGCACACAGTAGCCACTGGTCGTTTCAGACCCAGAGGAAAAGAACTGCGTTTTATTTACACTTTGCCTTGCAAACAAGCCAGGGAATGTTGATTCAGCAACAGCAAATCCAGAGTCAAATGTCGATCATCCTTCTACTACAAGCCTGGTCCGTGTCAGGCCTCGGCTAAACACGAAGACTTAGCAGAAACAGCTGCCTCCCTCTCCATGCTTTGAGGGCTATTTGAAGGTCTTTCTCTTTGCTCTTGAACCAGTGGAGAAACAGACTCGCATTAAATGGCTGCTATATAGACACCAGAATACAGCGTAGAGGGAAACAGGTGCGGCCTAAAACCCTGAGAAGATCTGAAAGAGACGCGTATTTTGCTTTTGACTTGATACAAAATGCATGAAACTAGGAAGCTAAAACAAGATCAAATGCGCGTTTCATCTTTTGAATTTAGCGACAAAGCGAGCGGAGAAGAAAACAGACCAGTGGACCAAAACAGCGGATTAATATTTCAAACAGAGTGCCTTCCGGTCAGTGCCTCCATCTATCTCCCAAACAAATGCGGAGAAGTGAAAGAAAAGTCCAAGATAATATGATCCAGGTATTTATCTCAATGCTCCGGCATTGTCTGAAAGATAATCAAAAAACCCACTTGGACCTTTGTTTCTGTTATTTAATCCTCGTTTTTATCTCCGCTCGACCTAGATATGACCGCAGAATCATCCGTCATGCTGACTCGCGCCAGCCCGCGGCAGAGCCCTCCTGTCCGGACTCCATCTGGGGTGAGCATCAGTGGCTAGGAGCCTCTCTGTCTAGAAGCCCAGAAATCAATTTTCTCACACTAGTTTGGACTCCTGGTCCCTTTGTCTGACAGACAAGCCCGCTGATGTTGGTCCTCTGCCTCCACTGTTTCAAATGTATGGCGAGGCAAATTTTGTTTCCTGTGATATCTGCAGCACATCTGGCTCTCTCAGGTCCCTGAAGCCGCAACCTCAGGGTCATGTGAAAAATGGGCTTGAAAGCACAGTTAGGCTTTTGTGCATTTAGTGTGTTTGTAGGGAGCAAATCTTTTCACTTCAGATAAACATATATTATTTGAGTATTCTGGCTAATTGCCTTGGTACAGCATGATGTTCTTGTATGCTCAATTAGACCGGTGACTCTCTTCCTGATGGACCAATCCACCACTCTCCACTACTTGAAATGCATCTCTGTCTAATTATAACACGGCAAATGCCACGTGAAGCACATCTGGCCCTTTCAGGTTCCTCTGAACCCCTTGTATTTAGGACCACCAGTGTCTTCAAACAGTGTAAGTTCAAACTCCTGTTTGTTTGGAACAAAAGCCTGCAGCCACACCAGTCCTTTATGGATGGGATTTGACACCCCTGGGGTAGACGATGGTGCTGTTGCTGGAGGGAGAGGTTCAGTTGCAGGTTTGCTGTTTGCTTATAGGTGTGATGAGTGGTCCAGAGGAAGTGTCTTCATAAACACCTTTTTATTTCCCTGTCAGGTAGCAAGTGGAAGAGAAACCACAGCCTGGTTGCCACAGCAACAAGAGCAGTGAGACATAGAGTTAGAACTGAAGAGAGAGGAGACTGACCTGTGACCTGTCCAGGATGTTTCGCCACTGGGATAGGCTCCAGCATCACCTAAGATCCTGGTTCAGGATAAGCTCAAATAATGGTTGGATGAATGAGTGATTTTTTTTTCTACATTTCAGTGCTATGGATTATACTGTTGTTTGCCAGAAGCCCCTCAGAAGTGAACTGAGTTGAAGAGTGGGATGGGGGTCCATGAAGTGGAAGAAGACTTTAATTTGCCTCCTGACAACGATAGTTACCCCAGATTAACTTCCCAAATTATTTTACATTACATTAGTGAAAGGCCACCGCTGATTATTTATGGACTGATGTGTGTATGTGTGTGTGTGTGTGTGTGTGTGTGTGTGTGTGTGTGTGTGGACAGCATTCAGATAGATGGCATTAGCTGCTGAGGTAAATGTTCTTTCTTGTGGCTAATGTGACATATTTCTTCCTGACGGCTGTCACCCAATGCTTATCAGCCTGCCACAGGGGATAAGGGGGCTCGGAGAGAGAATGTGTGTGTGTGTGTGTGTGTGTGTGTGTGTGTTTAAAGGAGGAAAAGAAAGGGAGATCTGACCCTGCAAATGTTACATATAGTTAGAGGGGTCTAGCTTTATGCAACGGGAGTGTTTGGTTTTGCCCCTACCCCGAGTGCTTTTGCCTGATGTTCAAAACTGATGGGTTTCAAACAGCCAATGGGGGTTTTGAGATAGGCAGTCACGTTGGGCAAGGTCACCACATTCTGTGCTGTTTACGTTCGGATGGAGCCACGCGGGAGGCCCGCCGGAGAACGCTTTCACTTATAAACTAAAATGCGTGCAAAAATGCGTGCTAACAGGTTGGCGCAGCATGCCGGGTAATTACCCTGCAACCGACACTTTTGCTTACTTTGTTTTGGATTGAATGGGTGCTGCTGGCAGAACCATGTGGTAAAAAAATCTTTTACAGTAACTAAGGCAACAAGTGCCCTTTGTTTCACCGCACAGGTGTTCTAACAGAGCAAGCGTCTAATTCATGGGCTAGTCAGACACAGGCCTCCCCTCTTTTGATTAATTATGCCTAAATCATTTGAAGCTAGAGTTGAGCTTCTCTGTGCAATGCTCAGGGCACCTGGTCGAACCTAATCAAAAGAGCCTCTGTCAGGTGATTTCCTCCTGCAACCCCCTTTCTCTTCTGAGAGGCTGAAGTGCTGTGCATCAAAACACGGCATGCTTCGAAGAAGTCGACGAATTAGGTCTGGGAAGCTTTTCGTTAGGCAGCACCTTCCGAAGCCTCGCACAGAGAAGCCACTGATATGCAAATGTGGCCCCTCAAACAACACTTCCACCCTGGTGAGTGGTGCGTATGATAATAGCACCCTGTTGCGTGCTTAGCTTCAGCTCTCTTCACCTAGATGTGGCGTTTTCTTTTGCAGTGCTTTTTGTTTGTAAAATGGTGAACATTTTGACCCTGCAGTCTCATAGGGTTCACAGAAAAAAGTAGTAATGACAAAAACAGTGTCTGGGTGTTTGGGGCCCCCCCTCACAATGCTTTCGCACATGTCCCCCATTAGAGGATATTAGCAAGATTTCAAGAAAAATCAACACGTAGGTGCTAATCCTGTCAATCTGTAAAGCTGAATAGGGAATGGTTGGCAGCAGGCAAGTGATGCACGTAGACATAATTAGCTGTCAATGGGGGAACTAGACATGATGGGTTAATAGATCTGACAGGCTAAACCGGTATGCAAGGCACATAGACATGAAAGCTACAAACTGAGCTTGTGGAAGACTAGCTGGCTAGGGCTTTTCCCACTAATTTTATTGCTAAGATTTGGTTTTTACGACTGTTCAAAAGGCCACTCAGCCCTTGGCCTCAGGGAGCCGGCATTAATTGACTTTGATATCTTCATTTAGCTCGAAACCCAGTGCACTGTTTTATGCATCAACACCTGCCGTATGGCCAGTTTAGGGGAGGGTTTAATTGAAAATGTATTATGGCAGTTGTCCTGGCTTTGATAAGCACTTCCTTTTTTAACCATGTGCATGAACACGCAGGTTTAGGCTGCGTGACGAATGTGACATTTTGAGTTCTGCATTGTTACATTATTTACAGCTACTTTTGACATGTTTATGCTAATTGGATTGTTCTTTGCGAGGAAGAATACAAAGGCATTGTCAAAACTCTGGTACACTAGGCTTGTTTGCCTTTAAAGCTCATTGTTTGATGAAAAAAAATCTGTGCGCCTTGTAATTACCTGCACAGGTGTAGAGGACAGCTGGATCGTTTTCCATTTCCCACAGCAACCAAAAGTACTTGGTTCCAACTTGTTAATGGAGTTAAACATCTCAGGCTTTCTACACATTGAAGGAGGTGTGTTGGAGCAGTGGGTGTCTGTTAAACACTTCTGGGGCCCTCCAGTTGGAAGTACACTATAAGTATGGTGCGAGGGACATTTTGTAAAGGGATTGACTGGGTGTGATTCTATGACTGTAACATGTAGAGCGGACTAGAAGTGGACGCATATGTTAGTGATGGTTTTGCTTACATATTCAATACTTAACAGGGAAACAGGATAAACAAACAGTATAGACAACAGGAAACAGAAAGGCTAAAGTGAAATATACACAGGAACAAACAGAGTAGTGTCACAGATGACCAACAAAGGTGTAACAAACTAACAAGGTATAAAAACACAACAGGGAAGTGAGAACACCTGGGGAACACCTGGGGAAGGAGAGCGTTAGAACAGACAGGGTGAAACCAGTAACCAGAGGGGCAAGACAAGGGTAGAGTTAGTAACCAAAATAAAACCACATGGCCTATGGAAAACAAAAGCAGACAGGGGGAAAAACAGGACAAGACGTGGCAGAACCTCTTCCAAAGCGCATCTTCTGAGGCGTGAACAACAGGTGGCCACTAGAGACAGTCTAGAGCAGCGTTTCTCAACGGGGGCGTTACCGCCCCCCGTTGGTTTTCAAACGCCCCCGTTTAAGAAATGGAGTGGGGGCGTCAGGAGGCTCATGACAAGGTCAGGGGGCGTTTGGTCAAAAGAGGTCGAGAACCACTGGTTTAAGGGTGGACAGGACAGGGTAAACTACAAACCTGGCAAATCAAACATTTATTAAAACACAGAGGTACAGTGCATACAGAGTCTATTCCCCTAGTGATGGCATAAAGAGTTACCCCTGAACTGAACTTCTTTCTTCTATTATCACAGTGCATTTACATGCTGAATTGCTCTGTCTTAAGCAAAACAACTTACATCCCAACTGCCACTGTAAATACCAGTTATTTATTTATTATATTCTATACATTCTCTGTTCGGCTGCTGCTGTTATTCGCACAATTAATGTGTATTAATTCTAACTGTAATATAGCTGCTTTTGTCGACTGCACCGTCTGTTGTCTTGTCGTGTTGTCTTGCTGTTCTTGGGTTTTTATTGCCCTCTCTCTCTTGCTCTCTTTGCACTCTGCCTTTATTGTCCGGTCTGCACTTATGTAGTCTTATGGTGTTTTGTTTTTGTTAGTGTGTTGCACCATGATCCTGAGAGTCTGAGTGGATGAAAACAGGGAACCAGATTGAGGTGAGAGGGACACAGACAGAGGGGACAAAAGTGACAGTGAAACAGGGGGGCACAAGCCGGTGAACTAGACAGAGGGGTGTGATACTGGGAACTGGATACAGGAGGCCTGACAAGACATAGGAATGTAGGAGACTGAGACAATGGACTACACATAGGAGATGAATATTGAATATTAAAAACAGGGGACTGAGACAGAGGGCTGGAGACAAGAAACAGGGACTGACAAGTAGAATTTGAATTGAACTGAGTATTAGACATAGGAGGTGGAGCTTTATGATGAACACAGGGGACTGTGAGTGGGGACTAGGCGTATGGTAACATGCACACAGGTGGGTGCCACGTCCTGCATAGTCAGGGGACAAGGAGGCTGTTAATGGAGGCCGTTGGTGAGGGACCTATGGACTGGGAGGCCATTGGCAGGAGACCATTGAACTGCAAGGCCATCCGCAGGTGACCAGTAGACTGAGAGGTGATTGGCAGGTGACTAGGGATGAGGAGGCTGGAGCCCCCCTGGTGCTTTTTATGGC
This sequence comes from Brachyalestes nurse, assembly GCA_037974405.1. Classification (NCBI taxonomy): domain Eukaryota; kingdom Metazoa; phylum Chordata; class Actinopteri; order Characiformes; family Alestidae; genus Brachyalestes; species Brachyalestes nurse. The sequence goes on from JBBPCY010000109.1 coordinate 30,081,408, forward strand.
ATTATCTCAGGCCAGCTGCCATGGAAGCCTTGTTTGTGGGCCCAGTTACCTCAACCACAAGGCTGTTCTCAGCCCCGCTACTCCATGTATGCCTCTCGCTCCCATGAGATGTTCCAGGGAGAGAGGTTGCCTCTAATCCCCTCAGAGAGGCCCCGACCAAGCCTTCCAGCCGGTTAATGCGCCCGTCTCCACTTACCTCACGGATTAGCCACAGCCGTCTAAGTATCTCGTGGCCACCTTGTGGAGTGGCCTCTCCCCCCCGGCCCAGTCACTTAACTCCTCCAGACACTGATAATTAATAAAATCATCACTCGCTGCGTCCATGTTGTGGTCGGTCAATCTGTGACATGTAGGGAGGACAAGAAGCAGACGCAGATGTGAATGATTTTTTTATTTACATATACGTAACTTAGCATGGAAATAGGATAAACAAACTGGATAAAGACGAATAGGAAACAGAAAGGGTAAATAAACACATGGACAAAAAGAGTGGTGTCAACTAACAGGGTATAAATACGCAGGGAAGTGAGAACACCTGGGGAGGGGAGCGGGAGAACAGAACAGGTGAAACCAGTGATCAGAGGGACAAGGAAAGGGTGAAGCCAGTAATCAAGATAAGCAGCATTTATTAGAGTGTTCTGTTAATGTTGCACTGAGAACATTTCACATGACTGGGCTTATTAAATTTAAATACACTACTTTTGTATTGGCCTGTTAATTGAAGAGTCACTCTAGACTTTAGCCTATATCTTTAACCTTTAGCACTGCTAAAGGAGATCTCACTGTAATGTATGTATTCACCATTTGCGCATTGCTCCAAAAAGTTAAAAAAACAAACAAACAATGGGGTAAATTTTCTGCCATATTTGGCATTTCAGGCTTGACAGCTTACTGAAAAATCACTTGACTATGACCACCAAACCACTGAGAAATGTAAGAAAACTAATTTGCAGTGTTGTGTTAGTGCTATGATAGGAGTGCAGAACATTAGCATTTTTGGCAGCTCTAGCTTAGACATTGGCATTTGAAGCTGGTACTGACATTCAGGTAACATTTTTGTATTAATATGTTTTACTACAAGTTCACTTTCATGTTAGCCTCTGTCCTAAACAAAGGAGTAATGACACATGGATGACATCAATTATTTCATGAGACGGTGCACATTTAACTAATACTGATTGGTTTAGAGATTAATGAAAGAACTGAGAAAGAAATACATTTAAACACCTGCTTTGCCTGCTCTGTCCTGGAGGACCACCTGTCCAACACATTTGTGTGCCCCCATTTTAATTTAGGCCTAGTGTAATGGCATTTCTTCCAATTTTTCAACATTGGTTTGGTGTGAAATGTTACACTTTGGAAATGCTTGCTCAGAGTGGTGGCGAAAGGAACAAGATTTCTGTTTATAAGTGTTCCCTCACCGAAAATTTCTGGTTGAAATAGGAATATGACACCTCAAGCCTGAGATATTTCCTTACCATAGTTTGATTTCCTGTAATAACTTTCCATGAGGGGGCTTTTCGAAGCATGAAACATTTTGGACGTCTGGTTCCATTCACCATCACTGTTTCTCAAACCACTCCATATGACTTTGTTAATTTAAACATGCGGAAAAAACTTTTTGGACTGTGCAGTATCTCAGGTCCCCAGGTTAGTGCTGTAAACGCTAAGTACGCATAGAGCATATGAGCTATATGTTATGTTTAGAGGCTGAGGAAAATTGTGATGAAAGAGGGGTCAAAAGTCAGTTTTTAGACTGCATCCAAAGTAAGGTTGCCATTGGTGAGGCCAAGAAAATCTGTGTTGCCCTCTTTAGCTGCTGCATACATCTTTCATAAGGCCTTATTCTGCAGCGAGGCTAGATTAGTCTCTGCCTGACATTTGCAGTAGACTTCAGCTATCATCAATATTGATGAAGCCTTGTAAATGACATTACGGTCCATGTGGTACCACTTAGAAGGAGTTTGTGTACACTCGCCCTCTTAGTCAAGTGTTTTTATATTGACTGGATTTTGAAAAGGTTCGATGGCGCATAGTAGGCATTGACTAACAATCATTTTACAGTGCGGGGAGGATTTTATCCTGGCATGTGTTTAGAATGCTTAATAGCACACATGATAAATCGTATCCAGTCTGAATGTCCCTATGGCCTGGCCTGGTCCACCTTGCTGTGTTTTTTTCACGACCTCGGCTCGCTCCAGCACTCTTTTGTCTCCTGACTTTGGGAAACCAGAGAAACTCAGCTGGGTCAAGCTGGGTCACAGCGAATTAGTGTCCCTGGCTTTATACATTATTCAAAATTCATAACAAGTCCTCCTTTGCTGTGCCCTAGTCAAGCTCAGACGTCTCTATCTGCGGCGAGCGTTAGCACCAGGGCAGGGGGAGTTCAGTTGACACATGAAAGCGAACAAGCACAAAGGATTGTGGTGTACGTTTTAATTTGGATTGGGCTTGATCAGAGTAAAGCAATGCATCTTCTTTAGCCCTTTACTATGGTGGCACACAACACAAGAGTGTACTTAGTTAAATATGGGCGTGACATCTATTCTTAATAAAAATAACTTACTAAGACATAGGAATGAGGTCCTAACACGTAGCCATGACTTAGTAAGTCATGGGAACATGTGAGAATGACGTAGTTAAGTTGTGGCCACAAGTAAAGTGTGGGAACAAAATAGGTAAGTGGAGACAACCATTATTGAGACATGAGATCGAGATAGTAAATTTGTGGCTATGGCTTAGTTAGGCATATAAACTGGATAGTTAGGTCAAGTTAACTAATTAATGTTACAGCCACAACTTAGACATGAGAATGACGTGGTTAAGTCATGCGCACACGTTAGTAAGGCATGGAAGCGGGATAGTTAGGTTAAGGCCATGAGTTGATAAGGTGTGAGAATGAGATAGTTAAGTCAAGGCCATGAATTAGTAAGGTGTAGGAACAAGATAGTTAAGTCAAGGCTTAAAGTTAGTAAAGTGCAGGAATGGTGGAGTTAAATCTGGCCATAAATAAGTAAGGCATCAGGGTGAGATGAACTGTGATTAAGTTTTGTTCCCTTGCCTTTACTACATCAGAGGGATGCAACTTTTTATGCATATGTTGTATTTGCTACAATTTGAAAAGGAAACAATTTATTCCATTTAAAAAGCATTTAAATGTGCAGGCATGCCTGGTTAAATTGCAGAGAAGACATTTCTTCCAAGAAATCACTTCTGCACATTTTAGTACACATTGACTGTTTATTTGTTGAATTCAGCATATTAAAAAATATATAAAATTGTGCAAAACTTTTTTTTCCCCTTAGTATGTTAAACTTTATGCAGAAACGTTATGGGTTGTTAGAGTTAAGGCTCAAAGGGGAGATCCACTTTGCTGTTGCTTTTGTTAGTTTGCTGCTTGTTGATTCATAGGATTGTTCAGAGTGGTTTTGTTCCATTCTTTAGAAACTGAGTCAAAACTGTTTGCAGTGATGCTGAGTGTAACCAGATGTCTGCCTCTAAATTTTCCTCACAGTAAGTTATTACATGAAATGGTTATGAATGAGCCAACTCATTCATAACCATGATTTGTGAGGCAAATTAGTCCTTGCAAAAACTGTTTTAGTTCAGATTTGCTACTATTTTTCCATTAAAATCAGATTTTACCACTCAGGATGGCTCCGCTTACATCTGGACAATCTGATTATGCAGAATCAGTTGAGTGATGTAAAGGGTTCACTCCTTATCCTCTGCTGCAGACTCAGAGCCCAGCCCTCTGGGGAGAAGAGGAGGAAAGAAAGATCTATTGGCTGTAGAAGTTTCAGTCAGATAGTCAACTTTTTGGAACCTTTTCAAGACCCTTCTCAACCAAGGCAGGGCCAAATTTAGTAACACAGATACTGTGCTTGAGTTAAAAACTGTCACTTTTTGCTCCATCGCATGGTTTCCCTCCCCAGTGCCATATGGCTTGGCCGAGATGCTTTGATGATGTGGTTTACTCAGCATGTGTCCTCGAATCCTTCTCCCTGAAGGAGTTACATTCTCACTTTGAGCCCACAATCCACGTGGAGCCAAACCATCCAATCAGAGTCTTCCCCCGTTACAGAAGACGCTCCTCGGGAGGACGTCCAGAGCACTGCTCAGCTCTTGAAAGAAGTTCGATTTTTGTTGGCTGCGTGTTCTCTATCTGTGATTATCAGTGATAAATAATATTTAGTATGGCCTTTATCATGGCCTCTGAATTAATTTTTTACACTCATTTTTGTCTTTTTTTTTGTTGTGTTTGTAGATTTTACAACTGTGTTATGACAGGTTATTAGGCTAGGGTGTGTTTCGACTTACACTATTCGGGTTACATCACCCTCGTAGGAACGTCGTAGCTTGAAGACCCCCTGTACGGTGAAATGATCAGATTTTTGTTTTGCTGTAAATTTTTGTTTAATTGCATTAAACTTTAACTTGATCTGTCTTTGCTAGATATGTTGTAATTATTTCATGCTTTCATTATTTCAGGTGTTTTAAAATGTGCTGAAAATTTCAGGCTTGAAGCCTTAGTTCAGTGGAAAAGTGTGGAAACATGCAGTCTGTTTCTCATCAGTCACCTCAAACAGCAACACAGATGCTGGCATCACTGCTAATGTCATCTCTTGCAGCCCATCGACGCCCTCAGTGCCCTTTTGCTGCAGAAGGTTTTGGAAGACTATTACTGTTTTTCGCTGTGACTATAGTGATAAATCTACCTGTCTAATTCCCTTTACTGATGTTAAGCCAGTTATAAGACAGTATTTGTTAGATCCCACCCTCCTGACAATGATGAGAAGAAGTGATACATAAAAGAATAAACACATACAAACATTAGGGCTGTAACGATACAACAAACCCACGATTCGGTTCGTATCATGATTTTTGACAAACGATTCGGTTCGTATCGCGATTCTTTGGGGAGGGGGGGATAGTGCCATTCGAGACAACATTTTGTTTCGAGTCCTCATGTTTACCACAGAATTATGAATCAATAATTGCTTCAACACTGCTTCTTTTGCATTCAATCTGTACAGAAGACCCTAAGGAATTGCCACAGGCTGCCACAGAACCGACTCTTCAGCTACCGGTTCACCATTGTCCAAAACTAAAAACACACTCTGCCCAGCTGGCCAAAATCGCACAAAAACTCGCTCAAAACACAACAAAACTC
>JBBPCY010000109.1:30091898-30126163 GCA_037974405.1 Brachyalestes nurse
ACCCCATCCAACACCTTTGGGATGAACTGGAATGGAGATTGTGAGCCAGACCTTCTCATCCAACATCAGTGCCTGACTTTATAAATGTTCTACAGAATGAATGAGTACAAATTCCCACAGAAACACTCAAATTTTTTGGAAAGCCTTCTAAGATGAATGAAAGCTGTTCTAGCTGCAAAGTGGGGACCAACTCCATGTTAAAGTCTATGGATTTGAATGTGATGTCATTATGGCCTATTGGTGTAGTGGGCAGATGTCCCAATACTTTTGTCCATTTAGTGTAGTACAGGTGTATTGTCTTAGTTCGAGACACAACAGGTGGAGAGGGTCATTTTTAAAATAAATGTGTGCCAGGTAATTCTTTTTTTAACAAAGTCAAAAATCAGTCCTTTGGATGATGTTATATTATTAGGAAATTGTTCTGTACTATGGTTCTGAATGTGCAACCAAAATGTCCAAGAATGCAGGGGTTGTAGATGCTAGAGTGTTGGATTCTGAATGTTGAAAAATGATTTTAAGAAAATAACGATTTTAATCAGACACACTTGTACTGTAATGCTTCCTATTTCATATATTCACTGATAAATATGCTCTGACTGAGGCAGCAGGACAAATGTATGAAATGTATGATTTTATAGATCTGACAAACTTTGTTAAAAAAGATAACAAAAATGAACAAAGGTGGAGAATACCAGCCTAAATAAATAATAATAATAAAATTGAAGTTTGATCTATTCCTGTGCTCTTGCTAGTGTGTGAAGCTGCATCTACATGTGGGAGGGAAGCTAACAGTGGGAAAGATTCCCATTTTTAATGATTTGGATGTATGGAGCTTGAATGAAATGGTTCACTATTAAAATTTAATTTTAAAGAACATAAATACATAACGTTATTTACACACCTGTTAGTAGGGTGTGATATATGAAGGGATATGCAAGGAAAAATGTGATAAATGTAATAGAAAGTTCAGTATCAATAACCTAGTATCAAAAGTAATGTGATGTGAATGCTGCAGAGTTATGCTCAGTGTTTCTTCATCCACACTTTAGTGAGCATTCATGTGTGAAAGAGTGTTTACTTATTTTTGCCTCTAAACTTAGGTTTGTCAATTATTAGGTTGCAGCCAACTACTACATCACTAGCTAGTTAACTATTGTAATGTAGCTACCTGGCTAATATTAGCTAGTTCATATATACAGTTTCTAGCTTAGTCATTTTTTGGTTAACTGAGCTCACCATCTGAGAGACACTTCTTGTTTATGAAGTAATGTTTGTCATGCCACATTTATAGGCAAGTAAATGAAACTAATGCATAAATGCCACCAACTACTGGAAATCAGGGAGATCTTAACCCCACCTTGAGCTCGTGTTGCACTCAGCATACCTTGTTAATCTGTGTAATAAGTGCTAAGTAATTTACTGTGATGTTTGGCAGATAGAGAGAAAATATGAAAAGAAAGGAACATGTGGATATTCAGCAGGGCTGTAACAAAACACTAAACCCACTATTCGGTTCATATCACGATTTTGGACCCACGTTTCGGTTCGTATCACGATTTTGGACCCACGTTTCGGTTCGTATCATGATTCTTTTGGGGTGGGTGGAGGAGAGGAACAATTCTGAGATGCCATTTTGTTGGACACACCTTAACTTTACCACAAAATTATAAATCAATAAACGCTTCAATGCCGCTTCTTTCACATTCATTCTGCAGAAAAGGCTTTGGTGAACCGCACAGAGTCGTCGAGTTGGAGTCCACAAAACATGCTCAAAACACAATAAAACAATTACACAGAAACTCCAAAGCAGTTTCACCACAACCCAGCCAGCTAATAGACATTTTTAAATGACAGCTACTTGGCAATTCGTCCAAGTTATTGTCCGTCAAAGCTGGACCAGTCAGAAGATACCCCGAGGTGGTGCTTGTATGTTTTTGAGCGTATCTCCAGCTAGGAACGTTCCAGAAACTTGTGGGAGGGCTCTTTGAAATCCCGAGACCCTCAGCTATTCGTTAAAGAAAAGAAATTGACATGAAAATCCTCCTATTATGGCGAAGGGGTGTGTCGCGGTTCTGCCTTCTCACACCAGGACACAGGTTCGTGGATCTGAGTGTCACGATTTCGGTTTCATATCGCATATTGTTACAGTCCTGATCTTCAGTAGTTTTTGCCCAAAAAGACACCCAGTCTTCCACGTGGTGAAAAAAATGACTAACAGAGATTTGAGCAGAAGTCAGCCATGGTCTAGACAAAGGCAGCTTCACCAAGTAAACATTATTTTAAGTAAATGTAGATGTAAACATACACTTGGTCCTTCTGTAGAAATTATGACCTCTGATTTAAAAACATCCTAGAGCTGCCACTGAGCTAGTGTAAAACATACTTAGCTAAGAAATTTAAACAAGACAAAAAAAAATATTATCAGATGAAATATACCTTCATTTTGGCAGACATATGTGAATCAGTAACATGTTTCAGTGAGACTTCAGCTGGAAACACTTCTGTCAGTCATGTTAAGGCAAATTAGCACTGTAAATTATTTATAACAGATTACCCTAAAACAAAAATTAACCATAGTAACCGGTTTTAAAACTGTCCTACCACAGTTCATCGAGCAGAGTGGTTGATGGGACCAAAATTGTCTTTTCTGCCTGTAGGGCCTCAGATAACATACCCACATACTGCTCCAGGAAAAAAAAAACAAGAGACCACTACAAAAACGTTCAGTTTCTCAGATTTTATCTTTTATAGGTGCAAGTATTGAACTGAAACAGCTTAATTTCTCCTAATTTCCAAATAGATATTTTTCTTTACAGCATAAATTGAAAGTAAATGACAAAACATCAAAATAAGAGAAACGATGCAGTGTTTACAGAAAATTAATAGTTCAAAGAAAACACATCTCTTGTTCACTCTTAAACAAAAGGGCAATAATTACCTTTGACATACTTCTAGTAGTGTTTTACTATCTAACTATCACATTGGATGAGTTAAAGTTAGTTAACAAAAAGCATGAAAGCTTCCCATGTTACATCACTAACTCTGGGATATTCTGTTAATGAAGTATGTAGCATATCATCCTTTTAGTGTTAAATATATCAACTGGTTACATAAAAGTGGTTAGTTAGCCTAAAGTACAGCTCACTCAGCAAACATGAAAAAAATTACTCAGCTCATTTTGCAGCCATAATTATGGGCAAAAGAAATGTGTACCAAAAGTTGGTATAATAACAATAAGGGTAACAAGTGTTATTCTATGTTAATTTTGCATAATTTAAAGAAAAAGGAAACAAAAACACTTCTCTTTAACAAGTATCAGCGGGAAATCAAAACAGCCTGGCTCAATCAGACTGCCGAGTTCCACTGGGCACCCATTACCCAGCCGTTCACTGTCTGTCTCTCCTTGGACTACTTTGGTTGGGTACTAGTATCTAGGTGCGGTGTGGGAATATCCCACAAGACCTGCTGTTTTGGAGATCTTCTGACCCAGTTGTCTGGTCATCACAGTTTGCACCTGGTCAGTGTTGCTCAGGTTTTAACACCTGTCCATTTTTTTCTGCTTCTTACACATCAACTTCAAAAACAGACTGCTTACTTGCTACCCTGACAGAAGCCAATGTAACAAGATTATCAAAAAGTGGAATGGTATAAATAATTAGATTTATTTGCACCTATAGTTGTTAAACAGACTTGGTAACGGTATTAGCCTAAACTTGAATCACATATCAAGATCAGTATTGCTGAATGAAACAATAGTATCCGTGAACCACAATGTAATAAAAATGGTTCCAAAGAGCTGTACAGTTCTCTATAAAATCCCTGAAGGATATTTAAACTTTGTTATGATTCTTTAAACTTTACTGAAATTCTAAGATCTCACTTACAAAAAAAAGCTTCTGTCAGGAACTATCCAATGAAAGGTTATTCAGAGACTTTCCTTCAGAGAACCCTTTTAGGCTTCACTTTTGAGAGTGAAGTTGACTCTGTTATGGTGGCTGATTGTGTGCTGTCTACAGTTACCGGGCTGAATACAGTGATGAAGAGGACGGAGCAGCAGTGATAGGAATTGGTGCTTGTTCAGCTAAGATGGTTTCAAAGCATCAAAGCAGAGATTCTCTCTCCAGGACATCCAATCATCTTAGGATGTTTGTGAATGATATTGAGAAAAGAAGTAAAAGTGAATGTCTCTGCTAGTGAGAATGAAAGAAGTAACAGATCGAAAGAGAGTAAATGAGCTGGTGATTTGGAACAGTGCTAAACTGAAACGTTAAATGATCTGCGATGACACTTGCTCCCTGGAAGGCTCTCCCTATTATTGCAATTACTTAGTATTTGTCAAAGGCAATCAGTCAGGCACAGCATACATATATGCTTACAAAGTTTGCATCCTCTGCCTCATTCATTCTAGATTCCCCCAGTGATGAACTGATCAACTTTGACAGTCATACTAAAGCTAAAGGAAGAACATCTATATGCAGTTCTGAGTCTAGTCCTCAGATTAAAAACACAGCGTAATGGCTTTCAACCTTAGGAGGGGCAAGAACAAAATAGCCCACTGTGAGTTGTGTGTGTGTTTGTGTGTGTAGCTTGGTGGAATGTGTATAACTTACATGACTGAGTGGAGAAAACAGAGTCCACTCAGTAATGTATATCTCCCTGTGGGCATTTCTCTCAACCCCCTTCTCTAACACACACGAGCCCATGTCTAGAGGGTATGTAGAACTGAGTGCAAGCTGAAGTCTGGTATAATTTACTGCATGGAATGAGTTTGTGTGTCCAAATGCCAGCTGAGGGCCAACATTTGATTTGCTGTCTTGGCCTACTTAAAGCCATTTACTGCCAAGGCTCACAGTTTCTCTGTCCTCTGTGTAACTCTTGCAAGATGTACAAATGCTCATATACTTGTATGCACCATATACACATTCGTTTCATTATATGTTTCTAATGCTGGGCAACAATTACGTTTTTTGATCACATTGTTATACGCAAAATTAATTCAACAGCTGCAAACAATGAAAGCAAATAAGGAGCCTTTTAACAGCAGTGTTCCTTTTAAACAGAGTAGCAGTTAAAATGTTTCTTGTAAATCTCAACATAAATATTAACGTAATCAAATCAAATATAAAACCAAAGCTATTTGCCACTCCAGGGCATTCACGTTTTATCTAGTTTGTTCTAGAAAAACAAGTTACTCTCAGAGTCCAGAGCATGGGTCAGATCCATTATAGCAGCTGCAAAGGTGGACCAACTCTGTATGAATGTTTCTGAACGCGGGCCCCCACAAGTTAAAAAAAGCAACAAACTTTCAAAAGAAAAAAATCGGTGTTAGCGTGCGATAAAATAATTGTCAGTGTCAAGTAAATAATGCGTTAAGGATATAATAAGGCTTTAACGTGCCCAGCCGTATTTGTTTCACATAGTAGTTCAAAATGTAGCAAATGTGATCCATTAGAACCTACTGAGCAGCAGATGAGCAGGTCTCTGTGGTTCGAGCATTCAGCTGTTAACCGACAGGTTGGTGATTCGAGCCCGAGACGTGGCTGTTGTCATTGTTTGGGGAAGCTGGTGGCCTAATGGTTTGGGCGTTCGCCCTGCAATCAGAAAGTTGTGGGTTCGAGGGGTACCCTTGAGTAAGGTACCGTCCCCACGCCTCTCCCTGGGCGCCATGTTCCTGGCTGCCCGCTGCCTCACTTGGTGAATGGGTTAAATGCAGAGAAAGAATTTCTTGTTCACACGGTGTGATACGTATGACAGAATGGTCTCTTTACATAATGAAATGTAATATTGTAATGGTATGATTTCTCTGCTTATTTCACAGTGTGATTGTTTTGCTGGTCCATTGCATCTATTCTACTTCTTGGCAAACCAAAAATGAAGAGCGTGATTCTTATTTCATCATTTTATCTACATCCACAACCGCTTAGCACTCACTCACTCACTCACACATGCACACACTCACACAAACAAATACGACACACACAAATTGTCTGAGAGGATGACTCGCTCTAAAATAAGCTTGTTCGAGCTCTTAGCTTCAGGGTAAGTGCAAAGCTCTGAGAACAAACGGGATGAGAGTGCCTTTAAAAACAGGACAGCCTGAGGTCAAAGTGGAGTGCCTAAGACGTCTACGTCTTACAGCTGAATAATGTATTGCGGAGTACTGAGGTCCAACACAAGAGCGTCTTCCAAAACACAGGCTTTCTAAGACATAAAGGTCCATTTCGTCTCTCCATTGTGGTTGAACAATGGCCTTGAAAGCCTCACAGTGTTATAAAACTAGTAGGATCTACGAGCTAATCGAGGTGAAGGAAGTGGATTTGAGGTAATGTGAAGGCCTCCTTACCCCAGCTGATGACGTCTTGCAAGGTCCTTCAACAGGCAGGAAGGAGATTGCTGTGTGCTTGGTGTTTTAACATCCACACACACACACACACACACACACACAAACACTAAACTATGTGGATCCCTGTACAGTGAAGCATGTGCTAAATCAAAGGGACAGAGGGGAAATGCCACTACCCCACTGTGTGAAGTCTCTTGGTGAAAAATCACTCACTGTCATCTACCATGGGGGTGATGAGGGCTGCCTAGACTTACCTGCCACACACACACACACACAGAGTCATTACCGTCTCTCGCTCACAACTGGAGAGCCATCAGTTCAACATGAGTGAGTGCCCATGTATGTGTGTGTTTTAGTGTTGAGGGAGATATTGCAGAAGAAAGATATTGCTTACTGGGGCTGGGGATGAAAGACAAAGTTTAGCTCATGTGAAACTCTTTCTTGAGGCTCTCTCATTCCAGCATTTCTGTTGGAGTCTTGTAACAGATTCGTGCGTAGTCCATGTAGCAGCTGATCAAGACCTTTTCTCAATAACATTATACCTGCAAAGACTTAACTTTCTGGCTAATTAGGTATTTGTAGATCCATCATCCTGCACAATTGCAAAGTATTGCAAAGTATTGCAAAGTGTGTCTTAATCCAGGTACAGTGTTTTTATTTGTCATATATTTATTATAACTATATAAATTAGCTAAAATTGGTTCTGGTTGTGCTAGTCTTTTGCTACTTCGATTTGTATTCTCACATGTGTTCAGGAACTTCTGCACTGCAGCTAACACAAATAGGAGAGGTTGGATCAGGGCTGGCAGTGGACATGTTAACCATGTCAGAAGTGGCGTCGACTTCTCTGGGCTTGGAAGCACCTGGGATGGACCAACATACAATGGAAATGTGTACTGTGGTCGGATGAATCAGTATTCAAGATCTTTTTGGAGGAAATGGACGCTGGGTGCTCTGGACCAAAGACTTAAGGGACCATCCAGACTGTTATCAGAAGCAAGTTGAAATGGCAGTGTGTAATTAGATAGGCTTGTGTCAGTGCCCTTGGTGGCTTGATTTCTGTGATGGCAGCATAATGCAGAAAAGTACATTGAGATTTTAAAGCAACATATGCTGCCTTCAAAAAAATCTTTTCCATGCATTTTTCAACAAGACCACATTCTGCACAAAGGCAGAAGAAGAAGATGGTACAGATACTGGACCGGCCTGCCTGCCGCCCTGACCTGTACCCAATAAAGAATGTGTGGAGAATTTTGAAATGAAAAAATGTGACATACTGCTGCTCACCTTAAGGAAGACAAAATAACACCTGAAGTGCTTCATTACTTGGTATCGTCATTGCCTGTGCGGAAATGCTTCATGAGATGGAACCCATTCCACTGTGTAAAACCACACTTTGACTTCTATACCAAACCATTTAGTTTAACAGGAAACTGCTCTTTAACTAACTGCAAAGATCTGAAGTGCATAAAACAATCCTAATCAGAGCAAGCATCCCTTCATGGTTGCTATTAACATCAAGATCTGCGTATTTGCACAGGGGTTGTTTATTTCATACTTTAGAAGACATTCTTTGCTTATTTGCCTAAAAACAAAATCTGTTTTTTGGAGTTGTTTTGTTTTTGTTATCACATGTATTTCACTATGAATTTTGGGGAAATCTTTTGCATCCCAGTAGCGCCTCATTATCCCTTTTATTGCCTAAATGAAGTGCAGAATTAGACCCCTGTGGTTGGTCCTATGACTGAAGTGTGGTAACGTGCAGTAAAGACCAAAGTTGGACTTCTGAAATGTGTGCTGATTTTAGAAAGCAGTTTCTCTGTGTTTGTGTGAACGGAGTGTCCGAACCTGTGATTTAAATAGAACTAGAAATCTCCTGAAATGCATATGTCAAAACCCAACTTTTGTTTTTTAGGTTACAATGACTTGTCATTGTTAACTGCTTTCTCGAATGAATAGTTGGCTAATAAAGGAAAGTGGCCCTGATATTCTCGCATGAACACACCACAGCACACGGTGTGAACAATGTGAAATCTAACATTCACCAGGTGAAGCAGTGTGCTGCCACCAATGAGGGGTGCCCAGGAGCAGTGTGCGGGGACGGTACCTCGCTCAAGTGTACCTCAGTAGTGCCACTAACAGTCCTGGGATTTAAACCCACAACCTTGTGATCGCAGGGGCAACTCCATAACCACCAGGCCACCAGCTCCCCCAATCATTAGAATCAATTATTAGAAACATTTTCACAGCCTAGAACCACTCTTGCTGGGTTCTTTCTGTAGAGGAAAGAACACATGGACCTGAGCTGGAACCGTGCAGTCTAGTACTGAAGCCCAGCCAGAAAAATTCTGATTTTGTGGGAGTCTTCAAGGTGATCTCAGTAGCTTGCTGGAGGACCAACTCACTGCCTTTTTTACTTTCTGGTCCATGTGCTTCTCTCAGTAGGCATTCACAGATTCAGTTCTTGCCTGAGGCAAACTGCTCTAAGCATGTTCGAGTAAAACTGTGAATGATACATCAGGTGTTCTGTTTTACTCGTTTAAAATAGGCTCTGTCTTCATAACAACCCTGCAAATTGTGCTTCTGTTTGTTTTTTTGTTTTTTCTTCATTATGAAGCTTTCAGCCATTATGGTCAAATGCAAGTGAAGAGCCCGGGTCCACCATCTGGTGAAACAGACAGACATTCCATTGGCAGAAGTGAAGTCGATGTTTCTGTCCTGAGGCTCTAAAATGTACCGTAAGCAACATGAGAGTTAGAGGGATGAAGGGGGAAAAAAAACAACTTTTTTCTTTTTTTCAAGGGTCAGTTGAAAGTGATGAGGTTGGAGAGTGTGTGACTGAAATAGCAACCTGTGAAACATGAATTCTTGTCTGAGTCGCTTAGAACTTCTATTTCCCAAGAGATGGGACTGAGCTCCATCTGCCCACTGCTACCCAGGTTAACAGGGAAAGCTGAAGTATAAAGACTCATATGCCCAGAATACATTGTGTCAGCCTCACTTGCCACGGGAGCTATGCTCTAGGCCTAGTGGAGTGTGAATGAATTTGCTGTGGGATATTCGTTTGACCCATTTGTTCATTTCCGTCCTCTTCCATCTTACATGAACAGTGAAGATTTCTCATTGTGAAATGAGGGCAGTGGAATAAAGTGCACTGCACATGCATATAAACAAAGACTCCTAAATAGTTCTTGCTTTGGACAGTTGATATAGAATATTCATGTTATGCGGAGTCTTTAAACTTTAAAAGGTTTCCTTATGCACATAACTCATTTACAAAAATGTCTTATGAAAGAGGTATATGCATTATCAGCATGTTCATTTAGCCAGATTTGGATCCTCCAAAGCATTGCTCCACAGAACTCTTTTAGATAGATGTAATATTTAATATTTGTAAAGAGCCTTCAAGATAGAGAGGCTTGTGCAATACAACAAACACAGGCGCTCAGCCCCGGCGCTCGGTCGGCTGCACATTCGTGTTGCGTGCATTGTTTTCTTGGCGTCAAGTTCTGCCGAAATCCTGACGAGCGCAAAGAAAACGCTGATACTGAGTTTACGTGGTGTTTGGTTGACGTTCTGGAGGACTGAATATATCCCATGATTCAATTGTTCTGGGAACTGCGACAAATCAAGTTTTGAAGGAAAATGTAAAACTACAAATCCCAACAAGTAAACAATCTGGAGAGAATAATTACTGCCCCCACAGGTGAGTACAGGAAACTACACATCGGGCTGCAGGCTGGAGTTAAACAGCGTCAGACGAATGCCAGTGTAACGCCAATCAAGCACTACAAATCAAAGCGCTACAAAAACAGATTGCTACAAAAACACCTATGGAGTTCAAAGTGCGTTCATTTATCCAAGATTCAAACATCCATGTGAACGAGTCCTAATTCTGAAACTTTTGTTACTGTCGGGAAATTTGCTTCTGGCAGCATGTGTTGTGCGATTACATCTACAAAGAGTGAAATGGTTGTGAAGGGTTAGAGTGTGGATGGAAGGCAGGATTTGGGAGATGTCGCTCAGGATACCTGCTTGAAAGTAGCCCAGTGACATGTTGAAACGATGGCTAAATTTCACTGGAGGCAAACGCTGATAAAACCCTTCTGCTAAAAGCGACTGGCCTGAAGCACTGTACTCTTTTTGGAGAAATCGTGAATGCAAATGTGCCCCACTTTCCTTTGCAAGGTTCCTCACAAACTGTGATGCTATACTTTTACCTTTTGAAACACTGTCCACAGTTAAACCCTACAATGACAAAACTCCAATTCAGCCTTTCTTGCTTCTAAAAGCCTCTAAGCCTTCACATGTGACTGTTGTGGCCTTCACTCCACACATTTATGTAATAGGCAATTATGTTTCATATTTGGAATTAAACAACTGTTCAGCTGTTGTGGCCTTCACTACAAATAGGCAGCATTAGTTAGCATTAGTTAGCATAGCAGTTGGACTGTGTGTGTGTGTGTGTGTTTGTGTGTGGGTATGGGTAATACTGTATGTCTAATGAAAAGAGTGGGTGCACGCCGGGCCAAGCCTGTTCTGGCTCTTCCCCTCTCCCTACCCCCACCCCCACCGCCACCCCCACATGTGCCAGGCCATTCGTTGGCCAGCTCTCATTACTGTATTCAGGCCTTTTCCTTTTCCTGGCAAAGCCCCACCAACCCCGCCTCACACAATTAGCTTAAGTGGCTTTGTTCAGCATACCCACTTTTCAACCCCTTTTATTCTTCAAGCATGCGCTTTCAATAGTGCAGACACATAGTGTTTGGGCATTTCACCAACAAGGGTGAGGCCAGCAATATCCTTTAACATCCTCACAGCAGCAGATGACTGCCTCATCCATTTCTCCACACATCAGGGAATAGGACAGATGTAAGATATAGGACAGCAGACATGAACCGTGTTACCCTATGGGGCAGTTTTGGTCGTAGACCATGATCCATACCATTAGCAGAAGCTGGAGAGATTAACCTAGTCAGTATTTATAACCCCTCTTGCTCCTGTACTGTTAAGGCACAGTGTATGTGTTAGCTGTTCCCTAGCCTTTCATCAGTGGTCAACAGCAAGTAGCTGGGTGTTTTTGTTTGGTGGACACTCTCAGCCAGTTTGTAAAAATCATACCAACACCATGGTGCCAGTATCACACAAACTACCATCAGTGTTGCTACGATGCTAAGAATGGGCCACCACGCAAATAATATCAACAGCTGCTCTGTGGTCAGAACCTGACCAATGATACAGTACCTCCTACAGTACCTTTACCCACTGAATGTATACTACTATATATCTATTGTTGTATGTAAAGAGAGTTAACACATACCGAAGTCAAATTCTTGGCCATTAAAACTGATTCTGATTCTGATAAATGGGGTAGAAGATGTCTGACAATAGATAGGATACAGTCTGTAAAGGTACATCTATCCAGAGAACCTATGAGGTTGGTGGCACTTATTAAGTGTCTAGTTTTAAGTAAGTGTTTCGAATGAAGAGGCCAGTGAGTGAAAGCACAGGGTAGGTGTTTCTGATAAAGTGGACAGGGAGTACAGAACATAACACTTGTGAGTGTGTGTTTTAACAAAAGGCTCTGCCAGCACTTTGGGAGCAATATCAATCACAGATTAAAAGGAGCAAGTTAATCAAAGCAAGTAATGTGTCTGCAGAGTTGAACCGGCACAGGTGTCACCTTCAGCACACACCCCTCCTCCTCTGGAAGGGAGGGAGGGGTTGGAGGAGCACAGCAAGCAGGGGCTTATAGAGCATTCAGACTCTGTGGGTGGGCTGTGGTGCTCAGCAGGCAGACTTGGACTTAACCTCCTCCTACAGTGCATTTTCCTTGTCGACCCACCTCATTTGGAATCTGGCCCTTTTCAAATGATACATAATGTATTATTGAATAGGAGGGGGAAGAAGAGGAGGGACTGGTGGCTGTTGATACATTCCAAAATCTGAACAGAATGTAGTGTAGCATATTGACATTTTATATGTTTTTGCATGGCAGGGTCTTTAAAACTAGCATTTTTTCTGGCATGGTGTGCTCTTAACAAATTAGCGGATGGATGGCTTATCTGTAAAACCTCTGTGTTTTTAACCCTCTCCGTGGTTAATTACTCCTTTTAAAATGTTAACTGCTTATCAGATCCCCTCAAGCACTCCCACGAGTGACTCAGCCAACCAGAGGCCTCCGCAGACAGGCCCCATCAATCCTGGCTAATCACATCAAGGTCATGAAGGGAGACTAGCAATCGGAGGAGAGGCAATGCTTCCTGCCAGTGTTCAATAATGTGCAAAAGTTTGGGTACAAGGACACACTTTGGAATTTAACAGCACCACCCAGACACAGTGCTGCCATGTGGGCTGGAGAGCGCACCTGCGCCATCACCAGTGGCAACACTGCCATCCAGAGGCCAGGGAAAGCAACCAAATGGGGGGGGGCGGGTGATTTTACCATCAACATGTAGTGACTACTGGCCCCGGTTCCAAAATGTGGCCCAAAATTATATCGTTATATACAACAAAAAACAGTATTAGCCAAGAAAAATAAATGTTCATTATGTCTTTGGTATCATATGCTTGCTTGCCCACCACCCCCACCAAGTACAACTGCTTAAGAAGTGTTTGCAATGTTTACTAATATTTTCTTTATTATAAAAGGAAAGATTTTTCAGTTTAACTCAAGGCCCCAAAAGGTTCATGCTACCACTCTGGGAGTTGGTTTAGCTTCATATATGATACAGGAGTCATGAACAAATATTATGTCTGATCTGAATCATTTGCCTCAAAATAAATAAATAAGTACATGCAAGAAAAAGTCATTAATGAGGTAGGGAGCATTCAGAACAAGTACATAAAATCCAAACGGCGTTCAAGGCTAAAGTTAATGGCCTCCCAGTGTCTGGGAGGCCGGGAGGCACTCAGTGAAGTCAGCCCGCAGCTAATGGGCCATTTTTCTATTCAGTGGCTCGGCAATTGAAATATGGCTTTCGGCTGCAGCCCGGCATGTTTTCATCACTTCGGTACGTCTACCTGCTTATCTTCATCTGGTAGCGGGAGTGCTTTGGCGAGACATTTTTCCTGCCTTGTCTAAAGGCTGAAGTTTAGCGCTGTTATAGAGCGACTGTACGGCTGGGCCAGGGTTTCAGGGAGTTAGAGTTTTCTGAGGAATTACGTTTTGGGTTGTTTATGTCAGTAAGTACTCTTCCAAGCTTTAGGTCAAGGACGGGCGCACTAGTAATTAACTAGCTGTTTTATTAGCAGATGAATAGCAGATATTTGAGCTCTAATATTTCTTTATGAATTTAATCTTTCATTTTTCAGTATATCCAATAGTTACTTTTTCATTTTCCATTTCATAACACTTTTTGGCCCTGAACCTAGTGGATGAATCACTGCTGTATAACTGTATAGCAGAGGCACAAACCTTCACTCATCTTGGATTGCCACTTTTTGTCGCCTTTTTTGCTTCAGTCACTGTATGAGAACATGTTGATGTAGGATTGGCTGTTAGTGATGAGATTTATATCAAATTAATCAAACAAGACCATTAGTGAAGCTGAATGGCTTGTTGGAGTACTGTAGCAGAAGGAAGGCCTTTTTGTGATTTTTTTTTTTCTCCCAACTTAGTCCTATCTCTTTCCACTAGTGATCACGCTAGGGCTACTAACTTTGTGACCAACACTGTCATCTTTTAAACTGCTGCTAATGCAACGTCACTGGACAGCTCAATCCACTTAGAGGAAAACACTAACTACGAATTCTGTTTTGTAATGAAGAGGTGAGGACTACCCTACACACCGAGATGAAGCAAGTGCTCTCTTATACTGCCTCTCAATGGTCCAGTCCACAATTTCTGAGTGACAGAGCCAGCGCTCTGTACTACAGTATTAACTGTTTATTTCCCACATATTCTATATATTTCTATCTTATGTTTAACTTTTATCTCACCAGTTTCCCAGTTTCCCTAGGTTTAATGGAGCTTTGGAGAGCCACTTTCACAGAACCGGCTAATTTCGCCGTTCTTTCTTTTCATTGTCCCCTTCAGACACATTATTTCAGGCACTTTTGCATACCCACTTAATTGCATTATTGGATTATGAATGCAGGCCAGACGTTTCATAATCTGAAGACATGCACACCCATTATGTTTCACTCCCCCCACTCCCATCATAAATTGGGGTCTACAAATTGAAGCAAGGTCCATAGCACAATTAGAAAAAATTTGCCATCTGCATTTAGCGTCTACTGAAAAAAAGCTTTGAGATGTGGACTTTGTTGGCTGCCTAATTAACAGTTTGGGTAAATGTTAGTGGAAACATCATCTCTGATAGTGTTTGTGTGTGTGTGTGTGTATGTGCATCAATGTACATTGTGCTGGACCCTAGAGGAAGCAATCAGCCCGATTGCATTAGCTTGCCGGCTAGCTTTACTTATCACTCCAGGTCATGATCTATTGTAGACAGAGGGGTGTATTTGAATGCTTTATGGGTGTGAAACATTTGCATGGCAATATGGCATGATCTTTTGGGGTTAGCATGACAGATACAATGAAAAGTGGGGATCTCGAGCACGTGTTTGACATTTCCGCCTCTGTGTTTGCTGTGGGTTTTAAAAGCACTGCTTAGCGCTGCTGTTAACAAAGGGCTGAACAAATGGCACACATCCATAGTCTTTTTGTTTTAGGTCTGATGTGTGGTGTGTTCCTGCTGAACAAAGTGCAACTCCAGGGGAGTATCCCAACTGGGTTCTGTCAAACCCATTTGAAGAGAAAATGCTTCAAAGCAATAGATTACGCATTCTGTTTCAGTTTTTTTGATAATCAATTAGTCTGTGTTTTATAGCTTTGCCTTATTGAGAGTGCTGCCATATGCCTCAAACCCAGCCAGCTCCAGGCTAGGTAAAGGCTGAATGATTGTGACAGGCCATTACGTATAGATTTAGAAAAGGGGGAAAAAATCCCTGCACCATACCGAATCCTTCACTGTCTGAGCCACGTTTGGCGTAACCATATGCTCTTGGGTGATGCATCTTTATAATTGTGAATTTGAGCATTAAACAGGCTGTTACTAATGTTTGTGGTGCTCGTGCCAACTGTAAAGGACCCCATGGGAGGTCGAGGCAGGAATAAAATAGAACCAACCAAGTGAACAAACATATGCATGCTCTGATAATGCCTTAGCAACGCTCTGTTGTTCTCATGCAAAAGCTAAGCTTACTTATACATAAAAATTACACTCTTTCTGTTTTTGTTATTTTAAAAATTTACAGTGCAACTATGCACCTAAAATGTATCCACACGGTGTATCTTGTAATTATAAATATGAACAAAAATGTATGCATTCACACAGATGTGAAATAGATAGGGAAAGAGGTAATAAGGCACTTCTTTAGCCAAGCTGTTTGACAATTACAGCTTCAGGACATCTTTTTAGCTTTGTTGTGGTTCAGTTTTCTTGGTCACTTTGTTCTTGGTAAATACTCAGCAGGATTTAAGTGATTATTTGGCGCAACATTTAAGGTCATTACCTTATTGAAAGGTCTCAGATTTGGTTTCTTGTCTGACGTGATTGACTTGTCTTATGATGTCCGACACCCCAACCCCCCCATCCCCTTTTTCAAAAGCATTAGAGCAGCTGCTCCTACCTTCATACTTTACTGTGGCGGCAGTGTTCTTAGGATCGTACTCACGACTGGTCTTTCTCCACACATGACTATCTGAACTGTTGCTAAAGCAGATGAGCCCTTCGTTGTGTTTTCAAGAGTAAGCGTATGAGAGTTTTATTGTCATACAACATACAACAAAGTTCTGATGACATCTTTCCATGTGCAGCAACAGTCAATACAATATAACAATAAAGTGCATTGCTTAAGGTAGCATTAAAACAACAAAAAAAAACCCAGCAGAGCAGGCAAATAAGAGATAAAATGCAGGTAATGGAAAGAGCAGCATATGTTAAGTTGCTATATACAAAAGTGCCATTAATTACAATTTTATACAGTACTTAAAGTGGCAGTCCGCATTGCTTGAGGTGTCTGTATTTGTGGTAGATGTGGAGGTTGAGCATGTCTGTGTGTATCAATATGAGTGCATGTCTGTGATTTAGAAGATGGTGATTGCAGTGCAAGTTGTCCTGCTGACTTTTCTCTTACCTTCCTTATCATCAGTCTGAGAGAAATCCTGTGTGACTCAACTAGGGAGATGAGTCGTGGTCTCCACTTGCATATTCTTTAACCCGTTGTAGTTTTATGGTCTTTTAAGGTCTTTTTAAAACTCTGTTGCTTTTTCTATTTTAGTTTTTTATAGTATCATCCCTGAGAATTTTAGGAAACTCCTTTTAACTTTCTTAACTCCTTTAACTAAACCTATCCTAATGAACACATACAAAGTCAACAGACATTGGCTGTAAATTTGTCATGGATATACATACCTCGAAAATGTATATAGCCTCTTCTAGCATTTCATGTTTCCAAATCTTTCTATGTTATGTTTCCTTGTGATTTTGAAATAGGAGTGTATTGCTGTTTGGTGGCTTTGGCTTACACTCTGTAGACCATATAGAGAAGCTGCAGGCAATATCACAGCAGACGAAACTTTTTAATTTCATGTTAAATTGAATCTAGGAGTGAGGAACTGTCGGGCTTGTGAGTGCCGCTAAATAAATTCAACACAGTGAAGGAATTTGGGAAGGTGTTTGGAGGTTTTTCCCTTAACTTTCTAATGTAATTCTGATAGCCTGGTAGACTGAGACAAGCATGCATATGTGGCTCATAGCAGACATTAATGTAGTCTAATGTGAAAACATTCTGCGGTAAGTGGGGTCACCTTTTTCTTAACCATGTTAAACTGCTTGTAGTGTTCTAGTGTCAGTCTGAATAGATGCAAATGCTTGAACATCGAGATGCTGTCTCAAAGGCTCCTGCCTACCACTGGGTTTTTGAGGGAAGGGGGAATAAACTCAGAGATAAGACAGTAAATATGTTTCCCTTCCTTTCCATCATGTGGGCGTTCATTAGTGGAAGGTCACAATTGCAATAGCCTCCTCCTTCAGAATGACTGCAATCAGCAAAGCCATAAGAATAGCGTTGGTGAAGATGTGCTATCAGGAAAACTGCAAGAGCCATGGCGAAAAGCTTGAGGGCTTGGTCATTTGGGCTCAGCCGTGCTATATATTAGCCTAAGGAGTCAATGGGAGACCCATAACTATGTGAGAGCTTGAAATAAAATACTTTCACGGATCTCAGCCCATGCTGTTTGTAGTCTTAATAGAGAAAAAGAGGTCACCTTCCACTACAAGGCCTATATTCACACATTTTTTTAATTTATTAGTCACATTCAAATGCTTTGTGAGAGACAAATACTGTGTCTTCCTCAACACAGATAGTAGTCTTCTGTGCCAGTCTAGTTCCTTCCAGTATGAGTCCAGTATTGTAGTCATCAAGGATTTTCCTGGATTGTCTTAGATGGGCTTGGTTGTCTGTCTTGAGGAGCTCCAATCCAAGTCAAACTTTTCTTATAAATTACAAATTGCCTCTAAGATGTATTTTTGTATCCAGTCAAATTGTTTTATTCAAAGAACTTTGGCAAATGTTATGTAAGGGATTTCTAAATGTTAGTTCCCTAATGGAACATTATGTTATAATTTTAGATGGCCTTCATAGAACAGGAAAATGGATATTTGGGCATCAATTTCCAGGAATTTGACACGTCCTGTAACCAAAACTGTACGTTAAAAGAAGGCATAGGTTCCCAACATTTTTGCTTATTTTTGCTCCAACACACACACTTCAACCCAGGAAAGGCTTATTGATTAGTTGGATCAGATGTGTTGGCAGCAAGGAAAACACTAAGAGATGCATTGTAAAGGGGGAGCTCATGGGATGGACCAGGGTGTAGTGATGTAGTGACGGCGTGATGTTGCAGAAGCTTGCCAGATAAGGTTGCTAAAAATTTCAGCTAGATCTAATGGTTAAACAAGTGGTTGAGAGTTTTTCTATCTTTGATCCCATAAAGAGCCTTTTGCTTCTTGCTTTGTTTGTCAGTTTGGTACAATACATGCATCCAGTGTCCACCATCCAGAGTTTAGTACAAAGTTCATTGCTGAGGTTGTTTTGCCACCAAACATCTTTAGGAAAAGGCCAAAAGTCATTGATTAGTGAAAGGCTGACTCAGATGGTCACAGACCTGAGATGGCAACCGATTCAGTGCGGGAAACGGTGGCTAGAGGCAGTGAGGCAGTGTGAGCCCCATTATAGTTCTGTGGTCAGCCCTACCATGCTTTATTTGGCTTAGCAGTAATTCAACGCCTTCACATAGACAAAGCAGCATTTCGGAGGTAATTTAAAGAACAGTGATGGGATCCAGTTGAGGCCCATTACATAATCGTTGAATCCCCCACAATTAGAGTTTTGTAATTGGAATAGCAGATAGCAAGACCTAGCACACGCCTTCCCCCCAGGCTGGAGATGCAGGTGTAAGTGGTTGTAAAAATTAGGGGATGTAGTCAAGGCAAGCAGATTAATTGTTTGCGGTTTATGGCCTGGTCATCAGTGCTGAGATCTCTGTCCTGGATTTAAGAGGATGACATATATAAAAAAGAAAATCATACACAAATCCTTGTGGTTTCATTATGGCCACTGGTCATAGTGACCCTTTTCATAACGTTTCATCTCTTCCACAAGCATTCAGATGTGCCTAAGAGCGATGCGTTCTGGAGGCTGAGAGCATTAACTGGATGTCCATTGTGAATGTTCAGATGGTGTCTGCTTAAGTGCTGCACTGTAGTCACCTGACTGAAAAAGGTGAAAATCGCAAAGACTGGCAGGTTCAACAAATAGCAAAACTCTTTGGTAATGGGGGAAAAAAATCGTTATATAGTTATATAATTTATTCGTAATGCAGCAGGGCATAGCAATCTGTTATCACTTTCTGGCTCTGGTACAAGGAAAAGGCCCTGGACTTTCCCATAATGTGAATATCATAATAAGCATAAACTGGAATCCAAAACAGCTTTGCCCACAGGAAATTAAACACAGACAGCTTCAATAATTTATATTAGCATACAGCATAACACACCATTGCTTTGTGATGGAGGGCAGACCGCCTTGTAAACACTTCTGGTGCATTTTTACACTTGCAGTGGTTCCTTATAGTTGTGTAATAATGTACATTTTCGCATTCAGATGCTTTCATTGTTTTTCTATGATGTAAAACCTGTTGCCTATCTGTCAGATAGGCTTCAAATTTCCATACTGGTTCCATACTTTTTTGGCCTTAATTGTAAATAGTTGTAATCCCATACCAACATATGTTCTCATACCTACAATCCTGTAGATCATGCTAATGCCTACAGTCTTTCTCATTGGTCTCTGTTGTATCGTCTAGACCTTTAGCCTGTACGCTCCCATTTCCTCTGTTTAACCTTTGTTGAAAACACATCCTAATTTGTACCCTAATTGCATGGTCCAGAGGGTTCTCCTTTTGAGTCTTATTTCCTCTAATATGCCATTTTCACTAATGTGAACTATCAGAATCAGGAACAGAATTAGAAAACTTTATTGATCCCGGAGGAAATTGCTTATGTAGTGACTGCAAAGACACACAGAGACACAGAGACAAGAACAATATACAAAATAAAGTCTAAATAAAATCTAAATCAAAATCTGTTGAAAAAAAACTATTAAAAAAATATGAAAATACACTATGCTATATACAGAAATGCTGGGTATAAATACTATAAATAAGTAACACAGCTGAGTGAAATCTGCTGACACAAACGGTAGTTTGGAGTAGGCTTGTCATGATACCGAAATTTCAAACTCGATACCGATACTAAGGATGGTACTTGATACTCGATACTTTTTCGATACTACAAGGGGAGAAAAAACAAACACAGGAACTTTTTAATGAAAAAATCAAAATGTATATATTTAAAAAAAACGCTTTATGAATTAAATTTATTATTATTATTGTTATTATTAGTAGTCTAGTCAAGTTTTAGTCAACCAAAAGCATTTTACTCTTATTTTAGTTAGAATTATCTACGACTATTTTAGTCTAGTTTTAGTCAATGAAACTTGTATTTTAGTCTCTTTTCTAGTAATGCAATTCTGTTTAACCCAGTCAATACAGTATAAGTATAGTAGATAGTAGAATAGACAAAATCAAATTTTTTTAGTCAAAACTATTTAACAATTCAAACAAGGTTATCTTATTATTATATTATTGTTACCTTATAGACTCAAGAATACTGTATATCTATTCCAGACACGGAACACACACTGATTTGAATTTACGACATTTATTTTGCCAACCAAACATGTTAGAACTTAGAAGTACACACATATAAATTTAAATAAATAAATAAAATAACATCACATCATTAAAAAGTGCAAATAAAATGAAAATGTGTGTGTCTATTGCCATAAAATCCACATTTGTAAAACTGGTCAAAGTCATAAGTGTGTTGCCCTAAACTTACCTGATTTTTTTTATTATTATTCCTGAACAAATATGGTCTACGCAACCAAATCAGAACAATTTAGGATCAGCTTTTTTGCATGGATATGGGAAAGGCTGCTTATCAAAATACTTTGTGTGTTAACGTGTGTGTTATTTATCTCTCCCTTGCACTATATTGGCAATACTTCTGGCCACTCTAGATAGATTTAACCCGGTCTCATGAGTTTTCGTGCAGCCATCACAAAATACAATTTAATCAAAATACGTGCTACGAACACGATTTAGGGCTTTTTTTCGTGCTAGGACAACGCTTCACTTTTTCGTGCTGGGACAACACTTCACTACCCTGTATTTTCAGGGTAGCTAACTGGTGACTGAGGGACAGTAGGAGAGAAATAATGAGTTGATTCCTTCACATGACCAGCCTTTATGTTGCATCTCATCTCGTTTCTGCCACGTGATAAATGTTTGTTGACGACGATATTTAATGATATTTTGTTGAGAAAGCAACACTAGCTGTAAAATTTTGCGGCTCTGGGTTTTTCCCGGCCAAGTTATGGGCCCGTCATGTAAACATTTGGTAGCCAGGGGAGAAAATATGCAACAGGAACCAACAGGCTATTGCACAAATTATTGTGTCCATGTGTGACCCAGAGAGGAGTTGTAGGGTCGGATTTCCTGTGGCGTTCAATTGAGCACTTTAAGGTGGTGAGTCTATAGCTAAAAGCACTTCTCACTTCTGCCACCACACTGTGCAGTGGGTGGTCAGCATCATCTATGATGGACTATGATTCTCCTTTCAGCTACAGTTTCCACATTTCTTCACCCACCACTGAGCTAGCTTTTCTGATAAGTTTGTTGTGTCTGCCACTTTCACACTGCTTCCCCAGCATTGGCCACTACAGACTTGTAGAACATCCACAAAAGTGTTGCAGACGCTAAAAGATCAGATATAGGAAGTACAACCTTCTTTGTCCCCACTGTTATGTGGCCAGAGCGTGTTAAGAAAAGTCCAGCTTGTTGTCAGTGTGCATCCCCAGGTATTTGTACCCCCCCCAGGTATTTCCACATCCACACGTCTAATGGACAGCGGGTGACAGCAGATTGTGAAGGTCACCAGCATTTCTTTGGTCGTGTTGATATTGTGCTGCAGCTGAGTCAGCTCACACCAGTCCACAAAACTGTCCACAGCCTTCCTGTATTACTAGATCTTGCGCTGGCACTAAGTGCAATAAAGGCCGTGATGGAGCTGGAAATGCAGGGAAGAGGCCTGCTGTTGAACCTTTTAAAATACAGGTTAAACTCATTGGCCCTCTCCTCATCACCGCTAGTCCCCTACTGTTCTTGAAACCAGTGATGTTCTTCATGCTCCTCTACACATTCCTGCTGTTCTGTTGTAGCCCTTGTTCCAGCTTTCTCCTGTAGCTGTGCTTTACCTTCTTTAACTTCACAGACAAGGGCCTCTGCGCCTCCTTGTCACCTGACCTGAAGGCTTCATTCTTCTCATTCAAGAGGGCTTTGAAGTCCCATGGCTTAATGTTGGGGAAGCAGCGTATGGATTTCACTTGTACACTGCTATCCACACAGAAGTTGATAAACTCAGAGATGCAGTCTGCGAGGTTTTCGATTTCCTCTCTATGTGGCTCGTACAGGGCCTCCCAGTCCGTAGTCTCCAGACAGTCCTGCAGGGCTGCACTGGCCTCCTTTGACCACTTCCTCACTGTCCTGAGAGTGGCTGGCTGCCAGTTTACCAGTGGTAAGTAGGTGGGCAGAAGGTACACCAAATTGTTGTCCGATCTGCCCAAGGGAGGGATGGATGTGCAGCTGTATTCCTCTTTGACAAACAGCAAATCCAGTGTCTTGATTTCTCTGGTGGGGCAGTCTACAAACTGTGTGAAGGTGCACAGTGTCCTGTTAAGAGAGACGTGGTTAAAATCACCAGAGATGAGGATGAAAGCCTCTGAGTGCTTTGTCTGGGGTCTCATGGTCGCAGAGTGGATGCTAAAAGTTCAATGTCTGGGCTGCATATGCATTCCTTGATCACAGTGTGACCCGGGTGACACCATCTCTTATTAACAAAGACAGCATCTCCCTTGCTCTTTCCACTCTCAGTTCTGTCCACCCGAACACACAAAAAGCCGGCAATGTCCACAGGCAGAGATACGCTCATGCAGCCATGTTTCAGTAAAACACATCAAACTGCACTCACAAAATTCCCTGTTGTGCCTGACCCGTGCAGTAAACTTGTCTATTGTATTGTCCAATGACTTTACATTGCCCATAATAACAGACAGGAGATATGGTTTGTATCTCCTCCTCTGCTCATATCTTAGAGGGGATGTCCAGGAGGACCGTGCTGTGGTATGGAGTGTCCTGCCTCAGCAAGATCAGCAGATTGTGGGAGTAAACATAGACCTGGTCGCTAGCTGCGTTAGCATTAGCAGCGTGTGGGCAGCCCAAACAAAGAGTCATAAACAAAAGAAATGCAAAAATAACTCTCTCTACCCACATGGTTAGAGAGGGCACAGCTTACTTATACTAAATAAATTTAAATAACTGTTAAATAAAGAAACACTAAAATACGAAGATAAGACATGAAGCAATCAAAGCATGCTAGTGCTGGTTCTGAAATTCTCCAGAATAGCCATTTTATCAATGTCTCCTACCCTCATTTTATCAGAAGTTTCCTCTTCAGCGTACAGTCTGAAGGAACCCATGAGTCTGGGGCAGCGAGGGGGCCAGCAGGCAGGGGTTGTGGAGAATTCCAGTGTGGTGCTCAATGGATTATGCCAGAGGGAACCGTAGGGAGCATGCCTGTAATCACATTATAGCCACCTATCCTTGCCATACGCCTGTCATTCAAACCTTCAATTACACTCTGGCTGGAACTCTCTCTCCCTCTCTTCCTCACTCCCTCCCCCTCTTCTTCCTTCTCAATCCTTCTCACACAGAACATAATTACATGCTTCCTTCTGCACTACCTGATTTAAATGTGCTCTGAGGTTCAGTCTATGAAAATGTTACCTAAGCAGATAAAGAACAAAGGCCATAATAAACCACGGCTTCTGTCCAGCAGAAGCAGACAGCGGCGGGTCTTAGAAATTCACCTTCTTTAATAACCT
Source organism: Brachyalestes nurse (assembly GCA_037974405.1). Lineage (NCBI taxonomy): Eukaryota > Metazoa > Chordata > Actinopteri > Characiformes > Alestidae > Brachyalestes > Brachyalestes nurse. The sequence continues at coordinate 30,115,816 of JBBPCY010000109.1, forward strand.
GCTCCGTTTGAAATTCCTCAGTAGACCAGATACAAATCAAACATCTTTTTCAAGGGTATCAGTCTGCATTCTTATCAAGCTTCAGTTCTGCTGCCTAAAACACTGAAACACCGGAGCTGGAGATTAATTATTAATTAGTGCTGGTTTTAAAAGAACGCCCAAGCGCTGATTGAGAAAGTTGAAGCGCGGTGACGATTTGAGGATGTGACCTGCTTTAATTTCCTCTCTGCAGGAATCCTAACCCCCCAACCATGTTTGATCCCCTGGCCTCTGTTCCGACTCGCCACCCAAGCGTCTGATTTGGAAATTGTAACCTGGCTTTCTGGAAGTTGTAACCTGGCCCACAGTGTTCTCATGTCCACCATCCTGTCACAGTCCTTTTCAATGCTAACTCTGATTGATCTTCGCTAAAAAAAAGTTTACCCAATTTGATCTAAACTTCATGTATAATAAATGTTTTAAATGCTTTTTTTTAGATATTGTTATTTTCAAATCTATATAAATGCAAATGTGATTAAAGAAGAATAGAAACAGAACAGATCTGTGGGCTACTCACGTGGTCCTCGGGGGCATCCCGCGGGCACCATGTTGGTAACCCCTGTCCTAGAGACATCCCATTCAAGCCTTATTTCTGTGATCTAGAGAAGCACCTCAGAGGCACAGCAGTATATGCCAGTATATGCAGTATATATGCAGTATATATATGCAGTATATGTCTTTTTATTCTTCTTTGATTGAATAGACAGTACACTAGCGCTGCTTCTTTAAATGGTGGTCACAGAGTTTTAGTTGGTCTTGTTGGTCATGATAATCTTTTCCCAAGTCCCTGAAATAAGCAGTTCTTGGTTCTAGCCAAGCAAAGCATTGGTGCCACTGTGGAACCAGCTTTTCTGACTGAGAGCCAGTTCTTTGTTGTTGAAACATGAAGAGCTGATTTGGGATTAGGCACTGACTTTGAACTAGCCCCTAAACTGTCTCCGTGGAATAGGGGGTGCTGCAGTCACTGTACAAGGCCTGGTATGAAAGCATGACCTGGATCTGACACACTCCTATCCCTGCGAGGCCTCCAAAGCACAGTGTTCTCCGATCAACAAGCAAACATTCTGAGAACATGCTCTTCTTTGCTTGTGTTTCGAAGAAGGATGTTTATGTTGCTTTCAAGAGTGTGTGTGCGTGTGTGTGTGTGAAAGGGAGGGAGAGAGAGAGAGCGATAGCGAGAGAGAGATACAGTTTTCAAAGGTAGATCAGTCGGCTGCGAGTGGGTGTTTAGTCTGAGGAATTTTGAAGATATCTGAGGCTTTGGCGTGAAGATCCACTATGGTGTGTTTTCTTCAGCAGCTGAAGTATGGTCTCACAATGAGCCAGTCTGTGGCAGGGAAGCGGATGCTCTACATGCTGCTCCATTCATCTGATACGAATAAAAGTGTTATGTTCCCACTTCATCATTTCATTTTGTTTTGTGGAGAGAAAAATAAGTGCCCACTAGATTCAGTGGAGAAAGAAGAAGATAAATAAAAAGCAGGACAGGGAGGAGAAAAAAAAGGCATCCGGCACAAAGGCAAAGAAGGAGCTGTATTCACAGCCTCACCACAGTGCATCAGAGAGGGACAAAGACAGAAGGAGAAAGAAGAAAAGGCAACACTTCCTTTCCACTTTTGGCTTCCTTTTCTGTTTTAAGTTTTTTCTCAGATTTCCCATTTCTTTTTTTCTTATCTTTTCTTTTCGTTTATTTTCTTTCTTTCGTTATTTCTTTCTTCCCATTCCAGGTTATATATAGTTCCTAAAGAAGATCAATTTCCACTATTGTTAAAAATGTGCACTTCTATATGCAAAACAGTTATCACCAAAAAATATCTACTCACTTATTTATCACTATGACACCAGTGACATTTTTCCTACTGCACAAAGAACCAGAACCACAGGTACCAGAATACTGGAACTGCTCTTTTTTATTGTTCAAATGTTATGGATGCATGCAAGACAGGGACGACGGCTCCTCAAGCAGGTGGAGAATGAGCTAGAGATTTAGAGATCTGCTGCTTCTAGCTCTCCTTTCTGATAGATCTGGATTTTTTTCTTGGGCAGTGCAAAAATGCCAAAAGTGGCCAATCATTCCAACAGTTTGGTTCACCTTCAGTGCTTACAAATCACAGGACCAGAATCTGGATTCAAGTTCTAAACCGTAATGTTGTTTCACAAGCCTTCTCCAGCCCAGTAGGGGGCACAACAGTTTGAAGCTGAGGCCTGCTGCTTTCTTCTCTATACTACATCATACAACACTACACCCCCTGACATTTGCTACAGTTGCACACCTCAGAGATGGGGACTCGAGTCTGAGACTCTGAAGTCGCACTTAAGTCGCACAAACAAATACTTGTGACTCGACATTAGACTTGGACTTGGGTGTTGTGACTCATGAGTCATAACTCGTAAACAATGTTCATTTCATTTCAATTTTTTATTTATATCTCACACTCTTTCCAATGACCCCTCGTTTGCCATAATAACTCCCGAAAACCGCTCACCTCGCCCTGGTGTCCCATTACTTTTGTCCGAGGTAAACGATTTTCAGCTCATAATGGTTTTCGAGGGGTCGTTGGAAAGATGTCACCGAGCCCATCTAACTGTGACATTTCACATTTAGAGTGCGAGATATATTTTTCATATTTAAGATTTAGATTTAACATCAAGGCAAATCCTCCGTGTTGGTGAGGGATATCACAGCACGCTGTGCATGGCCAATTAGCAGATCTTCTAAACATTTAGAGCTCAACATTTACAGCTCAAAAATCTCACATTTAGAGTCAGCATTTGTAAATATTGCCACTCAAAGACTTGAGACTTGACTTGGACTCGAGCACAAAGACTTGAGACTTGACTTGGACTTGGTAAAAATGACTTGTGAACATCTCTGGCACACCTCGGTCCACAGACCCTAATGCCATCCTGCTTGCACATCCACACATTTTAACTACATGTTCTTCTCACCTCTCTGGAGAAGTTTGCTTATGTAATAATTGAGTTTGGAGGACCGGCCTTGACGCCCACTCTCTTTTCTTTCTTTCCCAGCATTAAAGCACCAGAACTGGAATTAGTCCATACAGTGTTTTAGTTTAATGAGCGCCTCAGCGGCTGCAGTAATTGGAATCAACGGGCTTAAGCGGTGTTCGGCTAGGCTTGCTACATGCTTCTGTCCTACTGTTGATGAGAGGGCTCACTCTAGGACCGGCCAGCTCCAGCTTGGTCCTCCATGGGTGCATTTCTCTAAAGCACTCAGGCCTCCTGCTGTTAGCGTTTGCAGGATGAGCCTGGCTTGAAATGCCAGTAGAGTAAAATGTTAATGCCCACTTGGGGCAATTTACTTCACATACAAAATACAAAAAAAACACGACCCACTACCAGATCCATATCTCCTGGAACAATGAATCATGAGGGAAAAATAAAAACCAAGGACATTTCAGGGTCAGAATTTACTTATCAGAAGGCCGAACCTTCGCACTGATAGAAGCATATGGATGCTAAGGGTCCAATACCATGTTTTTTGAGATTACCATTACTTTATACAGGTGCTGAAGGTTGTTAAGAGTGACACCAGTGATCTTACAGCACAATGTTTTTCCAGGTTGTTTCTGTTCTTTAGACTGCAATGACCAAATAGTCAATAATAGAAAAAGAATTGCTGGGTAATTGCTGGTGTAGGTACCATGCTATCCAACAGGTGGCAACACCACCGGAAATGCAATGCAAGCATCCCACGACAGATTGGATGGAGACTGCCCCTGGGGCAGAGTCTATTCTAAAGGTTATAAAGGTATTCTAAAGGTTATATTTTGGGTCAGTGAAAACGGTGTTATGTGTGGACAAGAAAAATGAAGAATTTGAAATACAGCCTGTTTCTGTGCGCCACTCATACGGCGTCACAGCATGCACCGTGTTTACATTAGGTTTTCATTTACAATGCCCAACGTATACAAAGTACTACTGCTCTCAACTTTGTTAAAAGTTTTGTCATGTTTATACTCATGTTTATGCAGAGTTGCTGTCCCTGCAGTATGAAGGACATAGACGTCAGAGTCAGCTTCGGATTATTATTCAACACAGACACAACTATTATATTCAACACAGACACTGTCTCTGCCCACTGTCTCTGCCCACTGTCTCTGTCCACTGTCTCTGGTAACGACGTCCCCCCTCCAAGGCTTCTGATTGGTAACCAATGCTATACTGTTTCAGGTTATATTGTCACCTGCTGACATGCTTTTGACAGCATTTTTTGCCATTGCGTGTGTACGAAGATAATTTTGAAAACGTGCTCACGTCCACACGAAAAAATAAGGAAAACGGAAAATCTCTGTTTTCAGAAATACCCATGTACGTGTGGACATGGCCTGAATCTGTTTCCTTAAGAGAGGCTTCCATTATCATTTGTCTGCGAGACAAAGACAAAGTCAAGCTTGCAACAGGCATTTCTGCAGTGAGGTGACCAAGTCCTTCATTCCAACTGCAGAAACTGCTTCCCTGAACCTCGTTGAACTGGATGATTCCCAGCAGCAACTGGATGCAATTCCCGTTCAGAATTTTCCTCCAAACTTCCACAGAAACTTTGTCAGGGCAAAAGACCGAACTTTAGATATTTGCGTAAATATATAATAATGTTTGGTTGAACTTTAATATCTGGGCACAACATAATGTAGCATAACTGGAGAATCAAATGCTGTAAAACGTCTATGAATGTGTTTATGTTCATGTCTTGAACTGTGTTTGAACATTCTAAACTCAGGTTTATATGCGCAGCGATAGATTTCCTAAGCTCTGCATTTATAAAGCTAAACACCATTAGATTTAAAAGGCTAAAGTCATTCTCAGTTTAAAACACACAGACTAGATAAAAGCTCAGCTGATCTCATAAACATACAGTGTAGTTCCTGTTAAGAAATTGACGCCTTTTTCTCCTGAGACAAATGATCACAAATGATTCCAACCGCGAGTGCCATCTTTACTATTTAAGCTTGCACCATTTTTCCTTCTCTGTCTGCACACGTTGACAAGAATGGAAAACTCCTCCCCTCTTTCTCCCAAGCACATGCCAAAGCACACTTTCTCTTTTGCTCCCTCTCTCTCTCACATATGTGGACACAAGAAAACACACTCACACACAAGCGTGCACAGTGCATGCTCAGTCAACCTTTAACTTATTAAATCACTCAGTCACTCTTTCCCTTAAAACTATAAATACTCTGATGTTTGATTGCTTATTTGTGGTTTAGAGATAGATTGTGTTTAAATATTTCATTTATTGTCATGTTGAACAACCCTCAGGGCTCAAATGGTTAATATTACCCTCTTTTGTTAGAAATTAACAAATGTAATATTTATGATTTGATTATACTAATGAGACTGTTCAAATAATCAGACTGATTTATTTAATTCATGAGGGCAGACCCCACACTGACAAGGTGAAAGAAAGGAATTCCTGGGGAAATGGACTTCTTGGCAACTTTATTTTACAGATTAGAAGCGAACTACTTAAACTAGTGAACTGGTGTCTTTTGTATTTTTCAGAAATGCATCACAATGGCTCATGAATTCATGAATTCATAAATACTAGAATGCCTCTTAGCCGCATTATTGAGAGCGAATAAGGTCAGAGGGATGTTGGGTTGTGGGTCACTACATATTAATGATACAAAAATAAACCTCACACCAAAAACGCACTTTGTTTCGCCATATGCCATTGGTTGGGAACATATTACGCAGCAGGAAGCAAAGCTTTACATCTCTATCAGTACAATTAATTCAGTGAAATGTAAGTGGAAAGTTCATAGAATTGCAACTTTTCGTCTCTGGACAAGCTCTCTCGATGATCAGGAAAGTAAGAGAGAAGGGCTGCAGGACGATCTGAAAAGAGCAGAAACAGCGGAGAACAATAAGCAGTGATCTACATTGCCAAGTGTCTTCATTCCTGCACCCCAAGCTGTACTTCTCTGTTAAAAAAGCTTTATATTTTGCACACCAGCTTTTAGACCAAAGCGAACGCCGGTCAGACTGACACAAAAAAAGAAAAAAAGAACTCAATATTTCAGTTGGCCATGTTTGGATAAACACAGGGTGATCTGAAGCAGACCAAACCCACCGTCACGAATGAAAGTGGGAGCATCATGAGATGCCTCTCTGCTAACAGTGCTGGAATATTGCACATCAAAGGAAACATGAAAGAGATGAGAGTTGGCCAAGAAAGATATCAACAATACTTCAACACTAAACAAAGCACACAAAAAAGCAACAGATGCCCTTGCCAGTCTGCTTTTGGTTGAGTTTTAAACTTCCATTTTTAAAAAAATGATCCAGCCTTTTTTGAAATATGTGACGAAAAGGCATATCCTTTGGGTACAATTCACTCTCATAGCTGGGAACAATTTAAATGGTTAATCTCTTCCACTTACAGGGTAACAGATATACCTACGAATGAAAAATGTTTTAAAATTTCTTTGATATTTCAGAGGTGACTTGTGATTCTTCCTCTAAGACCTTACCAGCTTCTGAATAACAATTATTAGCATCTACCGGTTTTTGCTACAGTGCATAATCAAGCATGTGAATAAAGAAGATTCATTCAGATTTTTAGCTATTTTTAGGCTGTAATATCATTGCAGCATTGCTATGAGACTTTAATTGGTTTACAGAGGCAAAACCAAACTGCTCCAAGATTTGGAAATTATAAAGGTTAATCTGTTCCACTGCACTGGATGATGTATCGTGCAGTCCCAGAGCTTTTAGCCATAAAGTCCACTGTAACAAAAGATGGAGCCAGTAATACATTTATCATCTTTGCCTTTGGCAATCTCCCAGTCAGCAGATGCACAATCCTACAAAGTACAATCCTACAACTGTGAAAAAACATTAAAAAAAATAAGAGTTTCTCATTAAGCTCGTTACAAATAAGTGCAATGAAGAGCTGCTACAGTCAACCCTGACTTACCAAGTGTCTTTGTCTACTTTTGCCTTCAGAGTAGTCAGTGTGCGCATGTCCATATTAGTCATGGAATTGTAGCTTTCTGTGTCCCACTGTATAAAAGAAGTTCCACGTTGCTTTTATTGTTGGATGTGCCAGAATAGGTTCCGAGTACATTCAGACCTTAATTAACATTGCTATGGAACTGCTTAATATTGATTTGTGTCATGAAAGCAATAAAAAAGGCCACTGGGGTGTGAGGTAGGTCTTGTTCCTGTGCTTACTTGCCCATAATGGTAGTTTAGTTTGTGAAGAAAAGACTTTCAGCTTTGTAAGTTAATTATTTTTAAAGGCCGGAGTCTCTTGACAGTTGCAATTGCTGTTGCCTTGCAAAATGAGAGGGTGATCAGTGGAAAAAACAAACTGTTGGTACAGTTAGCAAGCAAGCTAATTTACTAGCCACAAATAGATACAATACAGAAGTGGACATAATTATATCAGAAAATTGTATCCTGCACCATAGGAAACTGGCATAGTTGTGGTGATAGGGTGATATGTGTGCAGCTGTGGCGAGCTAAAAGCAATTAGCAAGCTGGCTTGCCTACAATTAACTGAAAAAACAGTGAAAATAATTATATCAGGTCACACTGATATACTGCTCTGTAGTTAAAAAAAAAGCATTAATAACTGCCATGGGTGGTGACAGTGGGGTGCAGCCATTAGCAAGTTAGCTAACAGTATATACAATCTCTGTTATGTGTTCATAGCAGTTACACTTATTAGGAAAGAAATATGGTTGCTGTTAATGAAGTTAACTAAGGCTAATATATTAGCATTTCCTCATTGTTGAACATTTGCTGCTCCTGTTTGATGGGCTGCCCCCTCAGAGATCAGTACAGCCAAAGCAGCAGGGCTACTGGTCGAAGCAGAATTGGAAATTTCCTCAGAAGATTGCAATACGAAATTGCCTATTGCAGTGAATCCTATTACAATGAATTACAATTTCTCAGTCTGACTAAACACCAAAATGAGTTCATTTGGGACAGTTTAAAATCCCCTAAATATGGTTTGCCATGGAAAAGCAAGTTTTTCGCTGGCTTAAAAAACTGAGAATAATGTGCATGAATAGTTTGGGGGAAACATGTGAATCCAAATAGGAAAATATAATGGAAAGAGAATAATAAAAGGCAGCAATTGCAAGCATTAAAGGTTTAATAGCTTTGTTATAAGCCAAAGGACCAGGTTTAAAACACTTGCTCCTCCCTTGTCACCGCATTACGCCTCCTAGGCCACCATAAGCTTCTGAAGCGAGTCCAGTGTCACTCCAAATCGTGAATTAACTGAGCGAGACGGCACGAGTTGCAACGCGGCAGACCAATCAGAGCATGGTTTCCTGTTTTACGCTATTCAGGCTGTTTTGCCAACATATTCTGCCAAATACACCAAGGAACTGAGAGTAGACGGACGCGGTGTGGCAGCCGAGGAGCTGAGGAGTGCGCTCTTTGAACCCCAGTGAATTAAAACGTCTTGTTCCATCAGCTCGCTCTGGGGAGAATAGATGGCTTGTGTTGTCATACAATCTGCTGGTGTCACGTTTGGGGCGAGGGAGATGTCTTGTTGCTTTTAGCAAACCTGCCATCAGAGGAATTTACGCCCGTTGCCCACATGCTCCGCTGGGCGATGGACCGGCTCGGCTCTCTTTTCTTTCTGTAAACTGATTTGGTTATTATGGTCCTGGTTTAGCTCCTACTGTAGAGTACCAGTCACAAGTTTTCACCTATTCATGAAAAGGTTTTGCTTTATTAATAATATTCAAGACATCATACTGTGAAATAAGATGTCATGAATTCAAATTGTTAGCCCAATAAGGCTATGTAAACCCATTCTACCAAACAAAACACCTGGTTATCAGAAATACCTTCCTCGTGCTTCTACTCAGTAGCCAATTTGTACATGCACAAAATCTAATTTGTGCATCCACAAATAGTTTAACAGCCAGCAGACCATGGACTGGTACTGTTCCACAGCAGTGTAGCAGTGAGTTAGGCGGGAGGTAGAACTGCTATGTTGGTTGTGAACTCCTCAGCCAAAAACAGTGAATTTATATGCATGTGCTAAATGATTTTTTATTTGCTCCTCATTCCCTGGACACTTTTGTGCTGTACACTACACACTTCTGCATGGCTAAAGTCAGCTCCACATGAATCCCCACCCACTGCTGACCCATCAGCCTTTACACACTGTTGTAGCTCTCATGTTGCGGGTTTTCTGCTGTGCTGAGAGAGAGCAGCCCATACACTGAGCAAATGGCACACTCATGAACTCTGGAGACTTGCCAGGATATTTCACCCTCAATCTCAGGCTGACACTTGCCATAACCAGCCGGGGCTTTGGGCACTTAATGTACACATACAGAGTTTCATGTGTGTAGTAATCATAAATGGATGGTTTACTACCAGGAGGCCTAAATGCATGAGCAACATTCATACTGCTGCAAAAGAAAACCTGTGTGTGTGTGTGTGTGTGTGTGTGTGTGTGAGGAACAAGAGGATGCCAAAGAACCTGCTGTAAGGCTGCATATTTCTAGAGACTTGGCTGCATCACCACAGAAAATTGCACATACACACTCATGAGTGATGTGTGTGACTGCATACCAGCTGTGGTTTTGTCTTTTTTTTCCCCTGTCACAGCTGACAATAGGGACTTGTCCAAGTGATCACAACAGCTGTTGGCTTGCTCCACGAGAGCGTACGTTTCTGATGATTGTCGTTGATGTTGATTTTGTGATACTGTGCAACTCTTCCGTGCCCTGGGACCCATGGGAAAAAGGCGTGCAGCGTGGCTTTCAGCTCCTCGGAAAGTCCTTTGTGAAACATGTCCGATAGCAGACTACTGCGGTAAATGTACTCAAATCAAATGGAGTCACTTGGAATGACATGACGGACTGTCACCATTTGGGGAATGTAGTCTCAAATATCTCTTGGCTGTGTTTATGGAGAATCCTGCATTTAGAGGGGAAGTAGAATTTTAAAAGGGTTTGTTTCAAAAAGCACCCTTTGTGTTTTTGTGTCTTGCAGATCCCTGTTTCTCAGCAGTGATGTAGCCTAGTAGGTATAGTATGGAGTGTAGTTCTTAAACAATGGCAAATTCAAGTCAAAACCTTCTAAGGTGCAAGTATAAAGTCTCTGAGAGCATTTTTGTGTCGTCTCTCAGGGAACATCTGAAAAGTCTATAATTACACAGGTCAACAATTTTTTTTTTTAATAATCAGAAGCCACACTTCTCTAAACCAGTTTTTCATGCTGATTTCAGATCTGCATTCACTTTTTGAATTATGAGTAATATTAGATTTGCAATAGACTTGCATGCGGTTTTTATTAAACCGCAGGCACCAAT
>JBBPCY010000109.1:30136244-30147559 GCA_037974405.1 Brachyalestes nurse
ATATATATATATATATATATATATATATTACAATTAGCTAGTTAATTACTCTCTAAAAAGATGGCTGTTGTGGCAGGATTTGTTTTTAACAAAGATGTCAAGGCAGTCATTTAGAGATTCAGTTTAGAGAATGAAAAATGGGGAAGGTATTTTTGAGTTCTTTTAAAATAATGCAGACACATTTATCATGTTCTACTATGATCGGGACTCTCATTAGCCACCGTGTTGCTTGGTCTTATTAAGGCCGAGGAACATGCCGGCTCGTGACAGCAACACACAGACACACTAGGAGATGGTAGTGGGGAGGGTGCCGCACTTTGTGTGCGAGCGCAGGATCAAACAAATTGATGACACCGTTAGCCATTTATCAGGCAAGGGGAGAAGATCTCTCATGTTGTTTACTCGGAAGGATTATGACAAATGCTGGTCTATTTTAGCTCCCCTTTCATTTCTGCAGGCCTTTCACTTGTTTTACTTCCTTGCGAGCTAAAATAAACTCTAAAGCTGAGGCGTTTCATGACATGACGGTGACTTGCTTTTTTTTCTAAATGAAGACGAGTCTGAGAAAATGTTATAACTCACATCTTCCATCAGCCGGCAGATTCAGATGTGACCAGTGGGATCCACTTTTCGATTTGGTTGCGTACATCATCATGAATAGTCTGTAGGCTCCGGGCAGAGAGGTTCTGAATGCGCTAATGGCAGTTGCAGAGCAAACTGCAGCACAGCAGTGGATATTCACAGCTTTGATTGGCTTCGCGAAGAGCCTCATCTCAATATTCTGGCCTGCAGATAAACCCTCAGTTTGTTCTAAAAGGAGCAGGGCTTTTGTGTTTGAGTACATTTGTTGTGCCCTTTTGGGCCTTTGTTTAGTTTTGTCTGTGAGTACCACCCACACAGGGTAGTGATTGCCATGAGCTTTTTCCTCTTTTAACAAGTCCAAGGGTTCTTTGCATAATGCCAAAGAGGAACCCTGCTTGGTCCCCTAGAAAACATTTCCATGGATCTTTTAGTTGCCTTGGGGTGCTATGTTTGGTCTGTGAAACGTGATCATAGGCTCTGTTGTAAAGAATGTCTGCACTATGTGGCAAATTAAATAAATTTTACATCGATTTTGAACACCTGATCCCCAACATGTCTCTGCTTGGGCCTGTGGATGGTTCTATGAAGAACTGTTTTTGTTGTGGTGAAGAAGAACTATTTTCAAACGTGAAGAAATGTCATTACAGGTCATTACAGATCATTCAATGAAATGATCACCACCCTTGGTCCTGGAGATCTACCTTTCTGTAGATTTCTGTAGCGTTCCAACTATACCTGCTACACCTGCCCTAGCCTGTCAACTTCTATAAAATGACTAATTGACTGTTTCAGATTCATTATTGTGATTTAAAGGGGCTGGTGGTGGGTAGTGACCACTGCTTTATGTTATGTGATGATTCCTTAAGCCTAATAGATTCTCCGCACTCACAAATCTCTTTTACAAACATAATTCTTGAGAGAGCCAGATGTGGGTTTACCTTTCTTCTTAAATGTTACTTAGCTAACATGGCATAGGACAGGGTGCTCAAACGGACCTGCCAGGATCCATGGTGGCTGCACGTTTCGCTCTGAAAATCTTTCTCTGTAGCTCAGGTTAACAAGCCTAGGATGAAGCATGCAATCACAGTTGGAAGCAAAGTCGCAAGTGCCTCACTTTTGCACGTCTATTTATTTGCTTATTTATTTATTTATGTCGCATCAGCATGACAGGAACTTGGCAGTTTGTTGAGTACATGTATGCCGCCTCGTCGTCTCCGGAGCACCCTTGTCCACTGTAGCCACCCACCTCGAGCAGCACACATGCGGTGTGTTGTCGAGGGACAAGGATGATGTTTATTAAGCGAAATGAGGTGTCAGTGTTCGTTGTGTTTTTGCTGTGCTAAGGTCTTGATCGCATTAGCTCACTGTATCATAGCCTTATCAGCAGATCCCTGGCCCCACTCGTCATCTCGCAAGGAGTGCCGCCAAAACCATCTGCTGCTGCAGAGCTCTGATGCAGTCACCCACTTGCTCTGGTTTCCTTGATTTTTACACGTAGATTTAAAAAACCCATCTCCACTTTCATGTAAATCCCCATCAAAGGAAAGTGCAGATTAGATCATGATGCAGTTGTCCAATATGTTGCCCCCCATATTTTGAGACGAGGCTTAACAACTTCTGTACTCTGTCCGTACCGGTGATGTCAACATATAGAAGCAAGGGTGCTAGGGACCACTGGGAGCAGTCTTGAGTAACATGCAAGGTCTGGTCATACTCATTTTTTATGAGCTAATTAGCTTATCTACAGTGGCTGCGTTCTGATTACATAAAGTAAATTTTGTTCGTTTGTAAGCTTGCATTTTGACCTGCGTGTGAATCTTCCTCCACACCAGGCTGGTCAGAAATGTTTCTCCAATTTCTCCAATTTCTCCATTTCTGATATCTTTATTTTTTTAATCAGCACCTCCTTGAAATCCTCAATGAAAAATGGGACCTTCCTACAACTTTGCACCATTTGGCAATTGGCTTGAGAGAAGGAGGTACTCTGCTGTCATTCTCACTCCCTCCATTCTATAGTGTGAATGAGAGATTCCTGACCTGTGGGTTGGAATTGGCAATGACCAAATTCTTTCAAGGTGGGTTTAATCTGAGCTCAGAGGTTCCTTGTGTAAGGGAACAGGCACTGACCCTCTATTCTATTTCTCTTTATCCTACACCATTTCAGTTCCTTTGTTCAGATGATTTGAGTCTGGTAATATGGTCTTCTGAAGACAAATCTATTCCACAGTACAGCCTTGCTGATGGCCCATTAAAAGGGTAGTAAAAGTCACAAAATGGACCACTACACAAGGCCATTGTCAATACCAGCATAGGTTTAAGTTCTCTCATTTTCACCACAACTCGCCTGTAAACCTCATTTTTATCTCCACAGTGTCTCGTCCACCAAAGCTGACCACAATGAGTTTGACATGCATTAGAATGACCTCTGCATCTGTCCTTAGAGAATCTAGTGGAGCATGATCGTTAAAATCAGCATACCTATTTTCTGTGGACCAAATGGGACCGTATGCTGTGTCGGCCAGGCAAGCCACTCTGACTACACAGGGCTGCCCAGGCTTTGGCAGCCTTGTAATCCTCAGAGATTTACACCCATTGCTTCTCAGTGCTGCTTACTATTCCACAATGCAACAGGCCACCCAGGTATAGTGTGCTTTTGTGAATTTCCAGGGTAGGTGGCTGAGGTGTGCTGTCAAAGTAACATTTATTCAGCGTGTAATTGACAGGTTATGCGCTTCTCAGTGAAAGGACCTTCTATGAGCCCTGCACAAGTTCCCTAACTAATCCTGACAGCCATAAAAGGGTTTGGCTTGATGCTTGATGTTGTTCTCTGGGATGGGAGCAGGAGAGAAGAGACATGGTATTGATTTGAACCTGATCTTCACGTTATAACTTGGCTTACACGTTTTTTCTTTGAAATATTTACCCAATTTTCTCCTCAATTTACCGGCTTGCTAGATCTTCTCCTATCACAGGATGCCACCAAGCTGGGAAAGGGAAGCACATGCCTCCTCTTTTGGAAATGTCGCATTTGCCACATCTCTAGGCAGCTCAGCACACTTGGTGGTGAAGTTCACTGCCAGTTTTGTCAGCTAACTGGTGTAGAGGGATGTGTACCTTCCCAGAAAGCATGAGGACTGAGTTTGGCACCTCAAATGAACTCCTAGCCACAACTTGCGTTCCTTCCCTGCATGCTGGGGTGATTAGCATGCATGAGCGCAAGAACTGCAGGTTGAACAGATTCAGCTAAAATGCATTAAGCCTTTCTTTCCCCACTAATCTACTGTACGTGTATGCCTCTGTGATCAAACTTGGGTTGCATTTTCCACATTGGGCTAAAATGCTGCGTCTTCAAGTTTGACCTCAAACTCAGAAGTTGTTGATACTTAAAGCAGCATTTTCTCAAGTTCTGCAACGTTTGATTGGCTTATCTGCTTTGTAGACTTTTTCAGATCCACACGTCACCAGGCATGTACTGTATACAGAGCAAAGTGAAGATGACCATGCACTCTCCAGATCCAAGCCTTGGGCTCTTGGGGATCCCTCTGTGGGAAAGAAAACACCCATCCTTTAAGATTCAGGGTGAAAAAAGGGGAAGCTGACTTAACAAATGTCATGAGCTGCCAATATACCCAACAATTCTCGGCAGCCCCCCAAAAAAGAAGGGGCAAATGAATTTCAAATGCCAGTGCTTCTATAACCTTTAATCAGTTTCAACGGGGACGAGTTAGAATCAATCTTTTTCATGGATATGACCATTTTGCGCTGGCCCCTTTTCACCCGCTGATTCAAGAACATCCATTAAGCTTTAGGCACAAAGCAAGAGCCCAAGTGTCGTTGAACAATGAGTGACATGTGCCTACCTATTACGTTCGCCTTCAGACACCCTCTGTGTGTATTAATAAATTAGAGCCGCTGAGGATCATCAGCACCCGGGAGTCCTTTAACACCCGTTTATGACAGTTCTTCAGATGATGCTCATCTGCCTTTATGGGAGAGTGGCTAAAAATAAACACGCTTCTTTTACTTTTTTAGGGAAAAAACAAAAGGCGTCATCTGCGATAGCTTTTATTTTTCTTTGAAGAGCGTCTTTGCTCAAGTGTGACGCTATTCGATAGAACATTGAAAGGACAAAACATGTTAGAGAAAAAAAGTCTGGGGGAAAAATGTTAATTATAGTCACAAGCAGACCTGTGATTTTATCAAAAGCTTTATTTGCAGTCTGAAATCTCTAATGGATGCCTTTATATGTTGCTGTTGATCTATTAGAGCTGAAAATCTATTAGGATGAAAATGATGATGGGTTATTTCTGTACCGTCCATCTGGCAGATCCGGTGTAGGGAAAGGAAGAGACTCTTCAAAAGGTACATAAAACTGCGAAACACTTTGGTTTTGTTGAGGTTTAAGATATACAGTGGTAAACCTTGGCTATAAAGTAAGTTTTCAGTTTGGTATTAAGGTTGGTCTGTTTCTGTCAAAAAACATCCTTCAAAAGCCAGCTGTATGATAAAGCTCATGATGTGCATTATCCAGCCCTGGTGCACAGTTTATGTCTCTTCCAGATTAAACGTGAACATCTGAAGCAAGTTGAATGCAGTCTATACATTTAATCTGTATTTGTATTTGAGCTTCTTTGCTGCAGTTTTACAGCGACTCTTTCAGTCAAGAGCCAAAGCTATTTTCCATTTTCAACAACTGATTCCATCCGCTCCTGGAATGCCATGACTAGTAAGGTTTGATGGTTTCCCCGGTCAAACAAACCAACTAAACCTGAGAAGTATTAGATCATGTGGTCTATCTGAGCAGAAAATTTCCATCCCTCCAGGACTAGAATCAAGAACATTGGTACAAGAGAACTATCCTAGAAGCGTAGGCCAGCCTAGGTGGTCAGATAGGGCCTTTTCATGCCATTAGCTTAGTACATTAGAACATGCAAATTCATATTCAGTGTAGAAAACAATTCATTCTAATGTTTCTATCTCCTGCAGTACATTTTCAGAACAGAAACAAGAGCAATTACCACATCTCTCTAGCACATTGATCCTCTTCCAGCTAAACTGACAAACCTGACATCCTACAGCCAAAGGATTTTTCATTGATGGATGTCATGTTGAAGCAAGCATGCAGCCAGGCACTCCCATGCCCCCTATCCTGGCTGACCCCAGATCCAATATCTGGAGCACTGCTAATGACCCCATTACTCCCTCTGATGACCGTTATGGGCTCAGTGGAGCAGTGGTGACAGCAGTGTTTGTCCTGCCAAATGACCACCGGCCCTCCCCCAGACAGACAGCTGCACAAAAGGAAGTGATAGGGGGAGGAAAAAAGTTTTCATAAGTCCACCATAAAGATGTTCCAGATCATTAAAGAATCTGCTCTCAAAGGTCAGTCACACGCTCATCCCTAGACTGAAATAAAAAGCCCAAGAAGGTTTTGCAGCTAGTGCAGGGCAGACGGAAGACAGAGAAGCGTGAACCTCGGTGTAGGACTGTCCAAGGTGATAAGAATGAAGGAGCAGGCCCAATAAAAGGCCCAATAAAAGACACAACAGTGAAATGTGTGCTCAACGCAGCCTGGCATTAAAATGAATGATAGCACTGGCTCCACATACGGACAGACATGCATATTCGCTGAGCGTTAAAACAGAATGAATGAGGCATACAGAGTTGCCTGCTGCCTGTGGAGAAAGTTCATTCCCACCAGGCCTAATCTGCAGTCCAGTGAAGAATTTCTGGTGTTTGTGTTTGACTCAAAACCCATTTTTTCTAAATAATTTTCAAAGCATTTGAGCAAGATAAGTACTTTTTATGCGAGCGACCTAGGCTCTGCTTCAAATAAAAATAAATGCTTTGTTTGCAGCACATAAAGAAGAAAATGCAAATGTTACAGCTTAATAGTGACCAATTAATTAAGTCTGGTGATCAGTACAAACACAATTCATTCAGGTATTATTATTTTTGTTTGTTCATTTGGTTTTTCCTAATTTTCTCCCCAGTTGCACCCAATAGCATCTCCTCAATTACTCAATACCACCAACACTGGGAGGGTGAAGATCAGCACATTGTTCCTCCAAGTCATTTGCAGAGAGTTTTTCAAACTGCCACTAATGCAACATCACTGGACAGCTCAATCCGCTTGGAGAAGAACACTAACTATTAGTTCTGTTAGGTCAGCTAATAGCTGGCTAGCATCATTCTGAGTGATGGGGTAGAGGGAGGACCACTCTGCCCTCCTAGAGAGAGCGAAGCCACCTGTGCTGTCTTGGATTCTCAGCCCTGGTTGGCTGCGGCACCACTGGAGATTGAACATGTGACGGCTGCATCACTCAAGAACCCCCATATTACTGATTTATTATTTGTAGTATACCCCTATATTACTAATATCACTAACGTACGAATACATGTCCATTTAAGCATTTTGTAAATGTTCTGACTATTAAAGGTGCAAAATATGGGAAGGAAACGCTTTCAGATTTGACTGCAAATTGAATTTATTGCCATGATTTTGGTCTTCTGTCACTGAAACACAATTGTCAAAATGGCCCTGTTATCTTAATGTGAAATTTCTTCTGATTTCTGTTGCTCTACCAGATATCTGAAAAGGTTATATGTGCTTGTGCATATGGAGTAAAGCAAACGAAGTGATCTGGCGTGCGCATTGACACCCTGTGAGGCAAGGCTGGCAAAGCCACGGACTTTATCAGCAGCTGGCACCTTTTGAATGGTCTGTTGTGTGCACAAAGGTGATGGTTCTCTGGCACAGCGGCATGACTTTAATTTCCTGTGAAGCCATCTAAAGGTTCAGAGCTTCTGAGAGGACAGGACTGTAGCCGGGGCCAGCTTAAAGATCCAGAGGTGTGGACGCTGCAGTTTTGTCACAGCGGTCTGGATCAAGTGTGTGCTTGAGACAAAGACTGGGCCAGTAAAAGGCTCATGGAAAAGTGTGGCTTTCTGGTGGTTTGAGCAGTGTGTATGCATGCAGCACTGGGTCTGTGGGGTTGTATGATGTGTTTAAATGTGTGTGTGTGTGTGTGTGTGTGTGTGTGTGTGTGTGTGTGTGTGTGTGTGTGAGGTTGTCCTTAAAATCACCCTTCAGAGTTTTGTCACGAGCGCCGCTTGGCCCCGCTGCGGAGCTTTATCTCTATGTTGCTGACATGTTGTGTTTGTCTGCAGATACTCTCCGACCCCTGTCCCCTTATCTGACCACCCAGACAGGGAAGGGAGCCTCTAAAGACGGCTCGAGCCGGACATGTTAATGGGAATCTGCCCCTACTGGAAGTCAATGGGAATGAACAAAAAGGAACATTATTTCTTTGGACCACTATGGACATTTTTCGACCTGTTATCATGCAGTAAGCACTGAATTCCAATCAGTGGTACCCGTATAACTTAAAGTGGTGCTGGAATATTTAAAAATAGCTCATGCCTGTAATTGTGAGAAGATGGTTTATGGACATTGTATTTACATATAAGTGGACATTTTGTTCCATTTATAACACTGTTATGAAGCATCATTCCCAAGCAATAAAAGTATAAGGCAGAGTCCTAATTAACACTTTATGGCAGTTTTATGGATGATATGCCATTGAACATTGTGGTGATTTATGAATATTTATGACTATATTTATGACTGTATGCAAAAGGAGTATCATAAGTAATGAGTTATTAGATATTATTATTTTGAATAATAATTTCGGTACAGGAGGCCTGTGATGTTGGGCTCCTGAATGTGTGAGGCAAGGATTAGTT
The DNA here is from genome assembly GCA_037974405.1 of Brachyalestes nurse. NCBI lineage: Eukaryota > Metazoa > Chordata > Actinopteri > Characiformes > Alestidae > Brachyalestes > Brachyalestes nurse. The sequence continues at coordinate 30,144,573 of JBBPCY010000109.1, forward strand.
CCTGAGCGGTGTTGCTAGCAGTCCAGGGATTTGAACCCACAACCTCCTGGTTGCAGGGGAAACGCCCTAACCACTAGACCACCAGCTGCCCCTGAGGCTTTTTAATGTAAGTGGAATGTCAGTTACCTAATCTAAGCTTTATAAATGCTATTCTATAAATCATATTTGTATCTGAATGAATCAGGTAGCTTAAACTCAGCCTATGAACTACTGTTTCAGAGACATGGACAAATCTGCTCATCACCATGTTCGACATGTGAGCTTGTAAATTTAGTCATCATGTGAAAGACATTTGGGTAGAGCAGTTGGAACAAGGGTTTAACATGTGCCCTATTGTTCGGCATTATCTGTGTCTCTTTGTATTCGTCCCTTTGCAGAGCATGCTTTTTGTAAAAGACCATTATCGGCTGTTGCTCTTCTTTTAATTAGACGACAAGCCTCCAAAATGATTAACTCATCTCTGAAAGAAAGGCAAACAAAAAGGCCAGAGCCTATGTTGAACTTTCCTTTCTACCTGTCGCAGGTGTAATTAATAGCCTTAATTAGGCTTTGGTATCTACGAAGCCTTGCCGATTGTGAGGCCGAAGGACTCATTAGAGCTGTCTGTGTCTCCGAACTTCACAATGCGGCTTCTCTTTTCACACCGAGCGTGCCTTTTTTGTGCCGAGTGCTTTTCGTCTTTGCCGCAGCATTGTGTTACCTCTGGAAGCTTTGATTTTGTTGCGCAGGTGTCGCAGCCGCCTCCTCCGCACCCTCCTGCTCAGGCTTTGCAGAAAAGACCCTGTGAGGGTGAATGGGGTATTCTGAGTCACTGCCTGGGATGTTTCATCTTGCTATCATATTAGCGTGAAGAGCTTGGGCCATTCAAAAGGCCATTCAGTGGTGCAGTAATCAGAGCTGCCGCCTGCATCTCTCGCTCCGTGACAACCGTTCCGTGAAGGGGATTTGAATACGAGAACAAGCAAACAGGGACGAGTACGAGAATGCACAAGCTGATTGACTGAAGCACAAGGTGGTTTTTTTCCGATGTTCTGACACCCGATAAGAACGCCCTCCTGCACTCACGATTGATGGGCAATTGTGGAATTGTTGTTAATATCAAAAAACCAAGAGATTTGCGGGGGACGGCAGTAGTAGCCACCTCTGTCCCGAGATCCTACCAAGCAGAGAGGGTGAAGACTGGCATGTGCTTCCTCTGAGGTATGTGAAGCATCACCTCATCCTTTTTACAAACCTCACTGGACAGCTCAGTACACTCGGAGGAGAAGACTAGCCAATTCTGTTACATCAGCTATTAGCCCCCTTGTTGCTTACTGCTGCTGGCAGACAAAAGACCATCCTCCCCTCCCAGAGGGTTAGGGGTTATTATGCTTTTTTGGACTTGCTAAGAGCTATTCAGGCTCATTAGAAAGGAACCTGTGCTGTACACAACTTTTGTAATGGAGTCACATTTGGATTTAGTGTCCTCTGCATGCCAGTTTTTCTGCGGGATTGTCCCGGGAGGGAAAGGTTCATTTCCCACTTGGCAAATCAAGGTCATGGTAGGCACCTGTATTCACCCTGCATGAGATGGAGCAGATGGATGAGCCCACTTATTGTCTCAGCTTTATTTCCGTAGTGTTTTCCAGCCAAATCTGTAGCTCTTATAAGAGGCAAGTTTGTCCTACGGCCATGCACTTTGCGTAGCCACAATTTACGTCCCAGAGAGAAGCCTTTGCCCCAGTAATTGCGCCAGTCTGATAAATGAGGGAACTTTAAAAGTGTCCAAATGAAGGGAATTCTTTCCTCAGTTCTACTGAAGTGAACAGTCATAGTTACAGGTCAGCAGGCCAGCTCATGCCAGATAGGACCAGAAAAAAAATCTGGGTTTGGATCAATTTCAGAGTTCAAATTTAGCAGCGCCAGTCAGGATATAGGTTGAGTCACTCTAGTCACTGTCATTTCAAAAGCAAATTGGACGAAGGCAATTAGTCGCAATGAATCCACACGAGAGAACGTGAAAGAAAGTGGTTTAAATGAAGAAATGACCCCATGTCCAGACTTCTGGCCGGTACTGTAGTTTGAGAGTAGCACATATCTGCTTAGGTAACAGCCTGGATGAAGACGTGCTGTCGATTTATAATGGATGAGGGCCGTTGGATGAAGCAGCCATGCTTAATACATCACCTCCACAGCAGTCTATCCCATGTCTATCCCAGTCTAGCCCTTCTGTGAGGGGAAAAAAAACTATCATGACGCAGCCTGCTGACAGCTACCTTTCAAGCTAATGATCCCAGCATTTGGGAAATAATGAGACAACAATGATTTTTCCTGCTCACTATTGGTAGGATGCTAGAATACGAAACCAAATTGGAGAAGGCCACAGTATTTAGTGGCCCTAAATCATGTTTTTTTCTTTATTTCTACTAGCAGCATTATTAATTCATACTGTAGAATTCATCTCTCTTTTGAAGTCTGTTTAATTTACATTTCTATGGACTTTCTGTTCCTCCTCTATCTCTCAAAGCTGGATCTCTTGCTTAGCCAGCTAACTTCAAGCTTACTTTGAACTAACCCTGGATTACAGTGGTGAATCCCTTTTTTATTGGACTATGTCACTATGTCAGCACATGTTAGGGTGACCTTAATTTTGTTTTCAAGAAAGAGAACACTGGGGAGGAAAGGAGGAACAGGACAACAAAGCAGTACATGTTAGGCAATTTGAAAATCAGTCGGTTGCATTTTTTTAGTCTTGAAATGTGTGGTGACTAATTTCAGGACAGCTCTTGGATTAAACAGAGCAAGCCTCTGACCAAAGAAAACCTTCTGATGGAGGACTCCTCAGAACCTGTTCATTTTTTTCTGCCATTTGTGGTGTCAGTCATTGCATTTCAAATGAGCTCCTGAGCAGTGTTGGGAAGGTTACTTTTTAAATGTATTCCACTACAGATTACAGAATACATGCCCCAAAATGTAGTTTGTAACGTATTCCGTTAAGTTACTCAGTG
>JBBPCY010000109.1:30162744-30186364 GCA_037974405.1 Brachyalestes nurse
TGGTTTGTTTTGTGTTTTTGTTTCTGTTTGTAAAATAAAAGCACATCAGGAATGGAGCCTGCCTGCCTCTGTGCCTCCTACACGAGCACGCCGCGACGACTCGTGACAGTAGTGCCCACCAATCCTGAGCTACACATGCTAGCCTGAGCTATAAGCTAGTAAAAATGACCAAGCTAGCATGACTATGATCTGATCCAGTGGATAGGTATTTACCCCTTACCTGGAGAAACTCAGCCAAACTGAGGTAAGGCAGAGCCAGGTAACTACTCTAAATTTTAAGTGTTCATTTCTGTAGTTTGACCAATTCGCTTTATTCAGTGTAACAATTACTTAAAAGAGATTTCCAGCTGCAGTAAGCTTCTTAGTAACAATGTTAGGTATCTTAGAGATAATGAGGCAAAAACTTCCAAAAAGGCCAAAGAAATGCCCTCTCCTGTCAGAAATACCCTCTTACAATCTGAAGCTTGTAATTTTTCAAAAAATATAAAAAAACAGGACTGTCTCATTAAGGTACCTCAGTACAGTATTCCCAGACAATGTCAATAAAACAGTTCTAAATGAAAGGCAGAAAAACTTTGCTAAACTATGATATTGATGAAATGATAAATAATGAACATCATAATATCATTTAGATGAAAAGATTATATAAGGTAAAAGTAATGTGACATATATAAGTTCTAATAAAAATGGCATGATTTTCCAAGATATACAGCATGGCACAAAGGTTTTAGGCTCCTATGCGAACTGCCATTTTTTGCAGTGTGTGATAATGTGTCTTTTTTGCTAGTACTGATTGATTCAAACTAGGTTTCTGATTGTAACTACAAGTAATACTGAGCTTCTGCAAAGAACAGACTGATATAGTGTACATAACATTGTACTGATATACAGTACTATACTGTTTAGTGTATTTAGTATGATTAATGTGAAGAAAAAACCCTCACTTCTCATCTAAACAGTTTTTAAATATAATATTTTATAATATTTTCACAGTTGCCTAAAACCTTTGCACAGTGCTGTATATTTATGTACAACTTTGTTTTAAAATAATTTCTAAAAAATAATCTAAAAAACAATCTAAAAAATAATCTATACATGGTCTATTTTGTTTTCATTTATGCAATATTCATTTTATTTCAATTCCTAATTCAATTTAGTAGCATTCTAGTTGAGTGTAATACATGCATTCAGCGCCGGTGAGCAAAAAGCTCTTTAAACATTTCTGATGAAAAAAATATCAAACATTAATGCAAGACATAAAAGCATTGAGTTTAGCTCCTTTGCAGGCACTTACTCTGAGTGGAGGCCAAGCCACGAGTCAAGAATGGGCATCAGTGCACCTGCCCATTAACTCACTCTCACCACAGTCTGATCTAAATTCGTAATGCATTGTAGTGAGGGAGTACGGCACCAGTGCTTTCACCTGTACATGGGGGTAGTACAATGTCATTTGCTGCTCTATGCAAGTAACTGGTGCATTCCAGTTCTTCATAGCAACTGAACGTACAAGCTATCATTTTATGAGCAGAGGTTAAACTCTTAATGCCTGATTTTCAAACACAGAGCTCAGGACTCGGTGATGCCTTTTGCAGTTTTTCTCAAAAGTCAGTACTTCATGGAAATTAGTGTGATTTTCCCTCTCCTGCTAGTGTAACAGCTTAGGACAGAGGGGTAGATAAGAGGATTAAAATTACTCAATTAAGTGCTGAGGGTGAATGGATACCCTCCTAAGAAAAGTAATACACCTCTGGAACATTGTACCTGTTGCTTGATGAAAGTAGAGTTACCTAAATTAGATATTTGGCTAATCCCACATTAGCCACTAAGAGAACATACATTTTTATACTATTTCTTGTTGTTTAGCTTTCTGATTTGTCTTTTTTTCTTTTCTTTAAGTAAGTTTAGTAACAAAACATGGTATGGCCAACCATTGACATCACACTTCAGCCCCTGTCCAAGGGTAAACCACTGGTCTAAAGGTAACCACTGGTCAATCGCTGCATTTGGATTAGCCCTGACTGTAGCTAGCTGGCATACTTATAATGATATAAACTACAATTAAACCAACTGGTTCAAATGAAATGAAATATTCTGCTTCTTTTCCTACTATGTGTAGTGCTTCAGTTCTAGCCAACTGCAATTCCTGCAGCTAAAAACAAGTCAAAGCCAAAATTTTCTCCTAAAGACTTGAGACTCGACTCAAACTCCCACTCCAGAGACTCCAGACTTGGCTCAGACTAGCACCCCAGAGACCTGAAATTCGTCTCAGGCACACACCCAAGAGATTTAAATCTCGTCTCGCACTCATACCCCAGAGACTTTGAGACTCAACACAGACTAGGACCCTAGAGGCTTGAAGCTCATCTCAGAGTCACACCTCAGACCTGAAAATCATTTCAGACTTGTGATCATCTCTGGTACTCAAATAAGAGACCACTGGTGTGAACTATATCTTTTCTATGAATTTAAAGGCAAAACAGCGTGAGTCATGTTCGAAAAACAATCAGGGTGTTTAAGAATTCAGTTTCCCCAAATGTACTGCTCATGTGTGAAAGTGCAAAGCTAAAGATCTGCGAACTGTTTAGACTTTTGTCCCTTGGCCCATCACCAACATTAAAGGTGGCATATTATACCTCTTTTTAAACAAGTTATAATTGGTCTATGGGCTACAAAACATGTTCATGAAGTTCTTTGCATATGATTCCTGACACCAAAATCTTTCAATGGACTCCCAAAAAACGGATGGATGGGTTTTTTTTCGCGCTTGGATTGTTTATAGGAGCAGTAGAGACCCAAATGGAAATACAAAAGGATGCAAAAGTGTGTTTTGCATAATATGTCCCCTTTAAACAAAATAAAATATTTCTCTGCTTATCACTGGCCAATCACTCACAACTTAAGAGTTCTACCAACTTTTTAGTTCCACTACATAACTGTAATATGTGTTCCCACATATTATTAGGTCAAGGTTTCATACTCAACAGCTTTTTTAAAAGAGGTTAATCCTCTTCACTCTCGACAACTCCATTTCCCGTTCAAGCTTTTTATTTGGGTGCAAAGTTTTGAAAACTTGCCTCTGAATGCAGAAAAGGTGTCCTGCATCCTTGTGGTGTTGTATAAGCAGAGAAACTGCCACGGTAGAGCAGGTGCTGTCAGAGAGCACTCCTATGATTTACTGGGCATTTGCCTCTGCATAGGGTGTAGGCAGGTGACTGCCGCCCCACGCTCACTCAGCTGCAGTTATGTCCTCCTGGGAGTCTGAACTGTTTCCAGTGCGTTGAGCAGTGAAGACACCACTGATGTTTTCATGTGCCCTGGAGTATCTGGCACCAAACACAGACCATATAGTGTTTATTTTTTGACCTAGGTTTTTTTTGTTGGTCTCACTAGCATTTTCATGAGCGATTCCACTTTGATTACTTGAGCGACTGCGGCAGTACACTAATCACCCCCTTGATGAACAGGTATTGACTTGTTGGCTGGTAAATGGCCCAGAACATGATCGCTAAGTAGTTGTCGAAGGTTGACATCCAGCTTTGACTGAATGGTGTTCTTCTTTCAAGTGTTCTTCAGCTTCAGAACTACTTATCTGCAAGCTGGGTCAGACTCAACAGCTCTGCCATGGCCCCAGAGCTCTGGCAGGGTCAGAGATCACATCAAAAGTGTCAGGAAATGAGGTGGCATGGCTGTCCATTTTTATCCGACCAAAGGTGTCCCTCTCACCGGCCCCTCTTTTCTTTCCCAATTATGTATCACCCCATTCCATTATCCACTTCCATTCTCAGAGAAAATGGCCACTGCTAACAGATCATCTGTCTCTGTCTGCCGCCCCGTCTCTGTGACTTTCCTTCTGCCTCCCCATGCCTGCCCTCCCTCTCTCACTCACATGCCACTCGCTTCTTCTCCTGCATGCACAAATACCTTTTTTCTTTATCCCTTATTTCCCCCTTCCCGCTCAGTTGTCTTTCTCCATCTCTCTGGACCAAATCAACCACCCAGAGGTGTACTCACGTAGCAAAAGGGACAGGTACATTCTGTCTTGGCCTTGGAGGTATAATGGATGCAGGTCACATGGTACAAGGTCACCTGCACATGTTTTTGTCAACATGACAGGCAAAGACATGGCAGAAGACACATTGGTAAGGAGCTACGGGGCTTGTTGAGAAGCTGATATGCTGACAACATTCATGTTTCTCAAACCACAAACTCTAATGTGCCAAATGCACATTACACCTGAGGTAATCCATCTGCCCATTACAGTTAGTCAGCAACCCTCTGTCCCAAGAATCTTTGGTCAGACCAGATAATATATGTCTGGCCATTTCTGATGAGATAGAGGACCATTCCCTGCCTATACGCATTGAATGACCTCTGAAGGACCTTTCCTGGGCATAAGGCAGGAGTTTCTTTAACTCCAGTTTCGGTAGTTAAGAGAAAAAAAATTAATAAAAGGCTCAGGGTAAGATAGGGTGCAATTACTGCTGCTTATGTGAAATGGCTAGTCAATGGCAAAGAAACTCTTGTACACTTTTAGAACCTGTATTACCCCAAAAGCTTGGAGCATTTTCTGTGCTGTGTACCCCAAAATATGACTTGCCCTGACATTTGGTGTTATATGCTTTGTTGATGAATGGAAGCAAAGAGGCGACCATCAAACTCCTGTTGGTTTTACAGCTGATATTACGAGGCAGTTGTGCTAAGCTGTGGCGTCTGTTGTCATATCGCTATACTGACAGACTGTGTGAAATGATAAATGCTGCAGTACCTCGGAGACACACAGTGAAAGAGAACTTAATGAGTGATGGTATTCCTTATTTGGAGTGATTATTGCATTAAAGAAGCAATAGAAACAAATCATTACAATAATCTATTATTATATTATCATTACCGATAATGTTCAGCAATTATCTTTAATGATGATAAGATCATTAGTTGCTTTAAATCCAAGTGAGAGCTGAAAAAAGGGTCGACTATGTTTTTGCAGTGGAAAACTGAAACACGTTTCCCCTCACCACACAGTCCAGGATTATCACTGTCCAGTGGATGACCAAACACACGTCGGCCTGGGAGAACAAGAATGGACCTGACACTGACCCCTGCAGTACAACTCACAGTACTGCACACATTTCCCTCAGTGCAAAGCTGGACAGTGAGTAGAGATGGCTAGGCAGGCAGTTGGGGAGGCAGGTAGATCAAACTGTAGGCTGCAGACTCTTGCATTCAAAACAACACATCAAGGTCACCTCTACACAGAACCACGGCTCGCGTAAAATCTGCCCGCCACTATTCTTAGCTACCACTTCATCAGGTTCTGTATATTCAAGGCAGTAAACATGTCAGTCATAATGGGAAGCAATGCCCTTTATCCGTCCAATTGAGAGCATTTGACGTGCAGGACGTGCTTTTTGGACCTTGTTTGTTTATTTATGGGAGCCAGCAGCAAGTGTCCCAGAAGATGAGATGCTGGCAGGACAGACGACATGATGAGTAGCGTGAAGAAGCAGGAGGCTGGTGCTCCATGCACATATATTCCAAAGATACCTATAAAACTACACACACATGCATGCACGAAAATAGTGAGAATTTCTTCAATTTGCAGCATATAATAGACTTAGCTCACGCTTACTTTACCTGAGTAGTGCTTGTAAGTATGAGCATGTAACACGCTAGGGATGCATTTTAATTGCTTTTGTCACTTGTGTCTTCTATATTTGATTGCTGTAATTCGTGTTCCTTCATATATAGTGCATGAATTGCACAGGCGCATAGGAGCTAACATGGTGTCGGCATCCTTCAAGGGGTGTTTTCATGCACTCGCAAGCACATACACATGAAATAACCACACATAGACCCATTCTCCCGTGACTGTGCTTGTACGTACAACCTGGCGTCTGTAAAGGCCAGATCTGAATTTAAAGCAACTGAATGCGTGAGTGGAGCCGGGAGAAAATCCGGTAAATAGCATGCGCAATGTAAAAGGCTCTCTAATCCCCTTTTGTATGGTTTGAGCCACCTCTCCATTTGCCCTTTTAAACTGATCTGTGGCCAGTTTTGCTCTATCCCTGTTAACGCTTCAGATCAATGATCAAGCTAGAGCAGCTGGTCCAGATTAGGCTTGAAGGGCAAGCTCTACTCAGAGCTGGGACCCCGCTCAACTTATTCCCAAAATTCAGCATTTGTTTGTAGCCTTGCCGAGAGACTGTGGCCAATCAGATGCCAGCGTCCATCAGCCGGACACCATGGCACGGTGGGGCTGGAGGTCATCCGAAGACAGGGAGGCCAAGGCTGGGTGGACAGTTTTGGCACCCTTCTTGCACCCTTACTCATTAGGAAGGAGAAAAGGCACTTCCAAATGTTGCTTCATATGCTTCCTCCTATTGGAAGGCAATGGAGGAACATCTGGTCTAGCAAGAGAGAAGATAAAATGGTGTGTTTGGGTGCTTGCCCTGCTGCGTCTTGGTCGTTGGTGTGATATCCACTTCGTCCACGTCACTGCTTAAACATGGATGCTCTGGCCAATCCAAGACTGTGTTGAGAGGCCAAAAAAGAAAAAGAAGAGAGAGACAGGGAGGGAGAGAGCGAGTCCTGGACAGCCCAGCCATATCAGAGCGTATCAGGTAGTGAGGCGGAAGAGGGAATGATTGAATCTGGCATCTGTTTCAGGAAGGATGAGAATGTAATGACCTGCACATGTTCTGACGCGGAGCTGGGGACGTGAACTAATCCGGGCTTGGCCTTCTAGCGGGTGTTATGCGTCTCATATGGCGTGTGAGCTGATGTCAGTGCAATTCTCCTCAGCTCTCTCTACCAATGAAAGAAAGACCTGCATTTTGGGACATGCTGATATTTTGCTTATATTTTCATTTCATGCTTTTCTGAATAGAGAGTCAGTGATGTCTCCTGGCCTGAGGGGTTGTTGACTATGCAGTGGTTGTAGATTAAAGCTGAGTTCAGTGGTTGTGATCAGTTGACCACAGCGTTTGGGGTTGAATAAAGTGCAAATTATAGGAATGACTGGTTGACAAGACTGAAAATGACTTCCGTGGTAGATATTTACAAAGCTGACTATGATTAAAATAATAGATATTTCTAAAGCTGAACTGACTGCAGTAGCAGATGTTTCCAAAGCTGCAACTGACCGCCATGGTGTGTGTTTCCAAAGCTGCAACTGACCGCCATGGTGTGTGTTTCCAAAGCTGCAGCTGACTGCAGTGACAGATGATTTTAAAGTTGTGGGTTTTACAATGGTACATTTATCTGAAGTAGAAACTGACTGAAGTGATAGATGTTTCTAATGTTGCCTCTAACTGCAGTTGTAGACAGTTCTATAGCTGAAATCATTTGTAATATCAAATGTTTCAAGACTGACTGCAGTGACTGCCGTCTATCCATCCATTATCTGAGTTGCTTATCTGGGTTGCGGGAGTGCGGGAATTTATCCCAGTGCTAATAAAGTGAATAGTAGAGAAACATCCTGGGCAGGTCAAGTGTCCATTGCAGGGATGACACACAACCAAACGCACTCACAGTCATACCCAGAGGCAGTTTAGTACTTCCTGATGTGGATGTCTTTGTCATGGAAAACGGATACTTAGGACACGGAGGGCCTTCAGCCTTGCATTAAACCCTGAAATGACACTGAAGTGGTTGCAGTTTATCAAACTTCAATCAGCCGCAATTGTTGTGGTTTTATACCTTATATCAATTGCAGTTTCTTTCAACTGCAAAATCTGTGGTTCAAAAAATTGAACCTGACAGCAATGGTTGTAATTTATAAAATTATGGATGATTATGATTGATTATGATTACTTACATTCAAAACATCTACTACAGAATGCATCATGTGGCATTTTGTGCTAGGCAGAGGCGTAACTAGCACTGGAGACATCTAAATTAGGGAGAAAATTGTGTACATTTGGATCAACAAAATAAAAACAGGTTAGACTTCTGGATAATAGTGTAGACATACTAGATTCACAGTTTAAAAGCTTTTCATGACCACTTTAGAAACAAGGTAACCCAGTCACAGCAGGCAAGGACATTTGCCTCGTTGATAAATCAACGTTTACCTTCCCACCTTGCTGCATCAGATGCTTTCTTTCTGCTGGAACTGTAGAAAACGAGAGGGAGAGCTTTGTGCAGCCGCTGCTGATGAAGATAAGTTGCTACTTCACACTGAAAAGTGCTTTGCCTGAGTTTTAGCAAGGTGACAATTCTGACACACACTGGACAAGATCGCTGTGCTTTATATAGTCTAGTGTGTGGACCTGTGCCAGTTGTTCCTGACCAAATTTAAACCAGGTCTATTGAGAATATATTCGTTTTGAGGCAGGTTTTCTCCTGATTGATGGACCACAAGAAGAATCCCCATATCATTATCATTCATATCTATCTATGCTGAAACATGAAACGATAATTAATGGGCACAGTAAGGATTTTCAAGGTCATTATGTGCCTGGTGAGAGAAGGTCATACCCTCGCATGTTAATCTGAATGAACAAAGATCACCTTCCAGTTCCATTGAGCAGGACATATCCATTCCCGACCAGTAAATCTGTCATTAAACCACAGGCGCCATCTGTAATCTTACTTAAAACAAATTTACACCTCCATTTGTTGTAGTTCTTCTGTGGCAGATCTGGCTTTTTAATTAACCGATGCATTCTCAAGTATTAGTATGGATGCTTCGCAGTCTCAGAGCTCTAAGCTCTCAATTAAACAGGGCAGTTTAGGGTCTGTTCTTATCTGCAAGTTGATCTTTTTTGTTAGTCATATGACTGCTGTTACAAAGCTGAGGGTCAGGGACGTTTAATGACGCTCCGGCTTGGGACAGATTGTGGAGCAACTTGATAAACTCCTGTTTCTCATTTAGGAACCAAGTTCTTAGTCGTTTCCTTCAAATGAATCCACCTGCAGATCTACACACACAGTGCTGGAAAAACTGGAACAATGTTCAGTAATAAAAATCTCATGGAGTCCTGGGATTGGTATGTGGCTGTCGGATCATCCTGTAATTGGTGGTCCATCTGTGCACTGACAGGGATGTTCTTTATACTTTGAAACAGATTTATAGCACAAATGATGCTATAAAGAACTATCCACTGAAAGGTTCTCAGGTAGGAACCCCTTCTTTTGGTTCCCTCGGGTCTTAGAGTGTGTCCCAGCAGTAGCCTGTGGTTCAGTAAATTATGAAGTCATGCCTGATTCCCAGTGCAAAAAAAAAAAAGATTTAATCAGAGTGACAACAACAAAATAAACTTAATCAGTTTTTCCCCCTTGCATCTCCACTAATGGGGCTGTCCTCAGCCGCCTCACTCCCCAATGAGGTGAGGTCAGAATTCTGCACCTCACTTAATATTCCAGTGTGGTTGGCTGTTTGTTATGTTGCCATTGACTAGCCACTGCAGAAGTCTTCATTATGAGAGACACAGATGCAGGGAGAATACTAATGCGGAAAAGACATCAACATTCCACTTCGCTTTCCTTCCTTTTCTGTGCCAGTGACCGCGCGCACACACACACACACACACACACACACACACACACATTTTCTCACCCAACCCTGAAGAAGCTGCAGCACTTCCTTTTCTAAATGTAAGATCCATTTGCTCATTATACCCATTAGTTTTTGTTCTAATGGATAAGGACTAGAGGTGAAGACCTTTAGCATGAAGATTACCTTGCAGAAAGAATCCAGTACTATTATTAACACTCTGACACTATATAGGATGCAGAGCTATCTTACGACACTTTTTTTCACAATTCACTGCAGTCTATATTGCATTTTACAGTATGTGTTATATTATAAATGAACTCCATGTCAGCTGCAAGTATCAAAGTTTCCTCATACCCAGAGACTAGGAAATGATTGCAGTGCACTAGTGGACACTAGCCAGTGGTTCATTAATAGCAGGGATGATGGAAATTCTAGTGGATGGTGGCAGAGTGGGTTTCTCTGTATTTTACGCCCTGTCAGCCTTTCTCTACACAAACACCGGCTTGTAAAGAAAAGTTGAATCCCCAAGTCCCACAGACCCCCCAAACAAGCTAATAAAGAAGGTCTGGCTTTACATGAAGTGGACATTGGCACAACCTCATGAGTCATCTGGGACGTCTCACTTTCACAGCCTCTAGTGCGTAGGACATTTTGATCATGCCCTACGGTAACAACAATGCACCACTGGAAGTCGCTTCTGTTGGTGACGTTGGCAGTTTAAGTCGATTCTTTTATGTGGTTGATACATCTGTTCAATGTGCACAGAATGTAAATACATGTTATTTTTGTGTTATTTTTTTACCCATAGTATCTTGCCACCACATGTGCACCTGACTAATAAAAGTTAATACTGCAGTTAGCCTCCACAAAACCATGATTAGCCTGGACATGCTGAATAACAGGGTTGAAAGGATATTATGTAACTTAGAACTTGAATACATTGATTTTTAATGGGGTGCCAGCTTGCTCACTCCGAGAGGGGTGGCTGTTTTCTGAGTGAGGGATAGCCAGGGCTGAACCTTACTCTGTCTACGTTCGAGCGCTCACCTGCACCTTTTGGAATAAGATCATCCAACTTCAGTTCAGGAGTGAAAAGTTCATCAGTGTGTACTTACCTGACCTTTGTCTTTTTAAAAAATTGATGGGACTACTTTTTCAATAGCTCATCCAGTGACCTCTTGAGAAGGCTGGTAGAGGAGTGTTTGCTGAACCCAGATCTTTGAGGTAACATGTAAGATCTTGGCATGGAGGAAGCAGAGCCCAAGTTAAGATGGCTAAAACTCAACACCAGATTGTGGTATTAAATCTGGCTTCTATTTCAGCCAAAAACTGGGCTTCCATGTGTGGTGCAATGGTTTGCAAGTGCAATTCCCAGCAATATTACAGTCCCCACTCACAATCTCCATGTAACTATGATGACCACCCAAACATTCTGAGGCCTTGAGACAGGAGCAGGTTTTGAAGCTTATTTGAAAGTGTGATTGAAACCTCTTCCTAACTCCTATAGGCTGTCAGAGGAATGGAAAGGTAGTCGCATTCATGATGTTGTGAAAAACATCCATTAGTACAACAGTTTCCAGACAAGGCGAGGTAACAAAAATGGAGTTTGTGATGGCTGACATATGTGATCTCTAACGAAGCCCTCGGGCTCCACTACTCATATACTCTCTGTGGGGAAATTTGATTTTTCTTTTCTGAAATCCCCCTCTTATCTGATGTAGACTCTTAAGATTAGTCCATTAAGTGTGAAGGAAGGCTGGTAGTTGCTTTTTTCCACACTGCTAAGCCCCTTGAATGCTGGAATGAAGCAAAACAAAACCTCTTTCAGTTGAACGCTGAATGCATTTGTCTTGACAGAACAGCAGGATTTTAGTAATTGTGTACGTCGAGTTAAGTAGGCTCCTGATTTTGAGCAGTTTTTAGTTTTCAAGATCTGCAGCTTTCCAGCAAACATGAATGTGTCTTTGAATGTGTAGTGCAGTTATGGGTATTTATAATAATAACTATCTGTACCATTATAACATGCAGGTGCATTAAACACATATGTTTACACCATTGTTTTCTATAACAGCAAAGTATTAAGGACAGTTTCTGAATAAGCACATGGAAAAGACCATCATTTATGATCACAGCATTGGTTCATGTAGTATTTTTCATGCAGTATTCTTCATTTTAGTTCCAAATCTTCACAGTGCAATAAATAAATGTTAAAGGGGCTGGCAACTTGACTGCAAGTATTAAATCCAGAAAAAAAAATTCTAATCCATATTTTAAAGCTAAAAAACTGGCTATCAACAGTATTGGGATTAGGTTTAAGTTTTGGGTTAAAATGTAGTATTGAGTTAATGGTAATCAGAATTCTCTCCAAACGCCTGACTGCTCATTTATGTTCAGGCCTTGGTGAAGCCAGTTGAACTTTGCATTGCATGTGATCTGTCCAGTTCACACCTAAAATTTGTGATGGAGAAGACAGCGGGGCACAGGAGAACACTTGTGCCCCCAGGTGGTGGATGTGTGGCAGATGTCTTGTAGATGGTCTTGCCCCCTTTTTCCCTTAGTCTAGCCGGCTGGCAGGCACACACACACACACACACACACACACACACAAACACACACACACACACACACACAGGGATTAGGACTGCCATTTTCAACTTGGGTGGTGGGAATGAGCTCATCACTGAAGGTGGTAGACTTGATGACAGCATGAGGGAAAGGGTGAAATCATGATGGAAATTACTTTTTTCCAAGTTACTAGCATATGCTAGGTAAATCGTTTTTCTTATGAGTGTCCCCTGTCCTCCTGTTACTGGAGCCTCTGCTCGTTTGCTCAGAGCAGCACAGAGACCACTGTGGACAAGGTACTCTTAACCATTCACTTCAATGGCCAGTGCACCTGGCTCCTGGTTCTATGACTGACGTTTTAATGCCTTCGATTTACCCAGTTTTTCCCTCCACTTTGGTCATGGACAATTACCACAGAGTTAGGTTCACTATGCTCCATCACAACACAACCAAGCTGGGAGGGTGAATGCTAACTCTTGCTTCATATGAAGACATATTAAGAGCCAGTGTATTTTTAAACAGCCACTAATGCATCATCATCGGTCAGCTCACACTTGGTGGAGAACACTAACTGCCAATTCTGTCGCATGAGCAAATAGAGGTATGTGTTAGCTAGCATCAAACTGAGTGATCAGGGAGAAAGGGGGTGAATTATGCTGTCTTGGACTGGATTGTGTGAAGAAACTGCATGGATTAGTGAGCACTACTGTGTCACTCATTAAAGGGACGTGATCTTTTGTTCTGTGTTTGTTTTTGGCATCCAGAATTACCATACAAGGGCCTCCCTGCATGACTCTCAAAACCCCCTTTACCAGCTGTGGTGTTAGTTCATCTGAGAAAAGAATCTAATTTTGTCATAAGTTATGGTGATGCCAGAGCTCTAGTACACACCTTTCCCCCCAAAGGCCTGTTCTAGTGTGCGGTCTGTTCGTTTGTCATAGCAACTCGCAGTTGGAGGGGAGACAGAAACACTTGGCTGGCTTATGCAATTTCATCAGCGTCGATTTCACGCCGATAGCTTTATTTTCACAGCCCGTTCCATTAATTCACATTTAGCAGCGAGATTAGCTTCACTGAAGGGCTAATGCCTCGTTCACTACAAAAAAAAAAAAAAAAGAAGAGGCTTTATATTGGGTAATATCGTTTTCCCAATACCTCTGATACATATCATCAATAGTACAGCTAAAGCGGCTGCCAAATGGCTTTGTTGCTGTTTACAAATGCGGATTTAGAAGGAGAGAAGGGATTGTGTCGGCTCTGTTGTATTACTCAGACGTGGGGTTGGAACTAAGGCGTGTAAGAACAGGCGTATGAGAGGAGAACTCACTGATGGAAACGAGAGAAGGAAAGATGGGCTGATGTATATCTGGCTTATATTTTACGCTGTCTCTTACACACACTCTCTCTCTCTCTCTCTCTCTGTCTCTCTCTCTCTCACACACACACACTCCTTCAGTGCCTGGCTCTAGTAATACTGTGTTTGTAAATGGCTGTCCTCCATAGGGAGCGGAGCATGGAGAGGACCCCCCGATGTGCCGCCAGCTGAGTCTCTGATCCAACGCTTCGTCACAGCTCTAAGCTGCTGTGGCTCCTCTAAGAGCTGGCTCACTCATCCAGCCCTTGCTTCCCTGATAAAGGCGCACTCATCCTCTTTATCCCCACATCCTTCCCTCCATCAAGCCTGGTCTGCACAAGGAGCGGACATGAGCCTGCATGAGGGGTCTGTACTAATGCCCGGTGCACAAGGCATCAGGACTTTTTAGGTGCAATTCCTGTGTCACGCCCCACTTCATTGAGGAAGGAGGGAGTAGAACTTATAAAGTGGTCCTGAAACAGGCTTTGTTGTCTTTTATCCGTTTTGGAGATGCACATAAGCTGTACAGCTGTTTTGAAGATATAAGTACAAGTTTATACTTTTGAAATGAAGTAACCATAAAGGAACATTCACATGAAGACATACTAACTCAGCCAGTGAAGCAGAGAAATAGAGGCCAGACGGGAAAGAAACAGAAGGGAGTCCAGTCAGGGAATCTGTCCCCACTTTCAACTTGATCTTCATTAGCATCTTTGTGTAGAGTACAATGGACAATCATTAAAAAAAAAATTCTGTCAATGTCAGAAAACCTATTGATTGGAATGACTCTTCTTCGATGTAGCAGATGGAGTAGACATTCAGTTGAAAACCACTATTCCTTTACCCCTTTCCTTCCTGTGCAGTTTTCCCTTTTTTGATACAAATGACACAAGAAATTGACATAGAATTTCGTAAAAGAATTTCGTAGTATAGGAAATAGCTACCTAGAAAAAAAATCTAAATAAATGCCTCATCTACCATTTAAAAGTTATGTTTAGGAATGAGTGTGATTGTGTGATTCCTCTTCTTCTTATTATTTAGAATGTGTAATACCAAAACCAACAACACAAACATACATTTATATTTTAATCATCAATATTGTATAATTAATACATAAATTGTTGTTTTGAGTCACCAGGAAAAGGGAAAAAGAATTCTACGCTGTTTACGCACACATGTTAAGTTAATATGTCATACATGCAGTGTTGGGAGTAACGCGTTACAAAAATAAGGAATTACTGTAATGCATTGCTTTTTGCTGTAACGCAGTAATGTAAGGCATTACAGAAAAATAAAGATAATCTTTTACTTGGTACAAATGTCAGTAACGCATGTTACAGTGCATTTTTAGAAGTGATGTGTTTATTTTCTTCGTACAAATTCGCCAAAATCACAGCGAGAGCAGCAAAAGAGAAGCGTCCGCGCAAAAAGTTTCACTTCTTGTAGTCTGAAAGAACAGAGGGATGACTGAACCTGCCACTGATCTAATGTCGGATAGACCTGTTTTTAACCATAAGCCCAGCTCAGTCAGATACCAGTCTGTAACAAGTAATAAATAACGCATTACACTTTTGAAGTAACTTGCCCAACACTGCATACATGTATCTAAAAGTGAATTAAATACCTTAAATTATGAGCGACCTTCTCCTCCTCCTCTTAGGGTTTCCAGCAGCTGTACTGGCTCTCCAACTCCTCAAAATAATAGATATAAAAAATAAATGTAGTCTGTGTATTTAATGTAAATTCTTTAATACATTAGACAACATAGTATTCTGGCATGTATATTACTCTAAATCACATTTTACTCTATATTCAGTCCTAGAAAAAAGGATGTACAGCGGGAAAGGGAGATAAAAACGCAAACCTGACAGAAATATTAGGCAAGATTAGGCAAACTTTTTACAAAAATGGTATGAATGAACAAAGACAAAGAGGATATTGGTGTAAAAAGAAATTATAAATGGCCAAACTGATCTGTCTTTGTGCCTCTCCTAGTGTGTGAATCTCACTGTATTGTGCTAAAGGCTAAATGACTAAGCTTGAGAGGATTTACAATTATTTTCACCATCTAATGTCGTTTACTATGTTTTTTAAAACATATTTACATACTGAGCTAAGTGGTTTGAACATGATTATTTGATAAAGTGCTATCTGATCAAATCTAGCTTAGTCGTTTTTCATATTTAGTTCAATGTACACGACTGGAAACACATCAGTCTACGTTGAAGTAAGTTGGCACTTTAAAAACATCATTGATAACAGCTAAACCATAAGAAAATAAGTTTTAGAATTGTCTTACCAGAGTTCATAGACTGTAAAAGTATGAGGATCAGGATTAAGCATGTTTTCCCACAATATTTCATTAAAATTTGAAATGCTTTCCTTTCTCAAACGCTTTCATCCTAACTTAGGCTGTCAGCTTCGCACAGCAGCTTTCAGATGTAACATCAGTGATCGGATGGCTGAGATATAACCATTGAAGTTGTCAAAATAATTGTTTAGAATGGGCTGACTGGAAAGGGTTACATCTTCTAAAGATCTGTGGGATCACTCCAAAGAACCCTTGCAGTCCCTTTATTTTAAAGAGTGTACCTGAGCGAGGGTGTTCAGTCATTGTTCTTTTGAAAAGCCAACACTGTCACATTCTCTTGCTCTGAGAAACATGGCTCTGAGTCTTTTGGGGTCTATCCTCTTATGCCACGGTGCTTATGCCACGCTTAACGCAACCAGTCAGACAAGAGCGAGCTCTATTAGATTATAATGGAAGAGTCACTTGCAAAGAAGCAATCATGCCAGTTTCAGCACAATTAAAGTTTTTTGCCTGACAACTGGAAGAACGATCACAGCCCTGGATTGGGCAAAAAATAATGGGTCTAATAAATCCCAGAGCTGGGGTCAGAAAGTGAACTCTAGGTGGAGTTCATACTGAAGGCCTTCTTCTCTCTGGACCCCTCCCTGAACTTGCTGTACATGGTCATTGTGGGCTTGGTGCAGGGGCCCAATTGAGATGTGCTGCACTTTTCTACTCCAGTAATCCTGCCAGTTCCCAGCAAATTAACTCCAGAGTATCAGCAAGAGAGCATTACCCTGGGATTCTCCCCACTCCCAGTATTTCCTCACTGCTTTGGAAGAGGACAAGTTAACATAGTTTTTTTTTTACTTCATGGCTTTAGCCATAGCTATTCTGAAAGAGGATCTGTTGGATGAAAATTGATGAAACAAAAATATTGCAGACTAGCAATATTTGTCAAACCAGGTGTAATCTTTTCTCTATAAAACAATATAACGTTATTTCTGCGCATAACAAAATGCCATATGGGATGTTTTTCCTTTTTTTCCCCTAGAATCTGTGATTAAAATGGAGCCGCCACAGAAGCAGTGGTCTTTTCACTTCTGTTAAAACATGTCATTCTTTTAGAGTGGGGGGACGCAGCAAACAGCCGCTGTTAGGAAGAACAAAGCAGAGACGTTCTAATGGTTAAAACCAACCAAGAGATATTAAATATTCAATGGCAGGAAAATGGGCAAATGGATTTAATACCCACTCTCAAGGACGGGAAGATAGCTTCTAATTCGGCTGCTCCTGTAAAATGAGGCCGGGGCATCATGGCCATTATCCTGCTTGTGAACATTCGGGAAATGGTGATGATGCCTCTGATGCAAAGACTTCAGCCTTGCTCATAAGAGACATTACTCATAACCTAGGGTTCCTGTAGGCTTCATTATTAGTGTGAGGATACAAATTCCTGTAAATGCTCACAAAAGGTGGTACCAAGAATACACCTCAGAGATGGTCACCATTCCTGGTTCTGGAGGTTTTCCCCAACTTCCACTCCTCAGCGAAATACCTGCTTGGGAAGTCCTTAATTGATGCATTTAGGGAAGGTGGGGGACTGCATGTAGGGTGCTAGTTGGGATTTTCAACCACTGCTCCACAGTCTGTGAGCATTTCCCTTCATCACATTTTGGCTTAGTATATACCCCTGAGGCACACCACCTGCCTGGTAGGTTCGTATTGCAATAATGATCAGTGTCAGCTTGATGGGATGGCCAGCAGCGCTTAAACATCACTGTGCAGTGCTGATCGTTACCTGGAGCTTCAGTTTTTTTCTCTAAACTCCCTACAAGAATAGCAGTGTGTGGCTTTTCAGGTCAGAAAGGTGTGTGTCTTGCTTTTGTGTAATGTAGTTGAAAAGCAATCCCAAATGCCTGTTTGTCTGCAAATATTCAGATCAGAGTTATTCAGTGTGTATACTGATGTTCAATGTACCAGGTCCGGGTGAGCTTAGAAGATGGAGGGCATGTGCAGAAAGAACAGAGGCAGCAGGTTATTTGGTTTACATGGTGTATTTTTTATTAAAAAGTTTAAACTGCCCCCCTGAAATTTCAGTAAGTTTGGGCTTTTTATTTTTCCAACTAAGGTGTTTATATGAGATACTTTTATTTGATTTGGGCCATATACCAATTGTAATCTGAATATTAGGCTCCATGTAAACCCAGCTATTTACCATATTACTTACTATGCAGGTCCATTATGTGGATCTTTAATTACAGATCATAACTGTATAGACTGGGTCAGAAAAGGCCATATTTTTTTGGGATAGCCATAGGTTTTTTGTTTGTTTACAAGACAAATCCAACAAAGTTTCAGGTGCATTTTCACATTGAGATGTACCTCAAAATGTCATTTTCATTCATAGATTTTTATAATAAATTTGGTGTAAATAAAGTGTTTGTAATAACTTTGCACTTATACTTTCACAATGTATGTAACAGGACTGCATCTATCTATCTATCTATCTATCTATCTATCTATCTATCTATCTATCATGTTGCCCCTCCATCAGGACAAGAGGCTTACCATTGCTAAGCCAAGGAATGTGGTAGTTGCCATCTCAAGGTCAAAACTGCCCCTCAGAATCCAACCACAACAGGTCATTACAAATGACCCCAGGGTGCTAAGTGGACGTA
Source organism: Brachyalestes nurse (assembly GCA_037974405.1). NCBI lineage: Eukaryota > Metazoa > Chordata > Actinopteri > Characiformes > Alestidae > Brachyalestes > Brachyalestes nurse. The sequence continues at coordinate 30,181,131 of JBBPCY010000109.1, forward strand.
GGTAATAACTGGCAGATGTAATGTTTTTAATAGCATGCCACCTTCTAGAAATTAGATGAATCCTTTGGGCAATTTTGCAATGTATTGAAGTTAGGGTTTTTAGATGTATAGAGTTTCCAACAGCATGCCCCTGCAAATCTCCTCATTATTTACAGCAGGGAAGTCCCTGTGCCAGATACAGACTTTTCCCAGAAGAGGTCAATGAGGTTCAGAGATAAATTTTGAAAATTTAGAAACCAAGTAGGTCCTACCAAGACAAATTGTTTTTAAAAAAAGGTTTATGGGCGGTGCTGATCCCATTGGGACAAGATCTGCCCACAAGGCTGATCTTGCTAACAGAAGGAAAAAGATGATCCGGGTAGACCAAATTCTTTGTTGCGGACATCATTCAGGTATTTTTAAACAGGAACTCCTTGACTGCTACACAGTGTGGAAATGAGAAAGGTGTGCTGCTGATATAGTTATTATAGTTATTATAGTTATTATCGGTGAGTGGTTATGTCGTTTCAAATCCGTACACCCATGCTTCATTACAATATGGTAGGTTGTGAGTAGACATGAAATTACATAATTTGACTTTTCAGGACGTAGAAAGAAATTTTCCTCAATTGTTCCGCAATGGTAGCAGCAGTCCTCCCTGTGTCTTCTCTCACTGGGGCCCGTGAGCTTTAAACAAGGTCTTTTTCCTTTCCAGATGAATTTAGAGGTTGTTTGAAAGTTTATTTGTAATGTAAACCCTCTTAACCCAAATTGGACCCATTTAACTGCATGTTTGGCATATGGTACTGGACATGGACATGGGTTTCTTTTTACCTATAGTTTTTTTTTTTACTTGACATTATTTGCTGGGTTACCTTGTGTGTAATCAACCATATTCATAACACCCAACCACCTTCTTTTGGGCACCTGCCACTCTAAAGGTCTCTACAGAACCATGAAGGTTATTAGCAATTACTGCCAGACTCAGTTAATTATCACCCATTCCATGACTCCTTAAAGATATTTGAAGAATTTAACTGCAACTGCATGGTCATAGGTCATTAAGATTAAACTTATTAGTTTATTAGTTTATTTATTGGCTTGCTTACAAATTATATGTCTCTATGCTGCCGTACATTATTAACTCATTTTTAAGTGCTTACTAATGGTCTATTCATTGTTAAGGCTCCAAGTGTTCCCTTTGAAACTCTAGTTTGTTTCCCTGGCCTGGCGACTGTTTGGCCAGTCTTGGAGTTCCTGGAGAGTAGCACTGTATCTTTGTGCTTCATCAATAATTAATAATTGGTTCATAGAATAGTCAGGACGTCCCCATCCCTTCCATTTGTCTTTACAAATGTAGCCTGTGTACAAGCTCCTGCTCTAAATTGGCTACCTCAAACCCTGCCCCCTTCTGAAACATCCCTGGTGCCCCTGAGGGTAGATACAAGGTAGGTGTAGCTGCTTAAAAGGCTAGCAATGTGTTGCAGGCTGTGGAAAATGTAGTAATGCCTCAGGTTCTTGCGTCATTGCCATATTAGGAATGTGGCATTACGCATATTTGAAGTCTAAGTGTGCCTTTTATGTAAGGATGAGGTATTAAAGAAACAAAAGGAAATGTAAGGAAGTGAGCAGGAGCATCAACACCCCACCTCCCCAAAATCAGCAGTGAGTCTATCTGTGCTGTCTTGAGCCTCGTTTTTCCTTCCCTATTCAAAAAGGACTAATTGCGTCATTTTTCACGCCGGTGCCCTGCCTGAGACATAAGCTGGCCACATTAATCATACTAATGGGGAAATAAGTGATCTCAAATATAAGCTTTAATCATGTTATTCCTCACCCTTGTCATTCAAACCAGTCAGCCTTCCAGTTTGTCAAGCTGAGCACTAAGACATGCCCCTGTTATCCTTGCTTTGTACCGCTGAGGTGCCTCGGTTCTCTTTGCTACCTCAGAAGATCAACAAGCATGATCTGGTGGGACCTGAGCTCTGTACAGGCCAGCACACTTGCCCAAAAATGGGCTGCTTGTGTGTGAACAAGAAATAAATGTCCACTGGTGTCAAACTGAACAAGCATAGGACATTGTCTATTGTCACTCATTGAAAAGTTACCAATCCAACCCAACGACTTTGTAATTCCCTCGGTTCTTTCAGGTGACAAAATGTCCCGGGTTACTGCGACTCTATCTCAAACTAGCACCTGGAGTAGCACCTGGAAGTCCCACTGTCATGTCTTCCACCTCAGGAGCTCCACAAGAGGGTTTAAAAAAGGGAGGCATCGCTTTTCAGGGACACCTAAGTAAGACTGAGGGCCCTCATTTACTCATCTGACCAGATGGAGAGGAACATGCAAGAGCAGGATATTAGTAATGCGGGAGAATTGTACTAACCAGTAATGACTACCAATCCCTAAGCAAAGTCTAATAAAAAAAGAATGAAATGATGACGACAAATTCTCTATAATCAGTTATAAGACATCAGAATTATAACAAAATAATGTTAGAACCAGTTATGACACATTGACATACACACAATCCAAACTACTTATAACATGGTTATAAGCAGTCATAACCAATTGTAAAACATTCATAACCAAACAACAGTTATAACAACTTGATAGCTTGTCAATCATTATGACACTTTTATAGCGAATTGAATAAACCTTTTATAACCAATAATTAACCATACACAATTATGGCCACCATTATATCACCATTGACAGATTCAAAAGCGGCCATAATCATGCAGTTATAAGCAGTACATCAAAATGAATTATAACTCATAGCCATTAATAAAAACAGTTATATTCATAGTCACTCAATTGTAATGAGCTATCAACCAATCATAACGAATCGAGACAGATTAATAACCAGTCAAGTTTAACCAATCATTCTCAAGCAGTCAATCGAAACTAATTATTCAATCAACATATTCAATCAACAAGTTACAAAATTTACATGAACATGTTCAATTTGGACTTTATGGGGAAATGAAAAATAGGTTCAAGCAGAATTACATGGGCATGTTTTCTTTGTTAAATTGACATTTTAAAATTGGAATATAGCTTTCTTTTATTTTGCAACTAAACATGTATAAAACAGTAAAAATAATTTCTGCCCAAGCACCTTACTTAACTTATTTACATAAGGGAACCTACTGGACTGAAAAAGGCTTTGGGAAATCAGCCAATACCCCAGTGTTTAGTCACTGCTAAGCCCTGCGTAGAACCTCATTTGCGTCAAAGCTTCCTGCCTTGATTTCATGACTTCATTTAGTAGATGCTTACAGCACGGTCAGCCTGCGTTTGCTCTGAAGTGCAGCCGTGTCCAGATGGTGCCGTGTGAAAATGGTAGTGTGTCCAGATAGGTTTGTGAAGCTCAACACAGCTGGCCCTGACATTGCCTCAACTCCTGCCTTCCCCGGTTACACTTTAATGTATCATTAAGAGCAGATTGATTCTAAAATTAGCCCTCCTCTTTTCCTGCTCTCTCTCTCTCTCTCTCTCCCCCTCTCCCTATCTTTCTCTTGCTCTCTCCCTCTCTGTCTCTCTCCCCTCCATTCTGTCCGTGTCTTTCTCTCTCTGGCTTGTAGGTGTTCTGATCATGTTTTGGAGGGTCAGGAGGCAGATCAACAGGGCGTAGAGAGAGCGAGAGAGAGCTTGAGTGACAGCTGCATTACTCCAGTAATGAGACCCCAGAGGGGTGAGGGAGGTGGGAGCTGCATACGTACCAAGAAGCGTTTTGAATTACATCGCACCTTTTTAATAGAACATCACAACAAGTTGTTTGCGCATGCAAATTGAAGCTCCAGACCTTTCCCCAGAGTGGCAGGGGCGGACTCGGCGGCTCTCTGGAAAGGAGGAAGCGGTAATTGAAGGTATGACGGCAGAGAAGTGTTTGATGCTTAGAGAAGGTGGTTTTCTGAATAGGCGCATCCATGCCAGGCTTTTGCTGGCCCTAATTTTTGCCGAGGATCAGAAATTGCCCTATGATTCTGTGCGCCAGTTACATCAATCTCCCACATTTTTGTTGTTGCTTTTTTCCAATCTGCTTTGGAGCCCCTTCCCCATACACACACACGAACACACAAACACTTGCTATTGCTCATTAACTAACAGCGACAATGGATTGTTTGGCCCCACCTTTTTCTTGGCATATACATATACACACACACAAACCACTTTGTTGTTTGTGGATCAATGGCTCATTATATTTAATCATACAGGCTCCAATCTTAATTGGGCTCGGCCTGCTCCTGTAATGATCTTCTCTGAAGGGACAGTGGATTCACTTCCCTGGGTGCACTGAAATGCTGCGATGACTCACAATGTCACTAAGGTGACTGTGTTTATCTATGTGGCTGATTATCCCTGAGAAGAATCCAGATTAAAACTTTTATGTTATTCTAATAGCAGAGGAGGCCTTAAGGAGTATTTCAAGTAGACTCACACTATGACTTGTTTTCTTGGTCCAGATGTGTACAATGCACCTGGAGTCTGAATTTTGCTTCCTTGGTACAGAACTAGTGCGACAACGCTAGCAACACGAATCAATAGTCACCCAAATCTTTTCTGTAAACTTTTCTCGACCTTCTCCCACCACATCCAGCTCTTCATTAAGGTGGAGCAGGCCTGTGTATGTGGTTTAGAAGTCAGTATTACTTACTGTGAGCTCTAAAAAGGATATGGGTATTCACAAAACAGTCTGATCTTGCATCAGATTCTTCCATTTTTATGATGGAACCATGCTGGTGACATCCTTTTTTAATCCAAATAATGTTTGATCTTACTGGAATAGTGGAATAGGGACCCTAAAGCCAGGCCATGACACACTATTATCTTGTTCCAATGCTTTACTAACTCGTGGCCACATGTTAGGATCCCATTCCTATTTTTGTGTAAAATAATGATGCAGCCTGTGGAGATCCATTCAGTAAACAATAAAATACTATTGTAAAATATGGTCAAATGACACTTACAGTATTTAGTTGTCTGCAGTTTACAAGTGTAAAGTCTGAACACACCAGCGCACAGCACAGAGTGTGACAAGCATAGTGGTGCCACTGGCAGTCCTGGGATTCGAACCAATGACTTTCCGATAGCAGGGGCAGATCCCGATCCAACAGGCCACCAGCTACAAAGTCTAACCATTTACCAGCACTTTTACATTTACAGCATTTAGCGGACGCTTTTATCCAAAGCGACTTCCATTCCCTAACTACAGGGGGCAGTCTCCCTGGAGCAACTTGGGGTTAAGGGTC
>JBBPCY010000109.1:30212266-30228638 GCA_037974405.1 Brachyalestes nurse
ATGTGTATATGTGAGTATATGTGAGTACAGACACCTGAGTACAGATGCATCCATTTATTGCGCCGCACATTACTGCCTTTGTTTCCCATCCTGTTGATCAATGCTGCATGAGTCAGACTTCGCTGTCTGTTAATCTGGGCACGACGAGAGAGGGGCGAGAGTATGTTTGATTGTGCCCAGTCTGGATTCAGCTCATCAAGAGCTGAGCAGTGGGATCTGGACCAGAGGCAATTTCATCTGAGTCTGAGTCTGAGTGGAATCTGATGGGTTACATAACGTGGTCTGGTTTATATATAGCCACAGAGGAATGCATCAATGCTACTGCAAGCCTTCCTAATGCACCCCTAATACTAATTAACCTCCATATAACCTACCCTTATTGAGGAGTGGGCATACAAGTATTGGGAACACATATTCAGAATACAAGTACATGTTGAGGAGAGTTCCTTTAGAATACTGACCTAATGAATTAATATGCTGACTTTAAAACAAGTAATGCTTGTTTATGAACTATATGACAATCAGAACACAGCATGTAGTAAAGTTGCTTGTTAGATGGAACCAAAAGGAAGGCCTCTTTTCAAACACCGAAGTTGCTAAAGCCTAAGAACGTTGATAAAAGGTTGTGAGGGTTGTGATGAGCCAGCCACAACCCTACATATAACTCACCCCGGCACTTATCTTATCTTATCTTAATGACCCTATGCTTCCCCCCATATTTACACCCAACCTCATATATTTACCAGTGTAGCTCTAGATATTATTTTATTGCACAGAACCAGTATGACACATCAGAAAAGGGGGCCACTGAAATGTTATATAATGTTCATGCTCGAAATGGAAATGTTAAAGAAGCCCTACCTCAGTGTGTCACGTACCTCAGACTAGTTGGTATTTTGTCGAAGATGGAAATTGAATTGGAGGTCATCACCCTAATACTAACCCAACTGTCCGTGGTTTCTTTTCTTTGTGAGAATAGTTATTCGGCAGGTGACAAAAAAAGAGAGAAGAAAAATATGATTAAATGGAAACAGCGTCTTGATATTTTTATCTTTATGGTCCACTTTATAAAAAATAGATGTGTTTGTTCCCTTCCTCATTTTTTTTCTTCGGCTATATTACTTTGGCCAAGCGCATGGAGTAGCATATTCTAATAGGCTTCACGAAACACACAGTAGTGTGTTTTCCAAGCCTGTGTTGATTCAGTATATGTTTACCCATGCCTTCATCTTTCTGTATGCCTTACAGGACCTTTCAGGACTTGGCAAGACAGATGGACTTGGATTACGGCACAGTGCGGGACTCGGCAGTGTACGACTACTTCCGAGCCAAAGGCACCAACCCCCTGGAGCAGGACAGCACTTACGCTGAGCTGTGGAGGACCATCAGCAAGAACAATGGCCAGGATTACTCTGTGTCCAGCCCCTCAGAGGGCATCCGCAAGGTATATTTTGTTCCCTGAAAGGGAGATCCAAAAGATCTCCAAAACAACTACCTAAAGTGTTTTCCATAGAAAAAATTATTTTGACTCTTTCAGTAAAGAGTCCTGGCATAAAGCTGCTGCTCTCTATCATGTAAAATACACCCACAGGTTAGACAGCTGACCGTATTCATGGTCAGTGGCATATCTAAAACCTCAGAAAGGCCTAGAGTGACATTCTCCCTCATGGTTCTGCTCATCTGAACATAACTGAAGGATTAATCTTCCTAAATATGTTGGTAGTAATCTGACAGTACTTCAGTCCAGCTCCTGAAGGCCTGACCAATGGAAGGGCTCACTTCATTATATCTAACTAGATACTACAGAGAAAAAACTTCTGAACATTTTTTGAACCCTGTTGTTCCAAAACAGAACTTCATAAGCTAGTTACCATAAATCATTAAACCTTTTCTGAATGCCTTGAGGTTGGGCACTATTTTAGGATCTTTAAGTCAAGATAATGGTCATTCCTCAGTGTTGGCCACAAAGGGTCTGTAGGACACAAATGGTGGTCAGATTAAAGTACGCCAGTAGAAGGAGTGGAGGAGTGGTCTCCAAAGGAGACATCTACAAAATACAGTTTGACCTTTTTACTCTGTTGTGATAAGCAATAGGTTTTGAATAAATAAGTCAACAAACTTGGAAAATACTGCAGTTTTGCCAATTCCTATTCCTATGGGACATGGTAGCGACTGAATATGAAGCGAGATATTTTTAGCCAAAGAGAGGTATTTTAGAGATATTTTTAGAGAACTCTTCTTCCAGAAGTAAATATCCTGCTTACTGTACTACTTGTCAAGACTTTTATACTTTTACTGTACTTATTTCATAGATTTTTTTGCATAGATGTTAACCGCCATTCGTAGTAAATGCACACATGCATAGATGTCTTAGAACCGCCATGCATACTAAATACAGTTCGTTGTCAACATTAGTCTCCATAATAGATGCTACATCAGTGAGCATGGAAATATGGGTGTCTCCCATTCAACAACTGTCGTTATGCCTCAGCAAACAGTCATGAGAAAATATGGTCAGCTCTTAGTCTGTGACTCAGAAACTACACTGGCACATCAGCTTGGCCAGTTATTCAGGTCAATCTTCAGGCCAGCAAATCTCCACAGACAGGCCAAATCACTGTTCGCACATGTGTTGTTTAACTCCTTGCATGAACTCCTGGCAAGGTGAGATTCAGCAGTTTTAATGACAGTAAAACGGCTACCAGTCTTTTTAATCGCATAAAGACTGCTAACATGACAGCTGCTACTTTTAAAAACAAATGTGTAGTTGCAGTCTTTGCTAAAGGGAATGAAAGAGAAAACGCAGGAGTTAATGATTACAAACACAAAGGAAAATCATGCAAGATTCATTCGATTGGCCAGTGATGTTGATTGGTGGGAGTATATGCCAATCTGAGAGCCACAACAACTATTAGCACTTCCATTAAGATTTACCCAGGGGTTCTGTTTCTTAATTGCCCTGTATTCCAAACTGCTAACTGCCCCATGTTTAGTTTTTTGCAATGCCCACCAATTTTCCTAAATCCCCCCATAATTCAGAGGTTGAGATGGAGTCTGAGGCTGGGTTTGCTGTTAAATGCTACATCGTGAAGTTTTTTACTCACTCACATTTCTTTACAGTGGTGGCAAATGGGACCAGTGGTCAAGCCGTCTGCAGCACAAATGCAGCCATTTTATTTGCTAACAACATGTGGTGCCATGTGGCATTATTTTGCCCTTTGATGACTGCATGTGATCCTCCTGGGTTTAGTTTTAGGCCAAAAGCTTCTGAAACTATGGTAAAACAATGTCTCATGTGTCAGGCAGTACATTCATAACCATTTCATGTAATAACTTTGTCAGGGAACATTTTAGGCAAAGTTTCTCTAGAACTGAGCATTTCACACCGAACTACCTCTGACTTTTTTTTTTTTACATCTTAACCACTCTTTTTACTCTTTACCAATTCTTTCATGCAGAAATTTAGAAATGTTGGTGTAATTCCTTTTTAATCATAAAAGAACTGCATGCCGGGTTTGTAGAGGAGATATCTCAATATATTTTGCTCTCCACACGTCAGAATGACTTTGTTTTCATCTTAACCATTTAACTATGGAACAAATATGAAAAATTGGTGGACGTCCTCTTTCAGGTGTGTGAGAATTGAATAGATTTAAAGATTAACATAGAAAAACAACAGTGATTCTATACGGAACCATTTCATATTAAACCACTGTCTTCCCTTTCAGACAGTATAAAATTGAATATGGTGGAAAAAAAAGTACACTACCCCATTCAATCAAATCACTCTGAATATCTTTTACTTTGTGTTAAACATGTAATTATGCTGTAATATAGGAAAACATTAGTTCAATAGGATTGAATGTGGAGATGTAGTTTTAGAAAGGTCATCTTAATCTACCCTGACTGTGAATGAATACTCACATCAGATTTTATTAGAAAACAATTTTGAATATTTGGTGGTATAGACCTTTAAGAATTACGTTTCGAGGTTGGTGCTAGCGTTAACATGATGGCGTTTTATTATGCAGGCAAAGAAAGGCCCGTATGCGTTCCTGTGGGACATGGCGGTGGTGGAGTATGCGGCACTGACTGACGACGACTGCACCGTCACTGTATCGGGCAACAGCATGAGTAGTAAGGGCTACGGCATCGCCCTACAGCATGGCAGCCCCTACAGAGACCTCTTCTCCCAGAAGTAAATATTCCACTCACTGTGCCTCCCATATCTTTTCCATCCATTCTCCTCGAAAGCTCCCCTTCGAACGAGACCAGCCACACACAGACAATAACCATCCAGGGGCAACTTGTGGGCCAGATTTGTTCCTCTAGGAGTTTAGAAGTGGGCTTGGTGAAGACCTCTCACAAATTCCTGGAAAACAACATGCAATTCAACCAAAGTACTGGGATAAATGAAGTTTGCTCAAAACCTTCAAGCACTTGAGCAACAGATGGAAGAAGACGTGATCGTGTGATCACCATTAATGTAGAAACATTAGAAAAAGGCACTGAAGAACAACAAACATTTCAATGACCTCAGTCAAGCAGTTAAATTGCAAGAAAATGATGAGGGTGTCTTATAAATTACTGCCACTTTTTTATTAAGTGCAGAGCTTTGTTTCATTAGTTGCAGTTTCATGGGCCCGATTTTTACCCATTACAAATTGATCCCTTTGCGAACATAACAGATGCGGGCAGATTATACAAATCTCCACATAATCACTCGTAACCAATTAAGACTGCATAATCATATTGCTCCTGCATTCCAAGAACCGGGAGAGCAGTTCTCGCCTCTCGGCTGCCTCCTCACGCGTTCCGTATTGATCCATCTTGAATATCCTGGCCTGACTCAACAGCTTGCAACATGGGCCACATGCGATTACCGCTGGTCGGTGAGCTCGTGTAACCCTCCCAGGTCCTCACCCAAGCCTTAATGACTGCCCAGGTTCGCCATTATAGCATGTGAATGCAACCCCCCGCGGGTTCTTCACCAATTACCTCCCAAAAAAATGTCAGAAGGAGCACTTTTGTGACCGTCTGCATTGGCCAGACACAGCAGCTAAGAAAAGAGAAAGGAAGAGGTTTATTACAGTAATAAAGACCACTTCTGTAGAGGAGATAGTAAAGCTCTCCACTTTGGTCTGACTTTAATTGCATAATTGTTTGACCGTAATTGCATAATTTCTGCCTGATTACATCATAACCTTCAGCAGACGGAAGCAAGCTTCTTAGAACTACTATGTACCATAGAGCTACTAAATAGAACTACTATTTAGTTCCCAACTCGTTTTAAAGGACCTCAACTAAAACTTTTGTGAAGCTATACAACATGTATATAAGCCTTTCACAACAAATGACTTAAGCCTGCATAAAGATTTAAAAAAGCTTATCAGTTCTCACACTTGATTAAAGCAGCCTGAGACATTCTAAATGTTGATGTGATGTCAGTTGTCCTGAAAGGTTTATGAAGGTGTCATGAGTATATTAAGTGAAATACCACCGATATCTTGTCTCCTAAAGTCGTAACAGTACTCAAGAGTGAGATTTTAGAGTTTAAAGGCAGGAAAACAGCCTCCAGCCACCAGGAAACCAAATAATGTCAGTATTTAGCCAGTGCCTTTCTGTATTGCCCTATACAGATCCCTATTTGTTTATATGACATTGTCCCAGTGCATACTGTTGCAGTGAGAGAACACTGAAGAGTTAAAACGCAAAAAGGGCACATGGCAAATATTATAGTAGATGCTGGTTTACAGCCCCTGAATACTAAATTGGGTCCATTTCTGTAACTAAAGTAGTGTTTGGGTAGAATAAACTAATGCTAAATATATATAAAAGGAAATTTCCACCCAACACCACACAGCAGCCCAAGCCCCATGCTAACTCTCTCAGGGACAGCTGGGAGCCAGCTCGGGGGCTAATAGGCCCATGAACCAACATGTCATCTTCTGTAGAGAAAGGGATTCGTCTTACTTTCCGCTTCTCCGTCCCATCATCCTCCTCCATTCCCGCCATGCTCCTATTTTTATGTAGGTCTCTATCACATGGTTCCATCACATGCAACTCCAGAAATTGCCAGGCTGCGAGGCTGGGCCACTGGGCAGCGGCTGATAATGGTGACAGTCTCTGTTTTTCTTAAGCCTCTAGTTTCCTTATGTTCTGCACCCTGTTTGTTTTATTGCCGTTTTTGTCAAAAAGTGACTACAAAAGCTGACATTTCATTAAGCTGGAGGAGGGATTAAATGCTCATGAGGGGCATAATGCCATCACATTGGGCTCCAAATAGCAGTTACAAATTGTGTCCCCTGAGGACAAAAGAGTGTGCTTTACATACATCAAACAGAGTCCTCACAGTTTCATAGTGCCTTATGCAAGGAACAGAATACCATGTGGTTTTATAGAAAGGCCTTTGATGATCAACAGAGACTAGGAAAACTGATCAAATGTGGTGAGCCTAAAACCACCATCCTCTTGCTAGATGGACTTTTGTAGTTAAAGCTTATTTTTAAAAATAGAACCCGATCTTGGGCCACCATACACTGAGAAGTCCCTGGAAAGCCACAATATTGTAGATTCAGTGCCTTACTTGAAACAATACACCCGAATGAATAACCACATGAATGGAATCAGGGAAACTACAGTGTGAAACTACAGTGTCTGTCTGAGACAACAGTGAGGAACACTGATTCACAATCAAAATCAGAAAACTTTATTGAGCCTGGAGGAAACTGCTTATGCCACGACTGCACACGCACACATAGACACAAACACAAGAACAATATAAAATCTAGCATAAAGTTAAAATAAAACCCTTAGAAAATACTCCAAATAAATGATTTGTACTACATAACCTATGCTATGTACACTGTAGTATGTATAAGAGGTGGATTTAAATACTATATAAATGAATGTTAAACAAATAGTGGTTTGGCGTTGCACTCTATGCCGAGTCTTTAGTTGCATGTAATAGCAATAGCTATATAATAGCTATATAATAGCTACTTATGACTTTAAACTTGCAACAAATATCTCCTTTTCATCCTTGCTCGTGAACAGGATGGCATTTTGAGCACCTGTCACTGTGCTACAGCGCAATACCCTTCTCTTGCTGCCTTTTACCTCTGCAGGATCCTGGAGCTGCAGGAGAAAGGGGACCTGGACGTGCTGAAGCAGAAGTGGTGGCCTCGTTCGGGCCGCTGCGACCTGAGTGGCCACTGGGGGTCTCAGCCCGATGGCCGCTCACTCAAGCTGCACAGCTTTGCGGGAGTCTTCTGTATCCTGGCTGCCGGGCTAGTGCTGGCCTGCCTGGTGGCTGCCCTGGAGATGTGGTGGAGCAGCAACCGCTGCCGGCATGAGCAGCCCAAAGAGGTGACCGAGCACAGGGCCAGGAGGCCCGCGCAGGGCGACGACACTGCCACACTCTACTTTAAGGATCCAGCCGCAGACGCGAGCCCTGACTTAGTCGAGCTCCAGTACACTCAGTTATAGGTGTGCTCTGCTGAAATCAAAATTGGTCCCTTCCATTTTAAACAAAGACAAACCCAAGAGCGGGTCTTGCTTCACACCATCGCCCCCCCTTACCCCGCCCCCGCGCCCGCCTCCCCCCCCCAACCATCCGCTCAGTCAGAGACAGGGACAAAGACAGAGTGGCTTTTACTAATGCACTGTAATCTTGCTTTGTGTTTGGGGAAACATTTTAGGGTGCCTGTACCTGATCTGCTCTGACTACACTGAAAGAATATATTGTTGCGCATCAGTATTCTGCATGTTCTACAGCAATGTCCCCGATATCCAACATTTCCTTCTCCAGTCGGCGGAACTATTGGATATTTGTGTAATTGTAACACAGTACATTTCAGTATACTAGGTTCCGCAGCTAAAGTAGAGCAGAATGTCCTCCAAAACCCAATAACTGAAAACTAATTCACTGTAAGAAGTGATCTTCCCAATCCTTTGACCCCCTCCCCCCCAGTATAATTGTTTCTTTTTTTCCCATCAATTACTTTTTTGTAATCTTCATTTTTTGACGCGCTGGTTTCGCTGATCGTACAACTGTTACTGTTCAGTTTAGCCAACCGCAACTTTTCACTCGCTCACATCACTTTACAATCAAATCTGAGCCTTTAAAAATGTCCTTTGGGTTAGAGACGGTAAAGAGTGCATGCCGTAGGCTGAGGAGGCTTGATGTGGATCCATAAACTAAAGTGTGAGCAAAAAGGATGCTTGCATGGGCCTGTTTGTTCGGTACCACCCAAGCAAGAAAAAGAGCCAAAAAAACCCCCAAACAACTCTGACATAGAAGCATCGGCAGTCATTACTCCCCAGCAGTACAACCGTGTGACGTCTTATTGCAATTACATGTCAATGGTGACCAGTCTGAATTTCTCTTTACTATTTTTTTATTTATTATTTTATCTCTTTCTTGATATGTTTATGATCTCGTGCAGGTTACTAAGGATTACAGAGTGGGAAGGGTTTCAGATCCATTGAGATATAATGATATTTCTACCGGTTCGTCGGAGGGAAGGAAGGACATTTGGACAGAGAGAGAGAGAGACTGGGATGAAGCAGAGGCTATTGACACAGGTCAGAATAGAGCTCGTTCGATCTGATACGTTGCGTTCTGTCCGAAGGGTCTGAGTATGATGGGGTCAGCGGGAGGGGAGGGGATTAAAACATACCTAGGAACCTGTTCCTTTCCTTTCAGATCTTCTTAGCTCCTTTTATATAGTAAATGGAGTCAGCCTGGACTGTTCATCCAAGGTCTAGGCCATTATGACATCCAAATGTAGCTGTTTTAGCTGTGCACTGAAGAAAAGACTACAGCCAAACTCAGCCAAGACCTAGTTCATATTCACACAAGTAATAATGTATTCTGAGGTGACATGACATCAAGGGTAACCAAAGCAGTCTTTATGACAACTGGTGTTTCTTGGAACAAGCCTTTATAAATGTGTAAATGTACGTTCATGTCAGTTGTCATGAGAGTTTTTCATAGGTGTCATCAAGCCTTCAGTGATGTCTTTTAGTGTAAAAATAACTAAGTGATGGTCTCATTAAACACACATGGATGAATTGGTGCTTGGTTAGCTCCCTACTAGCTTGCCGAAGATTTCGGTGTCATCCCTCTGGACCCATACTTAATAGAGATGTAGCTTCATAAACCATCCCACACAGATTATTTTTCGAATGTCGAAGTAGTTTGCATAAGAGGTGGAGTACGTTTTCATGCGTTTCAAGAAGCACAAGGTCAGTGAGGAGTTTAGAAGAAATGAAGGCCAGGCCTTTTAAGCTTATAGCACCTAAACAGGTAGGTGCTGAGGGCAAATAACTGATCCATACGGAATTTCCTGGCTCAGTCTAGTGGGTTGAGTCAAGGATAGATGTCCTTTGGCCTCCAACTGAAAGGGCTCCTACATTACATTAATAACGACAGCATGGGTGTCACCACCATTCAGTCTGAGGGGGATGTGTCCCCTTCACAGTTCATAATTATTCGTTTGGACCCCCCCTACATTTAACATAAAATATTAGTTCACCCAGCGTTGTTGAAACAATCCATTCCACTTCATCGATAGAATACACACACCACTGGAAATCCGCTTCGAGTTTTAAACAGTGGTGGGGGAGCAGCCCGCCCCACGCGTAGATCTATGTGTCCCCCTCACATTAAAAATGCTTCTGACACCCCTGAATGACAGGCATAACCACTCAGAGAAAGCACAGGGCCACCGTTTCCAGTTGCTGTACACTTTATTTAGAACCCCAGCTTTGTGCTTCCACTTCCCACATTCGTTCAATCTTGCACCTGGAGAGGTCCTCTTATCTTCTAGGACCACCATATATAAGTCCAGTTATAGCAGCTGCACAGTTGACAAGCTCCCCCTCAAAGCCATCTATCACTGGTCAGTTCCAAACCACAGACATGCTATTGTTCAGCCAATATTTGGTAATGGAACATTCTTAGCACAGCAGTGACCGTGACATGGCAGTGCTAGGAGAGTTTTGGGAACTGTTGCTGAGTCACTTGGTAGACTACAGCCAAGAATGGCTTCGTCCTCAGAAACTGTCCACTGTTGAAGGCTGGGTGGAACTTCTAGATCAGTCAAGGAACAGTCAAGATCATGAACTGATAAGTGGTTGTTGACCTAGACCTAGATTCTGCTGAAGTCTTTGAAGGAGACTCGATAACTGTTGGCTTAATCGATAACCTACATGGCCTAATTCATTTCAGGGAAATCCAGAAAGATGTAGATGTCTTTAGAACTGCTCTCTGGTTTCTTGCAAGGACACATACCTTTCCTAAAATTCAGCTTCTTTAGAGAGGACTCCCTCTCCTCCTGCCATCAGATAAGTGAGAGTTAGTCAGATCAGGGGTGCCTTTCTGTAATAGCAGTGATCCTCATAATGAAAAATCTGCTTCATCCTGACATGGCCGACTAATTTACCCATTGCCGTCGCTTTGTTATCCCTTGTCTAACCCCTCCTGCCTGTACCCAAGTTTTGATTACTCCCTGCAGTGCCTCTGTAATTCTGGCTGTGTGGTGCATTGGCATAAATGTTCCGAGATGCTTTCATGTCTTGGGGAGGTGGAAAATGTTGCGCCAATTCAGATAGCCCCTGGAGTCAAGCTGTGTCGCTTCTGCGTTCCTTATGAAAGCAATTTATCGGAATTCAGGTGCCAAGGTGAGGGCCTTCATAACAAGCCTTCTTCTGCAAACGTCATAATCATGCCCTCGTCCTAACTGTGTGCGATAATTAAGAGGTAGTGACTAATTAATCGTCATGATTTTGGTGTAAATAGAGCAGTCATTCTGCAGAGTGTTGCTCAGAAACAGCATTTTCACACTGACGGCTGTGGATTCGCACATCCAGCTATGCACCATTGTTTAGTTCATACTTAGGGAAACAAATCATGCTGGCACAAATTAATTAATGTATTTAAATAATTCAGTAATTGCTGCAATGATGCAGAACTAATGTAGAAGTTCTGCATTAACAGGTGCTCATGTCCTTTAAATTGTGTGACTGGCCACCATAAAATCAGCGTGAACCTAAGATCAAACTGTACAATGGCTAAAAAGGGCCATTCCATTATACTTCGCATATTCAGTGATTGAGACCAGTCTCTTTACGGTGGTGGTGAATTTAACCAAATGTTTCCAACACAAATATAGCCATTTTATTTATGGTTGACTCCCAGTGAAGCTACACATGTTTTCTGAGTGTTTATATGAAATGCTGATGGTGGTAAACGTGGTCAAATCTGAACTACATCTGTTTTCTTTGTGAACTATTTTGCCTCATGATGCCCTGCACCCTTACACCATGAATAGTTTAGCTTTAGGCCAAAACCTTCTGGAAATGTCTCAGGCGTCAGGCAGTGTGCTTATTATTATTTCATGTAATAACCTTCTGTGAGGGAGCTTTTAGAGGCAGACATCTGGTTCCTTTCACCACAACCATGAACAATTCTAACTTCGGTCCAACAAAAATCCTGTTCCGTAATTGCTGGTAGGTAAATCGCCCTGAGAATGTCCAGCAAGACTGATTGTTAAAAACAACACAACACAAAGTCCTGTTAATTTTCACAGCTTGTCTCATTGCAGTTTGGCTCCAGCATTATCTATTTCATGGACCTCTAGTCCCGATCTAATTCAGATTTAAGACATGTTTAAGACTCTCACTGGCCAAATTTGATTTCAAGGTGCACATTCTATACCGTCTTCCCAATCAACCCTTATCATGCCCAGGACGGTTCGAATTGGCCATTTACTGAGGCCAAAAGCAGCAAGAGTATGAAATGAATTGCATGGAGCTTCAGGAAAAAAACAAACAAACAAACAAAAGAAAACCAAAACAAAAATGAAAGCAAAAGCAGCCGTGCAGCAGGACCAGCCAATCTCAGCTTCTCTGTCCCTTCCTCCCTCCCCCTTTTTTCTCTTCTCTCACCCTCTCCAGGACAAGGAGGTGAACCTGGAGCAGGTGCATCGGCGTATGAACAGTCTTATGGACGAGGACATGGCGCACAAGCAGATCCCCGGCCCATCTATCGAGATCTCTGCCCTGGACATCGGCAGCATGCAGCCCAGCCAGGCACGGGAGGCTGGCCGGGACTTCCCGGGCACGGCTCTGTCTGTGAGCACCTTCCTCCCGGAGCAGGCCCATGGGATGGGCCGGACTCTGGCACCGGGGCCTGGCAGCACGCTGCCCCTGCCACTCAGCAGCTCCACCATGCCCTCCATCCAATGCAAACACAGGGCCCCCAACGGGGGGCTCTTCCGGCAGAGCCCCGCCAAGACGCCCATGCCAATGTCTTATCCGCCGGTACCAGGAGGACCCATCCCAGAAGCCATTGAGCCCACCCACAGCACATCCATCTGAGGCTTTTTTCTTTTGTCTTTTTTGGGTTGTTGTCTTTAAGGGCGTGGGACTGGCACGTGTAAAAACAAAAAACAAAAAAAGAAAGAACAAAAAAAGTAAAGAGAAGGGAAGGAGGGCAAGTAGAAATTTTTAATACACATACAAGAGTTAAAAAAAACAGTGAGAAGAGATCATTTTTCTTGTAAATATTTGTAAATAACAAAAGAGCGAAGTGAGTAAAAGTGTATTTTGAATATTCTCAATTTTTGAAGCTGAGTTACAAAAACAAGACAAAAACTTGAAAAAAAGAGACCAAAAAAAACCCAACAAAAAAAATACAACAAAAAGACTCAAAAACGACTGTTTGAATGGCTTTGTAAATTTTGTTCTCTATGGATAAAGACGCAAAATTCATTGTGATTGTTTTCTAAGTGCCGAAATAAAAGATGTCTCTCCACAGTTTGTTACTAGATTATCCCACACTTCTCTATCGATATTAATATTTTTTTTTCTTATTTTATATATATAAAATCACTACATACTTCATCCTCATTTTGGATGTTCAGCAGTGTTTTTTTTATTTTGTTGTCTGTATCGAGCTCTCTGTTGATTATCGAATGCTGTTTTTTAAGTGTTTGCATTAGGCGGAAATTCTTGGGTTGGGAGGCAACTGATCCACATAGGTTACAGGTCACCTCAGGATGTGGACCAGAGGGATGAGTTATCTGGGCCGTAGATTCTCCAAGCACAAGTATCCTGAAAGAGAATGCTGTCAGTCCGCACCCAGGGCCGGCATGTAGACCATTTTTTGAAATCTTGGGTGAAATTTTAGGAAAGGTGGCAGTTTCCCCACCTGCCCCATTAGCAAAACATTAGAACACGGGACAACGTGTGACTAAACAAAAAATGTTGTTGCCCCAGCCCTCAGTGGACAAACATTTTTTTCTCACCACCCTACCAATGGTTGACAAAAACTTGCTACCACTTTGGCACTCCTCCAGTCCAAGAATCTGGCATGGCTGATTTAGGCTTTCCCTAGAGCGTCAAAACCATATCATGAGTTCTCAGTGCAGTTTTTGGGGAAATGGTGGGAAATGTTTTTTTCTTCATATTTTCTATATTACAAATATTCTGTATAACAGATGATATTTTCCTTTAAAGAATTGAAACAAGATATAAAACCAATAAAAAGGAAAAGTATATGTCATTATTTTCTTATATCGTTACGAGGTTAGGAGATGACCCCTCTGAAGTATGATTACTGACATTGCATGCGGCTAGGCATTCCCAGGTACTGGAATGGAAGTTCTGATTGCACATATATTCCCTTTTCCTATCTATTTGTAATGTTTTGCTTTTATTGATAGGACTTTGTTGAGGTTATCACCCCAGGCTTTACGAGCAAGTGCTTTATTTTAGCCCATGGTCAGGTCACTGTGCAACAGGCCAAAATATCGGACAACAGTGCTGGGACCACTCTTAAGCTCCAAAAGACTCTCCACATGAAAATCACCCAAGAAGGACACGCCTTTTTAGTGGAAAGGTAATCTCCCTACCGGTTTTCAAGGGGGATTGTGATGTCACCAAGCTCCATCTACGCTTTCCTGTCAGTCATCACGGTTGTAGCCTGTATGTTTTGTACAAGTCCATGTAGTTTCTAATGTGAACCAAAGTGACATCGTATTACACTGTGTAACGCAACCTGTGGCTCTCAACCTCCGTCGGTGGAGGCAAGGATGTCCAATTTATCTGTAAGGTCAACGCCTTACTGCCTATACCCACACCCTGCCTATACCCACCACCTCCACTCTTGATTTAAGAAAAAACAGATATTAAAAAGAAAAAAAGAAAAAAGTCTATCATAGTGTAGTCTATAACATAACACCTGAGGGAGACTCTTATTTTGTTTATGAATATGCTGCTTGGAGTTTCTTAATCTTTAATAAAGAAATATGGTTTACATGTTTGGAATTATGGTTGGTCAATTGCTCAAATGCTCAAGGAAACGTCCACGGGAGTGAACTGGGCCACCGGACCACCATACAAGACCTGACGTCCTGACTGAGGCCAGTAATAAGGTAGTGTGACTAGCCTTCTTCAGTATTAAGGGTGGCCGATTAGTCTTTATTGCAAAGATCAATTTTGCTCCCAAAAACAATAAGCACAGCTGTAGTACTTGTTAGCTAGACTAACTTCACTAAACAAACACTTCAGAAACTGATTTTTCTAATATTTATGCATAATTGTATTGTTAAGAGGCTAACAGCTATTCAAAGTGCTTAAAAAATGATAAATACATGTTTACACGTTTACATAAAACAAAAACAAGGTACCCTCAGAGTCCAGAGCATGGGCGCTGGAACCATTAGAGCACCCACGTATAGTGGAAAAACCGCAACTATGTGATGTGCTAAAAAAAAATATTTATAGTGTAAACCCTAAACATGCTTCCAAATATGCCCATACGTCACAGCTTTTTTTGTGGCAATATATAAGTTTTTCATGCATCTGAGTGCTAAATTATTAAGAAAAATATAATTTACTTATTTTTTAACATTTCCATATAAAAAATAATTGTACATTTTTTGATACAGTTGAGAGAACACAAAGAAAGCGCGTCTTGGGATGGTGTAGCTAATCTGAGAACGTTATTTATTTTTCCTTGCTGCTGATTGGCTGCTGCCCTGTGACGCATCTGTGGCAGACACAGTCCAGAATTTCCCCCGTGGAGCGTCTCAAGTGTTCTTGTGTTTTTTGTTTTGTTCTTCTTAAAGCCCTGTATTTTAATTACTGTAAATTAAATTAATTTATTACTGTATTTACCTGCTTATACCACAGTACAATTACAGTACAGTCTGTACAGGGGTAACATCTGTGTTTTACATTCTAGCACTGCGAGACAGGAGTTCAGAGTAGACTGTACAGCATGTGAATATGGGTTTACCTTTACATTGTCTTTAAGGCTAATGCATTTTAGCTGAGTTTAAAATGAAATGTAAGTGTTTTGGGAGCATATTTGGGGGTATATTTAGGGTTTACATTATAAAAATAGACTTTTTTTTAACCTCATTACAACTCTGGGTTTTTCTCTATATGCAGGTGCTCTTGGAATGTAACAGCGATAAGTGTATATTAGTGCTGGTCACGTTAATGCGGTATCATTGCATTAAAGCATTATTAAATTAACCCCAACAGTTTTTTAAATTACTCTTATTTTGAAAGTTCGTTTTTCTGTGCTTGACCGCTTCATCTCACTTTAACAGGGACACTCACTACTGAACATACTGACTGATTCTGCTGCTGCCTGATAGAAGAAACATGTTTCTGATGGTACCTGTTCAGAAAAAAGAAAACAGATTTATTGCTGTTGCTCGGATGGTGCCTGATATACTGTTCTGATCGTGGCTCTGGACCAGGGCGCTGCTGTTCTGTTGATTCATGCTACTCTGCTGAAAAATGCTCCTTTATGTTTATACAGTTCATACAGTTTATAGTCAGTTTATAACACTGATAATCATGAGAAATAGACAAATAATATGCATAGAGACAAATATATTTTATTTAAAATATTTACTTATAAGCAGTACATCAATTCATGCTGCCTTGTTCAAAAATGCTACCTTGAAGCTTATTCAGTTTATACAGTCAGTTTATAACACTGATAATGATGAGATATAGGCAAATAATAGGCTCTACGTCTCGGCTGTTTTTCAGGGTTATAATGCTATAATGGTTCCGCCGCCCAGTGTTGTGCATGAACGTGTGCAATTTTTCGTGAACGCTGAATTGTACGAGTCGGTTTACAAATTATGAACGTCACCGTGAGTGACGTTTACTCTCGCAAGACTGAACGCAGTTCACGTTCTACGTTCACAGGCATAGTGATGGGAAGTTCGGCTCTTTTCAGAGAGCCGGCTCTTGTGGCACGGCTACCAAAGAAGAGCCGGTTCTTTCGGCTCCCAAACAGCTCTTAGTTTATTATCATCTGTAGCCTCATATTTTAGCCCAA
>JBBPCY010000109.1:30228738-30244905 GCA_037974405.1 Brachyalestes nurse
GTAATGCCTTACATTACCGCGTTACAGCAAAAAGCAATGCATTACAGTAATTCGTTACTTTTGTAACGCGTTACTCCTAACACTGATGATTTATAACATGGCCCACAGCCCTTATTTCATTAGGAACTGGCCTACGTGTTGGACTTCTTCTACCTCCTCTGTTTTGTCTCCTTACACCCTCAACCTGCACTTTTGGTCTGGGCTGTTGACACTGATCATTTTCTTGCTGTTCTTCCACACTGCATTGTGCCTTGTCTTTATATGCTTGCCAGCTGAAGTTTCAGGAGCAGTTTTTGAGGACTGCTAAGTGATTGGTTGATCTAAGACCTCACACATTTCCCTAAGCAAGTTTCACCTGAGCTTTTTAAGGTGGTGAAGGAATCGTCTGTATTCTGTATATATTTACCAAAAAAGTCCTGTAGAAATTTATAAAATATGCTTGACAGTTTATGATAACTAGTTCAATGCTATGTTTTAAACAATGAAAAATGGACAAGTTGGTCTGGAGTGCAAGTCTATTAAACTGAGGGCTAGTACAATGTATTTTAATTATCATGACACAAGCAACTGATGACGTATGATACATCTGCCAATTGCACATATGCGTTTGCTTATGTGTACTAAAGCATTTGACAAAAAATGACAAAATAAACAAGACATTGCTGTTATTACATGCACAAGTGACAAGAGGATGTGAAAATTGAACAAGCACTCTTGAGAATTTCAATCCTGTTCTGAGAACTGCACCGAAACAACTGAGAATAACTGTAATATAAACAGTGGTTTGCACTACTGGACATAAGTCACAATATTTTATTGTCTGTATATGTAGATGTTTAGATTTTTAGATTATCACCGCTAAGGCTGAGAAAACAGTTTTGTTGTTGCCAGTGCAATGATGATAAAGCTGTCTACGTGTAAAGGGCAGCAGTACAGTTCACTAAAGCATGTCCCTGTGTTACATAGCATTGCTAGGATCTCTGAACAAGCAAAAGGATGAAAAACAGCCCTCTTTGATTTTAGCATCACAGGAGAATTCTCCAACTTCCTTTTGTAATTGTGCTCAGCTGCAAGATCTTTTGGCTTTTTAGAGGGCAGTGAGCATGCTTTCGCTGCCCCAGTTCACCAGATGATATCAGCGACAGATCAGTGCTTGGCATTTGTGACCTTTGGTAAAAATACATGGTGCTCACAACAGAACCATTAGGCTGGAAATATACATATATTCTTGACTGCAACATCCGCCATCATCCTAGCCACTTATGTCACTTTCTTCCAGTATGCACTTTCTGTGGCAGGCACAGGCCACCTCACCAGTTAGCTTTTTAATCAACACTGGGGCCTAATTAGCATGATCCTTGATCACTAATCAGCCGTTTGGTGACTTTCTGGACTCATCTAGAATCTTTCACATTTCATGGAAGGAAAAAAACATCAACACTGACTTGATCAGCAAATAAAGCATCAAGCAGCAAATAAAGCATCAAGCAGCTGTTCCCCAGGGACCATCATTAGCTGTAGCTCAATCATTCGATCAGACCAGGGCAAAATGTTCCTGATCTTCTGTACTTAGAAGCATTCACCCCATCTGTGCTGCCCCCTTACAAAGAGCTCAATAAGCTATTCGACTTCTTGCGTCACTCCAGAGCCTGAGAGGCCAGCTGTCGCACTTGGAGAGATCCCCAAGCAGGCCTCTGGTAAACAATAATGGAAATTAAACAGCTAATTAAGGACTGATGGGCCGGAGGTCACAAGGGGTAGAACAAGTCTAAAGAGAGCACTGGGGGAAAAAAAGCCACATATGGGCAGTGGCAGTGCAGTGGTGTTTGCCATGCTCTGACACCCCTAATCGTAGTGAAAGTGACCATTCAGTCATACGAGCACACACCACAGTGTGAACAGTATGAAATTCTTCCTCTGCATTTAACCCGTTCACTAAGTGAAGCAGCAGGCAGTCAGGAACACAGCGCCCACGGAGCAGTGTGTGGGGACAGTACCTTGCTCAGGGTAACTCAGGTGCTTCGCAGGGCGAACACCCAAACCACTAGGCTACCAGCTGCCCCATAATGTAGCTCATCAGGTAGTTATTATGTGTACGTTTCATAACTCATGTGTTATGCTGGAAGTGTAGATATGCACATGAGCTGAAGTGCCGTAATATTATTAACCTGTTTGGTTTTGCCCAGTACCAAAGCAATACATCCTAACACGCCTCTACTCATGTGTTTTCAACATCCAAATAATACCCGGACCTTTGGTGGTCTAATACAGGGGCTAATACGTTGTGGCTAATACTTTGGACACTTTATCAGAAGCACTGTAGCCCATCTGTTGCTGCACAATGAGTGGCACTAAAGGTTCCTAAGAAATTGGCAACAATGTACAAATTTTTCATTTTACCATAGATAGCACTATAGATAGCAAAGAAAAGCAGTTTGTTTAACATCTTTGCTCAATAGTGCTGTCATGTATTTATGGACGTGTAACATTAGTAACCTTTAACATACTTTAGTTCTAGACAACTATAGTATCATGATGCTGTGGAGTTTAGATGATTAGGACCTGAAAAATGTTCCAGGGCTCAAACAGGTGTTCTAATAGCCTTTTTTATTGCTAGCATTAGCGCTGGGGAATGCCTCCCAAAAATTCAAATTAGGTTATTCAACAGTCTAAATACTACCTTTTTAATTTTTTTGACAGAAACATTAATTTTTGTAACATCCTTGACTGAACAAACCAACCTGATCTCACGACGTTTCCTGCAGCCATCACAATATACAATGTAATAATGTGTTAGTACAACGCTTCACTTTCTCACGCTACAAGAACGCTTCACTACCCTGTATTTTAATGTGCAGTGCGTAACACCGCTGGTATCTGCGCTAACTGGTGACTGTTAAGGTTAGGGTTAAAGTTAAGGCTAGAGTTAGGGTTAGGGTTAGAGTTAGGGTTAGGGTTAGAGTTAGGGTTAGGGTTAGAGTTAGGGTTAGGGTTAGGGTTAAGGTTAGAGTTAGGGTTAGGGTTAGAGTTAAGGCTAGAGTTAGGGTTAGGGTTAGAGTTAAGGTTAGAGTTAGGGTTAGGGTTAGGGTTAGAGTTAGAGTTAGAGTTAGGGTTAGGGTTAGGGTTAGGGTTAGGGTTAGGGTTAGGGTTAGAGTTAGGGTTAGGGTTAGAGTTAGGGTTAGGGTTAGGGTTAGGGTTAGGGTTAGGGTTAAGGTTAGAGTTAGGGTTAAGGTTAGGGTTAGGGTTAGGGTTAGAGTTAGGGTTAGAGTTAGGGTTAGGGTTAGGGTTAGAGTTAGGGTTAAGGTTAGAGTTAGGGTTAAGGTTAGGGTTAGGGTTAGAGTTAAGGCTAGAGTTAGGGTTAGGGTTAGAGTTAGGGTTAGGGTTAGGGACCTGTTTCAACCACTTTGCAAACAAAAACAATAAGGAATCAACTCATTATTTCTCTCATACTGTCCCTCAGTCACTAGTTACCGCTGATACTGGCGATGTTATGCAGTGTGCATTAAAATATGTAGAGTGAAACATTGTCCTAGCACAAAAAAGTGAAGCATTGTCCTAGCACGAAAAAAGCCCTAAAGCGTGATGGCAGCATGTATTTTGATAACACTGTATATTGTAATGGCTGCACGAAAAGTCGTCAGACTGGGCTCGGCAAACTCTATTGAACTACTTTGTTAGCACACTCTGGTGGCAGCCCTGTTAACAGGAGGCAGAGCTGAACACTGTCCACATATGCAGGGGCAGCCCTGAACTAAAGATTGAAGAAGCTGACTTGCAAACAAAAGGTCACCAGTTCGATTCTGTGGCCTTTCCCCAGGTTTTCCCTTTCCTTAACGTTCATGGCCTTTGAGCAAGGCACTTAACCCCCAACATGTGTGTTTGTGTGTGTGTGCATACTCTCTGCTCATGGATGGGTTAAATAATATCAATATGCTGGTGCACTCCTGAGTGCAATGCAGATTAGTCCCGATGTGTGTATGGCTCAGAGAATAAGGGGAATTTCATTTGTGTGATAAGCATTAAATCAAAGAAATTTAATCAAATCGTAAAATACAGTTGCTCTGTGAGCACATATTGCAGTCGCATCAATGCACATTTTGTGCTGCGTCTGCACTTGAAACTAAATCTGACCCCCATTTTCCTACCCTCACATTCCTCCACACATTTAGCCCAAAATGTTTCATTTTCTCCACATTCAGATAGATACACACAGATGGACAGATAGATAACAGGGCTGCAGAACCCAAGTCCAGACTCAACCCACATTTTCTGTGGTCTCAAACTCTTCTTGGACCAGATGGTATTTTGACTGTCTTGGACATGTCTTCAAGCTGCCTTTGGTATTCCTGCTACTAACATTTCTCTGGGTGGCAAAATCAATGCCAATGGAGTTTATACTGCACTTGACATTTGATCATTATCGTAATGCAGTCTTGACTTGGACTCAAACCACTTTGGCTTGATTCTTGTACACAGAAGGTACTGGACTCAACAAAGGTGGTCTTGACGACTGCTGTGATAGATCTTCAGAGGCTGCTGCTTCAGGACTCAGATATGTTTGATGATGGCAAAAGGCTCATACCTTCACAGGAGAAGTTGGTCACCCTTGCTGAAGCAGGGAGAAAGTGGACACAAGTCACAAGTTCGTATCTATCCCGAATGTTTCCTCAGATTTGAGGTTAATTTACTCACCACCTGTGCAAACATGCTGCAGCCTAGGGATCGAAATTCCAGGCCGAAAGGGCCGCAGTGCTGCCCTGACACACCTGACTCAACTCAGCGGTTAATTAAAAGTTGATTCAGGTGTGTAAGAGGAGAGAAAACCCAGAGAAAGTCTTTCAGGTCAATTTCAAGATGCAGATGCATGTGCTATTTTCTGATTCTGTAACTTCTCTTTGTCTGTCAAAGAGTTTACTTATTATCGTGAATTAATATTCTGTTTTCTGTCTTTTGACTCTGTTTGAACTTTGTCTTATGCCTTCCCTAAGACACTATTTTTGCCGAGTGTGTAATAATATTAAGTATTTAATAATATTAAATATTAGATCAGGTCACAAATTTTTGGCAAACATATTTGCCCCAGAAGGCACAAAATCTTTGTACTGGGAATTGGAAATTTCATGGAAATTCTTTTGGATTGTTTTGTTGGCAGATACATGTTTTATTCCAATCCTTTAAAGACCACAGTAAGGCCATAGTGTTTTATTAAAATGAGGCACTTAATTTCTACATTACTGAAAGCAAATGGAGATGAATGATCACAATGTGACAGAATGGCAGATGCTAATGTATACACATGCCACAACATTAGCATATTTGTGCTAATGCTGCACTAAGTCTGGTGATCGCATTGGGAACAGAGCAGTATGAATATTTAATGCTGTCATGTTTTATGCATTTTTTCCCCTTGCCTTTTGGCGGGATGTCCTGATTACCTTTGATGACAATGATAGTCTCTAAACTGTACTAAATTGTTGCAGTGTGCTGTAGAAAGCTGGGCCTCTAGCAGGCCTTTCTCTCTCTGCACATCTCGGAGGGTTGAGGAAATGCTGAATTTGTTTTTTTTCAGGGAAGCAGTGTGTTTCTGCAAGCGTCAATGATTTTCCTTGAAGATGAGTCACTATGTGGACAGCATGCATAAAATGTACTATTACTGCTATGCTTATGGCATAATGGTGGGCCTGTTTCAGTTTATTATCGTATACCAAGCTATCAGCACAGACACCCATGCTTCAGCAGTTCAATAAACCACTCTTGCTGTTGTCTGGGTAGAGGAAGGGTGTAGTCTTCTCTGATGTCCATCTACAGTCCCATATTTTTTTGCCCAGTCTCATATTTTTATATGCATATTTATTTATTTATGGGTGTTATGCATGTAAGAAAGCAAGCAAAGCTTCAGACAGAATAGAACTACAGAAAAAAAAAGCTCATATAACCAGCATTAAGCAACTAGATGTTTTGGTTAGGGTAACTTTGCCATCAATGGACAAAACGCCTCTGCCAGGTACTCTGTTGCGTAACAGAGCAAGGTCAGTGAACAGTGATACACCTTCCATAACTTGTTTATGGCATTTTTTCTGTGGGGTCACTGAAATGGAGTCACTGAATGAAAGTACACAAGATGTACTGTTGTTCATTCCTCAAACCAGTTTGGGGTCTTGGTGGATGGGGAAAAAACAGTCTTGCCACATCTGAACTTCCAGCTCCTTCCAGCACTTGAGTTCCTTTTAAACCCAAAGATGCTTCTCGCAGAGTTATAGGGAGAAGTCTGAAACTTCAAACTAAAAGAACAGCACCCACCAAATGCTTGTGTTTCTGACTCCTTGCCTCGTCACACAAATAAAGCCCTGTGTTGTTATTGAACATCATCAAACATGACAGCTCATCACCAAGTACAATTATCCCGGCCCTAATCCAGCACAAATTGCCTTTGTTGTCTAAGGCTCCAGACAGATCTAGTGCAACCCACTGCCTTTAAATGTTTTAGGGCAGGTTGACCTAGGTTGACATAGTGTGTGTGTGTGTGTAATAACATTTTGTATCAGGGTTGTTTACTGTCTCAGCTACGAGTCGCAGCAGGTTGGCCGATGTGGGCATTGCTAAGCATGCCTGAGAGAGAAAAGAACACAGCAAGGTGCCAAAGAGAGAGAGAGAGACAGAGACGTTTATGGTCTGTCTTATATCATCACATCAATGTACTGTAATTTCAAGCTTTTTCCAGACTGGCATGATGTATAGCTATCATTACTCCATTATTCAGATCTCTATTTGTTCCTCTAAATGGGCAGATATATACAGCTTGTCTATACTAGCACTGTTCCTTTTTTCTCCGATGATTACGATTACCATTCTCTTCGTAATTACATGCTCATTATACCGTTTCTGCCTCTCCCTGGGGAGCCTGTAAGGACTGCAATTTCTTCTTCTCCTTTTCTCCTGAACACTTCTTCTCTCTATGCCCAGAGCCCATGGCCATTATGACGTCAGCAATGGCCACAGGCTGGAGAATCAACAGCATGTCCAGGACTGAACCAGAGGGGCGCTAGTGGATACCAAGACATTCAGCTTGTGACAGCTAACTTTGAGATGCTCCACCTGTCAAAAACGATTGTTCTAAGTTCTAAGAAGTTGAAGTGAGTGCTGTCAGATTTTATAGTATTTGTTCCTGGAATAAGTGACGGATTTCTTTCACAGCTGTCATGTGAGGGGAAAAAATGATGTTGTTCCAGTACTTCTCAATGTTTAAAGTTTGTATCAGAGTCAGACTGAGCACTGATCCTCCAAAAAGATTATTGTATTGCTTTGCCATCTAGAAAGCTATGCTCTTGACAGTCCTTGTCTATAATTAACTGCTATCAGAATCTCATTATTGAATTGAAGAAGTAATGCTCTAGGTGTGGACATTTCTATGATAAGTACGGTAATGGGCACTGGTGTTAATGAGATCGAGCCTCACATTTGGGGGCAGAAAAACACTGTAACCCTTCATAACATTCACATCATCAAGCCATCTACATGTCCCATGTCTTGTTAGTTATGTTTGATGCCATTACAGCTAAAAAGGTAAAAAGTAGTAAAAATGCATAAAGGACATGCAGTTGGCATCTGCATCATGAAAATCTATCAACAGTTTGCTTTTTTGGGTATTTTCTTTTTATTTGACTTCAACAGTCTTCGTCTGTGACCAAATAACAAACATGAAGTGTTTATATGTCTTTTGTAGTCTTCTTCTTTAGTTTCAGATCCTCAGCCTACTGCTTAAATGTGCCCCTGGGTGCTGGGCCAGTAGGTGCTGAAAAGTCTAAGGGGTCACATAATTTATTACTCTCTGTAACTGTAGACTGGCTTGGATTAAGGGCTAATGAGTTATAAATAAGATCAATAATTTCTAGAAAATGCAATAACAGAAACACTGAAATATCAGTTCTCCTCCGTTTTAAATTGTTTTTTCATCTCTGATTGCATCACCTTTGGTCGATCATTCCTGTTTTGCACATTTGCATTAGCATCTGATTCTGGATTTGTATGCCTGTTGTGTGTAATAACTTCTCCATGTGCATCAGCTCTCAAGTTTCGTATGCCTGAAATGTGGCCCTTTTAATAATGAATGTATGAGTCAGACTGAACGTAAGGTTAATCAAGAATGCAGTAAATGAGCCATGTCTGTGATCGTCTCTTGCGTTTGATTATTAACATTTGCTGTCGAGCACAATGAAAGAGCTCCTTGAAACTCTGACCTTCATAAGCCAGTAATAAGGACTGTCCAATCTCGGCACAATATAAAATTCATTACAGCTGTTTATTGATTATTATGTTGTTTTTGAATCTGTCTGGTCAACATGCCAGGGGCAGGTCCAACGGACCCCAGTTCCCAGAAAGCTCAGTAAACATAAAACAGTATGATCAGCTTATGCTTTTTAAGCGTGTGCCCAACTATCACTGTGAAGGTTCATTATTATAGCAAGTAGATTAAACAGTAGCCTGACCTCAAGTAAAACTACTAACTGAATTCACGCCTGAAATTGTCTTAAAGCTTTTAAAACCTTTAAAATCTAAAAACACCAAAAATAATTATGGTAACTGCAGTATTAGCATAAACACCTGAAGTCTTTGGGCTTTCACCTAATAATGAAATGTGTCAAACTATTGTTGATCATCTAGCAATCATTAATTTGTGATTGTTTCCATTCCAAAGGAATCCAGTGGAACTTATAGTTCTAGTTCATTTTCCACCTGAGCCAACTGGAGTCATCATCACTCTACAACATTGTGGCTAATCAGCTAATCAGAAGGGGAAAGGTTGTGTCTGGACTTTAAATGGTGGTAATATGATGGGGAGAAGGAATGTTGATATATTGTGCATTCAGGAGACCAGATGGAAGGGAAGCAGGACCAGGTGTATTGAGGAGCTTTCAAAATGTTCTATCATGATGTGAATGGGAGGAGAATCGGGGTAGGTGTTGCTGTGAAGGAATGTTAATATGTTAAGAGTGTTCTGGAGGTGAAAAGAGTGTCAGAGTGATGAGTGTGAAGTTAGAAACTGAAAGTGTGATGCTGAATATTTTTAGTGCATATGTCCCGCAGGTTGGGTGGGAAATAGATCAGAAAGAAGGATTCTAGAGTGTGTTGGGTGAAGTAGTGGTGAGTGTTCCCACAAGAGAGAGAGAGAGTTGTGATTGGAGCAGACTTTAATGGACACGTTGGTGAAGGAAACAGGTGTGATAAGGGAGGTAATGGGTAGGTATGGTGTCATGGAGAGGAAAGCAGAAGGCATGCAGAAGGGCATGGCAGTTGAATTTTGCAAAGGGAATGAAAATGGATGTGGTGAACACAAATTTTAAGAATAGTGAAGAGCACAGGGTGACATAAGAGTGGAGGAAGATGCACGCAGGTGGAGTATATCCTGGGGTTGGGGGTTCAAATCCGGGTTTCCGGTTTCTCCCACAGTCCAAAGACATGTGTGTTAGTTGAACTGGGGATTCTAAATTGACCATAGGTGTGAGTGAATGCGCCCGTTGGCCCTGGCAGAGGCTGTGGATACCCGTGACCCTAGAAGGATTAAGTGATTACAGAAAATGAATGCTTTGTCTCTTTTCTCAGATATAAGCTCATTGCTAAATATAACTGTAGTCAGTGTTGTCAGCCATTGGCGTAGAAAGTAGCTAACGAATAGTCACATGATACTGCTGACAATGGTGGATTGTCCAGGAAGTTGATGGGTTTTTTGTTGTTGTTGTTGTTGCCCAGGGAAGGTGGTCAAAAAATGAACAAAAAGTCATGGCAATGAACGTCAGTGGTGGCAATTTCTAAAGTTTTAAACCAGAAAAATGAGCTGAGGATGGACAAAGTATCCCATTTAGCCTAATTTGCTACTAAATGTCTAAGAGTGTACTAATTTTCCTAACTTATTTCATTTTATTTCACAATCCTTAGATGATAAAAGAATGCCATATGGGTAAACCACAACAATAGTACAAACAGTTCTCACTAATGCATCTAAATGCAGGACTAAACGCCTGTAGTTAACTGACTAGCAGTGAATCATAATCATGGATTTCTTCTACTTTGTGTGAAATGAATTCTGGGAAATTTGGCCACCCAAGCCCACCCTTCCTGATGTGTCCTGGATAAAACCAACTTGTCCAGGTATTTGATCGGTTCCTGGCTAGATCTGAACTAGAACCTGGCTAGAACCTGGCTAGAGCCTGCCCATGGTCTGATTTGACTGGCTGAGCCCAGCGTT
Source organism: Brachyalestes nurse (assembly GCA_037974405.1). NCBI lineage: Eukaryota > Metazoa > Chordata > Actinopteri > Characiformes > Alestidae > Brachyalestes > Brachyalestes nurse. The sequence continues at coordinate 30,238,982 of JBBPCY010000109.1, forward strand.
ACACTTTTCTCTAATGCCAGATGGTACAGAGAAAGATCTCCATTTTATATTAGAGAATCTTTAGGACACCCCCATCCAAATGTTTCAACATATTTCATGATAACTTCTGCTTGACTGGCTATGTTAGAAAGTACTGCTTTGCAACTGGAATGGTTTGAAATGTTCTTGCCTCTTGCCTTCTCATCACCACAGTGATGAAGGAGTTTATCGTCTGTCTGACCAGTGATTTCATCTTAGCGTATGCGGTGTGTAATGAGGAGACTGTAGCACTGTAATTCATCTGCATAAGCATATTGCAGAAACAGCCGCTCCATATTACACATATTACATCCTTGTTGACATTTAGAAACAGGAATTATTTTACTCATTCACTCGAGTGGCTCACATTCAAAACAGCTCTTGCCATTTGCTCCTTTTGTTTTTTCCCCAGTTAGTTTCACAAATTTGATTTCTCCTAGTCGTTCTGAAACATTTTCGGATGATTAGCTCTGTAAGGATTGTGTTTTTGTGCCGTATGATTATTCTGTTTTATTCATATTTAAGTTGCTTTTTACATTGTTTTTGGTAAATGGGGCCCTAGGGTATTTAGATTTGGTCTTGACCAGGCTTCCTGGAGTAATCATTGATTTATACAGTGAAATACTTTTTTATTTGTACTCTTTTATTCGTGCTGCAGAAATATGGGGGAGAACACTTTACTGTCTCACATACAAAGTCAACTTAAATGTAGGACTTGGCCCCTTTAATGACACACACATTACACTTGTAGACAAACAAACTGATGATGGTTTAGGAGTGCAGCTGAGACCTTGGAAGATAATGGGTTCATGAAACCTTTAGTGTCAGGATGCCAGTGGTGGAATGTAACCAAGTATTTGTACTTTGTTACTGTACTTAAGTACATTTTTATGTATCTGTACTTTACTTAAGTAAAAATAATAATGCATACTTTTTATTTTACTCCATTACATTTTGTGGTAATTATCTGTACTTTCTACTCCACTACATTTCTACAATTTATGCAGTTAGTCATTATATTTTATGAACACAATTTCCTCAAAATCTTGCATGAAAAAATTGTCAGCCTGTTGCGTTCTGGCGTTGTTTGCCATTTCCTAACAATCAGGTGGCTGTATGGGCTCCAACAGGGCTGGGCTGGGACAAAAATCTTACCGGATATTTTTTAAACCCGCCCCCCTTCGGAGGAGTGGGGCTAACGGGAATACACGTCGGTGTCCCTCCCGATATCGTGCTTTGGGGGGTTTGGGGGGTTTACTGACGGGATTCCCCGTGCACCGAGGCCCTTCTTGCTGTTTTTCTTTAGGGCAGGAGAGGTTGGGTGCTGATGGGATTCCACGCCGGTACTTATACTTAGGTACTAAGCTTCAGTACTTCCTCCACCACTGCTGAGAAGCATCCCCAGAGCATGACGCTGCCACCACCATGCTTTACTGCAGAGATGGTGTGTTTGTGGTGATGTGTAGTGTTTGGTGTTTGCCAAACATAGCGTCTAGTCTGATGGCAAAAAGGCTCAATTTTGTTTTGTCAGACCAAAGAACCTTCTTTCAATTGACCTTGGAGTCTCCCACATGCCTTTGGGCAATTTCCAGGTGAGATTTCATATGAGATTTTTTCAGCAGTGGCATTCTCTTTACCACTCCCCCATACAGCTTCGACTGTTGAAGCACCTGGGCAACAGTTGTGGTATGTGCAGTCTCTTCCATTTGAGCCACTGAAACTTCTACTTCCTCCTTCAGAATGGTCGTTGGTGTCTTGGTGTCAGTGAGTTAGAAATCTTTCTGTATCTCCTGAATTATACTTTTCAATGATCTTTTCTCTGAGTTGCTTGGAGTGTTCTTTTGTCTTCATGTTGCAATTGTAGCAAATCCTGACGAAAATCCTGACGGCTCTTGTGGCACGGCTCCCAAAGAAGAGCCGGTTCTCTCGGCTCCCAAACGGCTCTTAGTTTATTATCATCATCTGTAGCCTCATATTTTAGCCCAACTTGGCAAATAATAAAAAGTGGGAATTGGCTCTCACTTGAAGAGGGCCGACTCTTCTGATTCACTACAAAGAATCGACTCTTAGTAGCAGGCGAACATGGTGCTGCAAGTCCGGACGTCTAGGCAGAAATACACGTGGGGAATAAGCTTATAAAAGGGAGATATTTAGTACAGCTAAATACTGGATGTTTGAGTTTTAGAGTTGTACATTTTCACTAGTTTGATAAGATTTAAGAAAGACAACGGCTGTTAGTTTATTTTTATTTATGTTCTTTTCTGATCACTTTAAAAGATATGTCTGTGTTAATGTTTTCTGAATAAAAATTGCATATACAGTATACCTGCACCTCATTTTTTTTTCCCACTTTCACCATAACATGATGCGTTGCTTAAGTGGTAGGATCTATTATCAACCTCAAAATTGGTTTTTAATGTAACTTATGTCTGTGATTGTTCAGTCATAAGACAGAGAAGATTATTGTAAAAAAAATGTAAAAATGTAAAAAAAAATGTAAAAAATGTAAGAACGAACTAGTTCATTTTTGAGCTGTGAACTTCGTTAACATTTTTAAAAAATGAACTATGAAGGGGAACTGGTTCATTTTTATATGAATGAACTGTATTTTTAACTAATACTTTTTCAGTGTGAACTGGCACAACACTTTTTAGTGCTAAATTATGAATTATTAAAAATTCAATTGACTAATTTTATAATTAATGTAATTTTAGCTAAATGTCCATATAAAATATAACTATGTATTTTTTTAGTACTGTCAAGACACACAAAGCAGCCATATATTGGCTGCTGCTCTGTGACACCTCTGGCAGCTACAGTGCGAGATTCCCGCATCAGAACAGTTTCCTGCGAGTTATCTTGAGTGTTTGGCTGAGTGTTCTCGTGTTTTTCATTTTGTTCTTCTTATAGCCCTGTATTTTTATTACTGTAAATTAAATTCATTTATTACTGTATTTACCTGCTTATACCAAAGAAAAGAACAGCGCATACCAAAGAAAACGTGTGTACATGAATTACAGTCCAGTCTATACAGGGGTAACATCAGTATTTACATTCTAGCACTGCAGGAGTTCAGTGTAAACTGTACAGTACAGCTACGGGTTTACCTTTACATTTTTTTAAGGGTCAAGTATTAAGCTGAGTTTAAAATGAAATTTAAGTGTTTTGGGAGCATATCTGCGGGCATATTTAGGATTTACAATATAATATTTACCACATCACAATACGCGGATGCTCTTGGAATGTAACTGTATTAAACATAGCTAGAAATAAAAATATATTCTATAAAAAAATGGCTTGAGAATTGCTCATCACGTTTGATTGACATCCCTGAGTCCAAGACTAAGAAACAGAAGTAACCAGCATGAGCAATAAGAACTGCGTGTAATTGGCTTTGCATATTCAGGCCATTTTCTAGACTATCCCGGCTGTGTTCGCAGCTCATTTAAAACGTTACCATTTCATATACGGTGATGTCTAAAAGGTGGCACGGTTTTTATTGCCCTTACTGTTAGATGTGCATCCAAGGAATGCTGGTGTGACCGGCCGAACAAACAAACCAACAAACAGACGAACAGATGACATGCAAACAGATGAGCTAGTGTGATAGTTCAGTCATACTGGCTGGGTTAGTTTTTATTCAGTCTTTAACCTTCTCTCTGCAAGCTTTTCTGACTCTGTAAGCTTTCAGTAAGGTTTAAAAAAAGAACGGCATCAATTTTTCAACATTTCTAAATTAAATGATTAAGATGTTTAGACATTTTCCATAACAGAACTGTTTGCAGAGTTTAAAAGCCCCTCCAAAAGCTCCCTCACAGAAGGTCATTAGATAAAAATTTTATGAATACACTGCCTGAGGTCTAAGTTGTTTCATGACAGTTTCGAAAAGGTTTCCACCAACAACAAATTTTAAAACCCATTCATAGTAAAGAGGAAAATGCAGGGTATTGGGAGGCCAAATAGACCCCAAAGATAAGGTATTTTAAAATATCAACGTTATATTAAGGTGGTGGTTTTGGACGGTAAATAAAATGGTTATAATTGTGAGGTAGAAATCACAACCCCTGCTTCCACTTACCACCACTGTAAAGAAATTGGTAGGCTTGTCTAAAGCGAACAATTTCACAGAAAACCACTCAGAATTAACGGATATAGAATGATTGAATTATTCAGTGAAAATTCAGTGAAAATCGCCTGTAGGTAAAGCTCCCAATAGCTTATTTTAAAGCTTAGTAGGTTTTAGAGAATACATATCAGATCTGTTCCGGCTGATGTTACAATATCTATATCAAGACAGAGAAGGAAGGCTGGTATATTTATAACAAAATACTGAAACGCTTCATTATAATCTTTATAGGATTTTATACAGAAATGTAGGATTTTATGCCATTTATAAGGTGCGATTTTTCTGGTGCATTATTACTGTTTGTCAATACCTGTCACCCCACTGCGTACCAGTGTAAATATATATTTACAGTGTTATACATATATTTATATATCCACTCTGCACATACATACATACATATACTCAATGTGTACACTGAGTGCATATACTTATCTAGATTTAAATATACATAAACATACACATACACGTTTTTCAATACACACGGCCGTATTTACATTTCTAGATTGTTTGTGTAGTGTACCTTTCATACTGTACTGTTGGTTTAGTTTTTATTCTATTGTTTTTAATTCTTGCTGCTCTTACCTTTGTTCTGTCCACTTTCTGCCATGACGATGCAAATAATAAAAGGTAATAAAGTAATAAAGGTTTATCTTCTCTCTTATCTTATTTGAACGTGCCTGATTTCATTAAATACAGATTATTTGGACTGGATTATTATTTTGTTAATCAAGTAACAAACCAATACAAGTGGCCTTAATGGAACACTAATGAACGATACTGAACACCTTTACTCAGAAACTTGTGTATGTTTGGTTGCGTCTTCCTTACAAGAAAAAACAATTTCAAATGTGAAGGATCATTACGCAAATAGGTCAACTCGCCATTTTAACGAAGATACATTTGAATCAATAATGCTTTTAATTACTTAAACTGAATAACTGTGACTGCCCTGGACGTACATAAAAACAGCAACGCGATCAGCAAGCCAAGTAATGCGCGTCCTGACATTTCCAGAAACGGTTTGAAGAAGCTGCCGCTGTCTTGTGAGTGTTTGCTTAAATCCCAGGAGGCTTCGGCGTGTGCATGTGTGTCCGCAGACGTGCTCATTTCATTATGCATGAGAAAAGCACAACACTCTCCATTCCGCCAGAGAGGGGAAATTAGGCCAACCCACCACCGCCTTGCTGCATCTCTCCGGGACGACACGGCGAAATGAAGAAAGGAAGACAAGTAGAGACTGAAGCGAGTATAATAAACGTCAACCAGAGAGGAAGCAGTTACTGAACTGCGATCTATTATTTATGTGGTTTTAATGCATTTTAAACCCCCTAAATTGCAAATGACACAAATATCTCTCTGGTTTTGGTACAGAACCAAAATAACTATTCCTGAATATGAATACTTTCGTCTGATACCATCACCATCATATCAGTACAGGTGATATATCACCCAACTGAGTATGTGAGCTGCAATGAAAGATCTGTCCCTGATTTTGGAAAAGGCTGGTGACCTTTTCCTGCTGCAGCCCCAGATTTATTAAAGTAATCCTTCAATGAAAATGACGGTCTCTGTTTCCTCTCACTGCATTCATAATAATCATTCAAAGACCATTTCCTCCCTATATTGACCGACTGAATGCATTTTCTGCAGCCAAACAGGAACTGTCCGGTATCTAAACTGTACTGCGAAGGTACTGAAGTTGTATCACAGTACAGTTTAGAACCTGATACAGCTTCAGTACCATCACAGTACAGTTTAGAACCTGATACAACTTCAGTAC
>JBBPCY010000109.1:30260815-30271934 GCA_037974405.1 Brachyalestes nurse
AGAAACTCTTAAATCAGCTCAAACACACTCTTAAGTCAACTCAAACACACTTTATTATTAAGTGTTACAAACCTACGGCAACTCACATAATGTTCTTGCCTTTAACCGAGATGAATTTAAAGTAATGGCGATATTTCCATAACGTCTCACTCCCCATGCTTGCTTTGTTTTTGTCTGAGTTGCTGTCGCACGCAGGTCTCCTGTAGATGACGTCACGCATGCGCCTATCAGACAGACATCTGCCTGCCGCTGACAGCTTACTGTGAACTTGATTTTATTAGTAACGCAGCGGTAACATAACATTACTTGAATTGTAACGGTAATCTAATTACCCATTTAAAAATTATAACGCGTTAGATTACTGCGTTACTAAAAAAATAATAAAATTTCAGTAAGGCGTTACTGCCCAACACTGGTAACAGACATATAAACACATATATGTACTCGTGTGCAGCACTTACACAGTGACTCCCTTCAGTAAAGAGTCCTGGCAGAGCTACTGTTGTTCACCCTCTGAGATACACTGCTGATCATATTCACTATGAGTGATGTATCTAGAACCTCCAGAGGGTCTACAGTGACATTCCATCCACTGTAAATCAGATCATGATTGGTTGATTTCTCTTCCTAATAATGTTGGTGGTTAATTCAACAAGGTAGGTCCAGCTCCTGAAGGTCTGATCAAGGGGAGAGCTCACTACATCTACCTAGATACCACAGAGAGAAGCATCCTGATTGCATAATTACTGAAAGCTGTTTCAAGAATTTATCCCAACAAAACTTGAAATCTAAGTAAAAACATCAGAGATGTATTTTCTTAGTTACCAGAAATGACTGAGCCTTCTCTGATGGCCCAGAAAGCCCTCATGGCTCCCCTCTGACAAAAAATCAAGCTAGAGAGGCTTTCGTTTCGAGCTAATAAACAAAATCATCTGTTCCATCTCGCTGTCTTTAAACACAACGAACAGTCATTCACTTCAAATTAGCTGCCGCTCTCGGCTCCGTCTGCTCATCCACCGTCTTCTCCGGGGCCCCAATTACGCACAGGGTGAGCTAATTACATTTCCTTTGCACGTCCCTTGGAGCCTTGGAGTCCAGCGCCTCCTCCAACGGGGGGCACCTGTTCGCAGGAGCCAGCCAAAGCAGGGGAGAAGCAGTCATGGGCCACTGCGTTAAGACTTTACATGGAGGTTTGTTTCGGCGAGCTGCAGCTTTGCAGGAAGAATCAGCAGTTCATTTCAGCAGGAGATTAGCGGAATACGTGTGTGTGTGTGCTTTTTCTCTCTCTCTCTCTCTTAGTCCCTCACTCCCTCTGCATGAGACGAGAAGAAGGCAAGGCAGTAGCAGGCACATACACCCACACTCCCTGACTCTTACACACACACACAAACCTGATCTGTCAATGGAGTCACCAGCAGCAGCGAGATATCTCAATCTTGCGGGCCCGAGCTCACAGCGGGCATTCGAGTTATTGGAGTGGATGCTGAGCCGTGGCAGGGATCGATAGTCTGCTCTAATGGTGGTGGTGGTGGTGGTGGTGGTGGGGGGTGTGGAGGGGTGGGGGGGCACGTGGGGAGGGTGTTACTAAAATAAAGCTCAAATCAAGGACTCTTCAGAGCTGGTCTGCTTAAAACAAAGCACCAGCCGGATGACCTTCTAATGAATCCATGGCTCTTCTTTAAATCACATATCCTACACGCTTTACCACATTGGGAGAGTCTGGCTGACTTACTCCGTGCAAACATTTAGAAGGAAATAACAAAGGAACAGGCATGAAAATTACACTTTTAATCAACTTCCATTATAGGAGTCATGAGTGTCTCGATAAGAAATAAATTAACCTCTAAAATGACCTCGTAAATGACCTCTTATCCGATTGGCTTACATTCTGCCTTCTTTAAAAACCATGGCACTTTTCTAAAAAACAAAAATCTCCATACATTTGCTGTGTTTAGCATATTGGTAAAAAAGGAATAAATAAATAAATAGGTAAATAAATAAATAAATAAGCAGACATTTTTATTTTACTTTCACACACAACATCACTAAATGTGGCACATGACCTATAAATACAATGTTAAGAAAAAACATTGCTTACTTAGTTTCTACAGATGGAAAAAAAAAAGAAGCCAGGCCCTCCTCCAGCAAATTTCTACTGTGATCACCTGGGCGCTGCTATTTGTGCGGTTTGCCGCCAGCCTTATTAACTGAGCTGCCTGCATCTTCATTCCGCAGTGCTGCATTGAGACTAGCGGCTAATAGGATGAGATCAGAGGCCCCCACTGGTTATTAAAGGCCCAGGAGCACCTATTACACGCCGCTAAATCGCCATGATGCCCTGGTCAGTGTCCAGACCCGCCTTATTCATACTGGGAATCTAATTACACTCGAGTCCAATTAGCAAATTCAATCTCTCACTTCCAGAGAAACCGATACACCCCGCCTCAAAGCGCCCTCAGATGCGGCATGCTGATAAACTGAGGGAGTTCAGAAGAGTTTATAATAGGTGTGATAGATATGTTTTGAAGAACTGAAAAGCCTCTCTTTGGAGAATCACATGTAATGTCCCACTCATATCAAAACTGTATTTTTTTCTACATTCTTACCTATTTGTTCCACATATTTCCAACCACCAGGCTGTGGATCATTGGGTAAAAATTAGATAAACAGGAGGGAATGTCCCAGTCACACCATGCACGATACAGCCCTAGCCGCCCAGGTCTGGTACGGTTTTCTACCTTTTTCTCCCATTTGGTTTCTCCTGCTGCCCTAATTATTTAACACCTGTTCTGCATATCTTTGTCCTTTCCCAGAATCTGTTCATATCCTCTTTTAAACACAAACGACCAAAATAAATATGCCTGGTAGTTCCTCTTAGAAGTGGAAGACACAGACCAGGTCAGTGGCTGAACCTGGCGTTCCTTGGACTTTTTTTTCAGACCCTGGTGTACTTCAAAGAAGCTTCTAAGACTGTTTTCTGTTTGACTGCTAAGCTTCAGCTGTACTGTGTTCACCACGTCACTCTGGGTGGCTGTTATACCTGAAACGGCGCCTAATCTGGTCCTGTACTTAGTGATTGGTTTAGTCTGGCTGTGTTCAGAAGCTGCACAGCTCATACTGTCTCCTTTGTCTGCAATTCCCGCTTCATTAATAAAGTATTTCTAGTACCTCCTGCGAGTACCTCGCCTTTCCGGGGCTAGCTGAGACCATGATAGGAAGTTGGTAATTCAACAGCTGAAATCTACTTTTATATAATTTAAAAAGAATTGTTAGTAACTGAGCATTTTTCCAACATAATATTACACTTCTTATTTTCTTGATGGATAACTTGTTAACTGCCAGCTTGTGCTGCAGTTTTCAAGATATTTGCACAGAACCAACTCCAGGGTGTTCTCCTTAGGGATGGTGTAACTAGTTTTCATATACGACATCCGATTCTTTAGGTCGCATGCGATTCTTTCCTAATTTTTACTGAAATCTATGAGCTGAGTTTGTGTGCCCTGCTTATATCAGCATGATACAAGTTACGATTCCGCACAAACCACCTGGAACACCATGGCAACCACCTAGAACCACCATAGCAACCACCAGATACACCATAGCAACCAAGACATTTAAGCTTATTTTCCTTTTTTTAAAAACCTGTTCTGTTTGTGCAAAAAATGCACTTGCTGTGAACAGGCCTACTTTAAGCAAGAGAGACACAGACAAACAGAGAGAGGGAGAGAGAGAGAATCTGACCCAATCAAACAGTTCTGGCCATCTCTTTGAGCCCTAAGTGCGATGCTGAAGTAACTTTCGGATGGCTCCTGCTCCACCTGTCTGACGTAGAGTAACAAAGGGCCATCTGCTTCTGGCACCCAGCGTCAGCGAGGGCAGAGTGATGTGTCACTGTCCTCCAAGCTCCAGCAGAGAACATGGAGCAGCAGGAGGAGTCAAGCTGACAGTCGCTTGCTGCGAGTTCAAGCGGCCGAGGAGGGAGGACAAAAAAAAATTCAAAACAAAGTTACTTTTCCGCTCTCACACACTTCCACATAGATACGAACAGATTAAACTGGCTAAGTCTGAATACTGGAATACTTTTCACCAGTATTGGGAATTTGAATGAAAGAACAAGAACCTTCTTATCTCGTCCTATTAGACACTGTATCCTGTTTTTACCCCTAGCAACATCGCTGGGCCCGATACATTCCAGTGCCCCTCACACTATCACGCCTCTACCATGTCAGTGACACCAACAGGCCGTGATATTATTTGGTGGTCCTACAGTAGCTAATGTTGTCAACTAGAAGTTAATAGACATCCCAAATCTTTTTCAGAAATTCATCCCCAAAATGTTTTTGGACCCTATCAAAAAACACTCGGCTCCTCATTAAGGCAAAGCAAACTTTTGGAAGTTGTTCAGTGCGGTGTATGCAATAAAAATTACCTAAACTTCAGCTTATAGCAGAACACTGCTGGGGAATGTTTTAAACAACATGGGCTGTTTTCTCAGAAGCACAATCACTGATCTAGAATCATTTTTTGTGATGCCATAAATATGGAGGAATCTGATCAAACTGCATTCTTCTTCAGCCCTGCTGTTGTCTGAAATAGTGGTTTGGAGTTTGTAAACCCAGCTAATGTGGATAATAGTGAAACAAGTAGTGATGCTGCACATGATGAAACTGATTATACTGATCGTGCATAATGATAAAGATTTGAACATAATAATGCTGCACCTGTCAGGAGTGTTGCAACCTCCTCTAAAGCAAAACAAAGACTTGTTTCGCCAGACTATCTGGTTCAGGATTAGCAGGGCGATGGACTGTCAGGGAAGGTGTGTGCATGTGTGTGTGGGCTGTTCCCTACGTGGTGCGATGTGTCCAGCTCAGGCTGGCGCTGGATCTCCTTTCATTAAAAGGCCCACTGTCCCGCTGCTGCAGTGCTAACAGGATTAACCCTGTGCTCCACCTGCCCATACCAGTGTCCAGCCCTGCTAATCAGAGAATCTGCAGGGCCAGAGACTCACTTATGTACACCAAAACAGCCCAACTATAGTGGACAGAATGTTTCCCGATTTTAAAGGGGACCTATTATGCAAAAGTGGAACTTTTTAAGGTGGAACGAAAATGAAATGCAGTCACGCAGTCCTTCGGTTTTCTTTGTCTGGGAGAAAGTGGAGGGATTTGTGCTGTTCTTTGCAGCAACAACACAACACTAAGGCCTCGTTCACTCGGACGTTTGAATCTTGGATAAATGAACGTGCTCTGAACGCCATAGGTGTTTTTGTAGTGTTTTTATATTAGCGCTTGATTGGCGTTACAGTACCAGCGTTTTCTTCGCGTTCGTCAGGATTTTGGCGGAAATTGAAGAAAGAAAATGCAGCGTTTTTTGACGCCACCCGAACACGGCGGGGCTGAACGCCTGTGTGAACACTGTGATTTACTCCAATGAGCAGAAAAACGGTCAGCGCTCAGTCCGCGCTCACCTGGAGCCACAAACGCCAGAAAAACGCCTAATTCAGACGCCCATGTGAACGAGTGACCTGCCTTTGCCTGTAGCCGTAGCGCTCTCGCCAAGCTCCTAAAACTAGCAGACAAAATGCAGAATCTTCAACTAATCTAGTGGGCGGGGTCTCGACAGATGAGGGACGTCACACGGAGCCCTCCGTCCAAACGGCTCGTTTTAAAAGGGACCCAAACTGTGAAGAATAAACCTGATGATATCTCTTTATGTGAGAGTGATTTTGTTCAAAGAACTTCATGAACATGTTTTGTATAGCCCATAAACCTATTATAACTTTTTTTAAAGTTAGTTTTGCATAATAGGTCCTCTTTAACAATGTAAATGTGAGGTTCAAACTCTTACTACTTTAAAGTATTTTCTCCACATAATTACCCAATATTTGGAAAGAATGTTTTAAACAAATTGCACCTCAGATATAATATAATGTAAATTGTAATTTTATAATGTAAATGTCATTTATAGATATTCCACATGTCAACACATACCATATCAATGCATGTCTGAGAAGCCAATTTAATTCATCAGCTTAACTTGTCTGTATCCAAATATCAAATGAGAAGTAAATTTGAATTTTGAGTGAATGTAACACTTTGTCAAATGTAACCAGACAAATTAAGACTGGAGGACTTGCCAAAAATAAAACAATTAAACAGGGACCTACCAACAATAAAACATGTTAAAAACATCACAGTGAAACGTAGTGAGAGGACCAGCTAGCTACTCCTCATAGATGGATAATATTTATCCATGTTTGAGGTATACCATTATGAGGTTTTCTACCTTTTCAGCCTTGCAGTCAGAGAAAGTACTTGTTTGCATAATTTTCTCTTTTGTTGCTGAAGTAAGCCTGTAATTTCATTCAGGATTATTAAGGCTATGTATCTACAGGAAAACAAAGCATCACTAGAGAAGAAGCTCTTAGTGAACCCCTTCAGATAGGTACAGGTGACTGAAATGAAACGAAATGAAAAATATTTCCTAAATTCCCACAAGTGTGATGCTGACTTATCCCCCCCTCCCACTCCACTGTGGCTTGTTCCTTACCTGGCTGTGTGTGGACTCAGGCTGCTGAGCTGTTTGTAGGTCTGTCTGAGGACTGCCACTGGTCTGTGCTGAGGGCAGTTTGGATGCCGGGCCATCTGAAGAAGGACTAACCAACTGCTCTGAAACCCACATGACCGAGTGCACGCTGGACACCGGAGAGGAGTCATCTTCTCTGTTCGACTCTGAACAGACACACGCACACACATATTTTACAATGTGCTTATTTTAAAAAATAATATCACTGAACTGAAAAAAGCTACCTAAAAGCAGCTAACCCTGAAAAAAAGACTTAAAACGACTTAGGTAAACATCTCAAATTGAAAACTGCTTATATTTAAACATACAATAATTAAATGCTGATAATTACTGGTATCACATGATGTGAAAATACTTATCATTTTTAGCCGTTTTGCCTAACCCCAACTTCTATTGTTCTGCTGAAACATCTGTGTATTGTTAAGTCAAGATAACACTTTTGGAAACTTTCATATCATCTTTAGTTTGCAGGTCCAGCATCATGAACTAAAGTCTCTTCTTGAATACATGCATTAATCTCACCTGCTGCTTTGGCCTGCATTACCTGATCCTCCCCACCACAAATACAAATCCCTCAGAGACTCAAAGAGCACATTTTTTAAGCGAGGAACCAGTAACAACTGCTTTCAGTCAGGTGTACTGCATGATAGTATCAGCACACCACACTCTGTGGCATGTACAAGACTGCTGAACAGGTCCAGCTGACTTTAATTTTGGAACAAATTGACGAAATGAAAAAATCTAAGTGACGGTGAAAGAGGCCTCCTTGTGACTGCTCAACTGGCTAGCATGCTAATAGGGCAGTATTATCCTTCCAGTATACACCTTAAAGCTCCTCTGGCAGCCTCTGGTGGAACCAAGCCTTTACTCAGTGACTTAGTTTCTTTTTTTCTTTGTCACCTGTCAACTTTCGGATTTGTTACCTGACTGTCTATATGTCTGCATCCTCTAAAATAGGGAGTACGGTGACTTTTGAGATTCAGCCTCATTCTGCCCTTTTATCTCTCTTCACCCCCCACATCTCATCACTTTCCAAAAGTGTGGAAATTTAGGCAACCTAAAGTGCATATAGTGCAAATAAACAAAGTTCTTACAGTAAGTTTCACTCGACTGACCGACCAAAACAAACTGTCGGGATGAAAAAGCAAGACAAAGTGAGTGAGCTTGATAACCATTTCTTCAGGACTAAGGGATGTCCAGTTCTTAAATATGTTTGTTGGCACTTTATTTGTGGAGAACTGAAAAACTGGTAGAGCTAACACTCTCACCTCTCTCTGGGCTCCTGTCCTGCCTGAAGGTGGTGCTGTTGTTGGACAGCGGCGTGGCAGAGGTAGCAGGGTGTTTTCGCTGTGGTTGCTGCTCCCATGCTGCCAGCGCCTGTTTCTCCATCCGCCGCACCATGGCCTCCTCAGCATCCAACCGCTGCCTCCACTGTAGCAGCTCCTCTGCCTGCAGCCGTCGACGCACCAAACGCTGCTCCCGCTCTGTCAGAAACCTGCCAGAGAGAAAAAAATAATACAAAAGCATAAAGAAAGAGAGACAAAGCAAGAGAAAGAGACAGAGAGAGATGAAGGGGGGTAAAGGAAAGTGAATAGGTAATCCAGCACGGACAAAACAGGCCATTAAAGCGATAGTTCAGAACAAAAACTTCCCACTTAATGCTTTTGTAGAACTATCGCTTCAATTGACCCTTTTATCAAATGAATCCAGATAAAAGATGTACGCAAACAAACACTTATGAAGACAGACACACTCGCAAGGCAAACCATGTTCATCCCTCATCAAGCATGGTTTCAGTGCAGATCAGGAAACACCAAACGCCTCCAATACAGGCAAGTGTGCCTCTGTCATCAGTATCACCACCCACACCACCATCATCATCATAACAACCCATGCAGCTGCCTGGGCTTAGGGCAAATGAAGCCCAGAGTTTGTTAGAGGTCAGACCTACTGGGCAGTCCGCTTTTGTCTCTATGGTTGGAAGGAAAATGTTTTCATTAGCAATCAGCATTTTAACCATTTTATCTACTTGGATCAGAGCTGGGTATCAGTACATTTATAGTATCATATTGCTTCAATACTGTAGTTGGGCAGAAGCCCAACTGCTGGCTAGCTGACCGGTATGTTATTAACATCAGCAGTCTAAACTAATTGCACAGCCATTACACATCCCTCTTAACCCCACCCGGCTGGCTACCACACTGAAGCGTGACTTTTGTAACAGAATTGAAGTGACTTTTTTGTACCTTACTAAAAAACAAAAACAGATGTATGTGTCATCTGAAATTGGATTTACTACACATTTCAAATGAGTAGCAGAACACAGCATCCATCTATTGTATGCCTCTAACGTAAATAATGACTCAAATTGTTACAATCATTTAGTGATTTATCTTTGTGTTTTAGACTGTTTTAGTTATTTGTTTAGGTTTATTTAGTAACTTAACACTACCACTTGTAAGCAAATCATCTGTGTTCAGAAAGCTGTATATTTAAACAACCATACCAAGAGAAAACTGTAGCTTTCTGTCATATTGCTATGCAGGTTATTCATCAAGGTTTGGGATTAAAAAAGTGGTAATTTCATGCATGGTATTCTACATTAAAGTAATCTAAATTAGGGATGCAGCAATTCCAATATCTGATACCCGTCATGCATGTATCTGTTGATGCCTGTGTCTATACATCCAGAAGATTACCAGAATTAACCAAATATCTGTTCATTAAATTACAAGCCCTGTGTTCCCTAAATATTCTGCTCTTCCAGCATACAATAAATGCCATATCTAAGCAACAGTCTGATGACAATTTTTCCTCATCTGTCTATACTACGTCAATCCCAATATCACTGTGAATTTGTACCTCGCACCCAAATCCTGTTTTGGTGCAGCAGGGAAAGCCACTTGGGTGGTTGTGTTGTTCATGGAGGTTTGAGATAATTAAAAGAATGTTAGAGAAAAACAAATGGCTTTATCTGAAAGCAATGGTCTTGCCTTGTGAATACAAAAGCCATCTCCATCCAATCTAACCTTCAATTCTATTACAGCCCTGAGCTCATATATACTCATTAGCTCATCACAGGCCATGCTTATTGAATCTGGAGGCAGTGGAAGATTTACTGCGCCCACAGAACAGACCCAGCACTCGTGGCCAGCCTTATTCAAAACCGTGTCATCCATCAGTCTGCACAGTTAGGCCTCCACTGCAGGACAAAGAAAGATAACTCCGAGATTAACAGATACTTCAAGAAATCTGTGATTTAAATAAAATAAATATTGTTTAAATAAAAAAAAAATAATAATAATTTACAGTTAGCCCCCAAATGTAGTCAGTCAGTCAAGACATACATGCAAGTTTGCTTTTTTAACTCTACACTGTAGCTGCAAGGATAACACATGAAACTTATATCTTACAAATTAGCTTTGTGCTAAATTGCATGTGTAAATCTTCATGCACTGCCAGTTTGGTCAGACTCTTTTGCTGTGCAAGTACCTTTATATGTTTTTAAAAACATACAAAAGGTACATATTACATACCACATAAACAAGCTTTTTAAAATATGACTCAACTCCACAAGGTTTGAGGCAAGTGGCTTTGTAGTTCCAGGGCAAATCTAACAAAGCAAACTTCAGACACCAAGCATGTATTGGATGATCAACTACACCTGGGGTAAGAAGTGAAACATTTCAGAATACTGCTGAAATTTCCCACCACAGAGACAAAATCCCCAGTGAAATGATTACTCCACAAACCTGCCACAACTCAAACGAGGATAATCTTTGGCTTTTGTTTTCATAAAAAGTAAGCAGGTCATTATGGCCTCCTGGAATTAAATAGAGATTAGCATTTTCCTCTTTAAAGAAACAGGGTGAGAGACTTGGTATCTACAGGGTTGTTTGTCTCAGTTTTAATGCAAGAGTTTGACTGGTCAGTGCAGGTAGGTCTGCATAAAAGGCAGTTACCTGAAAAGTCATAAAACAGTTTGAAACTTGATTTGATTTTCAATTACAAGGTCAAATCATTGTTATTAATCATACGTTGTGATTTCATTGTGATTTCAACACCTGCTCACGTACCCTACTACTTTACTATGCTTTAATCACTTATCAAGTTTAATAAGAGATGTATGGAGTGAAGGGCATACAATTTTACATGTCAGTACCTTCAGAACCCTTTTTTGATACTAAAATAGTTGCACCTTTAGAGGCTCGCTGTGTGGGCTTGCCAAAGACTAGTTTGACCATGGCAGAGTTTGGGTCCCTAATTCAACACCGGCCCTGTCTGCAGATAGACACAAGCATGCTCCATGGGAAAGGAACAGGCAGCTGTACTGTACCTGACCATCTGAGTGTAGATATACAGCTGGAATTTAGGATGGAGTTTAGGAAGACAGAGACGGAGCGAGGCCCAGTGCTGGGCCCCAAACACAGAGAAAAAACAGAGCACAGGAGAACACTGCCTACACACACACAGACACACACACACACAGACACACACACACAGACACACACACACAGACACACACACACAG
>JBBPCY010000109.1:30272034-30290375 GCA_037974405.1 Brachyalestes nurse
GAACTTCATGAACATGTTTTGTATAGCCCATAGACCTATTATAACTAAAGTGAGTTTTGCATAATATGTCCCCTTTAGTACAGCAGAATGATGAAACCCTTGTTTAAATAATTCGGCTGACTATCACTTCATATTTTTTAAAGAAGTAGCATAAAATGCTATTCTGGGGGATTGCACTCAACCTGGCAACACTAAACAGGCCTGGATCAATGTAGATATGAGGTAGGTGAACCAAATGAAGCGGCTTCTCT
Organism: Brachyalestes nurse; assembly: GCA_037974405.1. Classification (NCBI taxonomy): domain Eukaryota; kingdom Metazoa; phylum Chordata; class Actinopteri; order Characiformes; family Alestidae; genus Brachyalestes; species Brachyalestes nurse. The sequence continues at coordinate 30,272,286 of JBBPCY010000109.1, forward strand.
GTGTATATTATTGCTGCAAAAATAATATTTTGCGCAAATTGCACCTGGTGTCATTATAAAACAAGTAGAGCGCATAATAAAGGTGAAGGATTTTCCTCAATTCTCAGAGACAATATTATTAAAGAAAAAGCTACACATCCCCAGCATAAACTTTAAACATCCCTGTCTGACAACTCAGTAAAATGTAAGTGAGAAGCCTAATCTCCAGATAGGAGAACCTTGGTCTGTATTTCACTCAGACTGATACGGAAGGTAAGTGAGAAGCCTTGAAAAGTGCAGCAAGACAAGCTATAGGAACAACAGAAGGAACAATAGACCCAGTATAAGCAACTGAATCATAATAATCTATGTTCCTACAATTTTAGAAATCATAAACTACACAGTAATAGCGTTTATAGTTTTAGTATGATATCCTATATCTACATATACTTTTTATGGGGTTTGGTCACTTAAGTCTTAGCCTCCTTTAGACTTAGTCTTGATAAAGGTGACTTAGCACAATGGAGAATAACTTTTTCCCACTTAAAACCACTAATTAGTTTAGGGCTGTATATTTTAAAAACTCTTCATAAATGCCGATTAGCCCTTTGATGCACACAATCACACCCGTATTGTGATTCTAAATTCTAATACTCCCTGCAACATTTGTTTTAGTCTTGCACAACACCTGATTTCTTACAGAACTATTTCAGCTTGTATGCAATAAGGGGAAATCACACTTACTGGTACAAAAACACACTTCTCACATATATAGTTCATGGACACTCAACCAGGAGAGTGGTCTAGATGGGCAGGCACATGTGTGTGTGACCTATGTATGAGTGTTTTTTTTTTGTGTCTGGGAGAGGAAGATTCATGCCAGTGACTTAAAAACTACCTCACAATGTGATCTAAATGTATGCTATATTTTCATTTACTACATCACACTGCTTCCTTACATCTCATTTGGTCATGCAGCCTCTTAACTATACTGTGGGTCATCGTGCTAAATGACCAATCCATGCTCCTTCCACAAAACCCAGAGGTGACGAAGTACATTTACTTGAGTACAGTACTTAAGTACAGTTTTTGAGTAACTGTACTTCACTTGAGTAGTTTTTTTTTTGGAAACATAACTTTCGCTTCACTACACTTGAAAGAAAAAAACGTGCTTTTCACCTTCTGAAAGTGGGTGTTACTGTCTCGCTTTTCTGAAATGTGATTCAGCAGATGACAGCCTATCAGAAATCAGCAGTAGTGTTACGTCATGTCCGTAGGCTGTAACACTGCAATGCCAGACAGGCAGCAGTTAGCTCACGTAACTTTGAGAACCAGCTTCTGCTTAAGATAAATAAGGACCAAGGGCGGAGCTGTGGGGTGGCCGGGGATGGCCATGGTTGTCGCTACTTTTTTCCTGCACTGCAACGTTTCTGCCCAGGCACTTTTGCTGTGCGCACTCATTCCAAATACTGTTGCGGTGTGTGCTTTAAGTGCTAGGTCATTTTGGGCCGGCGCGGAATCCTGCCATCCCCCACCCCGACGGAACGAGAGCAAGAGGGACCGTTCTCGGCTCAAAATGCCTGGGCTGATTTTTTGCCTCAGTCCAGTCCTGGTGCCACCACAAACATGATTACCAATCCATTCGGGCCTCCCCAAATGACTGACATTTGTTTTAATGTCAGTCAGCCTATTTGTCTGCTTAAAGTGGTATTGCTAAAGTGGTATTGCATGTCTTGTAGTGGTATTTTATAGCCACTTTTATGGAACTATGATGTAAAATTGGAGTTGGTTGGACATGTTTCCACTCCAGCTGCATTTGCAGCGGTTTTTAGCTTCATTCAAATATATATTACATACACATACCTCTTGTGTGTGTAGTGTACAATTCATAAAAAAACTTGTTTTCTTTATCAATTCAGGTTGTGTTTCATTCTGTAACATTCTACCCTATTCCTTATACTACACCTTCTAAAAGCAAGTTAGATGCATTAGGTTTTGTAAGTGTGGTGGCAATAAATCAACAATGCAGTGAAATATATGTACTTTTAAGGCTTACATATTTTTGGAAACAATTGCTTCAGTACTTTTACTTAAGTGAAATTTGGCTGTATGACTTTCACTTGTATTGGAGTAACATTTGACGAGTGCTATCTGTACTTTCACTTAAATAATGAAGTTAGGTACTTTGTCCGCCTCTGACAAAAACATTCCTGCAAAGGTCACAAGGGTGGAGAACCTTTACATAAAACTGACAAAAAACACATTTACCCTAACAAGAAACTGCCTGGTTTCGATGAGATGCAACCTTGTTCAGCACGGAGACTCGACACTATGTAGTAAACCTAAATTCCAGCCGGGGTTCATTACATCAAATCGGATTTTTGCCAGCGTTTTACAAAGCTTGTCCAATCTAGCCCCAGTTGCTATGAAAGAACCCATTTGTGGGCGAAGCACGGATGGGTCAATTGATTTTGCTTCTGTGCGCACACAAAAAAATGAATGCGAAGCTGACAGCAGGTTTTGGTGCGGTCTTTATTTCAAGCTCTCAGACACTCCGCCTCAATAAGAAGGGATAAGGACACAGAGACAAAAACATCACTTGTTTTATTTTATTTTCCCCCAGTCCTAGCATGGGCCTGAGGACCCTCTTTTCTTGTCATCCCCTCAGATTCAGTATTTGGTGACAACAATGCTTATTGTAATTAACGTTTAAATAAATTACACATTGAACAACAGTGCATGCTCATCAGAGCTCTCGTCTGTTCTCTTATTGCACAAATTAAAAATACAGGATGTAAACAGAACAAGGGAGCACAGCTGTTAAGTCACGAAGAAAAGGAAAATCAATAAATGACATTGCTAAGGAGAAGCGGTGATGTAACCAACTGCCGAGCCGTTGAGATAACTCTGTGAAAAACTCTGACAATCGTGGTGAAGGAACCACAGAGATCTGCGAAAATAAGAGCATGCAGCAGTCCAGGGCTTCTTTCCCTTAAGCACCACAGTGCTGAAATCTTCTTAGGCTTGCAAAAGATACCTTGTAATCTCTGTGAAAATGATCAAAACACAATGATGCTTCTGCAAAAGAAGCCCTACACCATCATTCCATCCTGGTCTGGCTCAGAGAGAAGAATGATGACTGTGTTGCTGGCTGTAATTTTGAGAACACTTACAGATCTCCTTCCTTAGTGAGCGCTACTACATGCAGGGAAAGCTCCAGTACCAGACTGTGATGGTAATACGCCTGCTGGCAAATATTGGGGAGTGGTAGTATACGATTACATAGAGACATCCAGTGTAAGACAGGTAATATAGTTAAATGTGATGGAGATGTGTTTTGGTCACACATGAAGCACATTTATGCAAACGTGCACTGCCCAGGCCAGGTAAGTTAAGACTTGAATACAGTTTAAAGTTAACGGGAACTGAGAAAAAGCCGGAGGACATCGGAAGTGTAATGTCCTGCGGTTCAGGAATATGTGGGTGTGTGTATCTACATGAAGACTCCCTCTCGCATCCAAACTCTGCAGGAGATTTTCATCCTTTGCATCCACTTCGGAGTTGCAGACTGCGGATGCCATCTTGCTCCTCCACAGCTCTGGGTTGCATCTAGCTACTTTAAACGCAAAACAACTATTCTTGCCAAAGAAACAAAGCAGGAGAGCATGCTGGATTCAAGCCAAGTGCTCCAAAATGTGAGACCCCAAAAGCAATTACAAGGCACTTGCTCTGCAGACGGGACATAGGACAATGTTCTGCTAGACTCAAACAGAACTGAAAAAAAGTCAGTTAACATTTGTTTCAAAACACACACATGGCAAAGCAGGATAAAGACACTACAGTAGTGAATTCTAATAAATAATATCTGTAAAAAAAAGAAGAAAAAAAAAACACCTCATGAAACATTCATAAAAAAAAAAATCTGAGCCAACTCTGTGAAAAGGATCAACTTCCACGCTCTTGCGCTATTCAAAGACAAGAAAGCTTCAGTCCCTCTCGGCAGTGCCTTGCATCCTAAAGTTCTTGAAGCACTCCACACTGCGTTTGTTTCCACCCCTCTCGTGGAACTGAAAAGTGTGTGTTTGTGTGTGTATTTATTCTGGGTCCTCATGGACAACCAAGTGGTTTCCCCACTCTCTTTGACTGCAATCAACAGGAACACTTTAAACACACAGATACTTTTCATGCCACTTTACCGCAACACTGCCATCCCGGGTCTTTAAGAGAGGCCGTATCTGGGTGTCTCTCCGGACTTGTGTGTGTGTGTGTAGGTGGGTAGAGGTAGCAGAAGGGCTGCTTTGGAAGTCAAGAGCACTTAACGTGGGATTTGGGTCCTCAGCAAGGGCTTCTTATTTAATCTGGGGGCCGCTGGTGCACGTGAAGAGTGACTTCCAAGAGTTTCCCTCATTTCCTGGCTGTAGTAATCAGGCTGCCTACCAAAGAGTAGTAAGATCCGGGTCTAAAGCACTTTAAGGCTGATGCAAGTTGGATGTCACTGCGGATGTCTTATGCAGTGGGACATCCACGGTATGGAACCTACTGCAATGAAGCGAGACAGGTCACTGTGCCCTGGTGTAGAGATAAGACTTGCGATGCAAGAACTAGCCGTCGATCACAATTATATAGCAGTGTGAATGAATGTTAAAAGGGGGTAAAGTATAGATAAAGAAGTGATCAGCGTATTTGGGCCCTGCAGCCTCTGGAAAAGAAGGACAGATGAGCCAATCGAGCAAACGGAAGACTGTGGAGCTTACGAGTGGTATGATATGGCCTCCAACACTGGAAAAGCATGAAGGCTTCCAAAAACTACCCAGATTTGGCTCTATAACCCATTGGCCCAAACCAGAAATAGAAAACCAGATGATGGGTCATGGCGTGAAAGCGTTTCAGACAGCTGATAGGATAGTTTATGTAAGTGCTTATGACATCTGGAAAGTCTTCAGGATGCTTTCGTATAACTGTTGTGTCATACATGGAAGCTACGCTGTCAGCAGCTTTGGAATCAATCATACTTCAAGAGGCTGATTTAGAAAGGCTACGTCTGATCTTACGCATAGGGCCTGGGGCATTTCTTGCATAGAAAGGTAGCTAGGCTACAAGCAAGTAGCATTACTTTGTTTCCTTGGAAGTACTGCATTGAGTGCATGTGGGACTTTCTCTGTTTGATCACTGGGTATCACAGCGCATCTACTAAAGGCTCAGCTATTTAAAAATACACTGTACGTCATAGAATATACATGAACCACCCGCTGACTTCAGTGAACTACAGAAGGTACTGATTATGGCTTGGAGCTAAAAATGTAGTGCGCCATCCCACGATATTGCCATCACAAATTGCACTTTCTCTCAAATTTTTTTTTTTTTTAGAATTATAAAGGGACAAAATGGCAAATTGGCCCATGAAGGGTCGGCCAGTGGGCATCCACCCCCTACCTCTGCATGGCTCATTCCAGTAACCATGCCAACCATTCCTGAGTATCTCAGAATGGCCAGAGCTCTCCACGCCGACGGCGCAGATCCCGCAGTTGCATTTTTCTTCCTCCCTGTTGTCTTTTGCGAGCTGCTTCTGCTAAGGGCTAGGGAGACTCTCCGCTGTTGGGTTCACCCGGGTTCCCAGAACTCCTTCTCATTACCATGCCGGGTGGGTGGGCTATGCCCGCAGGCCACAAGTTTCCACTGCTGGAGGAGAGCCGAAAAAAGGAGTTGCAAGGGGGAGGATGAGAGGCGAGTAGTCAGCACAAGATGGTTCCTCACCAAGTTCTGGTTGTGGGCAACACTGAGTGAATACTGGACTGGGAGGAGCACATGTACACACAAACACACAAACACCACTCTAACTGAACATTGATCTGAATAACTCTGCACTCAAAGGCAGAAAGACAAATGCCAATAGAGAGCGAGGATGGAGAGGAAAAAGAATTTGCATGTTAACGTAGGAGGATGAGAAAAGCACTCTGTAGTGTTTCATCAGTCAGGCTGCACCAGCTGATCGCACTCCTTACTTTGCCACTTCTAACAAAGACAAAAGATCTGAAGCAAACAAAAGGCTACAAGTCATACATTGGTCTTTTAAAGGGCAACAGAGGACAATCAATTCCTGTAAAACTCCCGACAGAACGGATTTGACTCCCCCACGCCCAAGCTGCTTATAAACATGGACACGGATCATGTGTTTAACAGACAGCTTTCGACCTTCACGCGCGGCACATCACCAACAGTGAGAATCAATCGGCTTCACCTGCTCAGGCATTCAAATAAAAAAAAAAAAAAGTACTGTCCATGTGGTCAAATTAAAAGTTGCAATTCCATCATAATAGTGCCTGTCAATATTCATCACATATCAATCAGTGTCAGTTGTCACTGAACTGAGTTTGCATCGCTAGATTACATAGAAAATATCAAGTTGTTATTAGTATAATCTTTTTTACTTTGTATATCTCTGGTTATCTAGACAAGTCAGAATGGAGCTCCAGGGCCAACTGTTCTGTGTAGTATAATTTATTAGGCAAGTTGAGGGTTAAAGGCAACAAAGGAATTCTTGCTGATAGCCTACCTCATCCAAAATATATTATATTTATAAATAGCAGTTGTTTTTCCTCAAGCCTTCAGGAAATATGTTTAGCTGTCATCTGGCATAAGCAGTGGGAGAGTTGAAAAGCAGAGGACTACACACAGCGATTGAATTTGCAGTGAGAGTTTTTAACCACGTCTGAGGAACTCCTGATGCGCTGGATAACACGCGTAACCCGATGGGCAACCTTGAGTGCATGTCTTGTTTGGAGAGCTTGGTCAGATCAAACACAGTAATGCTCCCCACAATGTTTGGCAAAATAAATAAGACCTTAGTAGCGCAGTCACTTGAAGATTACAGAGCTTAGGCGGTGACCTTGCCAGAGGGGGTAGAGGTATGAGGTTTGATGGGATGCCCTGAGCAGAGCTGTGGAGGGGTAAGAAGGGTAGAAGAGGGGAAAGGAGGGGTAGGGAAGGTTACTAGCTAGCATTCTTGCAAGATGAAAGGAAGTGTCAGTGGCTCTTTGGCTTGGGGAGGCGTGAGTTGTAGGGTTGGGGAAGCTCTCGAGCTTGGGCTGCCGAGCTGTATTCCACGTCTTGGGGACCCGGGTTCAGTCTGAGATCTCGAATATGGACATTATGTGCTGATAAGTTTGCTGGGAGAAAGACAGCGGCCTGCGAGGCAGAGCTGATGCAGGGAAGGCCGCGCGATGGTGGAGGCATATGCCTGGATGTACCTCTGCCAAGCCGGGTTAGCAATCCTCTCCCAAGGCTAAGCTGGGAACCATCCTGAGCTTTCATCGGAACATTAGCTCTTCTAACGCAGCTAAGTGGCTGCAGGCCGTGAAGGTGAGCAGGCCCACGGTTCCCCTTCTGCAGCTGAACACAGCTGCTAACCCTGGGGCTGTGCGAGTTACCTCTTCCATAGGGGGTGTTGCTAGCATGGCTTCCAGGGCTGTGCGGGTCACTGATTGTGAGGTGGGTGCTCAGGAGCCAGTGGAGCTCGTCAGGATCGCAGTCCTGCAGAGTGCCACAAGACGGGGAAGGAGCAGTGGCACTAACAGTAGCAGCAGTGGGTGTAGTAGTGGTCACAGCAGAAGGAAGGATGGCATTACTTGTGGCTGGATCTGGTGAGACTTGAGCACAGGACTGGACCTTCACTGGACAGCCACCAGACTGAGTGTCCACATGCTCACTGTGGGCCCCTGTGAGGACTCGGCTTGATGGTCCTTCCAGTCTGCGGTGCCTGCTGGGCGAGGGTCGGGAAGGCTGTAATATCTGAGGCTGTGGACAAAAAGAAACATCATTATAGAGCTTGCACAAGTTGGCCTGAACCCAGGCAGTGTTTAATGATTAATGATTCATAGCATGGTTCCTCAACTGAAAGTTTATGTATTCAGTTCTGCTTTACTCTTTCATAAGCAAACACAACTGTGAGGCAATCTTAAGCACATGACTGAGAGCGAATTAACACCCGCTTTTCACCCACACAATCCATCCCTACTCTAAGATAAAACAAATCTGTTAATCAAACAAAATGACAAGGCTGTGATTTCCGGAGCCTTCTGACTGAGGGCGGTGTTGGTAGTGCTGGGAGAAGATTGTCTGTTCAGTGATCATTATTAATTGTGATTTGGACTTCCGCGTGAGAGGCTGAGGTCACAATCAAAGTAGCACATGTGATCTCTTTGCTCCAGCACACTTCAGCTAAAACATTCAGAATGCCTTTATATATCTGACAGGCTGACAAACCAACAGCACTGTTTGAGTTAAACAACTGGGCAGCCAGAAAGTGGCAAAAATTAGAAAGGACCTTGCAGAACTGGTTAGCCCATCCATGAATTTGTTAAGGCTAGAGACCTGTGCCTGTCCATCATGCAGAGGCCACCTTGCTTCAAAGAGAATTATTCCATGTGAAGGACTGGTGTGCAACTGACAGCCCTCTGACCAGGGTGCCCGAGACCGCCATGTTATTGTGGAGCAGAGTCTTTGATGTGGGCTCTGATGTTCGACTGGCCATGAAGAATAGACATCCACCTGTCTGAGATTTGCTTGAGAAGCACCTATGCAACACTAGACCAGAAACAGAGCCTAGGCATCGCAGCTGACCACACAAAGCAGACCCGTGCAAGCTCTGAGACCCGTCACATCAGCCTTGTGAATCCCCCCTTAAGAGGGATTTCCTGGTCCACAGCTCCACCTACTGGTTTTTGCTACCAAGACCACCTCCTCCTCTCACTTCTCGCTAATAAACACTACAGCATTTTTATGATGCTGACTGCATCAATTGCTCCGATCATGCTCCCTGTCAATATTTGCCCCTGGCCTAGGATTGAGTCAAAAATGCATTCTCCGTTGTTTTTTTTTCCCCCCACACAATCACTGATTCAACAGAAGGGAGGGAGCACGGGAGACGGGAGAGGTTGTCTGTGCTCTGCGGCCAGGCTCAACAGCGGCTGCCCTTCATTCAGGGAGGTTTTCAGTTTGAGTGGTGGTCCAGTCGAGAAGGGGCACTGGCCTCTCGGTGCCGCTTCATAAATAATTTATGGTGTCTCACTAGAGATTACGAGCCCATGGCTGACAAAATGTGATACAGTGTTCGAGAGAGAGGGAGGGAGAAAGAGAGAGCGAGAGACAGAAAGTAGGGAGACAAGAGGACAAAAAGAGAAAAGCAGAGAGGTAGAACAGATGACAGGGAGGCGAAAAACTCGGGAAGGAGCCAAAGAGAGATGGAAAGTTGGAGGGATGGAAAGAAAAAAGGTATTAAGACAGAGACAAAGGCACAAAGAAACGGGATGCATGGTGAAGGAAGAATAATACTGGCCATAGTACCATAGAGGAGAGCATTTGAGGTGGGATTTATTAGGTCTGCTTAATATCTGAAATGCCACTGCAGGCACTCGCCCACACAGCAGAGAGGGGCCAAAAGACTCTGGACCTATGACCCAAGAGCCCTCTTCCATCGCCTTCCTGTCTAATCCTTTATTTATTCATCCTTCTCGAGCTGCAGCCAGTCTTCACCCACTAGTGCCAGGAAAGGTTCTCTCCAATTCCACTCTCAGCTATATCCATAGCAAACACACATTGGAAAAATGACAACAGAGGCCCACCTGCAAGTTCCATGAGCATAGAGCACAAAAAAAGAACTAGGGATGTCCCAATTCCTGTCCTGAGCCGATCAAGGCATTTTTCAATAGCTGGTTTTGGGTTCTGCTTCCAAACCCTTGCTAAAGCCCCCAATATTATCCTGTTGTGCTCACACATCACTGTCATGTGGATGAGGCAAATGAACTATCCCCAACTTGCAGCACATTTTGTGAGGCACATTTTCAGAGGTTACAAAAGCAGTTTAAACATCTGCAAGCAATGCTGATTTAAGGTGGGACACAAAAAGCAACCAGAGAGTCACTTGTAATACCAGTTAGTGACTAAAATGTACATATTTCACTGCATTACCTGTATGTGGCAAATGATCTTGAAAATGTAATCTTGAACTACAGTGCAGATGGTTCACACAGAGCTGACATCTCCCAATGTGGACCGTGAAACCAGTTTGTGGTCTCGTATTTCAAACGGCTGTAACTGACTGACCACGTCAGTAAATACAGAACTGATGGAAAATTGCAGATCCAGTATCTGGATCTGAAGACCTCTGTGTCAAACAGTCTTTCAAAAAAGTTGTCCCAAATAAACGAACCAAAAAAACCCCAAAATATATCAGTTCAGAGGACCACACTATGAACAGATTTCACTTTACCATTTTAAAATAATTCCAGTTAAAAATCAAAAAGGCAGTCTACCATGCCTAAACTTTAATTTACTCAAAGCGTGTGCTGTAGAGACGCATTATTAACTAAATGACCACCCCAGATTTGACTTCTCATCAGATATTCAATTACTAAATGACTCAGATCATGATTAGGGACAAAAAGACTTGATCGGGAGTCGCTGCTTTAGAGCAACAACCAAAATAAAGCAGCCAGCAGTGGACAAGGCTAAGATGTTGAGTAAAATGATTGAGGGTGAAGGGAGGTAGTTTTAACATGGGCTCCGCAGTCTGTCTCTGGTGGAAGTTCATGCATCAGAGAGAACTTATCACATCAGCGTCATCATTAATAACCACAGAAATGACGTGAAGGCATTGGGGTGAGAGCAGCATGCATCTGAGGTTATATCATTAGTTCTCTCTGTGCCACGCTTAGACACACTGTCACTTCATAACACCCCTGGAAGACAAAGGAATGTGCTCGTCATGATGCATTTCTCCACAGAAGACCTCAGATGGTCATCATCTGAATAATGCTAGATGAAATGAGGCATGTACGATAGCTGGATTTTTTTCCCCCAGACAGCCTTCTTTCTCTGCCGGATGTGTGTGTGTGTGTGTCTCATAATGGCGGTCAGATCACTGTTAACACATCGGCTTGTTTTTAAAGGAACCTTTCTTTCTTATTTTATAGACATGCCACACCCTGGGGACGCTGCGGTTTAAGATGAATGGCTTAATGACACAACTGGAGAATGTGTCCTCCCCCAAGATTGAGCAAGAATCATTTTTTTTTTCCTGAAAAGAAGGAATCTTATTGCCTAGTAATGTTAGATAAACATAAATCTTACCATCTACTGTAACTGAATTCTGTGTAGAGAGAAAGAATGAGGTGGTGGGAGGATAAGGAGGTAAACGTGAAAAAGGGAGAGTGTCTGAAAGTGAAGGAGAGAGGACCCTCGGAGAGAGCTAAACAGAGGTGAAAGAGAGGAAGAGAGGGGAAGAGAAATGTCAGGAAGATAAGGACATTTTGAGCAGCCTGATAATGGGGGGCTGGATTGGGACAGACAAATGAGGGTGTGGGGTGGAAGTGGGTGAAATGCGAATTTAGAACTGGTGGGTGTGGAAGTGGTGAACTGGGTTGGACTGAGGTAAGGAAACAGGAAAAATGAGGTCATGGGCTGAATGAGGGGGAGAGGCTTCAAGGCAAGGAGACTGAGGTGGGTGTACTGAGGGTGGAAGGATCTGGGGTGGAGTAACTAGGGTTATAACTAAGACTTAGATGAGGGTGGGGGGATGAAATTGGTGTTTTAGGGAGAAGAAAACTGAGAACGGAAGACCGAAAAGGAGGACTGGGGTTGGGGTTTTAGAGAAAAGTCAGTACTGTACCACGCTGTATCTCTGAAGTATTGCACTAGCTCCTCCACTCCTGTGCCAAGGGCAGTTTGGGAAAGGCAGAGGGAGAGACAAGGAGAGGAGAGCGCTGTCAGTTACAGGAGAAGAATGGGTGGGGGGTTGGGACACTCCCCAAACGCACACACACACACACACACACATACACTCTCGCGCAGACACAGCAATCCACAATTTGTTCACACACAGTAATCAGAAACCCAGTGAGTGTTCGATATGGTTCAGCCTCATCCAGCTGCCATCACAGCGCCAAAGACTTCATGCATCGCATGCCAAGCCATAAACAAAATAAACAAAAACAAACAACAAAAAAACACACATTGGGGGGGCAGGGGTGCTCGCCATCTCTCATTAGCTGAAGAGAACAAGCCACTTACATCACCGCATAACTCCAGCAAAGTGTGTGTGGGAACGAGGCCTGTCAGCTCGGACAGATTGAGACTGTGTGTGTGTGTGTGTGTGTGTGTGTGTGTGCGCATTTGGCCCTAAAGAAGCAGAACTCTCCCACCTCCCCACAACCGCAGGGTACTGCAGTCCTACAGATTTAGATCAAAAGTTATGCTGTAATAAATTGTGTGTGTGTATACCGCTGTGTGTCTCTCACATACATACTCTCGGTCAAGAGTGTGTGTGTGTGTGTGTGTGTGTGTGTGTGTGTGTGTGTGTGTGTGTGTGTGTGTGTGTGTCTATTCCCTGTAATAGCTGTATTAGCTCTTGTCAGCCTCATTCACTCAGTCTGGGACGGAGGGGGATGATGGGCATTTTTTATGCATTATTTCACAAGAGCTGTCATTATTTCACATATCTGCCACTCTCCCCAGCAGGGACTGCTGTGAGACGAGTCGACAGATGAGTTTACTGGGGTACTCGTAGTGGTATTTGTATTCATCAAATGAAGACGAGGTTCACCTGACTGACAAGTTGAACTGACGGCTCTGGTCCTAAAATCTTTCGAAGTCCATTAAGTTCTGCATATGAAGTTATTAAACACCACAGATGCGCTGGTCATGAATCTTTATGGCTGATTCGGATTTCTTGAAGGAAAATCTTTTTTGCCTTCTTTCTTTCTTTTTTTTTTTTGTTTTGAGAGTCAAGTGGTCAGAAAACACACAAGTACATTATACTCAAAATCACAATCTACACTTGTATGCAAACGTCTGACCACTCCCAGTCAAATTTTAATGTCTTGTTGACTTTCTAAGTGAAAGCAAATACATAGTTAAGGTATTTTGCTGCAGTTCTAGTTCACAATTCCTATTTATTTAGCCGGCTGGAAACGTCTGCATAGGCCACATAATCTTTCCAGTATGTTAAACACTAAATGCGCATGTTTGTTGTTTCTGTAGAGGACATGTGCTAATTTCAAATATCAATATATTTGATTAAAACAACTGTAAACGACGTCATTTATTCTTAATGTGCCAAACCAATTATGTTCTTAATTCAGTAACATGAATCAAATTAAACAACATTAAAAGTAAGAGAAGCCAGCAATTAAGCATAATTATTCTACGATTCTGAAGCAGCTGTCGCTGTCGTCTGCACATACATCCCCTGAACCGCCTCATGTTATTTACATCATAAAATTCGAGCACAGATCAGCCAAAGTAATGATAATAATCAGCCGAAACAGTTTGGGGCAAATAACAGCCAAGTCCAATGTAGCATCACTTAATACCAGCGTATATTGTGCTATTATCAAACACTTGGTTGATTTACTAAAGGTTAGTGTATTTCTTTCTATTTTATTGTGCCGTGTGTTCGTGATTTCAGTCTGCTCCACCATAAGCCCAACATCACCCCTCAGCCGTGATAAAAGCACTGCGAGTCTGATATTCCACATGAATGCAGATCACTTTCGACTGTAAGTGAGGATAAAACACCATCCAAAGTATTTGGGGAAGAAAAGAAAGAAAGATTGAGAGGACAGAAAGAAGAGAGTAGGAAAGAAAAAAAGAAAGAAAGAAAGAAAAAGGGAGAGAGATAGAGACAACAGAAGACAGAGAGAGAGATAAAAAGTAAAGAAAGAAAGAAAGAAAGAGGGACAGACAGACAGGACAAAAGAAAGAAAAGGAGAGATATAGAGACGACAAAAGACAGAAAGAGAGAGATAAAAAGTAAAGAAAGAAAGAAAGAAAGAAAGACTGATAGGACAAAAGAAATAGAAAGGGAGAGAGATAGAGACAACAAAAGACAGAGAGAGAGAGGTAAAAGGTAAAGAAAGAGGGAGAGACTGATAGGACAAAAGAAAGAAAAAGGGAGAGCTATAGAGACGACAAAATATAGAAAGAGAGAGATAAAAAGTAAAGAAAGAAAGAAAAAAGAAAGAAAGAAAGAGGGAGAGACTGATAGGACAAAAGAAAGAAAAAGGGAGAGAGATAGAGATGACAAAAAACAGAAAGAGAGAGAGATAAAAAGTAAAGAAAGAAAGAGGGAGAGAGACAGAGAGGACAAAAGAAAGAAAAAGATAAAACTACACAAATGTGAACCAGAGCGGCTGAAAAGGCTTGTGCTGGTGCAGTCAGACACAGACGCAGAAGCGGTGCGCAGAGCTGTGAGCAATGATTGTCTGAGCACTTAGCATCACGGGGTGGGAACAGACAAAGCGGCCGAGCGACTGGCACACAGAGAGGGAGTGGGAAGGAGGACAAACAGCCAGAGAGGGAGGTTGATGGTGCAGACCAGAGGTCTACATGCAGGGGGTGCTATGGGGGTTGCCAGGCAGTAGAAGCAGGAGTTAGAAACTCACTCTGTCGGTGATGGATGGGCACACACGGGCGCGAACTCCCCTGCTGCACGCGCCTGGGAGAGAGGAGGGGAGCAGGCGGCATGCCCTGTGTGTGCAGAGAGAAAGAGATACTGACCCACCACCTCTCACACTCACACACACTCACACACACACACACGCACTCCCTCTTCAACCCCCAATCTGCAGAGGCCTGTATGTAGGTCTAGTTTTCTCTTATTTCTCCTTTCTTTCCTCACTCTCATCTCTTTACCCTCCTTCAGCACTCCTATATTTCTCTTTTCCTTTCTTCTCCTTACCCTCCTTCAGCACTCCTTTATTTCATTAATACATCTTCATTGTTCCTCTTACCCTCCGATTTTTCAAGTTTTTTTTATCCTTCCCTACTTTTTTCTATTTCTTTTTTCTCCTTACGTTCTTGTGCCCCACGTCCATGCTGCTTCTTTCTTTCTACTTCTTTTGTTCTTCCCTTCCTTTCTTTCTTTTTCTCCCATCCTTCATAGTTACCTTTCAGTCTCTCATTCCTTATTTGCTTCCTGCCTTTTCCTTTTGTTATCTTTCATTCTCCAGAAACCTTTAGGCCTGTAACTTTTTTTAGGCGCTTAACGGTTGGCCAGGTTTGATTGTTCTCAAACATGTATGCCTGCACTGAGCCATTTCATTTTTCCACGTTTTCCATTTTCCACACACACTGTCACACACACACACTCTCTCTCTCTCATAAACACACACACAGGCCATTTCAGATGCTTCCAGAAAAGGACGAACAGGTTAGAGCACACATTACACTCAGATTAAGGAGGCTCTTCCCACACAAAGCAGCACCGGAGCAGAGCGTTAATGCTGAGGTAGATGCACCGGCTACAGCTGGCCGCCTAATGACCATCATTAAACTCCAGGTGATCACATCTGTGCGCTGATGAGGTCAGAGGTTGTCTTTTGTGTATGCACTTCGGTTTATGGGGGGTTTCAACAAGCCTTCACCTCTTCAACTCATTCCTGGCAACAGGCGAGCGAGGTCAGTGTGACGTTTTTAGACAATGGACGACCAGGATGGAAGAAATCAAACATGCTGCTTGAAGGAGAGGGAGCTTAAAGAAGAGAAACTAAGATCTTAGTGAAGGGCTTCTGTAAAACGAAGGAATAAATCACTGTTGCAACTCCAGGACCGCCTATGTTCATGCCATTGTCTTGTGTGCATAATGCTAACCAATCTGCTAAATTGGTTAGCATTATGCATGTAATGCTAACCAATTAATGTTTTATGCAGGGCTAAATGTTTTATGCAGGACTGTCACTACTGATTAATAATACATTAATAATATGTTGCAAATGTAGTTTTTCTTTTAATCCCAAATGAATAAAATGGACTTCAAAATCAAAAACATAAGCTTTGAAATTTGTCGCTTGAAAAATGCAAGAGCTCTGAAAGAACACTGTCGCTAGCATATAAAACCACAACAAAAAAAAAACTCGTTTTGTTATATAATTTATAGAACAAAAGACCAGCTATCCTTCATGTTGAGTCAAAATTTAATGAGGAATGGCCCCTGGGAACACTGGGAATTCCCAATTCATTTGTCACAGTGGCGCAGAGGTTGCCCCGCCGCAAGAAGCTCCTGGAGTTGATTCCCAGCAGGGAGGCCAGGGACTGTAACAGGGCAGCCTCTGTTTGCATGTCTTCTGCAGGGGCTTCCGGTGGGTCTGCCCTGTGATGGACTTTTGACTCGAACAGGGTGTTTCTCTGCCTTTCATCCTATGAGCAGTGGGATAAGCTCCAGCACCCTCAGTACCGATGTTTCAATAAACAGCTCAATGGATTTCTCCTTTATGGGGATCCAATAGATTTAATGCCATTTTTAACACTACTTTGAGGTAGTTTGAGATGTTTAATGCATAATATTTAAAGCATAATCATATACGTGTATGTATCTATAAATTTTGAATGAAGGGAATACGATCAATTAAAAAATCTGAATACAAAATGTGGTTAAAAGTGAAATAAAGTAGCTTACAGTTTTTGAAGTAAGGGACCGGTAAAACCTTTGATGGCATAGAGGGACGGGAAATTAGAAACTCGCCCCAATACATAATGACATGGAGTGACTTGACGGAAATTAGAAACTCGCCACAGCACATTAACTGCAAATGTTAACCCAGTTAACACCTAATGATGTATTCTGGTCATTCCGTCTCCTCCGCTGTCATGCTGCCACCCTGTTGGGGATTCTCTCTCAGTGCATGGCCGCCAGCGGTGTGGCTCCACTAATCTACATGGATAAAGTGTGTTTGCCTGTGAAGAGGCCGGAGAGCATATAGTCACATCCCACTTACTTTCAAACAGCTCTGTAAAACATAGACAGAGTGGGACAGAGATAGACAGAGATAATGGGAGAACGAGAATGTGTATATGTTCCTTCATTCATCCCAACTGCTACTAAGTTGGAAAGGCTTTATTGAAATGTAACAAATATCTTATTCAGTCCAGTCATAAACTTTATTTGTTTTTTTTTTCAGGTTAAAATGTCATGCTATCATTCTGGACTGTGCTGTTGTAGTTATGTAAAGACAGTCAGGCTGGAAATGATCACAGAATTTGATGCATCTAGAACCACCTCTACACCTCTACAGTCGTATCTAGAACTGATCTAGAACAGTGACGTATCTAGAACTGATTAAAACCTTCACCTCAGCTCTGTGGTCAGTGACGTTGTGTTTCTAGGTTTAAATCCTTTTGTTTACATCAATACAATACATGTAAAAGGTTCAAAAACACTATGCTAGAAGGTTAAAAAACACTGTATGCTAGAAAGTTCAAAAACACTGTATGCTACAGTTTCTCATTAAATTGAATGTGATTTTTGCCAGCGTGCAACAATTGCTCTGAGAGAACATATCTGTGGGCTTCTTCTTCCCTCCTGGGTCAGCTTTCTGTTCCACCCAGTCCTCCCCAGCGGAGTTTTTGTACAACTTGTTCCCAAAACTCTCTCTCCGTCCCATTATTACCCGGCTCAGGTGAGGCCAGACGGAGGGCGGTAAATCTAAAGCCCAGCAGCAGCTCCGTTTGACTCACAAAGGTGTATAAATCCTGGAGCCGGGGGACGGCCCACTGGCTGCCAGCCCGCTGCGTGTGTGTGATTAAGCGTAGGTTTGCCTCTCTACTCTGGGCCGGCCAGTGTCCCCTTCATCTCCCCACACAGCAACCCCTAGGAAGCCGAGCGCATCCGTCAGCGCTGCTTATTGCGCAACATATTTCACGCTTCCTCTTTTTTTTTTTAGACCTCATCCCAGACACCATGCCGCTCGGCGCTCCCCTCCATCACCCGGCCGACAGGACAGGAGGAGATGGACAGGGGACACGGGACAATTTCCACATTATTGCTGCAGGGAGCTGCGACACACCTCTTACAAACAATACAGTCTCACCTTTACCTGGAAAACAGCACTGGACAGCCGGCGCTGAGGGTTTACACAGGACAGCGGCTGACAGATGCAAAAACTGACAGCTTGTAATAATAACAATAATCATCATCATCAACAGTTCATTTTGTTAAGAGGCCATTTGGGTGACATTCCAATCCAGAGCGACTTACAATCATTAGTTACAGATACAGTCCCCCTGGAGCAACTGAGGGTTAAGTGTCTTGCTCAAGGACACAATGGTAGGAAGTGGGAG
>JBBPCY010000109.1:30298140-30310454 GCA_037974405.1 Brachyalestes nurse
AGATGAGAGAGAGAGAGAGAGAGAGAGAGAGAGAGAGAGAGAGAGAGAGGATGAGAGAGAGAGCGAGAGCGAGAGAGAGAGAGAGAGAGAGAGAGAGGATGAGAGAGAGAGAGAGAGAGAGGAAGAAGATGTAAGCAAGAGCGAGAAGAAGAGACAAACAAAGACAGAGGGGGAAAGAGAGGCAGAGAGAGAGTGAAAGAGTGAATGAAAGAGAATAAGAGAGACAGAGGAAGAAAGTATGATGAGCAAAAAGAGCAAGCAAGCGAGACAGAGAGACAGACAAGAGAGCGAGGAGTGTGTGTATGTGCGCGTGATAAACCCTGATATATAAAGGAATACCATGCTAATTTCACTAACAATGAATCTGAGCTACTAGTCTCTGGTTGACACAATACAACTTGAAGGATGCTAATCTGCTACTTTAGGCTTTCATTCATTGTTAGCAACATTAGCGTTATTAACCGTTCCTCTAAACTCCAGAGGCCCCCTGAAGCATCTCTGCACTGTGGCCTTCCCAGCTGTTTAGAAGCAGAAGGTCCAATATTGCAGCCCCGAGGCAGAGGTTGACTAAGGACAATGAAGAAGCCTGACGTGGAGTATGTGTGTGTGTGTGTGTGTGAGTGAGTGAGAGAGAGAGAGAGAGAGAGAATCAGTTCAGGCTAAACGGGTCACGATAATGCCTGAGTGTAGTGCGTGTTTCAACAAATTTATGGTCTTCTCTATTACAGCTATCAAAACCAAGTGTGGTTATAAAAACACTCACACTCGCACGGAAATGATGAAGCGGTGAGAAGTCATTATTTCGGTCGTGAGATATTAGAGCATGAAATACAGCCTTAACGTTATCAGGTCACCCATGAAATAAAGAGGTGGGGGAGGGTGAAATGAAATTCTCCCCTTATCACGTCCCACACGAGATCAAAGGACAGAACGTGTGAGTGCACCAGGGCTGGGCTGAGTCACTACCTGCAGCACCGCTACAGTCACGGTAGTCGCCCTGTGTTCAAACGCCAAAGTGGCACTGCATGACCATCAGAAAAGCAGAGCTCTCCCACTGGGTCCCACTAATTTGTTGGCAGCGAGCTAATCTAATGATGTAAAAGTGCCACACCGCATGACATGCAGGCCAAGTTCTGTCCAACAGTGACCCAAGGAAAAACACACACTTGGGTATGCCACATAAAGGACAAAGACATGAAAACAATTTAACCACGCAGTCCCTTAAACAAGGGGCAAATAAATAACCGACTTCCACAAATGAGTCTGAAAAATTTGGTAGAAAAAGCAGTGATTTAACAGAGTACTCTCACACTTCAGAGTACTAAGAGTAACTAGCAGAGTTCTCATTACACAAGTAAGTATCATAGTAACAGGTAGCTAGAAGAGTACTCTTTCACTCAGCATCACTATTACGCATAGATGTATATTATAGTACTCATTAAACCAGCAGAAAACAACAAGCACAATTTACTAGCAGAATACTCTTTACACACAAGTACTTACTAGAGTACTTTTTACACAATTAACTAGCAAAATAGGCTACTCCTCACACAGAATCAAGTAGGAGAATACTCATTACAATACAATTACTAGCAGAGTACTCATGACACCCAAGTAACGATTGAAATACTCATTGCACACAAATAACTAGCAAAGTATCAGTTACACACAAGTAACTAGCAGAGAACATGTTACGCACAAGTCATGGGCGGAGTACTCCCTACATACAAGTTACTAAGCAGAATACTCATTACACAAATAACCCGCTGAGCACTCACTACACACAGATATCCAAACACTTTACACACAAGTTATTGGCAGAATACTCATTACCCACAAGTAATTAGCAAAGAACCCATTACAGAGTGATTAGCAGAATATTCATTACATGCAAGTAATTCACAGAGTATTCTTTACACACAAGCAACAAGCAGAATATTCATTACCCACCAGACCACCTGTTACATAGAAGTAACTAGTAGACTAGTATATAGCAGAAAACTTGTTTTGTTCCATTAACTTACTGTTAATGTCTTACCTCCAAACTCCAAAAGGATTTCATTCAGTGGATCATTTTACAGGATTAATTCAACATCTATATGGATTTTTATAACATCGATATGGATAACATTTCCACTGCACAACCTTTTACACTTCTACAGGTTTCCACCAGTGGGTTTATTTTACACATCAATAAAAAAAAAAGGTTTGGACTGCTCATTTTTGACCTTCCAGCGATTGACACTTTAAAAGCCCACCACAACAGAGTAAGAATGAGGACATACCATCTGCTGAGTAAACTTAGCGATTAGCCTCTCCTTCTCCTTCAGCTGTTCCCTCAGTTCCTGTACCTCCTTCAGTAGCTCCTCCACCTGGAACAGAAACAAGAGTGAGGTTAGCCCAACTTACACCTAAAAAAAAGCCCCCAGCAAATGAGCAAAATGAAGCTGCATATTTTGGTTCAGCTCTTGCTAGCCACTCTTGCTAGCCAATTATTTGAATCTTAACTGCTACCTGAAGCTGCTTTAAAGATATGGAGTAAAAGCGTAAGTGCCTGAGTTGTGTGCAAACTCTCCTGTAGGGCTGAGCGCAATATTTTCACATTGCTATTATTTGATAGTATCCCATTTTCCACTGCAGCTCACAGCAGGCTACTACAAAAATAAACAAATCATAGCTCTGTGTCTGGGGTTGTTGTCTTGTTTCTGCCTATCAGCATAGGCCACGCATATAAGACAGGCTTTTGTTTGTGCCCAGGAACCAAATGATCAAGCCTCCACTATAAACAGCTGAGAGTTAGGTTCTTCGTCTGTTAGCATGATAGCACATGTTAACGACCAGGGTACAATAGGCATGGAGCAGAGACAAAGGTCTTGAGTCTGGAGAATTTCTTTGTGTAAAAGCAGCTTCGGAAAGAGGCAAGCTCTGCTTGACCGATGTGGCTTTATCTTCCTCACTATTCTCCAGAGCGCTCCATGCAGATTGCAGAATAAAACTCAAGGGCGAGAGCAGCGATAAGCAGGGCAGCCCTAATGAAAAGGGCTTTATTAATTGATGAGGGGAAAAAAATGCACCTAAAAATGAATTGGCGTCACAAGGGGACATAAAGGGCATGTGGCCCGAGCCAAGTTTTTTGGCCTCCAACATCTCTGAACGTGGTGGGAGTTTAATTTTATTTTCCAACAAAGTCAATATTGAAAGGAGAAAAGGTTTGCCCTGACAAGAAACCGCAGAACTTCATGTTTGACATTCATATATGCCGGGATGTAACCTGAGTGAATTTGGAGACAACCTTAATAAAACATTACTCATGTAAAAGCAAAACACTGTTTTTCACTTGTTCTTCACGTTTTTTCACTTTTTTCACTCAAACTATGTTAAAGTGTTAAAGAAAAAAAGTTCCTGCCACTGGAGCTATATTATATGGATACACAATTTCAAAAGGCATTTTATTATGAAAAGCTTTGACATGATTATTTGACATGCAATTACAGTTAACAATTTTAATAGTGAAACATCTCAAGCTCAAATAAACAAATTCACGACCTCTAGAGGTGTTATAGTACCAGCCGATTGTTCTTTTCATCGCATTCAAAACCAGAGATGTTTCAATCAATATGTTTCTGTTGCTCTTTATTTACAAGCATTTGGCTCAACCCAACAAACAGTTAATTTCTATTAGCCCAAATCAAGCAAGATGAAGTAATAACCATGACAGGCCTAGACCTGACATACACTTTCATATTTCAAACAAACTCTGTACTGCTTTTGATAAACAGTTCTCTCCCAATAATACAAGTCAACAGAAAAAGAGCGATACACACGCTACACACTCATAGTTATGTGGCTAAAGCTAGCTTTCGAGCTTCAATCTGAGTGTGATGACATTGCATCTGCTGGCAACACATCTCCATGGTGAGCTGCCGTGCCGCAAAACTGAAACTGCAACACTTTCCCTTGGTTGACAAAACAAACCTAAATGGTCACTAAAATTAAACCAAGCCCTATTGGTAAAACAAAAATAGCCGTATCAGTCAACAAAATTACCTTTGCGGCTAACAAAACAAAAAACCCAGCTATGGTTGACAAGACACCTCCCCCCCCAAACAAAATGAAAGCGCCCTTCATAATTAACCAAATTTAATTCCCCATCAACTAATTGAAATTCCCAACACACAAGTTACAACCTATTCCTTAATTAAAACAGTTACAGACCTAGCTGCTAAGCTACAATTGGATGATCAGTATTTAGGGGAAGGGCTTAAAGAAAAGTATGACTTGAAGTGGTTTGCTGTATCTATCATCACAAAAAGTAGCAAAAAGACATTTTACTTTGAAATGTGGAGGGACGATATTAAAATACTGAAGCACAGATACTCAGATAAAGTACAGTAATGACATATATGAACTAAAGTTTTAAAGTGTATTGAATGCTTTTATTCAGTCTTACTTGTTGGCAGCTTGGTTCTTCCAAAGAGGGACTGGAATCCACAGACTCATCAACTGATCCATCCTCTTCAATCTGGAAAGACAACAACACAAACAAACACGCACACCAATGAGCTGGGCCTTTCTAATTCCACACAATGGCTTACCCAAGGGAAAAGCCTACCGCTAAGCTGCACCCTCAGCCCTCCTATTCTAACCCACAACAACACTCGCTCGAGCTGTAATGAACCCCAATGCCTTCTCCAGCCTTTGTTTATGGGACAATAAGGGAACTAAATAACAAAATGGAAATTAATGGTGCAGTGAACAACACAGTAAAGCTACTGGCTTAATTATGACATGCAAATAAAGAGCCAACTCCTCACCGGTGGAGCGCGCTCGCTGCTTAACGAAAGGAATTAATCTGGCCCAACGAGCAGCGACATCAACACCTTAAAGAGGGGCACGGCCATGCATAACCGATCCCAAATCAGTATTCAGGGCTTCACAAAAGTCTCCGGTCCTAATCATATCCATCATGACACACCATAAGAAACTGACCCAAGAGCTGGCAGCGAAGGCAACGGTTTCCTGCACGGCATGCTGATGA
Organism: Brachyalestes nurse; assembly: GCA_037974405.1. NCBI lineage: Eukaryota > Metazoa > Chordata > Actinopteri > Characiformes > Alestidae > Brachyalestes > Brachyalestes nurse. The sequence continues at coordinate 30,303,179 of JBBPCY010000109.1, forward strand.
GACGATTGAGAGGTGGTTTTTTTTTCTTCTTTTTTTTGAGGGGAACACATCATCCATCTCAAGAGCTGGAGCTTGGGGACAGAATGATGCAGAATGGTTGGAGGGATGGTTTGAAATCCAGCATGATGGGCCATGCTTACGCAACACAGAGAGCCCTTGCTTGGGGATATTCAATGGAACATATATCATGAACATCACAAAGGCAGCTACAGAAGCCAAAGGAGGTCCGTACTTTAAGCAAGTGGGTGTTGAGGTGAATGGCACAGTTAAGACGAGTCTATGGAATTTTAAGAGCAGTACAAATACTATGTAAAGCAGAGGTTCCCAAACTTGGGGGTGCAGAGGAATTGCAGAGGGGCGCACCAATGGGATAGCCTACGCTCCACTCGAGCACTGCGAGCAAAAACATGGACAAGTCTGTGCAACCAGCCAAGCCTCCAGCAGAGACTGACTCTTCATCAGCTGCAAATTCAAGTGTGAGACTTGAGATGATCCTCTTTAAGTTTTTTTTTGACTGGGAACTGATTTCTTGTCCCAGCCATTTTTGACAGTTGTTTATTTTTGTTTATAACTTCAGTATGCTCTTTATTTCTCCCACAGTGGTGAAACTGCACCATTTGTTATTGCATTTGTTTCGCTGAATTACAAAAGGGAGCTGTATTTCAAATAAAGTTTGAATCTGAACCTGTGTGGTTTGAATGTTGGGGGGGTCTCATTAATGTTCCAAACTAGAAAAGGGGGGCCCCTGCAGAGAAAGTTTGGGAACCAGTGATGTAAAGGCTGCTGATCACCTGCAGACCGTCTGCTCTTTTCAGCAAACGTACATTTCCTTCACACCATTCCTTGATGAAAACACTGCCCTTTGTGAGGGTGGCGGACTCTTCAGCTCCACAGAGCACTGTTTTTCATCTGGCTGTCAGAAAAATACAAGTAATTTCAAGAATTTCCCTTCGCCTTGGCCCAAAAAAGGAGGACGTGGGTGGGCAATCAAAAGGCAGGGGTTTTAAGATTTGGCTTGTTTAAATAAAGAAATACCACCTCTTGGCATGATCATGAAGGCTAGAAAGCTAGCCTTGAACATTACACTCTACGGAAAGGGAGAAAAACAGCTTTACCTCATGTAGATTTGTAAGAGCACGGGTGCAATAATAAGAGTCAGATCCGCAGGGCAGGAGGATTGCCTGTACTTTCACCCGTCTGATTTGTTTGCCCTTCTATCTCTCCTCAATTATCCCTTCATCCTTCTCCCTAAAAAAGGCTGTGTGAGAATAGAAATGCTCCTCTGTGGAAATCCACAAGAAACTGGTTGTGATCTGAGATTAGCTGGAATTGCCAACCTCAGGCCACTACAGAAGCTGTAAGTCAAACCTGAATTGATAGGGGATCAGTGGGACCTTTCAATGCCCAGCTTCTCTAATCATCTATTCGTTAAACAAGAACTGATTCAAGATCGGCTGGTATTCTCATCCTTATTTGTTGAACTGCAACTAACTATCAGCTGGTAGTTTGAACTTCTGAACACTTCTGAGAACTTTTGCCAAACTGGAACTGATTTGAAATCAGTCGGTATTTCCAACCTCAGGCCACTCCAGAGGCCATCTGTCAAACTGCAAACTGATACAATTTCCGCTGTTATGCTAAACTTCTGGACACACACGAGGCCTTTTGTCAAGTTGGAACTGATTCAAGATCAGCTGGCACTCCTCATCACTAGTCACTCCAGTGTTTGTGATCAGATGAGATCAGATGGAGCTCCATAAACACAAACAGCCCAAGTCAAGGGCTTGCTCCAACTACCTCTGCTTTCACAAATAAAGGCCTGCTGAATCCAACATATTTTTTTCTGAATGGATGGCTACATTTTTGCAGGCATCTCTAAATGTGCGTTCCTCAAATAAAAGATGTATCATCCATCCAGCTTTGCTTCTTGTCCAATCAACCAAAGGCCTTCTTGATACCATACAATACCACACAAACAACAAGGCAGCATATCCCTATGCGTCTGCTTAGCTCTAGCCAGAGCATTAAGACTTCTGCTGTCAACAAAGACAGATTACCAAGTGGTTTCCCTGCTCTGCCCTCACATAGCCTTACATATGTAAGGAAATCAGTGGCCCCATACAACAATATTGACATTTTTCCCCTCATGAAAGGACATAATGGTGGAGGATGATGCTTTGTGTGTCTTGTTTCAAAATTGCACCTCTGATTGCGGCGCATAAGGTGCCATTCATCCGGACTGAAGAGTCGATATGATTTGGGTCCGATTGAAAAGCGGCGCATGCCTCGGAACATGGTGGTGGGAACGAGACTTTTTACAAGGCCTCATGAATTCTAAGAAGCTGCATTATGCTTAGAAGGCCTGCGTGAAAGCGATGAATTGACAAGCGCTATTGATAGGTCTGGAAAAAGTCAATTCTGCTTGCAAAATAGATGCGCATAAAATGAATGGTGAAGCAGAGAAAAAGGGACATAACGCCATTCCAGGTTAGTCAACTTGGTGTGGAAGAAGTGTTCTGCATCTCCAAGGGCAGAATCGGAGGACCTGAGGGAATCAAGGGGACAGGATTCGGTGATAAATAACAACAGGAGACCAAAACTCAGCATGGCTGCAATTCCATTCTGTCATGTTTATTCTTCCAAGAAGACTGAAGGTCAATTGCATAATTAAAGTGTTTGGTATGAACAGAACCTCAGCTGTCGGAAAAAATGCCTGAGGAAAAACTGCGAAGAGGATGCATTGCGGTAATTAAAGCTCCATGTACGTTCGGTTTCAATAATCTGGTGCGGTTTGAAAGTTCCATGAGGTGATTGATTTCACCTGAGGAACGCTTTGCATGCAGGTCTGTTTGTTTTTGCTCTTGGCTGTACTCGGACCATATTTCAATTCATAAAACACCGGCTATGCTCATTTCTCCTCGTCATACCCTCAATGGTTCAGATACAAAAACATTGGCAGAGACAGTATCCGTCCATCTGGCTTATTAATTCAAACCACTCAGCTCACCTGCAGCTTGCACAGCTTCTCTCTGTAGGTGCTGCACACCTCTCTGTCCGTCTCTACCTACCATGAATGCCTCAGTGGTCAAAGCCTTTGAAAACTTTCAAAGATGCAGAGTTTTTATCTGAGCAGGCACAATATAGCTGGTCCTTCCCATCAAGCTCCTCCACACCCTCCTCTATTCCTCACTCTTTCTCAATGGCCCCTGCTCCGCTGGGTTATGCCGGAGGGCCTGCTGGGCTGTCTTTGTGCAGGCCGTGAGCGGCATACCATTATCGGCCGAGCAGTCTGGTGCGGCTGCATGTGGTGGGCGTGTTTAACGAAAGTTTCTTAAGGCCAGCTCCTTCCCCACTGTTTTAAAGACCGTCTGGGACATAACCCTATAATCACAGCAGTTGGCGTAGTCAGAAAATAACGCTGAAATCAATTTAAAGAGCAGGACTGTTGACTGAACAGGCCAGTACATATTAGTGACACACAGAGCCCCAGGCAACAGTGCTTCCACAGCAGAGGAGGAGACAACCACAGGGGTTGCATCAATATTGACATCCAGTAACGTTTGTGATCAAACATTGCAGACTCTCCTCTCTAACCTAGGCAGGGACCGAAGTGCCTGTTTTTTTAACAGATCACAAGGCCCAAATCAGACAAAGTGATGTGGAATCTACTGGTTGATTTTCTCAGTATTTTTGTTTTTTTACCCTTTGGCAATTGGAAACATCATAAATGACTCACGTCTCCCATTATTTGAGTCATTTTTCCCAACACCTATGAGATCTTTATCCATTTAAGTAAACAGGCTATTTTGGCAACTATGCCTTAAAGGGTCGTATGTAAATGAGCTCTATTCTGATTGGCTGTCCTGTATGTTCAGAAAGTAGTCCAGGCTAAAACATGCCTTATAACTTACGCAGCGGTGGGGGAGGACAAACTGCTGGTGGATTGGAGTAAATGTGTTATTTTTTTGTGACATCCCAAAATCTATACATTCAAAACAGGCTGTTTTTGCCACCCAGCCTCCCCTTACAAACTACACAGACTGAGGGGCGAGCAGCTCGTCACTGCAATGTTAACACACCATGCACATTATTTTAAATTGTAAAGAATTATTAATTGAATAAAGCTCTAATACACATTTTTTGAACAATTCCAACATACATACTACCACAAATCATTTTAGGTGTAGATGGGTTTATACTGCCAGTTTGACTAAAGGATTAGGACCTAAAACACAAAGAGCTTTAAAGATGTCTCCAGATAAAAGGTGGATTGATAGCAGGTGGAAGTTATTGTGTGTGTGTGTGTGTGTGTGTGTGTTTGTATGACCTGCAGCAGTTTCCTCAGCTGAAGCAGCTGTTCTTTGACGGACGAGCAGTCTTGGGCCATGTGCTTCAGCATCAGCTCATCCAGAGATGTGTGTCCCGACCCTTGTCTCCCAAGGCCCTGCAGGTGACAGTCGTCAAACGGCTGCTGAGCGCCACTTCTGCAGAGCGGACAGACAGAGAGAGGATACAGAGAAGGGGACACACAGTCAGCAATCCAGTCATGCAAATTAAAGCCTAAGATTAACCAGGATTTCCACAAATCTGTTGTGTATATTTTCAGTTATTCGATTCCTATTCCTGTTTCAGCCAGAAATTTAATTCTGAACCTTTTTTAGAAGCAGCATAGCAATACCTGTAGCAGATTTGCAGGGGCAACTAGTTCAAAATGAACGCCTTAATTGAAATGAAAATGTGAGTATGTCCCTGAAAATGACATGAAATATTAAGACATTCCAAATATAAATAAACCCCAAGCCAAGTGGGCAAGATTCCAACATGTAAAAGAGGAAAATAAATGTCAAAAAGCTTTTTCTTGTTAAACCTTACAGTGAAAAAAGGTTCCCGATCTATTCTTGTACTTTCCTCACGCTAAATGGTTTATGAATGCTCACACAAATTGTTCTATGAGAAGAAAACATAAGGAAACATGAAACATATTTTAAATCATTTATAGAAAAAAAGGCTTAGCAACATCCTTGTGAAAAAGTAGAGCCCCCTAAACTAAACTGATTGTGCTGCCTTTAGCAACTTGCAACGCTTCCAAGAACTGAAGATCAGGCCATAGAAGAATTCTGCCCCACTCCTCCCTGCAGTGATGCTTCCATTCTGCCACAGTGGGGGCTTTCAAAAATGATCAGTCCATTTAAGGCCCTGTCAAAGCATCTCAATGAGATTCTCATTGACTCGGCCTCTGAATAGCTCCGTTTTTTTAAAGCTCCTTTTGTGCTTCAGACTGTTCTCTTGCTGCATAGCCCAACTGTGTCTGAGCTTCAGACCAAGGCCTGGACTTTCTCCTGCAGAATTTTCTGACAGCAAGCAGAACTCATGGTTAATTAGGGCAATTCGTCTAGGTCAGGGGTCGGCAACCTTTAACCACTCAGAGCCATTTGGACCTGGTTTCCACAGAAGAGAAAACACCAGGAGCCGCAAATCCTTTTTGACATCTAAAATGAAGATAAGACTGCATATATTGTTTTTTACTTTTATGCTATGTATAAAAACTAGGCTAGTGTACTGCTTGTGAAATTCTATTTATTCAAAGAAAACATTTAGAACTCTGAAAAAAATAAATAAACAAATAAAATAAATAAAAATGTAATGTTATAAGATCACAATAATCTTCAAATGTTGAACTACAAAAAAAAAAAAAGAATAAAAATAAAATACACATAACACACAGAACAGCTGACAGCATCAATTGACGTAATTTCATCAGAATCAGAATCACGTCTATTGGCCTACTGGAGCAGCACATGTACACACGTATCTTTACATGTTGTTTTTTTATGTTGTGCTTGAGAGACACCATCGACCGGAATCAAATTCCTTGTATGCGTTCACTCACATACTCAGCCAATAAACGTGATTCTGATTCTGGTTCAACGACTGGCGTTGTACGACGGGCTCTGGGTCCAAAGTCCGCTGGACCCTTGCTGTGTCTGCTGGCTGCAGCATGGATGTCTGCTGGCGGCTGCAGGACTAAACGCTGAACAAACTGCAGCAGCATCGTATCAGGAAGCGTCTTGTGTGAAACTGGGCACGCAGCCGTTATAGGCATAGACAGTTTTCAGCCGTTCTCGTGTTTAATTATTATTTAGTTTCCAAAGCCACAGGGAGCTGCAACATAAGGATGAAAGAGCCGCGGGTTGCCGACCCCTGGTCTAGGTCCTGAAGCAGCACAGCATCTCTATCATGATTCTATCACCACCAAGTTTAACTGTCGACCTGATGTTCTTGTTGTAAAGCATTGTGTTCGTTTCACACCGAAATCTAACAGGACCCCTGCCTGCCTGACCTACTGTACATGTCTGCAGTTGCATTTGGTAAAATTTCCTACAAAGTGACACTGCCACGATTGTTCAAAGTTCCTTCTGTAGAACATGTCATTTCTTTGCAATATCAGTGCCAGTCAAGCCTGGACGGTGAATCAGTTTTGCTTGAATGGTGCAGTGGCATTTTTACTGTGTAATCCAGCTGCTGTAAACAGTCGGGACAGCCCCATCATTCATCAGTCTGCCAAGAACTAAAGAGAAGGAATTGACATGTAATATTAGAGATTCAGGCTAATTTTGAAATGTAAGTGTTAATGACCTGATATTTACACCTCGCAAGCTAGAGTTTAAATGTAGTTGCCTTTAGCCTTAAGGATGTCTACCCTACAAACACTGCATCTCTCCAGATGTCAAAGTCTACCAACTATTGAAAATCTCTAGTTCAGTTAGTACAACAGCCCTGTTTTTCTCTACTATATAGATTCTCCGCACTCAATTTTTGCCCATGATGGCACTTGACATGTCAAAGGTAAAAAAGAGGGCATCTGTCAAAATCAGTATCTCACACTGAACCTCGCAGTAGATTGACTTAGAATGGGACCCCTTTGGTTTCAGGTTGCACTCGGGCAGCGCTTGTTGTAGAACAAGATGCAAAAAACAGAAATAAAAAAGCCTTTCCCCTGATATTAGTGCAAACTAATGCAAATGAGTAGCATGAATTTTAAGTTATTATTATTAATGTTGCTACTAGGGCTGTAACGGTACATGTATTCGTACCGAACCGTCACGGTACATGGATCACGGTTCCGTACACGATGTCGTACGGAGAATACACGGTACGACGGAGAAGACGTGATTGAAGTAATATGGATCCTACGGAACCACAGAGGGACCAAAAAGCGGCAGTAAATCATAAACCTGGGTCGTAGTGTGGTGCAATAGTGCCACCTACTGGCGTA
>JBBPCY010000109.1:30323597-30347223 GCA_037974405.1 Brachyalestes nurse
CCCCGCTGCTCAAAAGGAGAGGGAGACACGCGTCAAGACTCTTCTCAGTCTTGGCCCCCCAGTGGTGGAATGAACTCTCTCTTCGCTCTGGATAAGGGCGTCAGCTAAATGCCGTAAATGTAAATGTAAATAAAGAATCGTGAATCATCAACATATGTGTATCCAATAAGTGGAGAGAAATCCAAGAAGTTTGGGGAAATAGTGTTCAGTTTAAGCCTCACTTTGTCTTTTGAAATAGAATATTTTGCAATAAAAAATAAAGATAAAAATAAAACAATTTAATACAAACTACAATAAGAATTCTCGGTCTCTAAAAAAATCTATATAAAAAGTAGTGTATTTCAAATTATAACTTCATAATGAATACAAGACATCAGACTATTTGTTCTTATTGTTTAATTAGGTGAAATAGCTCCACACATGACTTTGTTTACGCTCAGCCTTTGTTGCGAGAGAGCACACCAACGCGCTGCAATACATTTATACAGCCGTATTTCGCATATGACTATGACAGGCAGAAGTGGAAGTAGTTCCTTCTAATTTAGATGATCCCAATAATAGTTACTTTCCACTGTGTTCCTGTTAACTACACATTTACCCCAAATGACTAAAATATTGATACTTTAATATGAGAATCGATTCTAGAATATAAATTACTGGTATTGGAGGAATCGATATTTCAGTATCAATCCGCACACCACTAATATTCTGGTTGGACCATGATTAACCCACTGCATAAGTTGCCAGTACCATAGCAACATACCTTGTGATAAAGCTGTTCACCTTTCGTAGTACGGGTTAGTCATGAAGTTACTCTCGAATTTAGTGTGATAAGCCAGTAATCGCGCTTCGTAATCTAGGCCCCAGGTGTGTTGTGTTGTTGTCAGTAGGGGGCGCTCTGCTGTTTTGTGTTGTTGTCAGTAGGGGGCGCTCTGGTGTGTTGTGTTGTTGTCAGTAGGGGGCGCTCTGGTGTGTTGTGTTGTTGTCAGTAGGGGGCGCGCTGCTGTTTCGTGTTGTGTTGTCAGTAGGGGGCGCTCTGATATGTTGTGTATTTTCTGGATCAGCTGTGATTGGGTTTCAGTGGCAGATGCCGCTTCGCTCCTCGGTAAATTCTGTTTTTGGATTACATGTGATTAATATCGCCGTGCTGTGAGCGATTGCGTGAGTGTATCTGATTTGTGCCGAGTTTCTGCGTTTTGGCTGCTGCGTGTGAGTTGTTGGTGAAGGACTCTCCAGGTGGCGGGTGCTGCTGAACGCGTGGCCGGCTTTGGGCTCCCTCTGGGCGGCGCGAGAAAGACACAGCATCCGGCCCCCTTCTCCCCCTGCTCTGGAGCTAAAAGCAGCCTAGCAGCGTCATCTTCTCTGCAGATATCATTACAGTCATAAACGAGGTGTGACTTATCTCATATGTCGACGTGGATCAGCTCGTCTATCGTTTTATATTCGAAATTGTAATTTTTGTCTTGATTCACAGGAACCTCTTCCTCTGCTGCTGCTGCGCTTCACATTTCATAGACTTTGATGGACTGAGTGAAGGTAAGCACCTGAAACTAATCCAGACACATTTTTAAGCCTGCCTGAAACATTTGTGCTTAAAACTGACAGCTCAGGCCACGCACTTCAGAAAACACTTGCTTAGTACTCAGAAGGCTGTGAAATGTTGCCTTGAATGAGAACTGCAGTCTTGGGTTAAACCCCTCATTTAAAGAACCTATCCTCACAGCCCGTGCTTAGTCATTAAAGGGGCACTAAGGCCAAGGTGCAAAAATGTTCACCTTCACTTCATTTTGAGTATACATGCCTGCTGTGATGAAACTGTGGTCTCTAAAGCGAGGCTTTCTTCTGTAAAAAACTCCTTGATGATGATGCAACTTGAAGGTGGGAGGAGCTTTTGTGGATACGAGGCCATTTATTGTTGATTGGCAAAACTGGGTACCATTAATTCTAGGAAGCGGAACATCATGTTTATATTTATTACATCAGTGCATTCCCAGTAGTGGGGTGATGAGCGTGAGCCTTGCATACTGGGTATTGTAGTGACGCAGAAAGGACGAATAAAACTGAATTCTAGTTCTCAGGTGGGATGCCCCCTGGAAAGGGGAAAATGGGATTTTATGCTCTGTATCTGCCTGCATGATTTTGATGGCACATCTGTGTTCAGAGATGAATGTGAGGGCTGGAGCAGTGCTCTGAAGGTCAGAAAGTGTCAGAGCGTGACACGTCTGAGGGCCTGTGGAGATCTGCTGTGGGTTTGTCTGTCGAATCGTGTTCACCCTGCCGTTACAGAGGCCTGTCTTATCCTTGCTGGTGTGATCCGGTATGTCCATGATGGGCCGCTGATCTCTGCACTCTCTCCCGTGTGTCTTTAACAGCACTGAAGGGATTAATGTGCTTTCTCCACGCCTGCTAACAAGATTAGTGAGTAGCTCCTTAAACTGCCAGGAAGGAAACAGCTGAGCCTGGCCAGCTATGCATTTACTCCAGGAATACGACAGGGGCCTTGTCATGATAAATCGCGTCATGATACGCCTTTTTACAGTTTTATTGGACCATGATTTTGATGTGTAAGGAGCCATGAATAAATATGTTTTTCTGTAAGGTTTTCTCGCCATAAAGGTTTTGCTGGAATGAGCACCCAGGGGAAACAGTCTAATAAAACCAATTCTAAACATTATATTTAACTGGGCAGACTTTAATGGCTAAAAAGATTTCTGAATGGGTGCTAAATCATTTAATTATGTGCAATATCCTATGTGCAATAGTCCTACCAGAATATCATGTTGGTAGGATATATCATGAATATGTCAATATTACTGAAATACCACTGATCTGTACTACGTGCAGTAACATACTCCTAACTACTATTTGTTATTAGTAATTAATTTAACAGTAAGTTATTTATCTATAATATTTATACACACCATTGTGTATATGGCATAGTATGTTTCATTCTATGGCATATTTAGAATATTTTTTCCCCTCTTTAGTTTAGCACTAGAACTATAATGCTAACATTGCTAGCAAACACTACATAGTCACCAAAACTGCTTCGATATAAAAAACCCACCACGTCTACTCTCAACCTGCGCAAACTGCTTCCAGCTCTTCGTTAAAGTGGAGTAGACACTTGGATGTGGTTTATTACACAGTAATGATGAGTTGGATGTATTTTAGAAAGGTTTTACTGAGGCATCTTTGGGTGACTATTGACTTCTAATGTTTGACGATATTAACATCATTGCAGATCTTGAGTTCAAGCCTTTACAAAAGTAACTTCAAAACCAAAACAAGCCAGATATTTCACTTCCATCTCATTTTAAGTTTCAAATCTCTGTATTTAACCTTAAACTGACTTCACATGTAAATGTAGCGCAACACCCGAATGGCTTGGTGCTAGGATACCACTATAGAAGAAATTAGCATTGTAATAACACTCATGTCATTATTATACTGCACACACAATGATTTTACAGCTGTATACAGCTTTCAGTGCCTAATAAAGTTTATGACTTTTTGTTGAAACATCTGACTGAAGCTAGAGTTTCTCTCACTCAGGTTCAGATTTCTGTTGTTGGATTAAGTAGCAACTTTGGCACAATTTCAAGCAGTCAAACCGTAATGGTTATCTCTGTTTATTTATTTGCCCTCTAGCAATGTACTAACACCTCAGTAGCTTGGGGCTAACATAGTTCTATAACAGAAATCGGCGCTATCACAGCAATGGTTTAAATAATAGGTGAATAGGTTTTTACATTAAGTGGTTCAACATGACAGTACACTGGGCTTTTATAACTGTACATGTCTTTCTTTGACGTATTCTCACACTAGCTCTGTGCTAACACCTTGCAAGCTAACAAACTGTTATAGCACTGTGCATCGCTACAGAATTACACACTTTATGATGATGTAACTGTATGTGGCTGTCGGTGTAAAACTAATTGAAAAATAAATGAGTTGAAGAAACGGTAAAAAAAGATAGGCTCAAGTAGGTTCAGGTTTCTGTTGACAAGGTCAAGTACCAGTATCGTCATACGTTGAAGCATTCAGAAAATACAGGGTATAAACGTGCCGTTAACATTAGCTTAGTGCTATAGCTGAAATGAGCACTTCTGTCTTGAAGTTGACATTTCTCTCATGCAGATTCACCTTTCTGTTGATACACATTGGCACACAATTGTTTAAGCATTCTCTGTCAATAAAGATAAAATACATTTGATTTACTCCCACATTTCAGTCATGTTTAGCATTTTGCGTATTGTTTGTTTGCTCTTCACCAGTCATTCTGTCCATGAGCCCCTTCAAACATCACAAGGCGCTAGTGTTGCTAGCTTTTTTCTATGGAAAGTAGCAAAAATTGCTACATGTTGTTACGTGGACAAGGGCAGGATACTGCTGGGTTGGAGGGAGATTTCCAATTCGAAAAAGGGTGAATAGAGGCATTTGCAGCTCTCTCCAAAACAGCACACTTTCATGCTTTACCTGCTACACTTCTGAGTGCACTGCTGATGGTGTATTTTTTTCTACAAGCTGTTTACTGTGGTGGTTTGCAGTTTGGGTTGTGGCCAGTCTCTGTACAAATTGGACACTGTGTGGATAGAGATGGGCATCTCTCACCGGGCTGTTTTTTTACAACATACTTAGGTGGAACGTAGCTGAGGTTTGTTCAGAAAGTTGCTTTAAGGCCCTGTTAAATGCGTCTTGGGTGAACAAATCTCAAGTGGACAGCTGTTTACACCTGTTGTCTATCTTGTGTCTCCCTGGCGTCCAGCTGACCAGATTTCATTGCTGTGTCTCGTCATGACTTTAGATAGGAGGGCGTTCTTCTGTATTCTTTAGTAGTAATCTTTGTTCTTTTATAGTGATCACATGTACTGTAGACCAACTTGGCAAGTAGTTTGATCAGGGCCTATTTGTTGCCTAAAGTAGGTGAAAAGTTGACAACAGTGCGGGGTGCAGGGATGAGGTGTGTAGAAAGTGTGTACAACCCGTGCAATTGCTTGGCAACAAGTAGCTAATTGGATGTCAACCCTGTGTAACATCATCATACTGCTTCAGTTCAATTGTGCTGGTAAAAGAACAAAGACTTTTGTAAACACTCTGGTATTTTTTTGACTGTTCTGAAACATGAAATATTACACATTTTAATTACTGTAATGTACTATTTGTGCTGTGTTATACCTTTAAATTGCTTTTAAAGATCTCGCTTCTTATGTCTGTGCTCTGGCGTCCTCTCTGTGACTTTCAGCGGTGTCTCATATCCTTAGATAATTCATGTTCTGGGCTCTTTGGGTGCGCTGTGGCACGTGCCTGCGTGTGTGTGTGTGTGGTGTGGCCGGGGCATGCTGGGTTGAGTCTGAGCATGATGATGACAAGGCTCTTGCCGATCCCCCAGCTGTGCTCCTGTTGTTGGTTCGTGCAGAAGCGAAGCTGCAGTGCCTCCACAGCCAACTCTTTGAACGTGTTATTGAACCCAGACTCTCCAGGCTGGTGATATTTGTTCCTTTTCCTGATTAAACAGAGGTCGGATTATCCTGTGCCGGCTTGGTGGGGATCATGTGACACCCTGCACTTGAAAGCATGGAGGTGCGTGGCCTGTGTTCAGGCCAAAGTCTGCCTGAGCTGCACACACTTTGCAGGTGTGATAAGAGAGGAATGCCCACCTAGATGTTCTTGTCAGAGATCAGGCTGGTGTCTGTATCCAGCACCTGAAAAGTCTTTTTTTTTCCCCCTCCCTCCTGTCTATTTACCCTGAGTGTTATTCCAGCTGTGGGGCTGTGAGGCCTCTTTGAAGGCTTGGTTGTTGTGATGTGTTTGTTTAGGGCTGCTCCTCTTTAAGTGGGCAGTTTGTGGTGGCGGATCAGGCCTCGTGCAGCTCTGCCTCTGGGGCTGTAAAGGTTTGTGAAGGGTGTGGCCCTGACACTGAATTAGCCTCAACTTGTTGCCCATATTGTTCACCAGCGCTACTGATAAAAATTTGATTTTGAAGATAAGATTTCCAATACCTTAGTATTATTACGCCTTTATCATGGATGAGGTTGTCTTTATGCCTTTTTTTTTGCGATATAATCACTGTAACTCAGCCTCAAGTGGCTTATTGCTCTTATTAAACAGCGACGATGTAAACTGATAAACACAATTTTACTAGTAAATAATTGATTATTAGCTTCGTTATTAAGTTGGTGCTTTCAGGATATTTCGCCCTTTCTGCTAATTGTTATGTGCAATAAAATCCTTAAAATGAAATAAAAACATGACATCATGATGTCTCCAGATTCACTTTGCTTCTCTGTATGTCAGTGTATGTATGTGTAAGAATATATATTTCAATACCAACCACGAAAAATTGTTTTTTAAATGTCTGCTAAAAAGACTACTTCATTATTACTGTATTTTTATGGTGAATCATGTCATTTTTGTTAAATGTCTGTGATTAACAAGCGATTATTGATGAAGCAGACGTTTATCCTGTTAGCTAGCGAACCAGTATTGGCAGATTTGTAGAAAATGATAAAAAGGCAGCAGAGCTCCACTTCCTTGTCCTTCAGCCAATCGGCACTGATGTGTATCCCAGAGCAGGTGTGTTTTTTTTTTTTTTTTTTTTTTGTCCGCCCCTTTTTTGCATAAGCTTCTATTTAGTCCTTCCTGTTTTATTCCCTTTTCTACCCTCTGACTGTTTTATTTTCTTTTGTGGTAGGATGCATTATGTAAATCCTGAGGTAGTGCCACATACACAGCTCTGTTTTGGATGTCTGAAAAGTTCTTTGGAAGGATCCAGCCAGAATAATAGATGCGATTTTGAAACCGCTTATTTAATATTTATGTTCTGGCAGCTCTGTGAAGCCCCCGCCCCCTCTGCATGTAAAGTACGGGTGTATGTGCACTTTCCTCAGATTGCAAAACACAAAATGTTGACCACCAAGATCAATATGACGCAAAAAGACCAAGCAGCACCATCAACGAGGAGGATCTAGTTCACTAGCATGTGACTGGATTCAGTGAAGTAGGACGCTGCAGAAGGACATCCCCGAGCCTAAGACCCACCAAACTGGGCCACAAAATGGGCCAGTCTGATTATTGAGCCTGTTCCCAAGTGGCCGTCTCCCTCTGCAGCCTCCGTGGCACAATGTGATCGTTGTACAGGAGCTGAGCACCGTTCCTCCATTCCCCCTCACCGCACATGCACAAAGACCTTCATTCTTGTCACAGGACCACCACGCTCCTGCCTCGGGCCCTGTCACACGTGCAGAGTGACTGTGAGTGACCACCAATAACAGTGTTTAAATTAGGGGCTCACCCAAATAATTCAAATATTTGTTTATTATGTTGGTATTTATTCACAGTATGTTGCTGATCTTTAACCTTCACGCTTTAGCAGAATACCGGAACGTTGTGCCAGATATTTTATGTGTTAAGGTTATTCATCAGTGTTTTAAATGGAAGAAAAAAAACAAATAAAAACAAACTAAGTATATTAAAAAGGCAAATGTTAGGCACAGACAAAGTCATTGATTTGATTGATTCATTCAATCTATTTCAGCTTTGCTTTTGCATGGACACATGTTTGACTGAAGAGGTCGAACTCAGTCAATTGTTTAGATGCTGCATTGCCAAAAGACGGATACACAGAAACAGCAGCACAGCTGGTTGCAAAACCTGTATGAATTAAAAAACATAAATTGGAAGATTTTTTTAGCTCCACCTTAAATTTAATTTTATTCTCTGTTGTGCGATAATTGATGCAACTTTACATTCTGCCTGTCATGCCATTAAAATAATTACAGCAAAATGAAGGGATCCTAACCTAACCTCGCCCTCCATTCGGTAAAGTAGCTAAATTCACTCTGATAATATATAAGTGAAGTGTCCATTTGTCACATGTGAACACAACATGGCGCAGTTCTTTATTAACCCATTCACCAAGTGAAGCAGTGGGCTGGCACCCGGGTAGCAGTGTGTCAGGACGTTACCTTGCTCAAGAGTACCTCAGTGGTACCAGCGGCGGTCCTGGGATTCAAACCTACAACCTTCCGATCACAGGGGCAACTTCCTAACCACCAGGCTACCAGCTGCCCCATATATATATATATATAATATGGCTACACAAAGAATTTCTTTATAATTGCTGTTTTCTAAGTGCGCAGTGAAAGGAGCTAAGGTGGTTTGGCATCTCGTCAGAATGCCTCCGGGCTGCCTCCTGTTGACCAACTGGGAGGAGTCCATGGTGCAGACCTGGGACACTCTGAGAACACTGTACACCTTGGCTGGTCTGAGAATGCCTTGGGATCCCCAGGAGCTGGTGGACAAGGCCGGGGCAAGGAGCGCCTTGCCTGCCCTCCTCAGCAAGCTACAACCGCGACCTGGTCCAGGGGAAGCAGCAGAAAATGCAAATTAATATTCAGAAACACCAACAAGCATTTGAAGCCCAACAAATGCTATTCAGGCCAGTTTGAATGCATCTGACAATCATGCATCTATTCTAACTGACCATGCAGCTGGCCAACCCGATTGTCCAGTCTGATGGTTTAAAAGCAAACAAATACAACCCAGGAAATATCAAATCAGCTTATCCACGACAGGTGAATTACATTTCATCAAAATGTGAAAATAGAAACATAACAAGCTAGCCAAAATGGTCTCTTCCTGGCCAATCGGAAAGTTTGCCTTGAGCAATTTTTTTTTTCTGGAAATAATTGTCACCTTATAATGTTTGTTATTTTTAAAATGATATTTGGAGTTTAGGAGTTAAAAAATGGACCTGGCACAGTACCACCTAGGTCCACTGTGGGACTAAAAGAGGGTCTTCTCGCAGCTGTTTTCTAGTTATCTGTTGATTCCCTTTGGCTTTCGCATCCTAGGAGATTATGTGATTTTAATAAACAGGAATTTTTTTTTTTTTAGTTGAGTTTTAGTGTTTGTGACATATGAGCATTTTCCCCCCCTGTTATGTCATGACTCATCTCAGTGGTTTAGAACACAGTGTTTTCCTGAGCACTGAGGTGAAGGTGATGGCTGAAAGTCAAGACCCCCCACCCACCCACCAGCAGGAAGTCACACTCTGCTCGCCGTCTCGACGCACGTTATGCATCATGTAATGTGGCAGATTAATTTTCAGACGCTTGCTGCTCTGGGCCCAGCTGGGGTACAGAGCTATATTAGGATCGTCCCACACACACACACACACCTGAGTGGCCAGCGCAGCCGGATCGGTTGCGGTTTTAGGTGAAGGTGACCCGAGCTAGCACCATCCATTAGCGCTGAAAACGTAGCCTCCACTGACCAGATCTGCAAGCAAAGATCTCTCATTGACTAGCGTGATCTGTTTAGTTTTCATTTTCAAAAAAGTCGCTAATGATAACTCAGTGACTCTGCTCTGACCGTGTGGTCTTGACCATCTGTTTGCACAGATGGTTAGTGCGGCTCGGGTTCCTTGGAAAAGCTCTCACTTTACTCTTTAACTTTATAAGGGTCCAAGCCACTCAGTCTCTCTTCTCGCAGCTCAGGTGGATTAAAAATGTAACTTAAGCAAATGTTGATCCTAAGTATTGATTTTATAGATATAGATGAATTACTAATGCTTTTCATAGGACCAGATAGAGGCTTCGCGGTTAGCTTGGCCTACCTTACGTCATCAGGCCAGAAGACATGAGATCATTCATTGTCTTCCACCAGACTGACCGTGATAATTAGGTTTGGGCAGGGTACCACAAGAGTGTACATGAGGAATGGAATTATACTGCAGTATGATGTTCCAGGGTAGCCATGATTGCTCAGTCAACATAAAATCTTGATGCATCAATAGTTGTTTGTTGTTTATGTGGTGATCAATTATATTTTGCGTTCTTCTGCTGTTTTTACAGCAAGAAATAGAGCCTGATGAACACACCCATTTATTTTTTATATTTATTTGAATACATTTTTAAAGGCTTTTTATATTTGCTAAAAATAGTATTCTGCGGTTTTTGCAAAGCATAAGTGGTTCTTATTTAATTGTCTATTTTGACTGCATTTTGACTAAATATTGACTACATTTAGTGTTTAATGAAAGAAATTCAAGGATTTATTGTTTAAAAAAGTATTTGGCCACTTAGAAACAAATGGCTAAATACATGTACATATTTTAAAATCTGTTGATTGAAAGTTTTAACACCCCTGGTCAAACGAAGCTATGTTGATTTGAACTGTTTTTTGTCTGCACATATTTTAATGCTTCATTTAAGACACCATAAGATTACAGAAATACATACTAATAGAGAAAACAATGCTTTTCCTCTTTTATACTTCTATGGAAAAACAATAGTAGTAGTATTTATCTTTATAACTATACGTAGTTTTAACAATTCAAATTTTTTTCCTGTTTATCCTTTATCATTCTTTCATATATAATCACATTACATAAAGAACCTAGTGACGTCTGAGACAGAACTATCTAGTGACCGACAACTGATCAGTAACAAAGGGTTAGAGGTAGGGATGTCACGATTATAGATTTTGATGGCGCGATTATCATCTAGGAAATAATCACGGTTTCACGATTATCACGGTTATTTCACATGTATTAATTTCACAGTGTAGACAATCACATTTTTTTGAAGTTTTTACCCTTTATTTACTGCTGTCTTTAAAAAAGGACACAAAACCCATTGTCTGTCTTGAGTACATCCCTCTGTATTTTTGGGGTATCCAAAAAACTCATATGGCTTTGATCGTTTCTTTGGTGGAAATAAAGCGTATTCAGTTTTTTCCTCTGCCGCTGTTTAGTGCGGTCAAGTGAGCCGTCAGTCACTGACTGTACTGTGCACCGCTGGTGAAATGTTTTCGTTCCAGGCGAGTCCTGCTGATTGCTCTGTCAGTATCTGTTGATTGCTCTGTCATTATCTACGTTTTTAAGAGGAAAAATAGAAACACGGTGTTGAGGAGCCTTTACAATTAATTAACCGTGCCATTTTAACTCGCGGTTAATCGTGAAACCGGTTAATCGTAACATCCCTAGTTAGAGGATGGTAGAACTGGTAGATCATATAGCTTATATTTGATTCATATCATATAACAGACTGCCAGACACAAACATATTTTTTCACCTAAAGACTGCAAGACGAGGACTTCTTGATCGGCACAAGGAAGCAGCACGTGTTCCAGCAGCTCTTTCCGTTATCCGCTTTTATGGCTGACTGACTCTCTCCACGTTTTCACCGTCAGTTACAAACATTCCATTGAAGGTGCACAGATGTATGTTTTTTCTGAATGACCTGAGAGGATGGAGTGAATTCAGTGCCAGGTTGTAGCCCAGTGGATGAGTGGTGAGTGGAATTTCTGCTTTAATTTCGTAAAAGCCTGCTAAAGACCAGTGAAAGCTTGTTGATGGAATGCAGCCTCAGCGGTTCACAGCTGAGTTGGCTGTAAAATTGGCTTTGGAAGGCAGGTAGTCTTCACAGAGTGATGTTATAGTGAGTCTTAATGATGCTTTTGTCAGTAAAAGTAGTAACTGCGTAGCACTTTTCCCCCACTTGCAAATCTGTTACCATTTATTTTGTGGGGGAGTAGTGTAGACCACTGATTTGCTTTGTGTATTCGTCACAAAATTGCCAAGTCAACCGGCAATGCTATCTAGAACCACAGAATACATGCTCAGTTAAAGATGAAGTTGGACTTGAAGCTCCTCTACGTGTGAGAACTCATGTCCCCACCACTGCACCTTTAGAGCACTAGGGTTGGCTCGTATAGTATTTTATGGACTTCAGTTGTTTGTTGGTATTTCTGAATACTCAACTACTCATTCTCAAAAATGATACCTGTGTTTTATAATTAACCATTTTTTAAGCTGTTTTCAGTTCAAAATATGTTCCGTAGGGGGCAATGTGTTAATAGTCGGCTGCTCGTGCACCATATGTTGCTTTAGAGGTTGTGATTGTAGTCATGCAGACAGTGTAAACAAATTAGAATTGTCTTTTTATTTTTCACCATCAGGGTTTTACCTTCAGTTATTTTATGGAGCCATAGTGTGGTAGGTTCTCTGCCTGTTCTGGATATGTCACTGACTGTAGAACCATAACGTGACTAGGGATTAACCGGTTTCGTGATTGTAGAGCTATAGTTTAAGCAGATTTTTGGATAGTTCTAGATACATCTCTGACTGTAGTGTAAGCAAATTTCACTTAGTTCTAGATATATCTCTGACTCTAGAGCTGTAGTGTAAGTAGGTCTTATTCTGTTCTAGATATATCTCTGACTCTAGAGCTGTAGTGTAAGTAGGTCTTATTCTGTTCTAGATATGTCACTGACTGTAGAGCTGTACTGTGACCAGGTTTCATCCAGTTCTAGATATATAATTGAGTTGAGCCGTAGCATGACCAGATTTCATTTAGTTCTTAGTGTAAAGCCGTAGTGTAAGCAGGCTTCAGTCAGATCTAGATACGTTTCTTATTTTAGAGCAGTAGTGTACACAGGTTTCAGTCTTTTCTAGATAAGTTACTGACTCTAGAACCGTAGTGTAAGCAGATTTAATTCAGTTCTAGTTGCGTACTGACTAGAGCCTTATTGTAAACAAGTTTCTTTCCTTTGTAATTTGTGTGATTTGCCTATTTTGATTAACAAGGTGTTTATTAATGGATTCAGGGTGGGGAAGAGATGCTTCCCTACTTATTGGGTGAATATGTGTCACTTCTGCATAATTCTGCTTATGACACTTGGTAAGACAGTGAGTCATCAGGAGCTGTTCCATGTGTCTTCTCTGTGTCTCAGCTTTATAAAGCGGACTGTCGTGACCTGTCATGGTTTTCATTTACTTGGCTGGATTTTGTGACATGGTGTAATTATAGGTGTGACTCTGTCTCCACTCCTAAGGCAAACACCAGACTAGGGATGAGACAGTATGGAAATTTGCCATCATAGTGTAAAATTATGATGAATTTCTACTGAAAGTGTACTGAAAATTTTTAAAGGACCCATAATTTCCCCCACTATATATATAGATAAATATATACATATAAAGCTTCACTTCACTAAACCCACCAAATATGAAAAATAAGCTGTAAAAACAGCTCGTTTGGTGTTCATTGTTTTTGTAATGTCATGATCACCAAATTTCCATGTAGTTATAAGGAGCGCTTCAGCCCAGACTGAGGCACAGTACAGAGCAGAGGTAATTTACATATAGCCTTAAAAAGTCTAGTTTTATTGTCTAGTCTTTAAGGCGCAGTAACAGCAAGGGATAGAGAGAGGTGGGAAATGCGTTGGGACTGCTTTTAATCACAATGTATAAAAATAAAATATGGGCTCTAAAAGCACCAAAGCACAAAAGTGTTATATTGCAACTGTGCATGCATTTATCAAGTTATGTTTTATCTGATATTTTATAATTTGTGTATATTATTTAATATAATATAATTTTTTCATCTGAAGCTGACACTGTACAAGCTAAAAAACGATAAAACACATGTTTTCAGTACTTTCTTTTTGTCGAATTGCAATATTAATTCCCTTTTTGAATTACAATTTTAAATTTTTAAATTTCCTGTTGAAATGTTATCAGCATACAGCATGGGTGCACTTATATGGCAATTATATGACATTATAAAATTGGCCAAAATAAAGTTATTTGCAATTTGCCTGTTCCGATTTTGGCCCATTCCGATCCTGCATCTCTGAACAACACCTTTTGTGGGCGGCTGGTGGCCTAGTGGTTTGGGTGTTCGCCCTGCGTTCAGAAAGTCGTGGGTTCGTATCTCAAGACTACTAGTGGCACCTCTGAGGTACCCTGAGCAAGATACTGTCCCCACACACTGCTCCCCGGGCGCTGTGTTCCTGGCGGCCCGCTGCTTCACTTGGTGAATGGGTTAAATACAGAGAAAGAATTTCCTGTTGTTCACGTGACCGAATGGTTACTTTACACTTTTTTAAGTCTCTTATTGCTCTGTAACATCAAAACGTCCAATAATAACCATTTGAAACCTTGGAGCACAGTGTGAATGGAGGCACTGTACAATTCAAGATAAATTAGTTTATAACCAGTACCTCCTCTGTTTGCTGTTCAGATTGTCATTGTGTTTGCAGGAGACGAGTAGAAGGCTTGTTTACTTCTACTGTGACATTTTTCATAGGAGTCATACACAGCTGTCAGCTTGATTATCTGATTAATCTGGAACAGTAGAATTATGAATAAATAGATGTAGTGTGTATTTCAAATCTGTATCTGTCCTGTGTAAACCAAAGAACACCTTGTGCTGGGAGCACTGGGGTCGCCCATAGTGCTGAGCCCATGTGTCTTAGGAAGATCTTCTGCTGTGAGCTCGCTTTTTGGCTTGAGACCAGTGAACGGCAGCCCTTGCTTACTGTGATGTTACTGTTTGCCGGTGTTGAGTGACTCAGCTGGCTGAGGCCAGACTGGAGGGCGTTTGTCTTGAGCACACAGCCTTCCAACAGAAAAACTGTCTTTTCAAACACGTTTAGGGGTGCTTTGTGATTCAAGAATGGCCAAACAGACTGACTGTGGTCTCTGAAGGCCAGAGCACACTGACCCCTCAAACATCAACATGCTAATGTTGGCAGCTGCTTTTAAAACTCATAAATCAAACAAAACACTGGGAAAGGAGGAGTGTTCTAGAGCAGTATGAATGAGGGGAGAACATTCTGGAATAGTGTGAATGAGTGAAGAACATTCTAGAACATGGTAAATAAGCGGAGAACATTCTAGAACTGTGTAAATGAGCAGAGAACGTTTTAGAACTGAGTAAATGAGCGGACAACGTTCTAGAAAAGTGTAAATGAGCGGAGAATGTTCTAGAACAGTGTGTATGGGATTCCAAAATAGTGGAACAGTATATATGATAAAGAACATTTTGGAAATAGGGTGACTTTATGAACTGTATAAGAAGGAAATATGCTCTCCTGAAGATCGATGTGGGGGATTTATGTTCTAATTCTTGGCCTGGTTTATCAGTACCGACTAGTAAGTTTATTTCCGATGATAAAATTAATGATGCTCTACTGATATGATTTCTAGTCTACTCCTGAGTGCTGTTCTCTCGTCACAGATGTTAAAGTAGGTCTGTCTGTCCACGAGCCCCTAGGGCAAACATGATGGGCGGTCGTATGTGATGTAATGTGTTGCCATGGAGACATGTATGTCGTGCTTGAAATCTGGGTCTTGAATTTGAGTAGGCTACACTGATTTCATTTTTTGCCTCCTCTTCAGGTCTTCTGCTTCATTACACACCTTAGACCGACACAGTAACATCGGGAGAACCTTCGGGCAGTGAGCATTCAGACGTGTGGGTGCCATGGAGATGTAAATGCTCACTGACCAAAGGTTCTCCTCATGTATCTACGTTGGTCTGTAAGGTGTGTAGTGAAGCAGAAGACATGAAGGACGGCAAAAATATCACGCTTAGTTGAGGAAATCCATTTGTGAAAAGGTTGAGGCTTGGCTTGGCTTGGCTTTGCTTGTGTAGCCTTTTGTCTTCTAGCCTCACCCTCAGAAAACAGCCACTCAGAACCGAGTCACGCTGTGATCTTTATAATCGTAGAATGTCCTATTGTCGGACTGATAATGGCCTCGTTGGCTTTTCAGCAGAGCACTCAAGCCCTGATCTTTATCCTCTTCTCTTGTAGCTCTTCAGTCCGCATCTGATGGAGTCAGGGCGGGGGTCGTTTTGCCTGAGGCAGACAGCTCTTAGAACAGGATAAGTGAAATGGTGGGCCACACAGGTCAGCCTAGGGCTGGTAGCCATGGTGGATATTGCCACCAGGGACTCTGCCTCATATTTCACCAATACTGATATAACAGAAGGCTGCAATATGCAAATGAACCTCTAACCAAGTGTTTCTGATGGGATGAGTGTTCCTGAGTGTTCTCATGATTAAGATCTTCATGTAAATCCAACAAGAGTCAGATCTTGAACCATTAAAGACACTGTTTGTCTGAAGTGTTTTTAAAGTGGCCATTTTCTACATATTCCTACTAGTTCGTTTTTCCATCACTTTGTGTAGGGTTCTGTAGCTAAAATATATCACTTTATTCTTGTGCAACCATTTTCGAATGGACTGCTTCCATTACTGTGCCTTTAAGACAGATATATGTAAATGATCTCTTTTCTGATTGACTGCCCTATATTGCCCTGAAACACTAGAACTTTGGCCTGAATGGCAGGACTAAACTGCGGTAGGCTAAATAAGGAGATACACTATATGGACAAAAGAACTGGGACAACCTCTTAATTATTGAATTCAGCTTAGAAATCCTTCCAAGAAGAGTGAAATTTATTATAGCTGCAAAGAGGGGATTAATTCCATATTAAAGTCTGTGTTTGAATGCAGTTTCATTAAAGTCCCTGTTGGTGTAATAGTCAGGCGTCCCAATACTTCTTATCCATATGATATATATGTGCATGTGTTTGTTTTGTGGCATTACAAAAATATTGTTGGAAAACGGCCTTTTTCGCAGTTTACTGCACAGATGGGGTGAACATGAGCTCAATTTGTTAAACATTTAGTACATGCTTGACTGTAATTGAACAAGAGGCTACAATCACAGCTTTTAAAGCAGCATATGGCTCATGCAGCAGGGCTTCAGCTAAATGTTAATAAACTAAGGCCCCCTAATAGACATACTTTGAAGTGCAGCAAAAAAAGAGGTTGGTTTTGAGCATTTTAATGAATATTTGAGTTGGAATTCAGCTGTTACATAGCCAGGTTAGCTAGTATTGTGCTGACCGGTAATGAGGCCATCTGATCCAGCAGAAAATGAGGCTAATTGTGCTGTCTTGGACTCCCGGCCACAGATGACTATGGCATCATCTGAGAGATGAACTTATGATCTCCCGACAAGAGCTTGCAAGCCTGCAGAAGTCAAAATTGAATAGAAGGCAATTAATATGATTGTTCAGCTTAGATCGGACAGTACCACCTGGCTGATCAGTGAGCATTAGGTTTAATTCAGGGGTGTTGAACTCCGGTCCTGGAGGGCCGGTGTACAGCACAGTTTGATGGTTCTCCTACTCAAACTCATTCACTAAATCTGACAGTTAACTGGTGAGGTGAACCAGGTGTTTCTGAGCAGAGAAATTACCAAAACCTGCTGGAGTTTGACACCCCTGGTTTAATTGAATGTCAGTCCTTTACCCTGCTACACTTACTGTACTGTGTGAGTACATCTGTAGAGTAGTCCATGTGCAGGATGTGTTTTTTTGCAACAATGATGTGCACTTGAAGGAGAAGAGCTAGCTCACTGGCACAGAGGCACTTAAAACCCAGACACTATCAAAGTTTAATGAATTTAATGAGGTTGTTTGCTTCCTGGAACAGCTTGGCGCTGCAACTGCTTTGACGTAATCTTCTAGGTCTTTTGGCAGCTGCTTTCAACAATCCCGTTATACCTGGTTTGGCTACTTGTGGCTAAGCCTGAGAATTTTCAGCTCCTCTTTGAGGACCGCCAGTGCAAAAGCTTGCGCACCCCTGGTCAAGTGGCTGAACTTTGATCTGTGCAAAAATGATCACGCGTCTTATTTTTTCATTTACAATATATTAAACGGAGCAAAGAGATTATACACAAAAATTAGTAGGAAAATGTCATATTTAAGTTAAATCCCTGTAGGGGATGTGTGCTTATTTCTACCTACAAAATAAACTAAATGTGTCGAAGGAACTAAAAAGATAGATTTGCACACTTTCTCTGGGAAAAAAGGTTCGGAGCTTAGTTTAAACAAAATAACTAAATGTAAATATCATGCACCTAGGGAGTGAGAGGGTGGTGAGGTCCTGGCTGCCACTTCTGACCCTGTTATGACCACTGAAAGTGGGTAGAATTATTCTAGCTTGTGCTTCTGAACATGTCTGTTCTGAGCTCTGATCAGGGTTAAGCCCTGAGGTTAGAGTGTGGGGAAGGGTAGAATGTGGGTCATAGGGTGTAGGGGTGTGTGTGTGTGTGTGTGTGTGTGTGTGCGCGTGTGCCTGGCCAGCTCACAGTTCCTTTTGAGGTCAGTAGGAATTGTATGCTATCAACATTTCTCATTTCTAAAGAACCGCATATTACTTAGAAGACCAACTAGCTTAAGCATGGATTTCTAAGTTGAACATGTACAGCAGTGTACAGCTGTTACAGTGACCTCACAGAATGATGCCCAATATGTAACTCTGTTATCTAAAGCGATTCATTCAATATGTTCATAAAAATAGTCCGTGTGCGTAGGTCAGCGTTAGTCATGGTAAAATGGATCAGTGTGCAGAATCTGAGCTGTCTGTGTGCTATCGTGGTCATCACTAAGAAGTTCGAGGCTGCCCTTATTGTTAGATGTGCTGTGATGGTGTCTAATCACACTCAGAACTTCCAACACTATGGAAGTGCTTAGCATTGATTTGCGTCTTTTATTAGACACAGATCTATTAGTTTGTGCGCAACAGGATTAGATCGATATGCTGTAAAGTACAAGTTTTGTTCTAAATATTCAAATTTAGTAATATGTCAGAAAGATTAACTGAAAATATATGCAGGTATTAAATGGTTCATTGTTTTAGCCGCTCCTCAGAAAAATGAATTGAAATTAAAATTTAAACATACTTTCAGGCGTGGTTCATGTTCCTTTTGAAGTAAGTGTAACGGCAGCATTGAGAAATTTTGCTAAATTTATGCAAAACTAATTGGCTTTAAAATTTTTTTAAGTGTTTTTTTTTTAAACAGTAGTAGAAAACAAAACCAGACGTTTCCAACACAAATATAGTCATTTTGTTTACTATCCAAACCCACCAGTGATGCTACACTGTTTTTCTGTGTGTTTATATTGAATGTTGATGATGGTAAAATAGTGGTAGTAACTAAATCTGTTTTCTTTGTTGACTATTTGGCCTCCTGTGCATCTACCCCTCTTCCATGAATGGGTTTAATCTTAGACCAAAAGGTTCTCAAAACAATGTCTCATGCATCAGGCAGAGCATTCGTAATCATTTTATGTAATAACATACTGTGAGGGAGTTTACTGAGGCAGACAATTCAGACACTGTGTGTTTCTCTAGAATGGAGTGTTTCGCAGCAAACCCACTCTGATTGAATTAGTTTACACCTTAACCACTTAAAAACACGAAAATAGGTGCACTGTCCCTTTAAAAGAGAGAAGTACATTAAGGGGTGCTTTTGCCTATTCGGCTTTAGCCTGTTGTCATTTTTCACAGCCATGAACAGATTAAATAATAATGACAATGCACTGTGTAGGTAAATGCTTTATTTATTTTAATTGTTCAGAATATTGTATCCCTTTTATATTTAATTAAAATTAAAGCATGGACGTTTTTGATATATTTTCTTCAGTATTTCAGGAATTATGCAGAATGGCGATGCTCTGAAGACCTTCTAGGCCTTTGGAGAAAGCCT
The DNA here is from genome assembly GCA_037974405.1 of Brachyalestes nurse. Lineage (NCBI taxonomy): Eukaryota > Metazoa > Chordata > Actinopteri > Characiformes > Alestidae > Brachyalestes > Brachyalestes nurse. Next base: position 30,342,955 of record JBBPCY010000109.1, read on the forward strand.
ATTTACTTCTGTGAACATGTCATTTGTTTTTATGTCATTTATATCTTTAGAGTCATGTTAGCCATTGAACTGCAGGTCTACTCTCGTCTCCTAAACTTTTGGCTTGGAACAATAGGGTTACATTCCTAAAATGCCAAGCAGAAAATGATCAAATCAGGATATTTCTCTTTATGGTACCTAGTAGCTAAGCAGGATTGCCTATTGGTCAGGCCTTTAGGAGCTGTACTAAAGTCCTAAAGTCCTTGGATAAGGACTCAGTCAGTCCTTATTAGGATCATTTACGTGAGAGGAAACATCAGTTTAAGCCTTGATAAAAGTAAAGTAAAGACACCTTAATTCCCTACAGTTCTACAGTCTGTCTTGATGGGTTTATCATTTAAATGGCTTCTTTATTCATTCTGGACACATCTGTCATTTCCTTATGTGTATTCTTTGTCTCTTAATTATGATATAAAGGCTGAGGGCTACAATCATACTGTCATTTTATTCATTTATCTGCAATAAGACTAGTTTAAATAGTTGAAATGCTGGGATGGGCAGGACTGGTTTTGGTATGGGCAGGATTAGCCAGTTTAAGGCTGAGCCATAGTTAGTGTTACTTGCTTTACACCTGCTTTTACAACACCACCCCCATATTAATAGTTATATTTTAAAGACTTCTTGATTTTGTGTGTGTGTTTGTCCTGGAGTGCAAGCCTGTTCTCCCTGCTGTCATCCATTAGGACCGCCCCACACCGACCTTGAGACGCTGCAGCAACTGATTTCTCACCCACACGCATCTGCAGGAGTTTGTGTGCATGTATTGTGTCAATTTGACCAGAATGTCTCTGTGATGTTTTAGTCTCATCCCCATCTTGTAGCATATCTTTAGAATATGGCTGATACTGATTGAGCTTATTGATACCACTTAATAATTTGGTAAAGTGACGATATCACAAGGAAAGATGTGAAAAGAATCAGCAGTTTAAAACCGTCTCCTGAGTTTCCTGTAAATGTAATGAACAAAAAGCAAATGTCTGGTCAACAAATGTATTATGGTTATGTGTTGAGCGTCGCTCCTGTCCCTTCCACTTGTCCACTTATCTAGCCTCAACAGTTTGAACAAGCCAGCTATGTTTGAATGCATTCACGCTGTAGAAATACTGATAGCAGTTTGTCCAGGAGCTTATTCATATTCAGTATTGACCAGTCCAGGATACTTATACCTGCTCAACCAGCCTGGAGGAGAACACTTAACTGTTACATTAGTAATTTGGAGCTCTACTTAACTGTTCTTTTTACAGCCTTCACCTTTAAAATTAACTGTACAAGTCACCCTAGGCTTTGCAACACCAGGTCTCATAAAAATTGACATGATGGGGAAACAAGCAGAGTTTGTTTTGCTGAGGCCCCGAGCAAGGTGATGTATGGAGGCCCCAGTCAGAGATGCAAAGTGGAACATTTAGTGATTGTAGTGCTTCTTGCTGTCAAAACTAAACCATGCTGACTCTCCTTCAGCGAAAGCCTTTAGATTGCAGTCGTTTCAGATTTGCTTCGACCAGCACCAATTGAGTAGGTGAGTTGTTGGCGGGTTCTCTTCTGTGTTATTCATTTATTCACCCCACTGCTTGTGGCTAGCAGACGCCCCTGGAGGGCATAACTTCTGGGACCTCATGCGTTGGAAGACCACAAGTGTTAATAAATAGTACTTTGTACATTGTGGGAAGAAGCAAGTTTTTTTTCCTTCTTAAGTATAGAGGCACTCATGGAGGGATTTACTTGTTTTCTGTGGCCAAGATTAAGTGTATGACACCCTGCATTCAAATTCTCAAGTGGAGAATGACCGTTTGAGGAAAAGCAATTGAACTGCATTAAAAGGGTAAAAATACTTGAACAATCTACTTAGTAACACAAACAACTGCAGTGGACCTTCGTAGAATGTCAAGTGTTTATATATATCCGCATAAGCTAGCAGAGGACCCTGGAGGGTAGAACTTCTTTTTTTGAAGTGTTGATAAATAGTACTTTGTACATTGTGGGAAGAAGCAAGTTTTTTTTCTTCGTTAGGCACTTTTCTGCCTTCGTTAGTCTAAAATAATATAATAGAACTTGAGATTTTCTAGTGATGGAAAAGCGTAGGTGAAGGTGAGAATGTGCTTACTCCGAGTCACATGAAGCTCCACCACATGTACTGTAACATAACGTCACTGAACAGCATAACACACAGACGCTTTTATCCAAAGCGACTTCCGTTCCCTAACTACAGGGGGCAGTCTTCCAGGAGCAACTTGGGGTTAAAGGTCTTGCTCAGGAACACAGTGGTGGTTTGCTGAAGGTAGGATTCGGACCCATGACCTCTTGGTCGAGAGGCGAGTATCCTACCCACTAGCCCACCACCACCTCAGGAGAACATCGGTCAACAATTCTATTTGGACAGCTAACGGAAGCCTGTGCTGGCTAACATCGCGATCGGGAGTGCGAGGACCACCCCACCCACCCAGAGAAAGCGAAGCCAATTGTACTCTTTTGGACTCCTAACAATGGATGACTGCGACACCCCTGGGAATCAAACTTGCGATCTCCCACAATGCTTAGACAGTTGTGCCACTCAAAAACCCAGCTGTATTATTGTGTGATCATTTCATTGTTGTGCAGTTAGTGCAGTAACAACATGGTAATAAAGTTATTATTCTGCATTTATTTATTAATCCCAGCCCTGCTTCTGATGTAAAAGCAGGCATGCGAGTACTTACTCTATGGCCTGGATTGGATATAGAGCACCTGTTTATTGCAAGGATGCAGGAAAGGAGTCTGAGTGTCCAGGTTTTGTCACCTTGCTGCACTAATTCCTTTGGGTTCAGTAAACCCATCTGTTCATTGGGGAAAGTGCATTGTTTGTTTTGTGTCCACACCCTAAACCTGTACATGGACAGTCCAGCTCAGGAGCGTCTGCACAGTGAAAACAAAAAAAGATGTGTGTTGCTGCTACCATTTCATGAAGTTTTAATCATCTGTAAACAGATGATGCCTTAGTCATCCTACTGATGAGGTTATGTAACCGTTGGTACAGGAGGCTTTGTGTTAGATCTGCTCTCTATACACTGCTGACTCCCCCCTGTGAATGTGGTGTGGGAGCAAAAAATGAGCTCATCTCAATGTTTTGAGCTCCTTTTATGCGTCTGCACTTGAGTCAGCTATGCAAACACTTCTATGCTTGCGGGAACTTCATATAGTGGCCTTGCTCAAAGGTTGGACACATTTGGGAGGTTTCTCATAGTTAGGGAAGGGCAAGGCACACCCTAATGACGGCACAAAGCGTTCGGCAGTCTTTTTATGTAGTTCAGCAGGTTTGAGTTCAGCGTTCTTTTGACCACTTTCTTGTAACAATGTGAACAGTGAATTTTAATAACTAAACTCGAGGTTTGCCCGGAGGGCGTTCTCATTTTTAATTGCAAGTCTTTCAGTTACTGACTTGTATGTACAAGTCACACCTGAATTCACGGGTATTACTTTAATCATCCTGAAGAACATAAATGAGAGCTAACCAGGCTATGGTACAGCTGCTACATGATGGTGGATTTACAGAACTTAACCTCCCAAAGTGGGTCCGTGTACACCCACATGAATTAAAATAGCATAATTGTTGGAACTGGTTCAGGGTTTTTTTTGGTGATTTAAGCTTTTTTTTTTTGTTAACCGGGGAGATTTCTGTTTCTCGATTATTGTTAGCACCTAAGTTTTGTCACCTGTGAAAAGTGGTTTGTTGGATGATCCCAGCAAAGATATTATTATATATATTATATATTATATTTTATTATATATGTATTATATCTACTGAACTGCTTTATACTGTCTCCCACAGTGCTAGAATGTAAAATACAGATATTACCCCTGTATAGACTGTACTGTAATTCATGCACGCACATTTTCTTTGGTATGCGCTGTCGTTTTCTTTGGTATAATCAGGGTAAATACCGTAAAAAATTAATTTAATTTACAGTAGTAACAGGGCTGTAAGAAGGACAAAATGAAAAACGCGAGAACACTTGAGACGCTCCACGTGGGAAAGGATGGACTATGTCTGCCAGAGATGCGTCACAGGGCAGCAGAAAATCAGCAGCAAGCAGAAATGAATAATATTCTCGGATTGGCCACTGAGTGCAGGTGACTGTGACGCCCGGGCCTATGCACCCTCTCCATGCTGGTTGTTTATGTTTGGGATTACTGTACTCTCTTCTCTCTCTCTCTTTCTCTCTCTCTCTCTCTCACTCTCTCTCTCTCTCTCTCTCT